>CM026421.1:26242751-26842751 GCA_014871385.1 Ceratodon purpureus
CGATTTGCAGTGTATGTGAAGTACATTGTAGGTTATGAAGTGGATCCAAATGCTGATGTGGTGAATGACTTGGGTTTGTTTCTGAGTTGGTGGGTGATTGAAATGATTGTTTGTAGGCGACTACACGTTCTGGGGTTACAATGGGAGGTGGGGCAACAAGGAGGGTCAACGCATGGTTTTAGGATTCCACGTCTTGGAGAGTGGGCCGGATTATCCCGCCAGTCATACAGTCCAGTTTCAACTTGACAATACTGCATTTGAGGATTGTGTACCCAGTGACTCTTAGAATTGAGGGATGGACATCAAAGCCATTATTTCATATTTTTACATAAAACTCGACAGCAATCTGTGATGGATCAGTGTGTACATTTTTCACCCTCCACCAAAATACGATCCGACAACCTTCACAGGACGCGCTGAACAGGAAGCATGTTCTCTGAATGAAGCCTGTATGGCTGGTGCTAGCTGAAAGTCGGCCTAGTACTCACTCTCTATGATTGCAAATGCTGCTAGATAGCATCCAAATAACAACATACTTCCTTCATCAAACAATATTCTGGTATAGGGCTCTCAGGATATACTGCAGAGATTCAATTGTAGTGAGTCGAAACTTAAGTCCTTGCCCTGCCTAAAATTGTTCCCAAACAGGTTCCATGCTAATTTGCAATTTCCAAGTTCAACGCTCAGTAAATATGCCAAACCACATATGAAGAAATTCTTTTAGTAGTACCTTTTGTTGTTTTTAATTGATATTTCAACCCTCAGTGGGTGGTCAATAGGTGTAGGCTATCTTATGGTACCATTCAGTAAACCAAAAACACGGGCACAATCATACGAGCGAAGCCATTCTTTTGCAATGAATCCTCTTTCATTTGAGTGTTTAAATGCAATATGAAACAAATTAATACATTCGTCAAGACTAAGGTATGCTTGCACCTGATTAAGTTAGAACCTCTTCCTTGTGCTTTTCAAATCGGAGAAGCAATCAAAGCGGGTTTACACCTCTAATATTCGTCCTACGCACTAATTTACATACTTTCAAAGTACTAATTTACATACAGGCCTGGGAGTTCCCAATAATATTAATCCTACGCACTAATTTACATGTCTTTATCCTCAGCATCTACTGCGGATCCCCTTGTGCAGAAGCAATAGGCGAAAAGTGAGGACCGTTTTGGGCGTTGCCCTGGTAATCTCTTACTTGGACTGGTAAGACCTTGTTGCTGGAGGTATGTCGAGCTTGTCATGGAGATTTGTTGCACTCCAGCTCCGTTTAACACTTCTTGTGCAGCTTTGACAGTTGCAGCTTGAATGTTGCCGTTGGCATCGACTGCGACTTGCGAGACGACTGTGGTCTGAACAGTTGTCACGACAAAGTTCTGCTCTGTCCAAGTGCAGTGCGCGACGCGCGCCTTGTCGCCCAGTTTGTGGTACATCCTCTTAATGAGATGGCGGTGCATCATGTACTTGGGCACAGCTAGAATTGGAGTCATGATCCAGGCGCAGTCCATGGCGGCGGTGCAAAGCATGTCTGCCAGAATGTCCTTAAGGATCTCGTCATACAGCCATTGTTGGAGCTCCTGCCCTTGTTCCGATTTCAGTTGCGATTTCGATTCCGATTTCAGGGCCTCTAGAACGGCCGTTTCGACGCCCGCTTGGATGCTGCTCCCGTTGTCCCTGATGCGGTTGCCAATCTGGCTGCTCATGTCCTTCACGGCGCCCTCGGAGCATGTCACATCCTGGTGCTGCTCGATGAGCCCCAATGTGGCGGAGAAGTCGAGGCTCTGCATTATGGTGGCAGCCACCACCACGGCCACGCCGCTGAAGGGAACCACGGAGCTGCTGGCGATAGCCATGGCCACCGTGGTGATGTCCATGACGCGCTTGTGGCAGGCCTCTTTCACCATGCCATCAATCTTCTTCTTGATGTACTCCTTGACGTGCTCCAAAATCTCGGCGTCTGCAGATGGAACCAGCCACGATGTCAGAACCGTACTAATAAAGAGTCTCACTAATACGAGTGTCATTCTGGTCTCCAAGAAGTGGAATCAGTCAGGCTTCAAAGTACTCATGCAGAACTAGCTCTAACTACTGCTTCCTTTCTTACCAAAGTCATGGAAATTTCAAAACACCTTAGATAAAACAGGATTGGCTTCTAAGTCATGTACTGTAATGTAGTTCTAAATATTCACTTACCAGTGGCATAGATGCTCTGCATCCGGTGATCCTCGAACTGCTTCTTGTACTCCGCTATTGACTTGGCGTCGATCAGGGCGGCTGTACGACCAGTACCCTCGAGCCGAGCAATGGCTGCTTCACCCGCGCCTGTGAAAGCTGTTGGAATGTAAGGGAATACATCCCGTAGGAAGGATGTGTACAGTGATAACCCATAAGGGAATGACTCGTTCCTCTGTAAGAACACGAGCATCAAGTGTATTTAAGCAGGGATTCGCTCATCCCTGCGCTCTCTTCTTCTTCAGTAAATACATGTTCATTTGTATATTTCACATGGTATCAGAGCAGTGTTAGCATTCTCAGATCTAGTATGCTTAGGAGAAAATTCAAGATCTAGATTGGAGAAGGGTTAGATCACACCAGAGGGGAAGAGATAGGGAGCGGCTGGCACATAGCAGCGAAACCTAGTCTGCCTGCTCGCAATGGCAAGCTCGACCACTGAAGAACAAGGAGAGGACAACACAGCTCAACCAAATCCTCGAACAGGATTCAGGGAGGCAACACGACTCAACGCCCCTGCAGACACACACTCCAGCATCCTGGCAGCACGAACGAAGTCAATCGAGATTTCTATTCTGGACTCAAGCAGACTCGAAGGAGAGAAGAACTATGGAGTCTGGTCATTTCGAATGACCAAGATACTTCAGAAACATCGACTGTGGAGGTATGTGCTAGAACCAGGTCACTTTGCAATGAATAGCGCAGAAGTAGAAAACAGAGAAGCTGCCATGATTGCACTCACAGAATCAGTAAAAGATGCTATCATAGACACGATCAAGAGATTTGAGGATCCACATGAGTGTTGGGAATACCTGAGAGAAATGTATCAGCCAAACACTGGCCCGAGAAGGATCTTGCTCTTGAAACAGTTGCTAGCTTACAAGAAAGATGAATCCATACCAATGGAGAGGTACCTGAGAGAATTCAAGAACACATTAGATCAGCTAGATCAAGAGATGAAGGTTGAAATACCACAGGACTTAGCTATTCTCATGCTACTAAAATCGTTGCCAAAGGATTACTACTTCTTTGTTAAAGCACAGTCAGGAAAGGATGAGTTACCGAACTTCTATCAACTACAATCGAAGCTGTTAGCTGATGAACTACAAGTGAAGATGGAAGACGAGAAAGAGATAGCAGGAGAGGCACTGTTCGTACGGAGGAACAAACCAGCCAGCAGTCGGAAGCCTTATCAAATCACACAGAAGACAAGCAGCTACTCGGAGAGACCCAGCAAAACAGAGAACAGACGTCGCGCAAGCAACAGATCCCGTGAACGAGGAAGGAGACGGGAGAGACCAGATGACAATCGTCACAAGACCACCGGCAAGAAGAAACTTCAAGAGGTCATATGCGACTGCTGCGGCGAACCAGGACACTATGCTCGCGACTGCAACCTAACGAAGATCACTGCCAAGATGGCCAAGCTCCAAGAAGAAATTTCCAACATGAAGAAGTCAAGACAATCGAAGGGACAGCAAGTGAATGTGGTTCACCAAGAGACCTCGTCAAGAGAAGCCAGCTCCGAATCAAACTCCAGCGAATCCGATTCAGGCACAACACAAGATGTACTAGAGGCGTACAGCTTACAACTCGAAGTCAATGCACTTGAATCATCCTCCTCCTGGATACTAGATTCAGGTGCAACATCACATGTAACAGGAGACGCCACATTCATTAGGAGAAATTTGGGGTCATGAAAAGGCCGTGTAAGCCTGCCCTTTCTAGGTGAACTCCCTACTTTGGGCACCTCTACCGCTGGCAGCGGATGCCAGAGTTGCTGCTCGCATTGAACTGCGTGGCGCACTCACAACAAAGGTCCTCAGAATATTAGTTGAGACATGAATGCCTTGGCTTGGGCTTTGGTCCCAAGTGGGCAGGTTGTGTCAGCCCGACACTGTAGCTTGTGCCCTCCACACGCCTCGCTCAGAGGTCATTGGTTCGAGCCCCCGTGGCGGTTGCTAGCACCACGGTGGCACTGGACGTGCCACGTCAAAAAGTACGCGGGCAGCGCCTGTTTTTTTCTTTCACGTGCCGCTTACACGGCCTTTTTGTGACCCGATTTTTCTCCTAATGAGTCACAGGCCTCATTCCCACTCACACGAATGAAAAGATGATAGCTGCAGAGGGAGTTGGATACACTGTGGCCGGAAAAGGCAATGTACTGATCAAGTTCAGTGACGGATCAATAAAGAATATCCCCGACGTTTTCTATGTACCTGGCCTACAAAGGAATCTACTCTCAATAGGACTCATTACAGACAGGGGGAATGAAGCAATCTTCCTTCGAAAAACCTGCATCATTAGATGCATAAAAACAGGACAGATTTTGCTACAAGGGAGTAGAATAGGTAGAGGGCTGTACAAAGTCCAAACAGAAGCCATAGAAGGAGCAGAAATTTATAACATAGAAATAGAACCTAGTCCAATAGAACAGAAAGTACTCATGTGGCATCGCCGACTAGGGCACTTAAATTTTGAAGACCTTTACAAACTATCACAATAGGACATGGTGATAGGCTTACCAAGACTGCCGAAAATCAAACACATCTGCGAAGTATGCCTAAAGGGGAAACAAGCAAGGAAGAAGTTTCCAAAACACAGCAACAACTGGACCACCGAACAACTGCAACTTGTGCACAGCGATGTTGCAGGACCATTCAAAACTAAAGCAAAAGACGGCTCCAGGTATTTCTGCACCTTCACTGATGACTACTCACGTTATACTTGGCTTGTTTTTATGAGAACCAAAGATCAAATGCTCTCATATTTCAAACAGTTCAAAGCCTATGCAGAAAACATAACAAAGAAAAAATCAGAATACTCAGGACTGACAATGGTGGCGAGTACACTTCGAAAGAATTCAAAACATTCTGTGCAGATTCAGGCATCCATCACGAATTCACTCAAGCCTTCACCCCACAACAAAATGGTGTTGCAGAGCGAAAGATGAGAACACTGGTCGAAACTGCCAGATGCCTCGGCACGGCCTCTGCACTACCCAGTAACATGTGGCCAGAAATCATACGAGCCGCATGCTACCTACACAACAGTCGCCCTACAAAAGCACTCCAACATCAAGTTCCACTCGAAGTCTTTACAGGTGAAAAGCCAGACCTCTCTAATCTACGAATTTTTGGCACATGTCTTTATGTACATGTTCCAAAACATAAAAGAGACAAATTTGGCGACAAGTCAATGCCGGCTATACTCATAGGAATTGACGAACACACCAAGGCATATCGGTGCTACTGCCCAAGCTCCAAACAAATAATCCTCTCTCGAGACGTTACTGTTGATGAATCAGTGACACCAGCTCAGGAACTCGAACCTCACGAAACGGTGGACACCTTTTCCCAAGTGAAACACCTGATCAACATACCGAGCATTCATGAGGACACATGAGAATCAGTACCAGTGGATACACCAACAATAGAGCTCGGACGGACTAGTTCAGCTGAACCACAAGCAAGCCTACTGCCATCTACAACTCAACCGGCCCCAAACGCACAATCCCAAGTAAGTTCGATGAACTCCACTCCTCAATTGTCAATTCCCTCTGAGAGCAGTCCAACAGGTAGCCTAAAGTCAGTAACGCCCATCGTCTACACTCGTAGAAAAAATAATCTCATAGCTGAACCCCGATTACAGGTCTAAAAATCCAGTAGAGTCCGAAAACCGTCAGTCAAACTCGACGGTTACATTTATTCCTTAGAACCTGATACTAATGATATAACGTATAAACAAGCCCTAGAAAACCCCAAATGGGTACAAGCCATGCATAAGGAATTGGAATCCATTCACACGAATGGCACCTGGTCCTTAGAGAAGCTTCCCCCAGGAAAAAGGGCCATCACAGGAAAATGGATCTATAAAATTAAACCTGGAACAAATAGGGAAGGGGAAACTTACAAAGCCCGACTAGTTGCTCGCGGATTTGAACAACGAGCAGGATTAGATTACACAGACACATTTGCACCTGTTGCAAAATGGAGTACTGTAAAAACCGTGAGTGCCCTAGCAGGAACAAAAAACTCGCAGATACACCATCTTGACGTTAAGACGGCATTTTTAAATGGCCGTCTTAAAGATGAAGTGTACATGGACCCACCCCCTGGCACCATTAATCCTAACCAAACCGACCTAGTATGCAAGCTGAACAAAGCTCTATATGGCCTAAAACAAGCTCCAAGAGCTTGGTATCGTAAATTGACAAATGGCTTAGAAAACAGGGTCTTACAAAATCTCGATCCGATGGTAATCTCTATCACATGAAATGCAAAGGCAAAACAATAATCCTTGTGCTCTATGTGGATGACCTCCTCTTAACAGGAGATCACACTAACAAAATAGCATGGTTAGCAACAGAACTAGAAAAGAAATTTGACATGACGAGATTAGGACTCATTCGAAAATACCTTGGAATAGAATTCACGAAAACCGATAGGGGCCTCTTACTTCACCAAACCTCCTATGCTCAAAGCATTCTCACTCAGTTTGGAATGGCCGAGTGCAATCCTTGTAAGGTTCCACTCCCAGACGGCACCAAGCTTCGAAAAGAAACAAACACACCCCTCGTTAGTACCCACCTCTATTGCAGACTAGTTGGAAAACTAATGTTCCTAACTAACACCCGACCAGACTTAGCATTATTGGTTAAGCTCGTCAGCAGGTTCATGCAGAGCCCCCAACAGGCTCACATGAATGCCGTCAAATCAATTCTTCGGTACCTCAATGGCACTGCTAGCTTAGGGCTATGTTACGAACAAGGAGATACAGTAGAACTCTTAGGGTTTAGTAACACAGACTGGGGTGGTGACCTCGACCAAAGAAAATCCACTGGAGGATTTCTTTTTTCAATAAATGGAACCCCAATCACCTAGAGTAGCAGAAAACAGAGTTGTGTCGCCCTAAGTTCAACCGAGTCTGAATACAGAGCACTAGTAGAAGCCACGAAAGAAGCCATTTGGATCAAAGATCTTCTAACAGAACTAGGATTTCTAGAACAAAACTCAACCACAATCTTCTGTGACAATCAAAGTAGCATAAAAATCTCAAAAAACCCTATCTATCACTCCAAAACTAAACACTTTGAGATAAACTTACACTTTGTGAGAGATATGGTAAAAAAGAAAGCAGTCCAAATTGTGTATATTCCAACAGGTCAACAAGCTGCCGTCATCTTCACAAAGGCCTTAGGTCGAATCAAATTCGAAACCTGCAGAGATCTTCTTAAGCTAATCCCTTCTCAATAATTCTCTCACCTGTAGAAACTACTTAGGAGAGTAACATTCTAGGTTATGGCACTCCTCCTCACCTAAATTCTCATAGTACTCAAACCACAACCCTTGGATTTCTGCGTGAGACCAATCAGTCTCGACTCTATTAGGGTTAGCTACAGACTCGGGAAACAGAAAATTCTCTTCTCCGCAGGAATCTCTGACCACCGCGGCGGAACGGCGTCCTCGCACCATCGCTCCAGCTACACCGGCGTGCTCATGGAGCCTCGGTTGCGGCTCGGGGGGGATATTGAAGTGACGAAAGTCACAATCCGAGCAACCCCAGGTATATGCAACAAGCAGACAGGAAGAGCATCATACCTCGGGCGCCGAAACTGCTTCATACGACGATGAAGACACCTCGCCGAACGCTGAAGAGCAGCTCCCATTATCCTAAACAAGCCAACACAAGTTAGGAAGAAGAGAGCAACAATCACGAGGAAGACAGAAACAACAAGCAAAAATTCAACAAATAACCTATCATCATCAAGCTCCACCAACGCATGAGACATCTGAATTTAGGAAGAAGTGAATTGCATCAATAGACAACACCAGGAGCAGCGAGAAAGAATTAGGAGTGAGGGAGGGTACTCTTAGGAGTACACTTGTAATTATTTATCACTCTTAGGTCATCCATGCATACCCTTAAGGGAGGCCTGGGGAGGATTGACCCCCACACTGGTACCCTCGCGGGACGGAGTGTGGGGCGTCATCCCCCTCCCATCCACGTAACTGCAGGTTGCCGTTCCCCCCCGCTGTCCCCCCCGCCGTTCCCGCCCGCCGTTCCCCAACTGCGCTCTCAGTTCCCGCTCCCACTCCCCCCGCCCCCTTCCCGCCTTCCCGCAGCTGCGACGTCGCACTCCCCCTGTCGACCCTGTCTCGCCCCTCGCAGGTCGCCTGTCGCCATCGCCTCGCCCTCGCCACCTCGCCTCCATGTCCCTGTTCTGCAGCAAGTCACTGCCGCTGTCCCTGTTCTGCAGCAAGTCACTGCCGCCGCCCTCAGGTACAGTCCTTGTTTTTTAATTTATTTAATATTTTGATTGATGCATTGCTTCTTATTGCTTGCTTTGTGTCTAGTTTTGGTTGCTTTGTGTCTAGTTTTGGTTGCTTTGTGTCTAGTTTTGGTTGCTTTGTGTCTAGGTTTGTGGTTTTCACCTTGGAATTACAAGTTCTAGTTAGATATACTATAGGATTTTAAGTTGGATGTTTTTCATTTTATATTGAGAATTCTTTGTTATCTTTTTGTAGATTGAAGTGTAGGTTCTAGAAGAAAGAAAGGAGTTAGAATTAGTATTAGGTTTTAGGGTAAATAGAAGCCTCAACCTTGTAACAAATGATTTCTAATGTATATTGATGCAAGCTATTTTCTACATTTGTCTTGATGTTTGATTGTGCTTTGGTTTAAAATCATTCAATTCTTGTATGCATGAATTGCATTGAAGAAATGTATGGATTGTATTTACATTTGATAAGTTTGTATTGTTTTTGGAGAATTAGGGTTTAGTGTTTTAGCTACTTTGCTCATTGTATGAACTTCTAATTATGTTGATTATTCTAATTTGCTCATTATGTTGATTGTAGGCTTCTAATTTTGTATTACAAAGTACTAAATGTCCAATTATATGTTCATTTGCAATTACATTCAATCTTGGAGTTTTTTTTTTAATGATTGCAATCCTTTTGGATTAAGAGTTATAGAGTTTTGAGTATAGGGGTTATAATGTTAATTGGAACTAATTGAATTTTAATAGTGATTTTTTGTAGCCATGGTGAAGAGGAAGAGGAGTAAGAATGGAGGTGAGACACTTAGAGTGGTGGACAACTTGGACCATGCAATTCAAGGAGAGCATTTGCCCAAAGGTAAAGCTAAGTGTTTTTTAAAATGTCTGTAATTCTTTTGGATTTAGAATTATGGAGTTTTGAGTCTAGAAATTCTAATGCTATTTGGAACTAAATGATTTTTAATTGTGATTTTTTGTAGCCATTGTGAAGAGGAATAGGAATGGGGATGAGATACCTAAAGTGGTGGAAAAGATGGGTGATGCAATTGAAGGAGAGCATTGGTCCAAAGGTAAAGGTAACAATGACCTCTACTTGTGTCTTGTAAGTGTTAACAATCGGAAGTGTCCATATGGACCTTTCAAACACAAGTACCACTTCAATGAACACATGAAGAAAGCTCATAAGTTGGAGTTAGAGAAATTGAAGCCCGGGCCTAAAGAAAATGAGAGTGAGAAGGAGAAGACCAAGAAGAAGAAGAAGACTACCAAGAATCCGAATTTGAAGATCATGACCACATCTTATTTGAGAGAGAAGAAGGAGTTTGAGAAGAAGAAGGAGGCTTCGAGCATTAGGGCTCAAATGTCTTGGAAGAAATTGGAGGAGAGAGCCAGGAAGGAGCCACCTCCAGGGCAATGCCCACTCATTCTTAGTCTCATCAAGAATGGTGGGAAGTTGGAAGAGTTTCTTGGAGTTGAGTCTTTGGGCAAAGGTAATCTAAATTTCTCCAAGATTGAGAAATTGCACAACTTGGAGGCCCTTGCAGATTTGGTGAGATCAAACCCTCAAAACAATAAGAAAGTGACCAAGGCTTTTCAAGAATTGTTTTATTATTCCAAGTGGGAAAGGAATGAGAAGGAGAGGAAGGGTTTGATGGCTTCTATTGTGGAGTGGCACCGTGCCAAAAGTATGAAGAATATGTGAGTTTAAATTTCTTCTCTTCTTCTAAATTTTGTCATTGTTTATGTTTATGTTAAAAGTTTTATATTTTCATATACTTATGTATTATTTTAATTTTTTTGTGTATAGTCTCATTACGGGGGAGGATAAGTGGATTGCAAGATACTTGTTTTTGAAGACCAAATTTTATGAGATGGAGAATGTGTCAAGAATGAAGCGTGTGGAGGTTGCATGTGATTCCTATCGTGCAAAACATGGCCTAGGTGATGGTATTTTAAATAGTGAAGAAGAGGGAAGTGGAGAAGAGGGAAGTGGAGAAGATGAGGTTGAAGAAGATACTTATGAAGAGATAGTTTCACAAACCGATGATGATGACAATGGAGACAACCATGATGATGAAGAAGAGCATGAAGAGCATGGTGGAGCTAATGGAGAAGGAGATGAAGAAAGAGAAAATAATGGAAGAGATAGTGGAGTTGAAGGAGATGGTGGAATTCAAGGAGAAGAAGTGAAGTAAGAGAAGACCAAGGAAACGGAGAGGATGTTTGCGATTTCTAATTACATGAGTGCTTTTAGTTTTGTAGCCTTTCTTTTAGATTGACTTGTTTCTAACCTCATTGAGATGGTTGAAACAATATTGCGGAATATGAAGTATCCAATTTTGCATATCATTGTTTTACTTGGGATGTCATTTTGTGAATTAATTGAAACATCTTTCTTTCATAAATCTTTTCCATCATTTTATAAAAAAGAAATTTGCAAACGGATTTGTGAGTTCATTGTAAACCATCAAAATATATGTATTTCCAAGTTCAAGGTTGCCAAGGTTTTGCACTTTAGAGATTTAACTATTTCCTACAAAATTCATTCGTGATGGGTATTTCCTTTGCCCCTAAGCTTCTGTGATATATCAAAGTTCTTCGCGATGAGTATTGGAGAGATTATGAGCCTTAAGGCTTAAAAATCAGAGATATAATTATTGAGCTTAAAACTATTTTGTGATGGGTATTATACTTAAGTCATGTGATAGTTGAAATTTGCTTCGGGATGGATATTGCACTTGGGTCATGTGATAGTTGAAAATAACTTCGAGATGGGTATTGCTCTAAGCTCATGATATATTCAAAGACCCATTGAGATGGGTATTGCGAGGTCAAGCACCTTGACTCTAAAAACCAGAGATATAATTATTGAACCAAAAATTGATTTGTGATGGGTATTACACTCAAGTTATGTGATAGTTGAAAACAAATTCGTGATGGGTATCGCACTTGGGTCATGTAATAGTTGAAAATGTCTTTGAGATGGATATTGCTCTAAGCTCATGATATATTTGAAGATTCATTGACATGGGTATTGCGAGGCCAAGGACCTTGAAGTTTAAAACCAGAGATATAATTATTGTGCCTAAAACTATTTCGTGTTGGGTATTCTCATGAAGCTCTTGAAAAAATAAAATTAGGTGAAGGTTGATATTACAAAGCTCATCTTTCCAAGCAATTACAAGAGAATGATGGAACTTCTTTTGAAAATTAAAATTGTGATGAATATAGACACGAAGTTATAATAAAAGTTTATAAATTATTAAAATTATGATTTGGATGGTTTCTTTTAAAATTTTACAAGACACACCACCTAGACATTTTCAATTTTATGCAATCATTAAAAAAAACATTTCTTACTGTGCAATAGTACTTCTTCATATTAACCTTTAATATTTTATAAAATAAAACGTTTACAACCAAAAGAAGTTTTCAATAAATTACTACAACGCTGTACTTTTCTTTTTCTTCTGAGTGGATATTCTTGACATAGCTATTTCTCGGTAATCCTTTCTTCGAACAATTGAAGAGCCCAAACCATCATCGACTACCTCGAATACAGTTTGAGGATGCAAACACTCAGCATCTTGTTGTGCCCGAATTCGTCTGACGCTTGTGACGACTTTTGTCATCATGGCTTGGAGGTGTTGGACCAATTTTAAACCACCTTCAAGTGCTAATTCTTTAGACTCTTCTACAAGTTTATCAATTACTTGTAAAGATCCTTCTATAGAAGGTTGAGTTTCCTTAACACCATCAAAATCTCTAGACGTACTTGCTCCATCAAAGTCTTGTGGAGCAAAGTTGGCATGTATGTTAGTAACATCCTCAATATCGTCTTCATCTTCATCTCCTTCGATGTCTTCAAATGCGTCTATTGGAACACTATGCTCAAACATAGCCTGAAGCCCTCCACGGACCGAGCCATAATAAGTACCAAGGAACTCTAACATGTCATTCTAAGAAATATCGGTGGAACACTTGATAATAACAAGTTGATGTTTGCACATGTTCCTACGAATGGCCCATTCACAAGAACATGAGGCATATTTGATATAAGGATCCATAATGTCATACCATCGCCCAAGGGCACTTTGAGAATGCACCTGCCAAAGTCCTTCAATTGCATGATGTCTTCGAACATGTTCGATAGGTATAGCCTTAGCCTTGGCAATTCCGCTTGCCACAATCTTCTCAACGTGCTTATTCAATACAAAGCCGTTTGACTTCCTCCCATCGTTGTACATGTAATGTGTCTCTATTGGATTAGTCAACCGCCATACTAGAGAATCCATCCTCCTTCCTCGAAGCTGGTGATTGTCAATCTTCATCCACCTCTTAAGAGCAGCATGATATGACTCAATGCTAGCTTGTGTGTCTTGATTGGAGTGGGGGTTCCTTCGATGACCAATAAGATACATCTCTATGAAAAGAATATAATACATAATGTTATTTTGGTATTAAGGTTCGTACATAAAATGACAAACTTCCATGAACAATGCTTTCACTCTATAAACCAAAAAGAATCATAAAAAATGGAAATAGAAATATCAAGTACTTTTCGAAATGGTACAAAGAAAAACTCACCTTGATGGTCATAATAAACCTCAATGTACTCTTCCATGCTTTTGATATAGAGAAAGTTGAACATGTTTTTGCTCCTAACGCGAGCACGCTTCAAGAAATCCTCCTCTGTTTCTTGGTACTCAATGGGCATGTACAAAAGAGAATGCAATTGCCGATAAACAAACTCTCTTAAAGAACCTAGGTTGGGTACCTTGGTCCAAATGTGGTTCTTCCAGTTCTTTAGAACATGGAAAGCACATAAATAAATAAGAACCTCTGATTCAGGCCAAGCCCGTTTCAAAGCATTCCTCTGTTCTACAGCATCATCAACAATAAAGCATGATGGTAAAAAATCAAGTCTTGTACCTTCCAAGTTTCTTCGAAGAGGTTCTAACCACATTACTAAATCCTCCTCTGATGATCGACTACTTAACACCCATGCAACAGGAATGCCATTTCTCCAGTGATCAAAGACAAGCAAAGAATAAAGAGGGTACTTGGGGACATTTGTACCGAAAGTTGCATCCATTGCAATGGCCCCATTATGTCCATATTTTAACATCTCCTTTTGCCAAGGAGTTTGAATTCCAAGTATGAAGGGCAAATCGGTCACATCATCCTTCTCATGCCACATGAAGACATTCTCAGGATGTTCCTTCATCCACATCTTCACGCTCTCGAAATCATTAGGATGTCGGCGCCATACTCCCATCTTGAGTCTGCTCTCATAATAAGCAATGTCCCGTAGCTCCACAAAGTCATCACGGATCTCAGGACATTTCATCTTCCTCCTCTCAATCAAATTCCGTCTATGCTCCTCATAAACTTGTTTAGCAGTGAATCCTTCACTTAAACGTGTTTTGATCCATTTTTTCAACTCAAGGGACATTCTTGGTTGATAAGCTGACTTTCTCCCTATAAAATCTTTGTCTTCTAATCCATGTGCAGGTGTCCCGTCTTCCCTATTGTGGTCAACCTGGTAATAAGCAACCTCAGCCACATCTGGCCTAAGCAAGAGTTGCTTGATAGAGAATCTAGCTAAACATCCCCGTTTTTTGGAATGGGGATGAGTAGGGTCCCCTCTAAGATCTTTAGGACCAAAAGGACACTCATAATAAACATGCTCAATGTAAGAGTCTACCTGAGGCCTTAACACATGTATTCCCTGAATCCTCTCGGCAACGTTCCATCCCACTTCTATTCCACCTTCACATGTTTGCCCCCTTAAGAAATCTCCCACTCTGTCGAAGGGAATGTATGCACGCATGATGGTAGTCTTGTTTCCATAGCCTTTTCGTGCTCCTTGTTTCCATACAAGATCTTCAAAGGAAATTGGTCCCAAGGGAGGACTTTGAGGTACAATGGGATCTTCTTTTCGCCGAGGCATTTTGTATTCTACACATGGAAATAATACATAGTACATCAAATAATTAATATCAAAAGTATAATCAAATAAGTCTAAGTTAATAAATTATTAATTTGCAAAATGAAAAAAAATAAAATGTATGCACACAAGAACAATCATGCCTACACAAAAGGATGCACCTTCATAATTGAGCAATACCCATCATGAAGCCCAAGTAAGATTTATCACGAGAACTTGAAATTATCTTCAAAGCAAGCATACATAAACAACTCTCATAAGTCTCTTCACAATACCCATCATGAAGACTTTCTGAATTATATCACGACGTAGAGAAAATACCCATCATAAATCTACTTTGTATTATATCACGACGTAGAGAAAATACCCATCATAAATCTACTTTGTATTATATCACAACCCTCCAAACAATACCCATCATACACAAGTTTTTTAGGAAAAAGATTTATCTTTGGTTGCCTTCATGGCACACTAGAACATTAGGGCAATACCCATCACTGCCCCAATGGAGTTATATCACAAAACTTTGAAACAATCATCAAAATAAGCACACTTGGACATCCCTCCTAAGTCCCTAGACAATACCCATCATGAAAATAATTTTAAATCCATCGCCATCTTTAGGGTTTACTCATCTTGGTACTACCCATCATAGAGCAATTTTAAAACGTATCACGATCTCTAGGAAATACCCATCATAGAGATTTTGAAATGCATCTTGGTCTCTAAGAAATTCCCATCATGGGCTACATATGAGATAAATCACAACCTCATAGAGGAAATACCCATCATAGAGAAACCTTAGAATACATCACAACTCTTTAAGCCATACCCATCATGATGGCATTTCTACAAAAAAATTATATCTCTGCTTTGTGTAATTACTCAAAAAACCCTATAAAATTAGGATATAAAAAATTATTAAATTGTTACAAAAACATGCTCTTAAAATATAAACCATACATATGTGCATATATTTTTAATGCATGCAATTAAAAAAAAAAAAACAAATAAAACTAATAAGTATAAGGTTTGAAACATACCCCATTCAAAACTTCAAAGGTGCTTGACTTACAAATCTCCTATGAAACCACAAGTGATATCCACTCCAATTTATGTGCACAAAAATGTTTAGGTGCTCTCATTTCATTGGAAGGCAATTTCAAGTTGCAATTATTCCTTTAAATGGATGTGGGTTCATAAGGATGAGTGCACAATAAGGCCAAAAAGGCCCCATTCATCCACATGTCAAGGTGACCATGGGTTCGAACCATGGGTTACCTACTTGGATCATGATGGATGAGATACCGAAAGGACCATCCACGACTTTCATCCGGTAAGGTACCAGTGTGAGAGTCAATTCTCCCTGGCCTTAAGGGAGGGTGTTGGAATGTAAGGGAATACATCCCGTAGGAAGGATGTGTACAGTGATAACCCATAAGGGAATGACTCGTTCCTCTGTAAGAACACGAGCATCAAGTGTATTTAAGTAGGGAGTCGCTCATCCCTGCGCTCTCTTCTTCTTCAGTAAATACATGTTCATTTGTATATTTCACAAAAGCTCTGTTGCCCTGCTCCATGTAGCTTGACGAGCAACGAAAGATCTAAGATCAAATGGACCAGCCCTCACGTCGGCAAAGTTGCCAACTGAGGTGGAGGTATAAGCAATGCTGCAAGTTTCGGAAGTCTAATAGCTTACCCTGATCAATCAGACTAGAAGACTGCTGCTCAGATGTTTTGTGAAGAGGAAGTGGATGGATCGTACTCTTTATACTCATGAAATTGAAGCTAAGAGAAGCTTAGAAGTCCCAAGGAGCTCGAAGCCGCCGGTAGAAATGTCTGCAGTCATCACACTACAGCTAGACTGGGATGGAGATCCCGATCAGAATGTCTGCAGGCAAACTCACCCACACCAACACGTGATCCTCTGGACTGATGTGCATATGGAGCATGCTGCATATGGAGCACATCTCACATTGAGAATCAACAGACCGAGGTACAACATGTCTAGGAAGGTGATCGACATTCGTAACCAACTCTGATTGACTGCTTGGACTTGTTTCATTTACGAGCAGCACAATATGTTCATAATCCTGCAAGATTCATTCATGAAGGCAGTAGTTACGTGATTTTTCATCCGGGAACAGAGCTTGTTACGTCCAGTAACCCTCTCGAAGATTACCTAGTTCACATACAATCGTCGGTGCTGAGCCTCAAGCTCGGCAGACCTACCTATGGTTGCTTGGAGTGCACGAAGCGTACCTTTACTGAAGATTTGGCAAAGTTTGCAATTGAGTTTGTTGTCTAGTGGCATACAATTATCTGTAACAAGTTGATCGCCACATGGTCCCGTATGACGACAAATTTATGTGAACAAATGCCATTCTAGTTTTAGGTTTCTTGCCGACGCTCATGCTATCAGGACGATGCTCATGCTATCATGCATGACGATCACGCACATTTTACCAGAACAATTTTTATTCCTCAAAAACATGGCACTACTACGGAGCCTGACGTTCCCCACTCCGTCTCAAACGGAGCCTGACGTCCTTCACTCTCCGGGCTTGGAATCGGGCTTGTTTTCGTGGCGAAGGGTTCACAGTACCGGGTTTTCTGCCCTTTACGAAGTTCCGACCAATCAGAGAGTTAGGTAATTTCGGGTTTACGTACTGTTAGTCCACGGTGGAATGGCAACAGCCTTTTCTGTCCACGTCGATTTTACAGGTGGTCCGCTGCTGGGTGACTCCGAGTCCAGATCCCCAACGTGAATGACGATGTCGGGATGGCACCTTGATATGGCGTTTTACGAATTACTAGAGTCACTGAGACAGAGTGGGGTAATATACAGAGTGGATTTCAGATTTACGCGTCTGAAATCTATCGATTTTAACTACATGCCGATGTAAAAATCTGTACACAAACATTATGTTCACTTGGATGAAAAACGTTTTCACCGCATTCACAAGTATGTTCCAGGCTTTATATGAGAGTTCTGCCTGTATGATAGTAATGCAACCTAATCGAAGATAGTATTCGAATGATTAGGGTTTAGAAAGTTAGACGAGAACTCGAGTCCAGCAAGTTGTGTATGTTCACTGTGAATATCAAGTCTGCTGCTTCTCATAAACCGTGTCATCAAAAAACAGAGCATAACAGTAGCAGTTGGCGATCAGTGTTGAGCTGACACTACTCCATGTTATGAGATGTGCTACTACAATGTATAGACCTCTCCTATTCGAATGTCATATCCTCCTCTAATCCCCAGCCCCCTCCCCTCCCCCCCCCCCCCCCCCCTTGCCTTCCCAAAGCTACGACTACTCCAGGACTACACCATGGTAGCCGCCACCGACAAATATCAGAATTCTACTAATGCCGTATATTCCAAGCCAAAAATGCAAAAAGTCTGTAAACAAACGTGTCTAACTCTCGTTCATACTGCTCGTCCAATGCTGGGTTATGAAGGCATTGTCGCGCTCCATTCTGAGGCTTCGTCATTCCACCCGTCTGAAACAGCCTCATTTCCTTGTTACAGCCCTTTGCTTCCGTCGTCGCTGTCGATGTAAATTCTGCACTGGCCCTGTGACGTCGTCTCTGATATGAATGATAAGTAGGATCAAAACAATTAGTATCGTAGAATAAGTCACGGGAATGACGAGAACTGAAATGGAATATGTAGTGATACGACATAGAGCGAAAAAAGAATTGATTTGTGTCTCAAACAGAGGAAGTGTTCGAATTTACCCGTGGGAAACTCCAAAGGGATCCGCCTGAAGCGAAGTGGTGAGAATGGCGTTTCCTCCGGTGCCACAACCCCCCGTGTAATTGCATCCAACCCTGCATTGCAAGCGCAATTTCGGGAACTCTCAGTGCTACGTGAAATCGATACAGTTCGGTTCGGAACATTGTCTCCTCTGAGAATGGTGGGGGGAGAGTAGGTGTCCTCTGCACGGGAAATGGCAATCAGTTTTTTTCAACCTCGATGACAAGCAAAAACTAATTTGACTCAGCCAAACTCAGCCAAACTCAAGGCAAACTCAAGGCATTGGACAAACATAATTTGACTCAGCCAAACTCAGGGCAATAGACTAACATAAGAGCAAAACTTCTAGATTCTACTTATTAGAAATACCGTAGTCTAAGTCGGTCTCTGGATGGACTCGGGAAGGGCCTGGCTGGAGGCGGGAGCGGGCTTGAGCTTACATTGCCTCACCGGTAACCAGCCTCTCTTTGCCGATCCACCCCTCTTGCACTTCCTCTATAGTCATTCTCTTCGTCCGAATTTCCCAAAGGTCTTGGGCTCGGCGATTGAGGTACTGCATCTTCTCGTTCAAGTTCATGTGTTCATATCCCTCGGAAATGGCGTGATTTTCCACTGCGAATTACACATACCCGAAGGGACCATTAGTAAACAGGGTCGACTATATCAATTACAATATGTGATGTACTAGAGATTGACGGACTTACTCTCCTGGAGAATCGCGATCTCCTGTTCCGTTCGGCGCTTTCTCTTTCCTCCTCTGGAGCGTCCCCCGGGCTCCAACCCTGTGGCCGTGTGGCTGCCTTGGTTACCCCCCTCCGTGCGTTCGCTCACTGTGCCACCTGCGTACCATAGATCACGTTAAACAAAACATACCGAAACATGGTGCTAATCAATATGTGGTTGCCCATTCCAAGCTCCAGCGATGTCTTCTGCAAACTATTGAAAGCAAAATGAAATTAGAGGTTCGAGGTGTTCTGTGCAATGCGACTTACGGCGTGCAGATGGAGGTCTGGAAGCGATGCTGTTGCCACTGGGACCGTCCGCTAGGTTCTCCTCCGAGGATTCTGAGAGGCAGCACACGCATTTAAGATAATTCAATTATTTCATTGTAACGTACTCTGGGAATTCAAAAATGGAAAGGGTGACTGTTGCCAAGGTTGGATCACTTACCATCTCGAATACCCCCTTGCTTGTACAGTGGTTTTCGAACAAGTTGAGATGGAATAGTCGGGAGAGCATCCTTGAGGTCGTAGTGCTTAACCTTCTTCATGTCCAACTTCCGGAGATGGCGGTTAACTTCCCAATCGTCCGCTGCGCCTTCCAGGGTGTTCTCATCAAGGTCGAGGTTTCGCACTTCGTTTTCGGGAAACCACTTCCCCTCAGCGTCGCACCGCCGCTTAAACTCCTCGGTGGTTTCAAATGGCCTTGCTCCTCGGCTGCACTGTTTCGCTGCGTATGATGCCCAATCGACCGCATGGCCTAATTTCTCTGCGATCAGCCCTCTACCGAAGGCTATCCCGAAACCACGCAATTTCCCAATGGGTTTCTGATGGGTCAGCTGATAAAATCTCTCTATCCTATATCGTTGTCGTGGACTCTCGCCTCCATCCGGTTTAGCGTATAGGAACTTCCCGCCCTTCTTATGACCCCAGCGCAGCTTGCACATTCCTTCGTTTGCGACGGTCTTCGGGAGAGAATTCCGATCACGTTCAGGTCCTCTCGGGATGTACCCATAGTTGTTGAGTCCGATCTCCTTGTGAAACCAAGCGTCGCTGCCTCTCCGCGGTGTAGCGGTGTTCCTCCCTCGCAGCGACGACATGATCTCCTCTCCTCAGCGAGTACTCCGATGTTGTTTTAATGCAGCCTGCGAAAACATCAGAAGGTGCACAGGAAGGGTTACTAGTTCCGATCAATTTCATAGAGCGAAGAAGAGAAGTTGTTTACCCTAAACCTTTTGAACAGGTGCTCTAAAATGAGTCGCACACAACAGCCTCCCTTCCTCACGAAGATGCACACATGACGGAGAGAGGACGAAGTGCTCCTATTGATGAGAAAGCGAAAACAAAAACGAAAACGAAACCTGCAAAGCTGGAGAAAGCGAAAACGAAACCTGCAAAGTCCGGATGCCTTTGGGACCTCCGAAGTCAGGGATGCCGCAGGAGGTAGAAATGCCGGCTCCTTGAACACTTCCGAATGTGGGCTCTGCGCATTGCAAACTCAGTTAGGGATATCGCACCTGTGTTGTGAATGACATGGCAACACTGTCCTGACATCATGAGTTGCAGCACTCGCAATGTGAGCCACGGAAGCATGAACAACAAACAATGACCGAGAAACTGGATGTTTGTACTCAGACGCCTAATACGGGTGGAAGGGAACCAACTCAAGATATGAGATACGCCAGCTCTCCGACCTTCGAGTTCAAACTTCCCCACGTAACACGCAATCAGAAGCATGCATTTGAACCTCCAGGAGGAGTGCAACAATGCAAATGAAACCCATTTGTTCCTCCAAGAAGTACACCCCCCACCATGACCAAAACCATGTCGAACACATAGCTCCCCAAACTGCCGTCCACCATGACCACCAGAAATCCCCACACCACGACATCAAACAACTGACTATATCCACCCCCTGTCACTGCAAACCATCAAAGCCATCAAAGAAATAACGAAACACCATAGCTTGACCATATCCAAACTCGGACATCAACAAACCAACAACAGAACCCTCGATCAAAACAACACTCCCAACTACTCCATGCGCCTCAGCATACACACGGAAACAAGCAAATGACATACCCAAAAAATTCCCAAGTACATTAGATTGCGAAAACCGACAGGGTGAAGACGCTTACGTAAGCTCTAAGATGTGTGTTGACGTTCTCGATGGCGCGCTAGATACCTCTTCGCAATTCTGCAAATTGGGTTTAGTCACAGGTTTAGAAGGTGTGTACAGTCTCATGGCTGGGCTGTACATCGGTCGAAATTGATCAAACTGACTTAGAGTTTACGGCGTCGCGCAGTACTACAAGTCTGAGAGCTATTCGACAATTATAGGTGCATATGGCAAGACAAAGCATGAAGCAGTAAGCGGAGACTTTCGTACCGGATTGTAGAGAGCGACGTCGAAACCAGCACCTTTCTTGTACACGGCGGCTCACGCTCAAACGCCAGGTGCGACCTTCCAAGGGCACGGAACTCCAGCAATACGACTAGGGTTGTAACACGCCGCGAGGATGCATGCACAAGTCGCAGAAACACTGCTGAGGAGAAGAAGGAGGAGCCTCACAGACCAAGGTAACCTACTTATACTCGGTAGATTGTGGACCTCCAGGGTTTCCAGAACATCCGAGTGTAAACAAGTGGACCAGTCAGGAATGATGAGTTCCTGGTGGGGCAGGGGGGATGGGATCTAAAGCAGCCCACTCAGAGAATGGGGGACTTGATGAGACATTCTAGTAGAGACATACCATCATGGGCAACGGGAGTGGCGTCCCACGTCGGGAGCGCATGAGCCCAATCAGTCGCTTCAGCCGCCGAGAGAAGTGACTGACTTCTCTGATATGATATCCAAGCACTGGTAACGATCATGGCGAGTTCTAGTAGCTCGGAGTGTCACTTCGTCACTTTAGTTACTTCGGCACTTACTAGTTGAGTAGTTTGCCCGTGTTCCAAAGAGACGCATAGAGCTCATGAATTAGAATAGCAATTCCATTAGAGTGTATGGAAATCAGAAATGACATGGAAGCTAGGTCTAGTACCTGATGAGCAGGAGTCATAGCATGCGAATTACCCATGGTTCACTGCACCTTTTTAACTAGATAATGAACAACTGTGACTTGGTATTAAGATAGAAAGTTGGTGGAGCATACCTCACCCCGTGATTTTGTGGTCTAGTGTCTGATGTGTATTTCAAAATCCCGGCATGTAAAGGACCGATTCTTAAAGCATATGAAATACGCTAGCATGGCTCGTTCAGAACTCCTCTTCTCTGTACCTTGTATCTTTGAGGTAGCCTACTGCTAGGCCGTGGCAATTCCTCGTTGACCTTCGTTTGTGAGGACACCCCTGCCATGAGGAAAGATAGATATAATCATGGTCAGACAATGACCTGTACTTTGAATAAGGCCTTTCTAGGAATGATCTGAGGTACAACAAAGGATTCATAAACAAGTGCAAACTAAGAACCGAATGTCAGTATGGAATCATACACTTAATCAAATTCTGGAAAAAACAATAAAAAACGAAAAAATGAGAAAAGTAACAGAATCAGTGAACCATTATACGGAAAAAAAAAAAATTAAAAAAAAAGGAAAAAATGGGTCAATGAATAACCGTGATGATGAAAACACATTCACAAAGGATATGAGGAAAGAAAAATCTTTATGAGCGTAAGGAAGATAAAGATAACAGACTCGCCAAACCAAGAAAGGGTGGAAATTAAAAAAAAGAAAAAGAAAAAAGGGATATAATAGAATACCGTGAATGTTGAGAGGGTTTTGGAAGAGGATATAAAGAGAGAAAGAAATTGATGAACGGGAAAAGAGAAGGGTGATAGAGTCGCCAAAATAGCTAACATAAATTCAAAAAATAAGGGAAGTCAGAGGGAGGGATAAAGAAGAACCACAATGCTACTAGACTTAGAAATAAAGAGAATAAAGGAATGAATGAGCGTAAATGATTCAAAGGTTACAGGATCGACAAATTAGTTCAAACGGATATTAGAAAATAAGGATGGGATGGAATACCGTGATGAGGGGGAACATACTGAAAGATGAATGGGAGCCAAAAAAGCATGAATGAACGTTGACAGATGAAAGGTAATACGCTCAAATACAGGCTTTCCAAATATTACAAGTGATATCAGAGAACCGGTCACTCAGAGAAACCTATAGAAATCTCAACAGCAGCCCCTGAAAACGGTAGCTGATGTCCTCCTATAAGCAAAATGGTTCAATTCAACACGCACTAACTTACTCATGTCATCAACCAGCAAGTCCCTGCCTTATCATGAGCAAATATGTTTCTACCACGAATATCGCTCAACAGTTGAGCAAGAAATCGCTGACCTTACATTTATCAAACCCTCGGTAAGTTGCGAGTCGTCCCAAATAGCTCCAACGCTGGTGACCTGCACAAAAACAGTACTTGTAATTAAACCAAATATTGGTTGCAAATGAGCTTCACAAAAACCTGAGGTTCAGCATAGGGCTGTGAGAATGGAAATTGCAGCTATGGAAATGCTTTAATACCTTGATATCACACCATCATCCAAATCGTCTGCTATTTGTTCATTTCATATATCCAAGCTGTTACTGTCGGAAACCATCTCGACCGCATGGCCTAATTTGCCCGACCGTCACGAGCAGCTGGAGCAGGTCCATTAGTCGGTACCGGTCAGAAACTACAACCTATAAGACAGAAGACGTATTAAGATTGTGACACCTGACGGTACATTATCAACATCTGTATTAGAATTTGACAATAACGATGCAGAGGACTGAGACGTTGAAAAGGTTGCACCATCAGTGACACTTGAATGATACAAAGGTTACGCGGTTCACAAATTATTCAATTAATGTTAGAAAAGGAGAAAGGGAAAATCCGATGAATTA
Organism: Ceratodon purpureus; assembly: GCA_014871385.1. Lineage (NCBI taxonomy): Eukaryota > Viridiplantae > Streptophyta > Bryopsida > Pseudoditrichales > Ditrichaceae > Ceratodon > Ceratodon purpureus. The sequence continues at coordinate 26,266,594 of CM026421.1, forward strand.
CAGTGATGAAGGAGAACTTACCGAAAAATGAAAGGAAAACCTAAGATCTACAAGGATCATAGACCCGGCTGTCTGTCGCTGCATACTGGAACACCCGCCTCTCTGTCGTTGAGTACTTTAATTGTCGTCGATGGGATTATGAACGGGGACGTAGACATTTGCACTATCGACGACCAAACTCCTCTGGAGCGTCCTCGTGATCAACCTGCGCGTAGGCAGCTTCGTCATCCCTTTCTTCGTGGGCCATGACATGTTGATAGTCAGCACGTAGGACTGGTTCAGGTGGGACTTCGTCGACCGGATTTTCTCGACGAGCATTTGCAAAGATGAGTTGCGTGGCGTTCAATCGACCTGGTGCCGAAAGAGATCCCTCCGACAATCCATCAGTGACGCGTTTGGACCGTGGGTTTTTATAACACACGACTTTCCATTCCCTGTCTAGAGGGTCGTCCACAAAATACACTTGCTCGGCCAGAAGGATAGTTAGTTCGTTACGGGATCAATCCTGACATGCTCTCGAAATCAGTGGGATTATGATGCCTGGCAATCTATACGTGACAAACTCGCTTCCAATGAATGCAGATGAGTGCGGATAGTCCGTGGTACCTGTCGTGCGTGAAGGGGCTGCAGATATGGTTCGACCCCGGCTGCCTGCCGGCTGGCGTACTTGACGGACCAGAAGCCATCAGCGTCGCGCCGGATGGTAGGTTCTCCCCGAAGGTGTGGCTTTATCCAGGAGCACTTGAGGACGTTTCGCTTGATATGTCCGTAGTCGACTTCTAGGATGTCTTTAATGATGCCCACGTATAGGAGCTCCGCGTCTACAGGGTTCTGATCGGCTCTGGACGACACACAAGTCTGAGTAATGATTGCGGCAACTCCGCCGTCGAATGACACAAAGCTTGCGCCATCCTCTTCCTCGGCCCAAAAATGATACCCATACGCCCACATGGACGAATGATGCTTTAGGATTGGAGAAGAGAGTCTTGACATTGTGATCAGATCTGCAGACGGGGAAAGCCCTGCTCGACTCATATCACGAACCCTGTCCTCCAACCAGTCGGAGAATGGAGGAGCACGCTGTCGGTTCCGTCGATCCTGAGGGCTATACCGTGCCGTATACTCACTACAAGAATTACAGGGGCGGGAGTGACCGGTTAGAGAATATTGCGGGGAAATGCAATAACAGTCGGGCATAGACCTTCGAAGTGATGTGGGTAAATGAGAAAGTCACACAGTATGCATTGGAGCAGATCATCGCGGGTACGAGACCAAACCTGTAGAGATCCTCAGTTGCATCGCTGTGGCGTATGATATGCTCGTGCAGCTCCTTTAACTCCACTTTGTTCCACCTCGCCTCTCGACCCCGCCCTTCCAAGACTTCGCCAGAGTCCTGAACATCCTTGTCCATGTCCCAGATCACCCTTGCTGCTGCAGGATACATTCTGAAATGCTCTGTTACGAATCCAAGAGACTCCTCGTACATGTAGCCCATAGCCATTGATCCTTCTGGTCGAGCTTTATTTCTCACTAAACTCTTCAGATGTCCCAGGTACCTCTCTACACTATACATCCATCGTGCGTGTACGGGACCGCACCAATAAAGCTCACGGGTAAGATGTAAAGGAAGATGTTCCATTACATTGAAAAATGCGGGTGGAAAATGAATCTCTAGTAACGCAAATGTTTCTGCAACATATGTCTGGAGTGCAGCCAACTCACTGACTCGTATCACTTTTTCGCACATCATCTTGAAGCAATGCCCAAGACGGATGACGGCAACACGGGGACCATCAGCCAAAGACCCACGTAGTGCTGCGGGAAGGATCTCTTCGATTAGAACGTGCCAATCATGGGACTTCATGAACTGGAACTTGCCCTTCTCCAAATTAACTAGTTTAGAGAAGTTTGCACAATGGCCCGATGGGACTTGGACCGACTTGATGGTCTCCAGCACTCGTCTCTTCTCCTGCTCCCTCAACACGTACGGGGCATGAGGCATAAGGAAGTCGTCACTATCCCCCTCCCGTACCAAATGGAGTTCTTCCCGCACACCCGTCTCCATCATATCTCTTCGAACAGCTATTGTATCCTCTTCCCCCATGAGGAAACCCGTCACTGTTGCCGCCACGTTTTTTTCGACATGCATCATGTCAAGCGTGTGCCATACCGGCAGCTCCTGCGGGCAACCGAGGATTAGTACGTATCGGAAGCCTCTCTAACATCGACATAGCCCCGGAGGTACCATTGGTTCCCGGAAATTCAGAATAGAGCAAATTTAAACAAGGACGTCGATATATGGGGGAACGCATGATGGAAGAGCACGACCTTGTCACTGGGACACTCGGACTCATGGGCACTGAAGTCAGGGGAACATCTGCCGTGCCCATACAGATCTACCAAACTACAATGTCATGCCGAATGATACATGGATTCGGAGACATTGTAGTCCACTGCTGTGCTGCGGTTACGACCATCAAATGTGCATCCACAGATGGGTGTGATCAGGAGCCTCTCTAACAATGACATAAATTTAGAACATATGCACCACTGGGCCAGCGACGAAGAGTCACACACAGGCGAACACGAAAATGACAAACGAGATGCACAGTGAAGGGGTCACAATGACAAACCTTCCAGTACGGCAGTCGAAAGAGGGAAGTCACTCGTTTGATTCCATGACGTCTTACGGGATCGTTCTGAGCTGGCGCGCCTTCCTCTCTCAGCCACCGGACTCGTTCTTCCCCGTAAGCCAAAGCCTGTTCCCCGGTTACCGGCATGGGGGCAAAACGCATCTCACTGTCTTCAAAGTTCTCCGTATCAAAACGCATGTGATGATCATCTTCAACAAGGAATCTACGTGCGCAGCCACAAAATATGTTCTTATGCAATACCTTAGATCTCCTGGACCTAAATCCCTCCCCGCAAACAGGGCATCCCACGAAGCCATTAGTCGTACAGCCAGCTAACATCCCGTATGCAGGAAAATCTCCTATTGTCCATATCACCATGGCCTTGAGGATAAAATGAGAAGACTCTTTGTAGTTGGCAACATCACGACAATATATCCCGTATGTCCACAGATCCAGAAGTCCTCTATCAATGGCTCTATGAATACATCGAAATGGTCAGCTGTAACGGATTTTGGTCCAGGGATAAGCAGAGAAAGCATGATGAAGTAATTCTTGGTTGTTAACCAAGGTGCAATGTTATAATTCATCAACAGTATGGGCCAAATCGAATAAGTCCCCCGCTTATCTGAATTTGGGTTGAAGCCGTCCGTAATGAGCGCCATTCGCACGTTTCTGTCCTCACTTCCAAACTCTTCCCTGTAGCGGTTGTTAATCCACTTCCATTGTGCTGAATCAGAAACATGTCTCATTACGCCGTCCTCTTCACCTAACGCCGCCCACCATGTCATGGCAGCTGCTTGCATTGGTGATCGAAACATTCTCTTCAGTCTCGGAGTCAACGGAAACACACGGCAGACCTTGTACGGAACCTCAGATCTCCCAACCCTCCTCTTCCGTGGTGCCCTGCATTCCGGACACACTCTGGCATTTTTCCAGGGACCTCTAAACAATTTACAGCTATTCGGACAAACATCGTAAGACTTATACGAGTGACCCAGTCTTCTCAGGTACTCCGAAGCCTCGCGGTAGGTCTTTGGGAGCGAATTAGGCTGAGGAAGTATCGTGGTACTCAGTGTCCGGAAGAGCTCGTCCATGTAGGTATCAGAACAACCATGTAATTTCCCGCCACTCAGAAGGACATAGGTGGTCCCCATGCTAGAGTGATTCGAGCCTGCAAACAAAGATGTTGCAGCTGCCTCTTCGAGAGCTGTTACTGCCGCGTCTGGCTCGTCATCGGACTCACCCCAGTCCATGGCTTCATCATCCCCTGAGAGGTCGGCATCCTCCTCGGGCTCACTTTCTACTTGTTCGACACCTGGAACCCCTTCTGCCCCGCCCGCGGGAAGATCCCGGTCGCTAACACGGGAAGGCGTGGCTGGCCTCTCCGGTGAAAATGCCCGAATGGGACTCATGGGCACAGAGTTCTCTATGCCTGGACCTTGGTAGCCTTCGGCGTCGACGTACATTTCCCTGGACGCTTCCTGATCATGGACGGGCTCCCGGCCAGGAGGCGGATATCCCTCTGCCGCGGGCCCTCCCGGACCCCCTTGATGACCTCCTTCCGCACATGGTTCAGGGGACCGTCAAACGTCTTCACCAGCGTTTGCTACTTCCTCCCTAATTCTGTCTACAATGTCCATTGCCTCGACGACCATCTTGGTAATATCCATCCCGGGATCTAAATCCTTGCGACCATTTGCATTTCCCGGTTCCCTGGCCTGAGCACCATAATACCATGCAATGTGTCCCTCCCATTCGTCGTTAGACTCATCTGCATCGAACCCCTGTTAACATCCCATATTAGCGTAAAGTTGATAGATGTGTACTACGTCTTCGTTTTTGAATTCAAATATAACCGGGACAATGACCACCAAACAAATGACGACAATGACCACCCACTGAAAGGGAGAGCAAGTTCGACAAATAACACTGAGCCGATGAAATAGACATATGTTAGACCCAAACCCTGGCAATCAAAGAATGTGGTGAAGAAGTTCCCGCATACCTCCGTGGCTCCAAAGAACCATGGATGACGAGAGTTCTCCCTGACGCAGTGCCTGTACGATGCAATGGAAAGTTCGGGCTCCCTCATATGTATTCGGCAGGGACATGGAATCCTTCTATAGTTACGCTCTCTGGCTATAGCAAGTTCGCGCTCTAACAACCGAACTTCACGTCTTCGAATCCGTTGTTGGTCCGGGGCTGCGCTTCGGATCCCTTCCATCTTGGCCAATTTCTGTGACTAAACAGAACAAGTGATGTGTTAGTAAGTCCACTTTAGAGGGTTCGACCACACATGAGACAGTACAACGGATCGAAGAATACAAATGCACATCACAGACATTGCCATAGCCGGTTGGCTGAAATCGAAAGATAATGTCATGATCACTATGATCGCACCCGTAACGTACAAAGATACCAGGTTAAGCAAGCACCCAATGGTCGAGCACCGTTGCAACTTATCACATGTCGTGCTAACAAGACAAAACGATGCCCTGGTCGAGGGATTTTCAAATTGGCGTGTAAGGATTCTGTTTATGTATTTCGAACGTCATGTTACACATATAACTTGTCCCTCACTTGGGAGTATGTCTGCGTCGAAAGCCCCTCGGCAGATTGGAGCGTTCCACTAGTATACTCTACATGGATAGGCTCTAATGAATGGCGCACCTAAACCCTAATGCGTAAACCTTGTACTTTGACTGGCTAAGGATATTAGCATTTGACAAACCTTGTCTGTGTGATGGCAAGGTAGATTCCGTTACACTTAACCAACACACTGCGTGAAGACGCCCGTCTCCAATGAACCCTTCGAATAGCATATTGTTTATAGACCAAAACCCTAATCTGCAAAGCCATTACTGAGGAGACTATCGGGGGGGCTGTCAATGGACGTGCTAAGGTCGTAACCTAGGTAATCGTCTTCAGTCGCACTGCTATTGTCCAATGCCTCGTCAGTTGCAGAGGATGGCTCTGTAGGTATCACAAACTCTTGTGTCGGAGCGGTTAGAATGCAGGAACATATAGAAGTTGGGTCACGGCGAGGCTGTGGCTTGGGCTTGCATCTGCACAACCTCCACTTCCGGCGCATGGCATCTTCCAGTGATAGAAATCTACCCCACAATAAGCCAATTTTGCAAGCACACACAGGGTCTCTGAACCAACGAAGCTTGCAACAGGAATTGCAATCGCATGGTTCGCTGCACTCGTGGCGAGGCCCTAAAGGGCCGTCCTCGTACTCACGAATCACGCAATCCAACCAGCGTGTCCGAACTGACAACCCATCAGGACTCGGTCCCCCAGAGCAGGCATGTGCATCGCCTATGATTATGCACAAAGGGAGCAGGGGACCCGGCGGGGGATGAACCTTCAAAAATGACGGAGATCCTACAAAACTTCAATTAGAAAAAACTCACCTAACTGCTCAGTTTCGTACGTGTGATCCAGCCGATGCCATAGTCCACCCACCAAAAGAATATGGCAGTCCCTCCTCCTGGAACCATACACCTTCCTCCTCCAAGCACAATAACCCTGGACCTGCGACGAAGTTCCACACATATTGACTACCCTCGAATAAGACAGTAGGTACTGACTGACCCATAAATGCTTTTCAAAATTTCCCGGAATGGGCCTTGGGCGTATCCGGTGCTTCGACTTCACATGCCGCTTAATGTTCCTCTTGTTAGCGGATATGATACGTAGAGGCGGGGGTCACGACGAAACGTGTCGCGAATAGCGATCAACTTTCTAACCCTGTGCGCGGAGCTGAGACGAACGCCGTACCCATGGGGCTGGTGACGGTCATCTACTGATGGGAACGCATAAAGGGCGGAGTCCGCGAGATAAACTTGCGAAGAGGTACGCACGTCGCACCCGAAGGTGTCTCCGTTACTCGCTTAGTGGAGGATGGTTTTCCTGAGTGCTTCCGCTGTATCCCACGATGGAGCGACACAGCAGTCCTCGGCAGTGGCACGTACACAAACTGCCCGAATTAGAGAGAAGTCCGAATTAATGATATAGCGATGTGGTCGGGGAGAAGGTGGAGGTCTTTGTTTTACTTCGAAATTAGGGTTTAACTTTGTGCAAGATTTTCTAGGGCTCCAACTGTGGCTGGTGACGATGGCTCCCCCGGACGGCGTTTACGGCTTCTACGGAGGCCTTCCAGACATGAAGGTGCATGCTGCACATCCTCGCACTTCCCAGACGCAGTGTACCTTCAGCATCTCCTCTCAGGTAAGGTCCAGGCTCATCCATTGACGCATTTTGTTTTTCTCCTTGTCTTTCTTCACGGACTCTCTGCAACCTCATATACGGAGGTAGGCCTAGGGTTCGACTTCCTTTGTTCACGTTAGGCATGGCTAGTGCGGAGAATGTTCCCGAACTTGTCACAGAATCCCCCAAGTCAGATCACTTTCCAGAGACAATTCACGAGACCATGACCCGAATAATTCATTTCCAGAGGTGGCGTGTGGAGAGATACATGCTGAAACACAACCTCCGGCCAATTCCTGTATATGGGCGTGAGCTGGACTGGACCCGCAACATTGATACGTCCACTCCATCTCTTGACCCGCCTCCGAGAGTAGCCGAGACCTTCCTCGACCCGCTAACAGAGGACATAGTGCTCTCGAAAGTGTGGCCTCTATTGATGGAGGGGTTATCAAAGGAGGTGATCCTGGCATCGTCGTGGCCCATGCAGATGGAGGGGTACTCGTGGGTGTCTAAGTTCCAGATAAGTTGTAACCTCAGATGTGTTTGCAAAAGTTGGAAGCAGTTCGTAGAGGACAGACCAGAGTGGCCGAAGAGCCTAGAGTGGTGGTGCGATGGCCTACACAGACTCCCTATAGGACAGTTTGACAATCCGTTATCCACGACGGATGGTTCCTCGGATTCTGAAGAAAGTGAAACTTACGAAGAAAGTGACAGTGACACAGAATAGTACTTAGAGATTGACATGTACGAAAACCTATTCAGCTCGGAAGTACTAGTGTAGTAGGAAGAGGCGTTGTTTCCACTGGGCCGGCAACCTATCAGTGTGCTTGACATGCTTGTACCGGACTCGTACACAGGATTGGTTTTAATAAAGTGGGATTTTTATGGACAATTAGTACAAGAGTGCCGAATCTAATTTTCCGAGTCCTACCTGATGATTTGACTCAAACTATGTCGTACATATCACATGCATGTGAGGCTGGCTCTGACGTCTTTGTCTCTTGCAACAAGAAGGTCTGTTTCTGGCTATATCGTCATCCCCCCACGGTGCATGGGGAACGCCCACCTTTGAGGCTAAGATGAGCAACTCTTCGTTCGACCTCTCCAGCGCAGCTTCTCAGGTACTCGACGAAATGACCATGCTTTTGACTTATGAATGCATTTTTTATCTAATTGTATCCTTGTGATTGTTGACTTCTTTCGTTTTGTAAGTCTGCGTGCATGATCCTGTTCAAGGTGCGCCTCCCCAGCATCTGCCAAACATGACGACATATACACCGCGACCGCCTTACATGAACCCGTGGACAGGCCAACCTTTGTATACAGCAGATGGTGCCCCCTCAGCGGCAGCGACCCAGCAGATGCAGTATCTTTTCGGCGGATTCTCGCATCCACAGATGCAGGGCCACCCGAACGGTATGCAGGAGATCTCTCCTTCCCCTCGTATGCTAAACCCAAACATGGTAAACATGGATTATTCTGGTGGAGCTGGGGGGATGCTACCTAGAGGGATGCCGCCGCCCACTGATTCTCCTCTCCGCGGCCCGCCTGCCTTCAACTCTGGCACAATGTCTGGCTCGTTCAGCCGAGATGGGAGCTCCGGAGGCAATGGTGGCACAGGAAATGCTGCCAACACCGAAGCATCTAACACAAGGCAGCAGCACTCGTTGGCGATGTCCCAAAACGCTATTTCCCCCTACTACGCACCAGAGAACATGCAATGGCCCGGCTGGGGGGGGCCCTCCATGTTATCTCCGTTCTCATTCCCAATGGGCAACGCACCCCCGACCATTCCAGCGACTAAAACATCCGCTACTCCGAGACCAATTCCAGAACCAAGTACAGCCCCTCCTGAGCCTGAAACAGATATTGTACCCTATGTGGAGTCGAAGAAATCCGCGCAGAGAAGAGTGCAGAGACAGAAGCAGAGGGCATTTAAGGTTTTGTCTGCGGTGTGGCCAATGAAGATTGAAGGTACAAAGAGCGGGGACATTCCAAAGGAATTCCAAACTCAAGTCCACACACAGTTCAGGGCCTCCGCAAGACGCTTTCTGAATCTTTCGACCATCAAGTGGAGAGACCACCCAGACTCGGATATTGCAATACTCATCGGTGACCTGGATAGGCGGTTCCGTTTCGACCCTCCACTCAGGAAGGACTACATCTTATTCTGCATCGAGGCCTTGTTGCGAACGGCAAGGTACGTCTGGCGGAAGCACTGGATTAACAGAGGCAGAGGAGAGAAGCACTCCCGGTGCCCAATGAGGTACTTCCCAACGCTCGTCAAATACTGGCATACAAGAGAAGCAGACGAGGAAGCCAGGCTTCTGAAAGAGGAAAGGATAGCGAAGCTGAAAGAGAGAGATCTGAGGATCTCAAACGGACAAGCCAGCGAAGATACAGACAATGCTTGGGATGTAAGTACTGTATTGATGACTGCTTTTCCAGAATCTCCAAATCAGTGTCATGCTCTGAACCCTTTCGCGTTGAATTTAAGGTATGGAACCGGTTCCACGGGACTACCCACACGTTCTACTGCAACTAATCAATGTTGACATGCAGCCATTACTGGATGAAGACGACGAAGACATAGAATGGGAAGATGAGGAAGCGAGCGAGGACTCAGTGCCGACGGACGACTTGGCCGGTTTGACGGCGATGAATAATCCGGACAGCAATGTAAGCAATCATACCAATACTCGATTTCTCACCAGCAAGACTATTGGTTCCGATGTAACCGAAAATGGATTGTCCTCTACTGTCCATAATTGTATCAGATTATCTCGAAAGAATTCAATGGAGTCAAATTGTCGTTACTGCCGCTATGATTGCATGGATTAGTCTACCCTTTCAGGGAATGTCAGGTTTATGAAGTCTATTGTCACCCAAATGATTGTAATAACGTGAACAACAGGTTGCGCATACGTTGACGGTGGGAACGACAAGCACTCTCGTCTCACGGGACAACGACGTCTATAACCAGGTACAGTACTTGAAAATTTTAGACGGCTGAGCTATCATGGATTGATTGAATCACTCTCTTGGAACTGTACGCTATAGGTCTAATCATGTAGGGAAAGAAACCAAAGGATGAAGAGAGGCCAATGAATGATGAATACTGTTGGCCATTCTGACCCAGGCCATCAACGAAGACGTCGGCACTCCCAGCCACGCGACTACAGCCGTCGTTAATAGGAAGAACGTTGCTCTCACTGCCCGATCCATCAATCGAGAACTCGGTGCTGTGACGAACCAGATTCAAGCCATCACGAACCAGATCCAAGAAATTACAAAGTGGCGGGAGGAGGTGAACGAGCACATGTCTCAAAACAGGCACGACATGGCTGCTGTGAACCAAAAACTTGATTTGCTTATTGGAGCGATCATGCCAACCAACATCAACCGCGGCGCGTGTGAAGGGGAACCAGCCATCGCAACAACAACGCTCACATCCTGTCCCCCAACACTGACGGATAGCTACACTAGCGGGGAGGGGGAGAAGAGAACGCGAAATCCTGCAGCAGTTGGCGATCAGTCCACGCACTATACAACGTCAACTATGTCGGAGGAGGTATGCCGTGTGCCTCGACAAGGTTCCCCTCAAGGTAAGTGCCGTCCCGGTTTAACCATCTCGCTCGGTCCTTGAAGATGACCAATTACATTCTGAAATGCGAATCCACTGAAAACGATGTGAGATGCCACTGTCGTCATATGAATCGGCCAACTTTACTCTTGCATGTATATGCTATTAGAGACAAGGATGGAACCAACAGAATCAGTCTGTCCAGGAGAAGGAGCGCCTACCCGTCAGGAGTCCCCGTCCACAAGCCAAGGCGCGAACCCCGTGTCGAGCCTGCAAGCTGCATTCGGATTAGCAGACGGTGGAGAGAACCTTCAATCGAAGAAGAGGCTATACCTCGCGAGTGAGAAATGCTTTTTCCCGCATTCTTGGTAACAGACATTGGGAAACAGTTGTATAGTTTCTAGAAACCCTGCCTGCTGAATTAATCCCTTATAATCCAGCCTAAACTGTGGATCGTATTGGAATGCAGGAGACATGGAAGCAACTCCAGTGGAGACGATAGCTAAGAAAAAAAAACCGACCCCTGCAAAAGGTACGCTCAAACCGTATGTTCAGGTGATTGCGAAACCAGGGGTTCTCCAATCAGCATCAGACTCAGTCACTGTTACGCGACCAACACGTGTCAGAAAGAGGCCTTCGAAATATCTTGACTACGTCCCACCCGCTGAAAACAAGCCCCGAGAAGCAGTGGTAAGCGGACTTCAAACCAATAACCCTAAACCTACAACCCGTTCAATCCGTTCATGTACTGACCCTAAACTTTGTTCTCCTGATGTCAGTGCGATCCATTGAAGCCGACCAAGGCGGTATGGGTGCTCCACCCAGATCACCAGAACAGGACGGTGGCACTCGGACGATGCGGCCCTCGCTGGCGCTCTAACAAGAAGAAGTCCGTTCCTTCCGAAGTTCCAAATACGAAAGGCGTCAAATGGGAGTTCGGAATGCAACAGGTGACGATTGAGCATGTCTATCCAGAGTGGGCAAACACACTTGTCCTGTATCCTAATCAACGGCGTGATGGTATCGTGACAATATCGGATGCTCTGAAGGGCGATTTTGTAGAGGACGCCACAATTCTATGGCAATCCCGGTATCTCAATTTGGTGGAGGTCAGCAAAGTCGACTAAGATGTGAGATTCTTACACATTACTCCCTCAAATTACCTTCTTTGAGTCAATCCGGGTACACTGATCGAAGGAAGCGACTGTTACCTTCGACTTTCAGCTAACAGGATAGTGTGGATTCCCAGGATATTGATGCAGAATCTGTAAAGGAAGGATTCGCAGGTCAGGTATGGATTTGTTTGCGTGTTCACACAGGTAGACGGTGCTGCGTAATAGTGTTGGAATTGCTTTCAGATAGCTGGACAAAATCGGGTTGATGCTGACTTTGAGCCGGGGATTTGAACGTCCCCAGTACCCCTAGTACTCCAACTGGACGAACTAGAGAAAACAGTCTCAGAGAAGAAGGAAGAACGTCCACGATCGATTACATTCGGGGAGGATATGTCATTTCGGCACCACGTAGAAGACCTGTGATCATTACTCCCGTTTCTCTAGCCTCATGGAGCATCCCGTTGTGCCACAGGGTTCTAGGACTCTACTGCTTACCCGCTCTGTTTGTGATACCCTCAGTACGTTTCTAGGGATGACTGTGTGTTTCAGAGTAGCTCTCTGTTAAGCTTGCAAGTGTAGCAAAATTTGACGCTGTCGTGGACGACATACGCACTCAGAGATTTACTCGTGGAGGTGTTCTGTGTGTTGACCTTACTTTAATAATATACCATGAGATCGGAAGCTATCGATTTCAGTGGTCGCTTGTTGTCGAAATACTGCTGACTGTATTGCATACATTTGCTCGCACAATTGTACCTCGGAAAGCATTCCATGACCTACTACAACGACAAGCAAACTGAATGGATGGATTTTTCATCACGGAATACACGCAGCCAAAAAACTACATGTACCCCACCGAAGCAGCAAGATTTACACGGCGAATCAACTCACGTTTCTATTGGACCACGTGGGCCTAAACCATTGCCCCAATTATCACCAGAATCAAGGTCCCGTCCGTTTTACCCACCCAGAGTCACACCTCCTCCGCCAATCGGTTGCTGCGTCAAGACCGACGATCCAACGGCGAACACTGTCCCGAAAAATTGATATCGGACATGGAAGTGCTAGGTAAAACTCTGAAATCAGTTCACCCGCTCATAAGCCACGTCGGAATTCGAGAATCCACGTAAGCCCGGGACGAAGGATCATCGCTAATCACACCACCGCGAGGACCTGTACGCCGATCGATCTCGCGAACTCGAGAGGGGACGCTCCTTGTCCTATGTGACCCTGAGCACTCAGAATTCTGCGGAGAACACAACCGCGGAGCTAAGCCTTCGAAGCGTGAAAGAACTGTCGCCAAGGCGCACTTTTTGCCATTTCAGGCCGTGAAGAACGACCCCGAAACATGTAGTGTGGGCATACATATTAGACCTTCAAAGATTCTCACTGTGAAATAAGCTCCGCATGCACATCAAATGGTCAAGTGGATCAAGTGGCCAAGTGGATCAACTGGAGATCCCGATCAGAAACGTGTCTATATGCAAACTCACCCACACCAACACTTATCCACTCGACCGTCCGTGCATATGGAGCACATCTCACAGTGAGAATCTATGGAGGTACAATATTTCTACCTATATTTTATCAGGGCCAAAATAAGTTCTGATAGAAATTGCGTCGGCAACAACACATGAATCTGATAGAGTGTACCGCGTCTTCGAAAACCGCAAAGTGGCTCTGTCTGCTCGACTTGGCGGCATGTACTGGCAATCGTTCATTCGTTAGGCTGATATTGTTTACCTATAGCAGACAGCAGAATCAACTTGCATATCCTGCGAAAGAATAGACACTCTTCAGCGGAGGAACCGTAGCTCTGTCGAGCTTGAGCATCACGGCACTGCTGATACATCACTGTGGATTGCTTTGTTCGATCGGATTCGACAACCATCGTCATCGTTGCCTTGCTTCCCAAGCAGCGTCCGGGAAGGCTAAAACAAAGTAAGCCTATGAAAATGGGCTAAATAGCCTGTAAGACTCTTTGAAATTGTAGAAATTAACCCATGTTTTTGAAAAAATCATTTATCATCTCCTTTCCAGAACTTCCACATTTCCACCAATCTCCCAAGATTTTCAATATATTTTGAGAATTGAATGGATACCATCATGGAGAGATCTGCTCACTATCCAGTAATCTAACACTTGAGAAAATTTAGACCACTGAACGTAAAGGGGTTACTGTAAAGCCCAAGAAACCGACCAACTCCCATGTAATGCCAACTAGGATTGGAGGTTGAAACTGCCAACTAGGATTCGAGGCGGGTTCGAACTGCCACGTGAGCACCTCGTCTCTCTGACGAGAAGACGAGCGAATGACAAACATAAGTTACGAACAAACACCAAGCATGCAAAGGAGTAACTTACGATGGTGGAGGAGCCATGGCGATGGAACATGCAGCGATGTAGTCGTCACGCACCGCGGTCCGCCATGGCTCTCCCACGCTGCTGCCGGGACTCTCCTCGCAAGCCTCCCTTCTCCGGTACGTCTTCCTCTCTCCTTCTCTCCATTCAATGCCCTGAACTGCTCTCTGTCCATCAAGTTGTGTCGAATTCCAGCACAGCGAGATCCCGTAGCTCTGGGTATGAGGTTTCTCTCTTGGATTCTCTCAACGACCAGGTTTTCGTGTGAAGGCTTTTCCTGCATTCATCAAAACTTTCGAGCTTGTCGGACAGGGTTTTTGGTTCAAGATGATACAAACAGATGGAGTTTGTGGTCTAGGTTTCCAAATTCCACGATATTTCATGTTATCCTCTGCCTCTTGGAAATTCAACGACCTAATTGTTGTGTAGTGCAGAATGCAGGGGAATTCGCAGTCTCCTTCTGGAACTCCGTCAGTTCCATGCACGGATGTGCAGGAGTTGGGCACTTGCCTTGCTTGTAGTGTTAGCAATATGTGGACCCACTTTCTATTCGCTACTTCCGGCATTTGGAAGTATCCATGTCACAGTAGTTAAGAGTCTGGATCAACACTTACGAGGAGCGCGTAACTCAAGGAAAGAGGTGGAGATGATGCTAGAGAACATTCACCAGAAGGGGTTAGAGCCAACCAAAGAGATGCTGGTTTCCAAGTAAGGAACCAATTCCATACGATTCTTATGCTCTTGCTCTGTTCTGCAGTAGATGCAGGGTCGTAGTGAGATCGGAAGTCAGCGTGTGGCTCAATCAGTGTCATATGTTCAGTAGTGTAGAGGCGGAGGACGACAGGGACATGGATGGTGAACAGACAAGTGCGAACATGACGAAGCCTCGTCATGCCGCAATAATCAGAGAGGAGTTCTTGTTCGAAGATGGAAAGGCGCCATTTCCTAGCTGCCATGCCTCGTCGATTGTCGAGGTACGTGGAAGTCGTTTACGTGGTGAGGGAGCCATAGTTGGTAGGAGCTGGTTTGCTGTAGAATTGCAGTGTCGTTGTATTGCTGATTCTGCGGAAATGGAATTGTTCGATGTTTGTGTTTCATGAATGAATAATATGTTCGTAAAACGTTGATCGCAGCTGGGTTCAGGTACTTTCTTGGCAGCTTATTTCGGGGGCTCGTACGAGGGCTCTGGTGATGTTGCTATTTGGACCTCTCGACTTAAGGTCTGTTTATTTTCATATGTCAAAGGCCTATTTCGGGTACAATTTTAACTATCAGCTTCACGATCTGTTATGACGGTTTAATTGCGTCAACTTTTATTCGATTGGTGGTCGTGTTGCTCAGCATCTTGTTGCTGATGATACTTTTGAATCTGGCACTGTCATGTGGATCCCAGGAGTGTCGAGGACGTTCTTAGCAGCCGAGTGCGAGAGTATGGTCCTGTGGTGGTGGAATTTTATTGCATATTGATGTGTCTATTTTAGCTATGTTAATGATGGTCCGTGTATATTATTATGGGACAGGCAGGTCATTGGGAGCGCCCAGTTTTGGTGGACAGAGAACCGGATGTGCCTCTTTGGAATCCAGTGCTCTTCAGAATGCCCGACAAAGAACTACTCTTGTTCTACAAAATCGGTGAAGAAGTGCAAAAGTAGGTCATTGTGGTTATTCGAATTTTATCCTCTAAGTTGTTGTGTTTTTGTGTCAATATTTTGTCTAATGCGGTCTCTCATACGAGTGCTCATGAACGCCTTGATGCAGATGGAGTGGCTTCATGAAGAGATCGTTTGACAATGGTGTGACATGGTCAGCTAGAGAGCAACTGCCTCCTGGCATTCTGGGTCCGATTAAGAACAAGGTATTTGGCTTATTAGTTGTAATGATTACCATGGACTCAAAGGGAGCATGTGGAGTAAGTACTTCACCAATTGTATTTTCTGAGCATACTTCCTCGTTTTGGATGCAGCCTTTGTTGATGAAGGATGGTCGACTGTTGTGTGGCTCCTCGACAGAGAGCTGGAACGCTTGGGGAGCTTGGATGGAGGTGGGCTTCTACGTTTCCTATCAAAAGCTCGCTCTGCAACTATGTTCCAGCAATTAAGATTATGGATAGCCGTAGTGGAGGAAGAACTAGAGAAGCATTCAGAAGCCCAGATCCTGAATCTTAGTGAGATGCCATGACTTCTCTTAGTATTGATACGCTGGGATGAGGGTGGGTACAGGTGACTGATGATGCAGGCCGTTCATGGAAAAAACATGGTCCAATTTATATATCGGGTGTTTCTGCTGGAGTTATACAACCTGTTCCATTTTTGACAGCCAACGGCACTGTTCGGGTATTATTACGCCCTAGTTCCGAGGTCGGCAGAATATGCATGGCGACTTCTGGAGACGGAGGCATCACATGGGGCTTTGCTACTCCAACTGATCTCATCAATTGCAATTGTGGTTTGTTTTATAATCAGTATGGACCCGGAATTGTTTGATCGCTTTTTGTTTTATCCTTGCAGATCATTACCTTTTTCTCCTTCTAGAGGAAAGGGCTTTCTCTTTCAGTAACATTCCAAGGAGCTCATCCTTTTAGTGGATAAACAGAAAAGGGGTCATTGTGCAGGTTTTGATGGTGTGAAGCTGCATGATGGGCGCTTGTTGATACTGTACAATACTGTATCTCGTGGCATTCTGAAAGTAGCTCTATCTGAGGACGACGGACTTAATTGGAGAGACTATGTTACTCTTGAAAACACCGCTGAGGGTGAATTCTCTTATGCTGCTGTGATACTGGCTTCTGATAAGCTTATTCATGCAACGTACACCTACGATCGCCGGCAAATCAAAGTGAGAATAATTCTGGTTTATTTTCCCATCAACAAAAAAAATCTGTTATTTTGATCTTTCTATCTCGAGTATGTCATAGCCCTCTTTTTAGGTGCAAATTTTATGGAAAAACTTCTCATGTGTGATCACTTGGATTGGCTTTGGAATTCCAGCACGTTGTCCTGAGCCCTAGCGAACTCAAGCATCCGGAGTCCCTGGAGTAATATTGAAAACTGTACAATGTTGTACATTATGTATATTGTATAGGCCAGGTAGCCAGTGTAGGTAGCGATGCTATTATGAGTAGACATTAAATGTCATCTCCCTTTCCTGGTGCGGCTACTTCTTTCAGAAAATAGAATCTAGTAAGGATAGTCTCATGTTTGTGAAGGGTACAGCATGATTCCTAGTGTGCACGTAGGATTGTGGAGCAAGATTCATAATGTATTTGAGAATTCTCTAAACACTCATGCTTGTCATACGTTCTTGTCCAGCACTAGATCTATCTGCTGGACTCTGACTCCCACTCCCTCTTTCTTGGTTTTAATATATGATGGGCTGCTTATGGCATGCAGCGTCAGCTTCGATGGTTTAACCGACGAGACATGACATGACATGAGAGCCATTATGAATTAGGTGCTTTTCCTCTACCATCAATACAACGTAAGATAGGCCCTTGCAGTGCAGTTGTGATATCGTTCAAGTGTAAATTCCAACACGACAAGTCCACAAGTATGAGCATCCTCACTGTGAATCTATAAACCAATTCAAACACCCAACTATTTATGAACACACGGAAGACCAATGCCTCCCATCACATTCATCTTCTTCGTGATTATCATCGGAAACTGTGGCACTGTACAGAGTCACATTTTAACCTGAGGATGTGACCAAAACCTCACCTTCTTGCACCTTATCACTACCCTCTCCAGGCAGCCTATGGTACAAAAACTCATATGCTACTGCTCCATATACTCACCCCTTTCATTCCAGGGGCAGATTTGGCATCAATCAGTAAGCTCTCACCTATACACCCACCTGTACAAAGAAGCAAAACTAAATAGCTAGCGTTACACATAGTACACCATGCCCACCTGAAGGAGGCACTCATGAGGGATGTTGAGGACCACACGGCTGTCTCTGCTCAGCCTCCGCAAAAACGTGTAGATGTAGTTGATGGCCAACTTCTTGAAGAACCCCGAATCCTTCCTGGCCTTCACCACATTGTTGCCCAGAATGTACACCACTCCGGCATCCCTGCAGTCGTTGAGAAAGGCCACTTCATCTTGGGATTCAGAGCCGCCGCCGCTGTCGTTGACATTTTGTATAAACGCATTCCCAGCTTCATCCAGACTCTGGGTCGCTGAGTTGACACCAGGATCCGTAGTGGAGTAGTTTCCAATGGAGGTCTGCTCTCCAGCTCCCATCAGACCGTGCAGTCTCAGCACCCTCTGCAACTCGAGACGGGTCGGAGTGTCGGAAGGCAAGGGTGGCACTGACGTGATGCTGCATCGAGGTATGGAACTTATCAGAATCTCACCGAATGTTTAGCAAGCCGAAAAGCTTCATAAACATTCTAAAGCATCACATCTAGACACATCCACTGTAGGTTGGGAGGATTTTAGATCATGAGGTTTTCTTTTGGAGTTACGTCGGATTTGTAGAAAACTATGGAAGCCTTCCATTTTTTAAACATTGAAGAGAAAGGGTCGAAAGAAATGTACCTGTCCTCATCAGGGGTCCAGCTAGCAGCCATAGATTCCCGGTCGGACTGCTGGCGATTTGCTTCGATTTCCAGAAAATTCGTCAAGCTCTTGATGAGCAGCCGCTCGAAGTCGTCGTCCTTCTTATGGATATCCTTGTACCCATACCTTGCAGCGCACCGGTACATGGAGTAAGCTCTGGTGCCGATGCGGCGGATCAGGAACCGCTCCTCCTGGGGCACGGTGTTCACCGGCAGGTACTTGATGCATACGAACACCACAGTGGAGTGGATGGCCGGCAGGTTGGTGACGAAGTGGGAGAACAGGGGTGGCACTCCATGGGCCAGGTCGGTGTACATGAGGCCTATGCCAGGGACTCGCACCAGGCCCAGGCTGGGGCCCAGGCCCAGGAGCCATCCCACTGAGACTTTGTGCTGCATTTCGTATTGGTAGCGTTTCAGGGTGCCGTAGTGCCATGTGTACATGATGGTGCCGAACACCACTGCGATGACGAGTGGTACCCACCCGCCTTGCGTGGTCTTGAAGAGGACTGCTGATAAGTAGACGCCTTCGATGGAGCCGAAGACTGTGAAGAAGAGGATAGCTATGATGACGTGCTTGCGCCACACTATCACCATCACCAGGGACATGAGGAACGTTGTGACGATCATGACCACCACAACGGCAATGCCTGCAAAAGAGTTTAATTGCATTTTAGAAAAACGTATTAGTCATGACTAGGGTGGGAATCAGGACTTTGTTTTAGACGGGTCCTTTCCGGCTCACATACTTTCAGCAACAAAAACGAACTCAGTTTGCATTGCAATTTTGTTCTGTGGATGCGAAATGGGACGATTATAGCACATTGGGTATTGTGCGTGCATCCATGTTGTGAGGG
Source organism: Ceratodon purpureus (assembly GCA_014871385.1). Classification (NCBI taxonomy): domain Eukaryota; kingdom Viridiplantae; phylum Streptophyta; class Bryopsida; order Pseudoditrichales; family Ditrichaceae; genus Ceratodon; species Ceratodon purpureus. The sequence goes on from CM026421.1 coordinate 26,285,913, forward strand.
GTGCGTTTATGGTTGCTTTTGGATCATTCGAAATAACAAACTTGAATCATTTGCACAAAACTTATGGACTCTCAGAAAAGTATCTTTTCTTGTATATGATCTTCACTTGATGGAACTGAGGGATAGATGCATGGATGGTTGATTACCGTAAGCATTGCCAATTTCGTTGGTGTCTCTGAAACCAGCAGTAATGAGCAGACAGAGAACCATGAGAGTCCAGTTGATTTCAGGGATGTACACTTGTCCAGCAATGTTGTTGGACGTATGGACGATCTTCACGCGAGGGAAGCATCCCAACGCCACAGATTGCTTCACTATGGAGAACGTTGCGGTGATGATCGCTTGGCTTGCGATCATGGCTGCCAACGTTGCCAGGACAAATATGGGCCAGTAAAGCTTCTCTGCAAACAAGGGCAGGAACAATTCAATCATGTAAGGTTACTAAATCAGAGAGTGACAGAATGCTTAGTGAAACAAAACTAGTACAACAATTGACTTCATACAGAAGAAAGGAGACAGAAATGCATGACTTGAAAAACATGAATTTAATGATTGATTGAAAGTGGGCAAAGCAATGTTTAATATAAGAAGCATTGTTACATACGTGGAAGTGAGGAATAAAAAGGGTCGCTGACGTCGCCCATGTGTCCCACAAGGTATGCAGACTGTCCGATATAAGTGAGAATTAAGCAGGGATACACCAGGGAAGTGAAAGCAACCTGCACAGAAACCACAGTTTTGCGTCAATAACTTTAATGCCAGCCTATGAAGCTACTTGTACATCCACAAATATTTGATGATTGTGCACAAAGTCCCACGTAATGGTCATTTGATTGTCCTCACCTGAATAGATCGATAACTAAAGTGACCCAAGTCGGCAAACAAAGCCTCCGTCCCTACAGAGTCAGGGCCAATTACATTGTCAGAAAACAAGTTTAATGAAAGTTTCTTGGTGGCTGTGGTACAATAGACAATATCAAATTGCGATGATGGAGAATAAAAGTGAAGGAAAAGGTCATGTTTGTACCTGTCATACAGAGGACGATTCCTCCGAGATGCTCCCAACCTGACCTTCCGTTTCTTCGGAAGAAGTTTACGATTTGAAGTGGGGAGAAGGCTTGAAACACAGACTTGTCCCATTTGATGATGTTGTAGCAACCGAGCAGAGCAAGTACTAAAAACCAAGTGCTGAAGATTGGCGCGAATAAGAATGAGACTCTTGCTGTGCCAAAACGCTGCAGGCTGAAGAGAAATACCAATATAATCAATGTCAACACTGTCACCACATCTGCAAACGCAAAGTTGAGACACATTAGACTTTAACATGTATTGATTGTTTACACATAATCGGTCAAAGAAGAATCCATTTGCACTTATAACCAACCGCAAAACAAATTCAAGACTAAATGAATTTAGAGATTGGCTTACTGGAGTTCAAACTCGACGACGCAGCCTTAATTCCAACTACTGCTGACAAGACTGCATATATAGCGGAAAAGGTGAAGCATCGTCAGCAAGCCAGTTGCATCTTCTTCAATAATAATCCAGATAGGCAAAACATACTGGGTCATATTTGGATAAGCATACTCTGGACACACACGCCATCTCATCAAGAGTGATAGCTTTCGTTAGGAACTATCAGAATTTCAGAAACCTGGATGCACAATGCCATCATCTCAAGAAAATCAGTCTTAAAACGGAAGCTACCACAACGAAGTTAGCCCCTGCATCTTTATCCCAGAAGCTGGGCAATTAGGAATCTACCTGAAATTGCTGGAGTCAATATACCATCACCTATCACCATACAGGTGCCCAACAGAACGATTATGAGCAGCACGTTTTGGAGGAAAGCGCTGGCTTCCAGCCTCTTCTGCAGACGTGTTTTCTGGTTTGCATGCTCCACGAGATACGTGGTGAGCTCTACATCGGAGGGGTGATGATTTGGAAGCGAGCTTATGTTACAGTACCGGCAAAGCAGAGAATAGAGAGCGAATGTACCCCCTGCAGCACAGGTATATCCACTCAAACTGAGAACAACAGAATTCACCGAAATTGTGGCAACAAGAATCCTTTCAAAAGTGCAAGTATCCAACTTGGAAAGAAGGAAAATTAAGAGCTTTTGATTTACCTTCACCGTTATCGTTGGCTCTGAGGGTGATGATGATGTATTTGATCAGAGGAATAATGGTGAGGGTGTAGATGATGAGGGACAAAGCTCCAATTATGTCGTCACTATTATCCACTGACACATTAGCAAATGTGCTCTTGAAAACGTATAATGGAGATGTCCCTAAGTCTCCGTATACCACCCCCAGACTCTGATACGCCAGGCGAAGTACCACACTCAGCGGTACAGCCTGTACAACAGAACAACTTCTTGTTAAAACTCTAGCAAAGGTGTACAATTACAGTAGTTGGATGAGATCTACCAAAAATAAAACGAATTACATGGTGTCAACCTTTGAAATTAATTTCTGGTAAAGATTGAAACTTATACACACCACAAATATATTAGTAGGTCAATGGTTAGTCGGCATTGCAACTGAGCAAGATCAGGCTGTCAATGAGGAGAGCTCTGAGAGAGGCAATTGATTGTGAGCAAGCCAACGCAACGTATAATTTCACAAAAATTTGATCACATGCGAGGCATCCGTGCTATCTCAGAACCAGCTAAATGGAATACTAAGTCTCAAAGTAAGCGGACATGGATAAGGTCGTGGCTGGTGAGAGAGCTCAACACAACTCTAATTGATCAGAGATTTTTCTACAGAAAGACCACATGAAACTCTCGTAACATCTTGAATAATTTCCACAAATTCGTCTCGAAACCTACGGGGGAGTATTCAGTGTGAATTGGTTTTTAATGCGCATCCAGCACAATGAAGACAATGACACGGATTTTACGATGAACAGAAGTATCCTTGGATAATCGGTCGATGTACAAGCGTGCTGTCAAGAAGATTAATCTAGGTAACTAGAGCTAGCTTCATCCACCAGTATAGCACAAAGATTAAAGTTCAAAGGGAGCAAGACTTTACGTAACCCATGAATTTAGCTGTTCATATTCAGAAACGCAGAGAATTCATAATCGAATCTTTGCATTACACTGGACTATCGTGTGATCTGCCTGCTGTTCTGCTTGTTGCAGAAACTGTAGTTTGCGCTGGATCGGACTTAATCCAACGCCCACCACACAGCAGCTCAAACTTCGTGAATTCATCACAAAGCTCAATCGCAACCCCTCTTTAAAAGTTCCAATTCTACCCGCGATCACATGTAAAAACTTCGACAAAACCAAGAAATGATCTCCTTCTGGATGAAGTTCAAAGCCTGGAAACAAGACTAGAAAGTCTGGAGTTTTTCAGCCACAAACACGCTACCCACTCGCGACCCATTCGCCAATAGTCACTGTTCACTACAGTCGAGCTCCAACTCTGCACAAGGAGGTGGACCAAAATAGAAACTCTCTAACGCTGCCAATTTGTTTCCTAACCTGTAATCCATCACTCTTCAAAACGCGCACCATCTTCCGATCGCACAACACTCCAGCTCCCATCGGTACCAACAACAACGCACGGCTCTCTGACGAAAGAAAGAACCTCATCAACACTAATTGCGTGTCGGCAAGTCCCAACGTCGCAAGTCCTCTTCTAGCAACTTCACCAAATCCTCCTCCACTCCTCTCAAACTATAACTTAATCGAATTCAACCTGCGATTCGCACCCGTACACCAATAACACCGCCTGCCAATTCACGTAAACCCTGACGAGCTTCAACCTCCCCCGTCTCCCACCGACACACTGTAGCTCCCCTCCAAAAATCTCTCCACCTCCCCTATCCAACTCCCCTCCCAGTCACTCCGACTCCCTCACCGCCCCCAATCAACTCCAGTCAACCACCTCTACTCCCAATCCCACCCAAATCCAAGCTCCAACTCGATCAACCTGAACTCTGCACCACAACAAACACCGACGTCGCGACCCAGACAACCTGATCGTCGAGCCTGATCGTCTACAAGGCAACTAGAATCCATACTAGAGAGCCTGCAGGGGAATGTGCTAGTGCTAGTACCGTGGACAGATACATGGATCTGACGTGATCAGCTTCCGCGCCCAGCGGCCTGTCGATCCGCTGGTCCATGTCCCAGAGCCGCCCTTGGTTGGGCTGCTGCGCGGCATCGCTCTCGACGTCGCGGACAGTCGACAGCGTCGTCGTGGTCGACACCATGACGCCCAAACCACGAAGAAGAAGCACAAAACCTCTTCAGCGAGCTCTTGAATCCGCCACCATCGCCCCGCTCGCACCTGCACCTGCACCTACCCCGTCTCGCACCTCCGCGCCGCATCCCCTTCGCCGGAACCCGCAGCTCACTCCTCGCCGTCGCCCCGGACTCGAGCTGGCCTCGACCAGGCTGAGGTGGACCCCTGTAAAACTGAGGTGGACCCTCTAGAGCTGAGTTGGCAGATGGGGGCGAGCTCGGGACCACTTCGGGGGGACCGCGGTGGCGTCCTACGTGGCGGTCGGGAGCGGAGTGATTCGGCCAATTGGGGGCGCGGGGGATGGAGGGCCCGGTAAAAGGAAGGAGAGAATAGTACTGTTGTGGTTTTTGTTTTAGTAGTTAGGATGTTTTTTTTGTTTTTTTTTTTAAAAAATTATTTGTTTTGATTGATTTTTTCTGGGAACAAATGGAACCAAGTATAATTAGGGAGTTTGGTGTCCTGGATTTGACCTAGTACAGTACAACATTGGGAGTGCAAAGAGCCCATCCCCATGGGAAGGTGTCTGGAAATCCTGGGTATTGTTTGCAGATGCCATGGTGCGCCTTTCCTCCGCCCAAACATTCCATGGGTGACATCAGCCATGCGGGGAGTTGCCGAGTTTCTCTTTGTCCTGATGGGCTGTGGCGGAATGTACCATTTTGAATGATGAGGGTTGTGAGGTTCGAAGCTTATGATGGGGGCATTGAGGGGTTTGCTTGTGTGAGATTTGGCAAAGGGCAAGCATGAGGGTGATGCTGGTTGGTTCCACTTCCCCTGGTACTGCCCTTCCTGACATAGTAGCATGCAAAGAGCAGTTCATAAGGGTTTCTTCTCAAATAGCATGAATGTGGAATATATTGTGCATATTCGCTTAATGACCAACCATACAGTGACTCATATTCGCAAATTGTGTTCTTGGAAAGGGTTTAGCTAATTGCTACTCTTGAACATTGTCATGAAGGGGCTAAGCTATTTATTTTATTTCTCATTTTATGCTTATCTAGTGTGAGGCATTAGAAAAATATTTTTAAGCTTGGTGGTAACTTTAAAATGCTTGTCATTTGATGATAACTTCCAATTTTTGAGTTGTCATTTGTGATTAGTTCCTAACTAAATTGTGCACAAGGGTTAAAGATGGATTAAATTTTTGGGTGTCTATTTTAAGAGCCATTTTCAAACCATTACTTAGAAGAAAAAAAATAATTGGTAGTAATTAAACATTATAATCTTTAAATATAGTATAGAGCTTCAAGAATCCAAATTTAATGAAAAAACATCAAATTTGATGGACAACAAGTCTCTTCCAAATTTGTAGTCTTGGGGTTTCCATTCCTCACTACCATTTAATTAACAATTATGGCACTTAAAAATTAACGATGTGGTTTGGCTGAAAAAATCCAAGGTTTTTATGGGTTCAGACTCCAACATTTATATGGTGCAGAATTTTAAGCTAAGATGCATCACCTGTTGTGTGTTAATTTTGTGTAACTCTAGCACATGAGAGTCTCTGTTAGAACAAAACAAGAAATAGTCTGGTCCTCAGTGTATATTAAGAAAAAATTGTATTATGCTGTAGTAGCTGTATACCTCACCCAAATTTATCTTGTCTGACCATTATATCATGTCTGAACTAGGACAGGTGAAATATTTAAGACATGCAGAATATAACATATGAACATTTCCAGAATTTCTGGTTATTGAAAGGCAAATATCATGTCAAGATCTGTGCCAGCAAAGTTTAACTATTGTTGTGTATTGAGCCAGCATGGTTCCGTGTGTAAGACAACAAGGAACAATGGTATAAAAGTAGGCGGAATACCAAAGGAATTGAGCAAAAACACAGCAAGCATAAAACAGGTGATGGTCGTAGCTCATCTTTAGTATCTTGGTCCTATAAAAGCACAGGTGGAGTGGAGCAGACGAAGAACATTGGAACAATCTTCCTTTTGCTCTCCCAATGCGCTTGATGTGTGATAACTTTGGAGTTCAGTCAACCGTTCTCATCCTCTCCAAAGATTCTTTCATGGCATCAGTATATCCCCTCAGGTGAACCTGCCCACGACCACCACAATCCAGAATGTATCCCATTGTAGGTGTTGTGTGAAATATCAAGTATTTTTTATTGAAATAAATAAGGGTTTGATGTTCTGTGCAATTGAAGTCATAATTCTTTGATAAAAATTGGATCAATTAGAAATTTGGTAAGGGTGTTGCAACAAATCTACATGCAATCCACCATTTATAAATGTTACACCTATAAGTGTTGACCCTCCTTAAATGTTAACTTTCTTTTACTCCCAACATATTGTACAATGTGCACTATAAATGTTAAATGTATTAAATGTTAATAAAACAAAACTCCCTTCTTTGTAAATTTGACTCTATATATGTTAACAAATGAAAAACAACCATAATATCGATAATAAAAACCATACATCCAATTACATTCCTCTTTTTCTCACCATGCATTAGGGCGATGTACAGGGCATTGAGGGTGGAGTGGTGGCAAAGTGTCAGAGCGTTCAAGAATGGTGGCACAAGAGTATGTACAATACGAATTAGACTTTGATTTGAAGAATCAATACGAGGTCACTGAAGAGGATGTATTGGATGTTTTAGGCTTTATTGGTGGGACTTCTAATGTCTTAGATAATGACTGTGAGGGAGAGGAGTGTGAGGTGGAACCCATTTCATCTTACAATGACTTGCAATCTAGTTTTGGTACCATTAAAAGGTACTCGGAATCGCGTTCATGTGATGTGTCCGAGTATGTGGATCTGATCACGTGGAGATTGTGAAATATTTGCAAGTTGTGCATGCAGATGAATCTCACCAAAGAACCATTGATTTGTACTTCACCCAAAATTTGTAAACTTGATATTGAATAAAATTTTGATTGGGTTTGGAATTTTTTGAATGGTATTCTTTCGCAAGGACTCTTCACAATTGCTTATATTTATAAATGTTAAGAGTTGTATATTGCTCAAAAAAACAATTTTATAGTTAATAACTATTAATACCTCTATAAATATTAATTTTGATCCACTCCCGAGGATTACATTTATAGAGGGTAGACTGTAAACATCATTGGATAAGTCCACATAAATCAACTTAATTCTATTTAATATTCAAAAAGCATCAAATTAATATCAAAATGACATAAGTAAAAATGAAACGGATTAATTTGACAAAATTATTTAATTTAGAATGACATTGATAACAATAATGTCAAATGATATGAAAATGACACCAAAATGACATAAGTTATGATGACTTCAACATAGAAATTTATTTGAATGTTGCTTTGAACTTATTTTCATGTCAATGTGATGAAGGCCATTTTCGCATTATTCTAACTTCTATGATCACTTTAACATCATTTCACCTCAAAATTATTTTGATGTTGTTTTTAAGTAAATTTGGGATATTTAAGTTAATTTCAAGATGACATGAAACCAGCAAATTACTGTTTGATGTCATGTTGATGTCATGTTGATGTCATCCTGAGTATCTTTGTGTTTTGTGATGACTCTCGGAGACTGCAATTAGAGATAAGGTGCATCTTGGTCTAATTCTTGGACAAGGCCTACCATTTGTGACCCAGCCATTTCACTGTTAAAATTTTGTAACCTGTGGGAACAAGAACTACCATTTTCTTTTTTGAAATGAGCAAGAATGCAGACTCAGTAGCTTGTTCCTGGACCCAATAATGTATACGTAGGAAGAATAAGAACATATGTTCTAATTGACCACACTCTTGAGTATTAAAAAGTTAAAAATAAAAATAAAAATAAAAATAAAAATAAATAAAAAAATTTCAACAACTCAGAGGACATCATAGTGTAATCAGTGAGTCAGGAATTCCGAAATAGTTGAAACAGTACCCAATTCTAAAATAAAAAATTGAATAACTCTACTCAATTTTTTAATTTTAGAATAAAATAAATTTCTGTTTAACCCCTAAGTGCCCAAGCATGTTTTGGGTCTCAAAACCTCCAAAACAGTGATTTTTGACCACCTTGTAGAAACGACAACTTGAACCAAACAAATTTACTTTTTTTAGACATCTAGCCGTAAGATCTTTTACTAAACCTTCTTTAGAAATATTGATAACATATTCAGCCGTTGGATGTTTACCATCTTAGAGATTATAATATTCAATGTTGCAGCAAAACTTTTTTTGGGCATTGGCTGAATGACATAGTCAAAATGGTGCAAAGGGGGAGTTGAAGATTGTTATCCCAAACATTTTGCCCATATTTGTTTCCATGTAGGTAATCAAGTTGAGTACCTCCATGGAAAATTTGAGAGACTCATTCCTTTTTTTGGCTCTCAAAAAAATAAAAATTCTAGAAGGATTGTTGAAAACGTTGATATAGTAAAACATGCATGACGTCACATATATTTGGGTTTAGAAAAATCTGAACGGCAGTTAGGTGACTTTATAAGTTTTTTATTTTTGAATGAAATTATTTTTGAAAAAATCCAAAATCTTAAATTTTGACGAATATTGAAAGAAGTAATTCAAAAATTACTGAAAATATTGAAGCTTGCCTTTGTAATTTTTAGAGGCTGCCCTTGTAAAAATTGGTATATTTTTTGACTTGGGTCTCTTTGGAATTTGAGTGATGGTTTGGTTATGAACATATTTCAAGAATTGTTTTTTTAAAAAAGCCTAATTTGAAGCTGCCCGTTTTGGACATGAAACCTAAAATTTCTAGATGAAGGTCTTAAAATTGGAATTTGGCTTTGAAAATTTTACCACATACACTTTGCAGTATAGGGAGCATCTAGTAAAAATCTTAGGAAAAAATATTAATTTTAACCCCTTCATCTTGGCTGCCCAAAATCGCAAAAAGCCGTTTTGGCTTTCCTGGATTTTTAGGGGTTAATTATTGATGAAGATAATACCAATCCAAACACTTTGATAGTTTATGGATAACCTTTTTATATGAATGATCCATCAAAATCACTACAAGTGGATGCAAACACCATTTATTATCTTTGGATTGAATGAAGTCTCTTTGTCGAATCAGACAAAGTTTTGATTTAATCATATAGTTGAGGTGGAAAATATCTCGAATCAGGCAAGGTTTCAATTTAATCATATATGGTAGAAGACCAAAAATGGCGCAAATTTCAGCCTGGTGAATCTACTGCGAAATTAGCAGTGCAAATAATTTTCATGCATGAGGAAACTAATTAAAAAGTTGGAGCAAGTAGAATCATCATTTTTGGATTCTTCTACAATTAGTTATGAATTTTGAAGATGAATTCATAGGTGTTTCTAAAATGGCGCACACCCTATAATGTTTTCCATCAGTACATGGTACTGTTGGGTGGGGAAGCTATTATGTACCTCTGAGGGAAGATGCCTAGTGCGCCATTTTCAGCACTGCGCCATTTTTGGTTGTTCTATCATAGTTGAGATGGAAAGTTCCTTCCAACAAATTGCACATCCTTTGTTAAGTCTTGCAACCTAGAAGTGAATGATCAAATTCATATCCTAAAATTCATGAATTGCAACACATCCTGCTGAAGTTGAGCATTCACCACTTAGTCTAGTAGCTGGTTGAAATTGGACATGCATAAGAAATATGTCTCCCTCCTGCCTCCATTGCTATCTTGGATCTGTGAATTTGAACTTTGAAAACCTTGTTGTATTGCTGGGAAATTATGAGTCAGGATATCCAGTTTCTCTTATACATCCTGCACAGTGAATTGCAAGATCAGTTTTGAACAAAGGGGTTCATTGTTACACATATCACAAGATGAGGGTTCTAAAGCTGTAAATTATCACTGAAGGTGACTAGAAGGTCACTATAGCATGCTTGTTTGCCTTATTGCATAAACTTGTACCAGGGAAACATCAGGACTATGTTCCACATTATTGTAAAAGCAAACTGGTATATTGCAACTCACACAACTTACATTTGATTTTCATGACGGGGTGGCGCTTTCAACATGAATCTGATTTATGAAAGTTGTTTTGAGAGGCATCCATTGGAATATGAAACATAAATTTTGTTGGTGCTGTAAATGCATGCTGATATTAATTTAATGCATTTGTTCTTGGCTTAGCTCCAAACATTGTCATTCCCCATGTAGTTTGTGGGTTTCAGTTAGTCCGGTAAGTTTTGACCTTCATAATTGCATCAGCATAAACACACCATGGCAACAATTGTGTTAAATTTTGCACATCCCTTATGGGATCGTCCAGCCTAATCCTTACTGTCAAAATAAAAGAAACACAAAATTCTGTCATCAGTTGGAACCATTTGGAGACTCACATATTATTTGTATATTATCCCTCATCTATGAACTATACCTAAATGAAATTTAAGATTTATTTAATATGTATTCATAATTGAATCGTATATTTTATTTTATATTTTGAAGATCGATTTTAAAGTATTGTAAAAATGTTTATTCAAGACTAATTGATGTTATAAGTTTAAGTCTAATCACGAATGTATTTAAGTTTAATTTTAGGTTAATAAAATCACCTTGAGGATGTTTATCAAAAAAAGAATAATTAGGAACAATAAGAGGTTTACTCTTCATAAATACCAAAGGACCTTCATGCTTAGTTGCATGAGAAGGTAGTGCCAAATTCAACATATTGACCATTTTTCATACAACTGCAAAATAATGAGAATAATGTAATCTTTTCAATAAACGAATCCTATATTAATTCCCCTAATTTTAAATTTTCTTATTAATTCTTTATCATCAATAAATATATATTTTTGGTTATAATCAGTGTCTATGAAGATTCTATTGACGCAACTTTGATAGTGTTATACCCAAATGACATTGCAATGAATTTTTCAAGATGAGGTGAAAAAAAATCATACCCTAAACCATCAAAACGTGTAAAATTAAAAAAATATATAATTTGTAGATTTTGAATATACAAATTCATTTTATTGAGAATATATTTTGATATTTGTTTAAAAACATCTCTTCATTGAATTTTAATTAGGGAACTAATAATAAAACCATTAAAATCATTCTATGAAATCATAATAGACCACGTAGACCATAAAAATGCCACATCATGATAGCCGTGTGTTTTCAATAAAATGCTCAATTGCTAAAAGTTACTCCCTACATGACGGAATAGACTACCACTACTTCACCTAAAACCATATGTCTAGGAATCTAAAGCAAAGATAAATTTTGTTCATCTGAAACCCTAATTTAACTCCTAACTCCACCCCTCCATGGCCATAGGGTTCAGAACTATCCGTTCGTTCACGGCTTTGGGTGAGCAACCGGCCCAAGAAATGGAACTCCCAGACGGTCCACGTAGACCACAGAACTGCCATGTCACGAACCCCCTGCCCCGTCAGCAGAAACTCCCGCCCTAATGAGCCCTTCGACGAGCTCGCATCGCCCACAAGATTGAAGCATCATGCCCATGCAAAATAGTTTCCCTCACTCTCCAAGGATGCCAACATAACCATCTACGCAATTTGTCAGTCCTGCCATGTCTCTGATCAGGCTGCACTTTGTTTCGCCTCAAATGGTGCAGTATTGAAGAAGCTAGGGCTAACGGAACGAGCTCTTCTTATGCCGGAGCTCACGTCTGGGGAGCAAGCGCCACCGGAATCTGTTTAGCGTGCTCCTTGCTTGGACACATTTGTCGCAGCCATGGCTCCCGTCATGCAGAGCACGCAGCAATGGGTGGAGAAATAGTATGTGCCCACATTTGAGTTTCGTCCAGTTTTGGAGGTTCTGGGACGGATTGGATTATTTTGGGGTGGGCGGGTTTGATGTTGTTGATTGGGTTTGATCGAGTTTGATTGGGTTTGCAGGATTTGGGTTTCTAGTTTTGTGATGATTTTTGGTGTTTTTGTTGAGTGTTTTTGCCTTGAGTAATTGAGGATTAGTATTGAGAGTATTTTTTTGGGTTTGTGCGATCAGTCGGCCGCGGCAGGTGAAGGATGTTGCGCATCAGGATGAGGTCGTGCGGACTCTCACCAACACACTTGAAACTGGGAATGTAAGCCTTTTGTTGCGAGTGTTTTGTGGAACCGTTTAATTTTTAATTTTTATTGTGATTGCGTTTTAGAATGCGGGTTCTCATGGTGTGGGGTTTGGTTGCAGTTGCCGCACCTTTTGTTTTATGGACCTCCTGGTACAGGGAAGACCACAACGGCACTTGCGATCTGTCATCAGCTTTTCGGGTAAATGTGATGCTTTTCGTGGTTATACATGAGATTGAGGGTTTAGGGTTTAGGGTTTTTTTTTGATGGAGTTATACGTTATTCTGCGTCTCGTTCACATGTCAGACTATGTCCTTGCAAGACGAGACTCGTTTCTCTTTGTAGATTATTTCTGGCGTAGAGGTTGACATTTAAAAAAGTGAACACTATGTAATTTCTTCTGCAGACCGGAGCTGTATAAATCAAGGGTACTGGAACTGAATGCTAGTGATGACCGTGGAATCAACGTGGTCCGGACAAAGATCAAGGACTTCGCTGGTGTTGCGGTTGGTGCTGGTGTGAGGTAAAGATCTATCTCAACCCTGCATTACCCTGCTCTACTATAACATGATATATCGCAATAAATTCATAAGAAAAGTTGAATGGTGCATCATATTTACGAAGTTTACATGGCCAGGTAGGAATGTAAACTACACATCTCTCGCGAAAATGGCGTATCATTGCATGTTCATGTCGATTATTCCAGCAATGCAATCACCAATACTTGACAGATGGCAGTATTTTCAATTTGCAGCGGTTATCCATGTCCTCCTTTCAAAGTTCTTATACTCGACGAAGCAGATTCCATGACTGAAGATGCGCAGGTTATATTCTATCTCTAGGAATTTCATTTTCCGCTTTCCGGGTGATTTAATGTCTCAGCTCACTAGTGCCCTAATGCGTTTCAGTTTTAACCAACATACGGTTTCCTCTTCTTTGAATAGAACGCTCTACGGCGCACGATGGAAACCTATTCGAAAGTCACTCGTTTCTGTTTTATCTGTAATTACGTCAGCCGGTGAGTTCATTCTTCAGAACATACATGTACCTCTTTTCATTTTGTCCTTCAAATACCTTTTTTTTGTCTTTTCAGAAGAATCAAGCAACTTTCTAGTTGGAATTTTTGGTTTCATAGAAGAAGATTTTTCTTGGCAACCGTAGACAATGATTGGTCTTGCGAGGCCTTTGTTAGGCTGTCTTCAGACTTTCCATCTGCTTAGTTCGTTAACCTGGTTCCGCACACAGTTATGAACAGTGATTAGACAGAAACTGCAGTACTATATGCTTTTTAAACTAGGCTCTCATTCTTAGATGGATACTGATCCAGAATAATTGAGCCGTTGGCATCACGATGTGCCAAATTTCGCTTTAAACCACTTCTGCAAGATGTTATGCAAAATCGTATCGAGTATATTTGTCAGGAGGAAGGTTTGAAGCTTGACCAGGAGGTGTGTGTTCCAACCTTCCTCAGTTGCTTTCTTAAAAGTAAAACTCGTTGCAGTTCTTTCTATGTAGCAATACGCCACATTTGAAAGTGAGATCTGTATTGTGTGGGTGGACGTGCAGGCATTGACAACTTTAAGCAGAGTCTCTGAAGGTGACTTGCGGCGGGCTATTACGTATCTTCAGTGTGCCGTTCGCCTATATGGCTCTTCTGTATCCAGTAAAGAGATTATCAGTGTCTCCGGGGTACTGCTCTAACCGTCAAATCCCGCTGGGTCTTTTGCTGTTTCTCTATGATATCAATCTCCAGTTGAAACTGCTGTACCCCTCGTTTCCGAACGACGTACCAGTCTGTCCATTCATGCTCTTTTTACTCTTTGATGATCCCACTTTTCAAGTTTTCATCTTTTTGGATGAACATGAATTAGTATTGTCCACTTTAGATTAGCTAAATTTCTGATTACATTGCTGATGTTTCCTGTAGTTGTGAATGAGCATATAGTAGTTGATGTAGTGCGTGGCTCATGGTGATCGCTTTTGTTTTGTTACATAAGTATTGAAGGGCTAAGTGAGTGCAATGTTTATCTTCTAGATTGTGCCCGACAGTGTCCTCGAAGGACTTCTAAAAGCTTGCCAAAGCGGGCAATTCGACTTGGCTCACAACGAGGTCAAAGATATCATTGCGGAAGGTCATCCCGTGTCTCAAATTCTCTCCCAGGTACTTTGCAAAGTATTCAATGGAGTCCGTCTTTATCAATAATTTAGACCATTTCAAGAATGCTTGAGACCAGTTAGTAGCTTTTGGTTCTCGGATGCTACTTACCGTGTGTTCCTTTTTGTGAGTTTTCCTGAATGCAATGAACTTTTCATGGATGCTACTATTAATTCTGATTCAAGTGCATGCATTTACTGTTCTGCAGCTATTCGACTTTGTTGTACAATCCCCAAATATCAGTGACATTCAAAAAGCAAAAATCGCTGAAAGGCTTGCTGAAACTGACAAGGTAGCCTTCAATATCAATTCAGCTTATTTAGTAGCAGACCTGGATTACTCTGAAGTTGCTAAACCAGAAGCAGCTTTTCTCTTGTTTTTCACTGCCAATCTGCTCTTTTGTATATTATAATCATCCCTGGGCTATCGTTACAAGGTTCTAATCTTACAATCTTGTGCTGTTGATGGAGCAGTGTCTCATCGATGGAGCAGATGAATACCTTCAGTTGATGGATGTCGCCAGCAACACTATGCGAGCCTTGTGCAATCAAAACCAGGAGTGTGCTTACTAGTTTTGTTTCAGTATTCCCGGATATTTTTTGTGGTTGTTCCTTTCACTTGTTTCAAGACCTTCTAGAACTCTCCTGGAGGTTCATACACCTCGATCTGTACTTCAACATTTGTAATTATCTTTGAGGTTTATTTTATGTCATAATGTGTGAATCGTTACAGCGTTTAGATAGCTTTGCCTTTGATGACATGCAATAGAAAATACCCAGTCTGGTAATATGATAAGCCAGGTAATTTTTCTGAAGAAATTAGAAGCTAGCTGAAGTTGATACTATGGTCACTTATGCCGCCATAGCCCTTGGTTCACTCAGAGTAAGGTGGAAAGACCTAACTTAAGGTATCTATATTATTTCTGCCATTGATACCGAGATGGTTTTCCTTTTTTAGGAAGAAAGTTTTCATCAGGGATACTGTTGTTTTTCATGATATAACTCCCAATGTTGAAATCAGCACAAATATTGTGGTCGAAAAAGTTTTTTATATCCCATTTTGCAACGTGGGCCTCCATATCCAGAGTATATAGTACTAGTTTCCGTTCATGACAATATACTAAAACATTTAACTGCTTCTTTTCAATGCTTGGTCATCTTATGAATGTTGGTGATTTTGAATTGAATAAAGGATGGCACATAAAAAGTAACATCATTAAAATAAATAGTGATTTGTGTTGTTATAATATAATAGAACGCTTTCTTATTTAAAACTTTATGAATATGGTTGAAGTCAATCAAAGTATTTTAATTCATTTAAGTTGTAATAAATGTATTCTGTAAGCAACTGATATTTCAAAGGTTAAGGATTATTTTTAAAAGATATAAAATAGAATCATATACCATAATTTAGATTTAGATGCTTTAAAAAATATTTTTCAACAATGTATTAGATTGACAAATATAATTACTTTGATCATTGATAAATATAATCACTTTGATCAAAATTACCATTTTCAATGATGAGACAAAAAAATTGCCCATTGTTTTATACTCAATGTACAGTATAAAAGTCTACCTCAAATAATTACAATAACATGTTATTAAAAACCATCTCATGTTCTAACTTGTTTGAACTTTGTTTCTACTTTAAATAATTACAATAACATGTTCTTGAAAATCATCCCATGTTCTAACTTGTTTGAACCATGTTTCTATGGGAAACATAGAATTATATTAATTCTGTGAACTATTTGTCATCAAGAATCGTAGAAAACCTAAAACAAAATTATAGTACTAGCGGCCTTCAAAGAATCATTCAAAACTTGGGGCTTTGTCAAGTGGATGCTTCCCATTACAGAAACCAAGAACTTTATACAACAAAGTCAACATCCCACCTCCTTCGTCAAGTATTTTCATAAAATCAACGCAAATCCTATACAAACCGCTATTGGCATGGTATAGAATATTATACCTAGAATAAACCAACACTAAAAGGTGTCTAGAATAAACCAACACTACAAGGGATCTAGAATAAATCGACAATAAAAGGTGTCTAGAATAAATTGACATTAAAAGGTGCCTTGAATAAGTGTCTAGAATAAGCTGACACTAAAAGGTATCTAGAATATACCGGCATTAAAAGTTGTCAGAGCACCTGATACATCAACCTGTAATGTCACAAAATCTCTATATTATAGCATCAATCTAGTTGTTGGAAAGAGTTTGAAAAGTGATACATCAACCTGTAATGTCCCAGAATCCCTACATTATAGCATCAATCTAGTCGTTGAAAAGAATTTGACGAGGGGTTATCATAACAATTTAAGACATATGGTCCCCCCCATCTTCCCTCCCCATTTATCTCCATAATCAATTGCAAATACGCACACTGACAACCTTTAGACCGTAATGCTCAAAGCATCTCGATTTTAGATGATTGACTAAGAAAACGTAAAAAACCTCCCTTAGATGGCATTTATCCATTCTCCAAAAGAAATCATAAAATCCTATAATTGTTAGCTATGTGCACATGTGAAATCAATGTAATAAGAGATGATGATTCGTGCTCCAAATTTACTCATACTGTGAAATAAATATTTGCACTCAAAGTTTGAAAACACTTTTAGGGCATGCTGAGATCTACTCAAAATGCTCATTTATCCTCAAAATTTGCCCAAAATAGATTAAATCGCAGAAACTTCACCCTCAAAACTTTAGGAGTTAAACAAATTGTTATTCAGATATGTATTAAGATATTTCACCATGAGGCCCAAACCTCCGGGAAGGCCCTACCGTCCAGAACTCCCGGGTGACGGGTCCTTGTCCTCTTGTACCGACTACAGTCGCATGTGATACCTCGTACCGGATCATCCACAACACAAGCACCGAATCCTGCTACCAATATTTCTTCGTCACCAAAACTCAGGTATCGGCTAACAAGTCACTCACCTCAGCCATATCATATCAATCAACACAACTCTGCGATTGCTTGCTCACATACTTACTCAAGCTGCTGCAGGTTTACTATAAGCTGATAGCATTTCTGCCGTCAATTAGCTGGTAGCGGCCTATCGATCGAGCGAGTAAGCAAGCAAGCATGGGAGTTCCAGATGAGCATCCGGAGTTGTTCGAGGGGCTGACGCGGGTGCAACACATGGTGGAGAAGGGCGTCATGGACCACGTTCCGGAATCGTTCATCCAACCGCCCCACATGCGCTCCGCTGCCAGGAGCCTCGATCTCGACCTGCAGATTCCCGTCATCGACATGGCCTTGCTCACCAGAGATTCCCAAGGGAAGAAGCAAGTGCTTGCCGATATCACTCGCGCTTGCGAGCAATACGGATTCTTCCAGGTACTTATAAGCGATCATCCTATCCCATTTCCCAACTTGGTTGAATAGCTGGAGGTTTCATGTTGATATAATGTTGCCGCCAAGTTTTCCTCCTCGATTTTACCTGTTTAGAATCGACCAGAGTGGATGGTCAACTAACTAAGATGAAACAATTATGTGGATCATGGATGTGTAGGTGATAAATCATGGTGTACCGGAGAGTCTCATGGACGCAGCGATGGCGATGGCAAAGAAGTTCTTCGCGTTGTCGGCGGAGGAGAAGGAAGTGTACAAGCACCAAGCGGCCAGTGGCGCGGTGGGCTACGGCCGGATCTTCGAGGAGTACAGAAAGCCAGACGAAGTGAAGGAGTGGCTGGATCGACTCACTCTCGATCTGTCGTCCGCTAGAGATCCGTCCCAGTCCTGGCTTGTCATCAACAACCCCCCGGGCTTCCAGTAAGTCCATCCATCACCCCTGGGGACACAACCACTTGCATGGGACATGGCAAATGGGATATGGAATAATACTATTGAATTGTTGCAGGGAAATGTATGATGAGTATGGGAAAGCGGTGTACGAGCTTCACAAGAAGTTGTTGGGCATCATCTCCGAGGAATTGGGGCAAGCACCAGACTTCTTGTACTCGAAATTGGGCGGTGAGAAGGCATTCATGCGCACCATGTTCAACTATTATCCGCCTTGCCCACAGCCGGAGCTCGTGATGGGATCCGCTCCTCATGCTGATGCATGCGCTCTCACCATTTTGCAACAACAAGTGCCGGGACTACAATTGTTGCACGATGGCATTTGGGTTCCTGTGCCCACGTCTTTTGACCACGCGTTTGTTGTCAACATTGGTGATTCACTCCAGGTATTTGAATCACCATATTTCCTTTTATTTTTTGTGATAAACAACCTATTAAACTAGATTGAAGTTGTATGTGAATGACATAAATGTATGTGCACATGTTTGCAAGATTTCTTCTTTTCAATGTTTGCCTACTTTGTTTTCGATGTCATTCATCTTGGGATTGAATGTGGTGGCAGATAATAAGCAATGGGAGGTTCAAGAGCGTGCTCCATAGAGCCGTGGTGCACAACACAAGCCGCATTAGCATTCCTAATTTCTTGGCTCCGGGCGTTGATATTCTCATGCAACCTGCGGTGGAGATGTGTGATCCTATCACAAATCCACCCATTTACAAAGGTGTCACCTTAAGTGATTTTCTCAAGTTTGTGATTGCTGAAGGATATGGCCGGAGTGAATCACGTGCTGTGGAGCATTTTAGGCTCTAGTCTCAAACCAACTGAGGAGTTGGTTGAGGCATTGGTATTCATAATGAAATATATATATATATATATATATATATATATATATATATATATATATATATATATATATATATATATATATATATATATATATATATATATATATATATCGTTTCTGTTCAAAATTCTATGTAATGATGAGCAGGAGTATACCACTAAAAGAATATAAATCTCTTATGACTATTTTAAGTCTCAATACTCCCTTACAATTACAATAGAAGAATCTTTATGATTTCTTGATGCAGGTAATGTGTTTTCATTTGTGCTTTTGTCTTGCACAAGGTATTGCTAAACAAAGTCCGTTATTCGTCTTATCATATTCCTTCACAATGCGGTTGCGATAGGCAGGCATAATACCTCTTCATAAGATACTGTTATGCTTGTTTTGAGGTAGTTGAAACCACAGATAAATGACGAACGACGAAGCTCAAAATTCTAAACTGTACCAGTAACAGCATCCTACATAACCGGGTATACACCCGATAGAGGCCCGGGGATGTGATACCCGACACGCAGGAAAAGGCCCGACAAGCAGAACCGGGTATAGACCGGGTAGGTTCCACGACGACGTCTCTTTCGCTCAATTTCGAGTTTGAATTGAAACCCCGGTTGAAGCAACAAGGATCGATTCTCGAATGCACACACACACACACACACACACACACACACACACACAGACAGACAGACACACGCCATCGCCATTTGCGGCTGCTGCTGGTGCCGAGCAGGACACGAGGAGGGGCCAGCGCTGGGGAGCCACGGCGCACATTGGCGCCGTGTAGTGGATGCGCGCACTCGTCTTGTATGTATCTCTGGAGGTTGCGCGTGGGCGGGAAAGCGAGGGAGAGGGAAGAATTGAGGGATGGAGCGGAGCGGGAGCGGGAGCGGGAGCGCCGCCGCTCTTAATGCAGCGCACTTCGGCAGGGAGCTCGGTGAGTTTCTGAAGCGTATGGAAGTCTGGAGTTTGCAAGTCGAGAGCCTGTTGACTGACTCTGTCGCGGCTGCCGCCTCCATTCGCTCTTCCGCTCAAGGTTAGGTTTCTGCTCCTGTTTATTTTTTTGGATTCGGAATGCCGGGGGATTTTTTCACTGAGAGCAGGAGGAAGTTATGTTTAATTTGAGCGCAATCGTGTACTGTGTTCTTTCCTCTGTTTTAGTGTGGGGTAACGTTTTTTTCTCCCTTGTTACCTTGATGTAGAGGGCGTGAAGGAAGTGTCTAACCGGTCGAAGAGCTTGAAAGCCGAGGATCATTTCATCAGAAAAGGTTTGGTTTATGTCTCTGGTTTTTAAGCATTACGTTGATTGGGAAAAATACTGCGCTATTGTTGTGGACGAACTGAGCTACTGTTGCTGTCGGAGAACAAAGACCACGAGGACTGTACCTATTGCAGTTTGTCTTTGAAATTTTGAATTAGAATGGTGGGGGCGTAAGCGTAGCGAGGAGAGATGGAACAGCCTTGTAGCTCTTAATCGATCATATGAGATAGTTTAAGCATATGTTGAGAGGTGAGATCTCCAGCGGTTGAGTTAGAATGGGTTGAACCGAACATTAATTTTGCGACCGGGGTGTAGTGAGGGATGCGCAACAGGAAGAGCTGAGCAGGTGCGACAAAGAAATTTCTGAGGTGTATAAAAATCTTGAAGACCTGCATGAGCACACAACTAAGTTGTTTCAGCTGAAAGTGGACCGAGAAGCACTTATTTCCAAGTCTATGTCAGGTGAAATTTCCATCAGCATCTTCATTAATTCTTCTCTTTTCAGTTAATTTGACAGCTCAAGTCTTCTCTTCGTTCTATCATTTGAAGTCATTCATCTGTATACCTCGAATGCTTAAAGCATAATACGAAAGCTAATCGGGAGGTTAATGTTCGCAGATATCACAGATAAGCTGAGTCATAGGAAGCAAAAAGTGAAGGCGCTTCATGAAGCCACCGGGTGGTACAAACGACTTTTGAGTACGCGTTGCGAGTACTCGGACGGTAAGTGTGTGAGTTTACATGGGATGACATCTTTTGGTTCTGCATGGTGCAATGTTTGTAGTAGATGTCTTCACACATTACCAGCTATCCTACATGTGAATCAAAACAAGCAGCAAGAGGAATCTGAAGATAAATGTCTACATCTGTTTTTGCAACATAGATCACGTGACCGTAAACATTGCTTTGCTTCCAGGGTCAGAGAATATGTTGTCAGCAATGTGAAATACCTGATAGAGCATACCATCCTCGGTGAGGGTGGCATCTGACATATGTTGTATGGCATAGTCTTGTTCTTTGTACTGAAGTTAGACTGGGTTCTGCTGACAGCTGTGAAGTTCATCTTCACCAATGTGGATCCTCGTGATCCTGATCGTGTGTTCAGTTTCTCTATTCGCTTGGATAAAAGCTCCAAGTCTTGGACGAGTAAGTAGCCCACACGTATGGTTGACTAGTCGATGGATTGCCTTCATCTCTTCACTCCTACTTTGATTCTCGTTTGGTTGAATATAAATGCCACTCAATGTGGGGTTGTGAATAACCTGAGATACTATGTTGGTCCAGTAGGAGCTTCATATCTTTGTAGTTGCCTAACAACGTAATTTTTTCTGCAGTGGTTGATTGTAACCCACGGGTGGAAGCATCGGGGAGTTTTGTTGAGTTGCTAAACGAAAGCAACGAGCTATCACGGTTTGTGAGATCCATGCGTCGGGAGTTTGAAGTCCTAGCTGTTAGATCTCGATATTTAGTGAAATGATATGTTCCCTTTTTCTTCTTGCTCGGCTTAAATTGCACACTTACACTTCGCTCATGAGGGTACAGCTTTAGTGTACCCAGAGCATTCTATAGCATACCTTGTAGAACCTGACAGTCGTGCCTGGTATTGGATAACGTGCCAAGTAGCAGATGGTAGAGAAACATTTCCTTTCCTACGGTTCTACATTTCTCATGTACAACTAACAGATCACGAAATTCGACACCATTTCTCATGTACAGTATTGACATATCAGCATAGTACATTAGACAATAGTCACCCTGGAGTTGGAGCTTAGTGCAATATTCATTGTATCACCTTTCATGTAAGATCTCTTCAGCTGAATCGAATGGCTATTTTTGAAGTCATTGACTATTTCAATTCGTTCATGTTTAGGGCCTCTTTATCCTTCAAGGTGAGTGTCCCTGCTTCAAACCAATTGGCAGCGACAACCTTTGAAATGATTCGGTCTACTTCATGGTCTCAACTTATCTACTAAAAATTAATTGAAACCAAATTTAAGGACACTGAGGATTTGGACACGGGTCTATTCCAGGAAAAGAGATTTGGCCTTCATTGATCCAAATAAAATAAACCCAGTTTCAGCTAATGAGCAATGAGGGGTCCCTTCGTCAAATAACCCTACAGTGTCGCCAACTTCCACATACCTCATGCGGACACAATGTGGTTCTTCTGCACAATTTTTCTTCTAGGGAGGATACAAACAGGAAGTGATAAGCCCTTACATGAACTAGATTACATTCAATCGTCCGCATTCCGTAAACGCTACCAGCGTCGTGATTACCTCCGGTTTCCCCAACCCAGGTGCCGCATTATGACGAAGAGGAGAGCAGCCATCGAGAGTACGAGAAGACCCAGCAAGACATACAATTTGAAGAAGAAACCAGTGCGAGGACTTGCGAAGAATGCAGCCGACGTTGCAGCACTCTGCCATATCTTCCACTGTGCGAATGCTGCTTCCTGTGGAATGATCAAGAATACGAAGTTTCGTTAATGGTTCAAGACACTGGAACATGAGAAACAACAAGATGTTCGGGAAGAAAGGTTGTCTTACAGTGTCGTCAGGATAAAAGATCCCCAGCAACGCACTGATCTGGGTGTTGAATGTGGCGTCGCCTACACCCCAGGCGATAGCTAGCCCGCTGAGAAGAAAAGAGTCGAGCCATCCTCCCCCATACCTACCATAAAATGGGATGATGGTTCACATCAGGGGTCACAAAATCTCATACAAAATGCTGGAAAACAGGGTACAATGAAAGGTCTTATTTGAGTAGACTCAAGTGGTTTTTTCATGGCACAAAAAATAAGTAAATCAATCGGATGACCACAATGTAACATGCAATAAAATAAAATAAACAATATGTAGAGGCCTCACTGCTGTTTAAAAAGAAGCGTCACCAATGCCAATCCCTGAGCAGCTGCCCCCACACAAGTGATAGCAGCAATTGCTGGCAAACCTGTCGAGAATTTGCCTGCCACCACCGAACTCTGTACACATCACACCATTTGTTAATTTCAAGTTCTCGAACAATGAGCGTGTCTATATGTGTTTCCAGATCATAATTTGCATGATATGAATACACAGCTATCCAAATGTAATTACTAGTAGCTGAAATCTCTTCGGTGAATACCATTGCATTAAGAAGGGACAAGAATGCTACTGTAATGTGACGTAAGATTTGAGGAAACAATGCCCAATCGGTGGTTTGACGGTTGGTAATTAGAGTACTTTGCAGCAAATTGTAGAGTCACACAGACGCTGCTTACAATAGCATCAGATGCACCATAAAGCGCCATCACACCTCCCACCCATGCCACACCAAATGTTGGTGTAACAATGTCTTTGGTAAAATCACCCCTGATTTATATGCAAACAAATTAGTTATGGTAAAACTGAGAATTATCAACTATATGTCTAATCGTTACTATGAACGTGGGCATCAAGACACTGCAAGTCTTCTCATCTATGACCTTTGTGACTTCATTTATTTTGCAAAAAATGCGGTAAGGATCAAGAAGAGGCCAATCATACCAGATAAATGCTTGTTGAAAGCCTGTGTATACAAGAACCCAGATGAGCAACACCATCTTCTTCTCATGTAACAAAGCGAACATCCGCTTGATAAGTTCCTTGGTTCTTGCTGGTGAAGAAGGCGGTCTGTCCTCCGAAATGATTATGTAGCTTGAATCCTGTGGTCTTAGAAAGAAGGCAAGAAAAGTTCCTATTGCCATGCTTCCAAGAAAGGCAACGATAAGAGGTGTAGTTCCAGACGCAGCATCCCCCGAAGAGCCCTGCCACCCGCAACAGCTTTGAGGATAAGAAAACGACATATATGAGATTTTTGTATATAACAGCAGAATGCGTAAATGTTTCTGACAAATCTTAAGAAACTAGTGTTCATGGCAATCAGTAGCGAAAGACAAACTACGAGTTCTGTCCCCTCACCTTCCCATAGTAGAGCAAGGCAAGTGAGATGAGGTTCCCCACCACCTGTTAAATTAACTACCACCATATCAATAAGGAAGAAAACACCAAAACTAGATAAGAGCTTGATCGACTGTTAATTGGAAAAATAAAAATCAGAACACCAAATATGGAGTCAGTGACTGTGGAAGAGATAGCACAACCTAGTGAAGATGTTTCCAAATGTCATGAAGACACGAGATATTTGGTACCTGATTTGAAGCAAAAATACCCCAAAATTCGCCATTGAACGTTCCAATAGCTGACTCTTCTGAAATGTTACAGGATACTGCATGGCTCTTTGCAGCGAAAGTCAAGTATGTTCCCTGAGAATCCAAGCAAGTATCACAACTTGAGCTTCAACTGAGATACTTTCGAGGTCTCCTAATATTACAAACTCGCCAAGTGGCTGGAAGTCCTCAGTAGTGAATCCGATTACAGAAACGACTCGAAATAATGGGAAATGTGATTAATCTGAAACTATCTACATATGCTTACCTAATGGTTCTAGAGCTTTTTAAGAAACTACATTGCAATTTGACCACTCGTTGAACTTAATCACTGAGAGAAGAAATCAGGAGATCACCTCAGCACACCAAAGAATAGAAGCTGTAAATCCCAAGAACAAGGAAGCAGGAACCATGGTTCCCCTGCAATGTCAAAAGAAACATTCCTTGTCAGACCCTTCTCAGAAGTACCAGTTTGTTGTGGTTTAGTTTAGAAAACGAGTAGCTTCTAAGAAATACCCTTCCCGAAACTCAACATTTCTGTATTATAAAAGATATATTAGAGGACTCTTCAAAGATAAAACAATGAGCAAACAAGCATTGGAATTAAATCGACTTTGAACGAACCATGTGGGGTAAAGGTTTGCTGCTACAAAGGCCCAGTATCCAGACAATCCGACCAACAACGCACGCTTTGAGCCTAGCCACACCACGAAGAGCGGAGCCGCCACAGATGAAAGTGTCAAAGACAAGTACAACACACCTATCGAAATCGACCCCAGTCCATCGTCCTGCACCAAAACAAAACGTGCCTTACACACCGAATTTCCAGAATCCAAGGTGAATTTTCATATCCAAGGACATCTCATGTGATTCACGTTATCCAAACCAGGACAACGGCAGTAAAAGAAGACCTAAACCGATTCTTCCAAAACAATATAGTCAAAGTATCACCATTCATTTGCAGGATCCTTGAGGACTCTACCTTAGATTCTCACCAACAGAGAAAATGAAGCAGCGGTGTAACTTACCCCGTGGAGGCTGCTCTCCAAATTTTGCAAAGCACCGTAAGCCAGGAATGTGAAGAGAAAACTGACGCTGAGAATATGCAAGTCCCGCAAATGTGGACTCCAGAGTCTGGTGCTTGAATCAGACCGTGCCAAAACAGGCTTGTCTGGAAGAGACATGTGAGAATCTGACGACCCATTCATGAAGGATTCTTCTTCCGACGTCTCCATCTCCTCAATGTCGATGAATCCAACGTTTGTCTCTAAAGCAAGTACAGAATCTAATTCACAACCTACTTGATCTATACTAGAATGAACAGCCTAGAAAAAAAATCAAAACAATATACTACATGTTCACTACGGCCGCTGGCATGGAGAAAGAAATGGCAAAAGAGAAGATGAGTGACGAATTGAGTATTCACTAGAGAGATCGACTTCCATACGCTGCTATATTCTGGGGCTCGCAGGCAGGTTCCCACAGCCGAGCAAATGTGCCCATAAACACGGCACTCCCCACGGCTCCACAGACTTGCCACCTATATACTCTTGGCCAAGTGACACGAGGGCCTGCAAATCAAAGAGGAAACTCACAGCAAGAGCATTATTCTCAAGCACTATTGTCAAGCACTCCTGCTCAAAGCTCTACTGCAAACGGATGTCCAAGCTCATCATGTAATGCCAATGCACAAATATCCATAGCTGCATTGGACAAACTTCCTCGACTGCTACTCCAAACTGAGCTCCTCTGTAAAATTTTGATCCGAACGCAGGTGGTCAAAACTGATGGGAATTGGTACAATCGACAAGCCTAGAAATCCCAAATGCTTCCTTCCATCCATGCGAAATTAGAACAAAAGAGCCGGAGTGACAGTATGAAATGCAGTAGGAACTGCTTGCGAACCCTCGAATCTACCATGAAGCAGGTTTGTATCGGAAGCTCCAAAACCCGGCAGTCACAAAGACCACAGAGAAGGAAAATAAAAACGCTGTGAAAAGAATTCCAATCGGCAAATTTTGCCGTCCATAACTGGTCGAGACCTACTTCGATAAAACTACAACAACAAAATCCCGTCCGCACTAACAAAGCCACTCTCTGACAGGAGAATCGCAAGCTCGTTGCACTGTAAACCTACCACGGAGTAACTGATCGAAGTTTGAGAGGAACCCAACCAAAATGCGGAAGAAACGGACCGTAACGAATGTGGCAAAGCGGCCACGCGAGGAAGACACCACCGATTCCAGCCACCGTAGCGAAGATGCGCGTGATGCGGTCACATGGAATGGCGTCCTCGCGCATGACCTCCCCGCTCGACGCGCCCAGCGAACCCCTCAACGCCATCAATGCACGCTCCTCACGTCACACACCATCCTCCATCCGTCACCCAAAAGCAACCTTCTTCGCAGGGAGGGTTAGCCCACCTTCGAAGCTACCACGCCACCATCGCCGTAAATCCCAAATCCTCTCCAAAAACTTCGAGTAAGCGGAGTTCCGGGAAGCACAATCCGGGGTGAAAAGCCCGTTTTGTTTTTGTGTCAGGAAAAGGCACAAATGGTGGGAATAAGGTAGTTTGCAAGCATGCTATTCCCAGGGCGACAGTTGCAAGTGTGCCTTGACTCGGTCACTCCGATTGGAAAGCCCCGCCCTGAGATTCAGCCGGGAAGGCTAGATAAGCACAAACCCCGTTCGTGTCACGCAGTTGCACAGACAAATCTGATCTCCACCCGAATTGGAGCACGTCCCTCCAACGAGAGCAAGGAATGACGGACTCATGATGCTCTCGTGATCATTCACCCACGAGCTACAAAACACGCGAAATGACTCACCCTTGTGCCTCCTTGTGTGCTTGAGGTTCCGGTGATCCAAAACACGTAGCTGGTTGGCTCGTCTCGAATCTGCTCGGTGAGGAGAGCCGCCAACTGATCATCAGTTCGGTGAATTCGATGGAATTTTTAGATGATGCTCGGACACGGCTGGAAATGGGGCTTGCGAGGGCCATCTTCCATGGTTCCAGGCACTGAGAGCGGTTTGCGGAATGTGACTCTCAGTTGGGGAGATACTTTCGATCTCTTGCCCTTTCTGAAGTTGGATGTGGGAGCCTTTGCTGCTTCCGAGTGGCATGGTGATGTCGTTCTGGGCTAGATTGTTGAGAGGGAGCATTTAGCTGCGAGGTTGAGTTTCCTGCGTAAATTATTGTACGTGTGTTGAGTGAGTGTGTTTGGGGGTTGAGGCGATGGTGGTGATGGCGTTGAGCCTTGGCCTGGGGAACGGGGATTGGGAAAGGGTCTCGACGATGAGGGTTTGGGCAGGGTTTAATCCGCAGTTCGACATTCCGTAACAGAGGTATTGGTTTTTTTTTCTTTTTTCTGTTGAGGTTTTTTTCTGGATTGCGAGGATTGGGAGAGGGGAGATGAGATTCATGGGGTGGACGGGAGGTCAGTCCAGGAGGCGGGACGATGGAGGGTTAGAGGCGATAGTGGAGGATGGTGGTGGTGCTGCTCTAGAAGTGGAACCTAAGTTTGCAGTGCCAGTGGATTCAGAGCACAAGGCGACGACGCTGCCTCTCTGGACTGCCGGCCAACCCCACATGCGAGCGTTCCACCTCGCATGGATCTCTTTCTTCACGTGCTTCGTGTCCACATTCGCCGCGCCGCCCTTGATGCCCGTCATCCGGGACAACCTCAATCTGACCAGCGCAGATGTTAGCCACTCCGGAATTGCGTCGGTGTCAGGTGCGAATTCCATTCCCCAATTCTTACCTGCTTTGATGAGAGCCCCAATCAACTGTCAAAATCATCGCAGCCTACTCTTTTGAGTCACAAGTCCATGCATACCTAGATTTTTGCGTTTCGGATTCGAAGATGAGTAATCTCCGATTCAGTTTTGTTGTGTGGCTTCAGCAAACAGTGTTAAGAGTTGTTCGCTGCTGATTTCATTGGTCCCTCAAAGCAATTCTGATCTCTTAAATTGCAAAACCACTATCCATGAACCACCAAGCTTGCTGGAGAATTGTTTGATTACCATTATTGTAAGGAAAAGTGTTATTGCAACTGCTCGATAATCTGCTTTGTTCATCATTTCTATATTTTATGAATCAAGTGATGATTTACGTATCTTCTCTGTGGTGGTGCCGACTGCATTTGCTCAGATGGGCTCATTGATTTGCCGTGAACTGGTTCTAACGAGGATCACCAAAATGTGGTGTGCAGGTACAATCCTGTCGCGATTGATCATGGGGACAGTATGCGACCTCGTGGGGCCTCGATACGGATGTGCCACTCTGATGCTGCTGACAGCCCCTGCAGTGTTCGCCATGGCAACTGTGTCATCTCCGACTGGCTTCGTCTTAACCCGATTCTTCATCAGCTTCTCGCTTGCCTCGTTTGTGACTTGCCAGTTCTGGGTGAGCACCATGTTCAGCAGCAAGATTTCAGGCGTGGCGAACGGCACGGCGGCTGGGTGGGGTAACCTGGGGGGCGGCGCTACACAGCTTCTGATGCCTCTCGTGTTTAGTGTGATTAAGAACAGGTACATATGAATTTTTTTTCGGTGAGGTTGTCCACTCTTTCGGGATTGGATCAATGAGTAAATGCGTTGGAAAATGAATTAGGCTGTGGTTATGCAACAGATTTTTGGATTAGGATGTTTAGAATCAGCTTGGAGAGCAAGTGAAAAGTTTTGCATGCTGTTAAGACTACCTGAATTTTTGTTTTAATAAGTTCTTTCTTGTAACCAGGTTGCACTCTACTTCCTTCACCGCTTGGCGGCTATCCTTCTTCGTTCCCGGAATGTTGCACATTTTCTGTGGCTTTGCCGTTCTGCTTCTTGGACGCGATTTACCTGATGGGAACTACAGGGTGCTTAAAAAGCGTGGTGTCAAACATTCGGATAAGTTTTCAAGGGTAAGAGCTTTTCATCAGCATTCCTTGAAACCAACACAGTTCAAGTGCTGTACATTGTAGTGTATCAAGTTAACATAGACTGGTAATTCTGGACGTTGTCCAATTGAGAAGTAGATTGAAGATTAGGTGCGACGACAAGTTACTTATCTAGATAGTGCAATGGCTGAAAATGATGCATGTTTTTTCGAAGATCCTGAGTTTTTGATCTGTATTTTGTTTGATCCAGATTTTGAAGGCTGCAGTGACAAATTACAGGATGTGGATACTTGGTCTCACATACGGATTCTCGTTTGGGCTGGAGCTTACGATAGACAACGTTCTTGCCGAGTATTACTACGATCACTTCAACCTGAACCTCAATCGTGCAGGTATCATCGCCTCAGTCTTCGGCCTCATGAACATCTTCACTCGTCCTTGTGGAGGCATTCTCTCGGACGCCATCTCAAAAAGCTTCGGCATGCGAGGGCGTCTATGGATCCTCTGGCTCCTCCAATCTACCGGTGGCATGTTATGCATCGTCCTGGGCAATGTCACCACCTTGGCCGCTTCGGTGAGCGTCATGGTCATCTTCTCCATCTTCGTACAAGCAGCATGTGGGGCAACATTCGGCATTGTGCCATTCATCTCTCGCCGGGCGCTTGGGATGGTTTCCGGCTTCGTTGGTGCCGGTGGAAGCATAGGATCCGTCCTGACCCATGTACTCATCCTGAAAGCCGACTCCACGAACCAAGGTTTTGTGCACATTGGTATCATGACAATCTGTTGCACTTTACCACTCTGGATGGTGCACTTCCCTTCCTGGGGTGGCATGATCTCGTGTCCGTCCCTGCTTACCGAAGAGGACTACTACGGTTCGGAGTGGACGGAGTCCGAGAAAGAGACGGGGGTTCATCTGCCCAGTCTGGAGTTTGCTGCCAACTCATGGTCGGAGCGGGGGCGTTGGTTTCCTGTGCAGGAGAGCGTTTCAGCTCATGGCGGCTTCTGAAGTGGGATTAGACTTGCAACTATGACATAGAGTCAGAAACTATGCATACAACTTCACAAGAGGATTGTGGAAGTGTAGCCGGTGTCTTTGGGATTCTGGCTCAGTAGGTATGATTTCCCAGGAGTTGCTTTTTAAAAATTCTGGGGGTTTTGGAGGAACATGCCTTGACAATTTTGTAGACAGGAGTTCTAGATTAGTTTAAGATATATTCATTGACATGTTGTGTTAGTTGTCTCAAAGAGCGGTAGTTAGTGTTTTCTTTTTGCGACAGTTTACAAAAGATTAGAGTTTATTGAGAACAGGGTAATGGTTGGTTGCATCTTTGGGTACTGCAGCAGCTGCAGTTCCATTATCAAAATTCATGTGCTTTTTTATAGCCATCCTTTCAAAGGATTATATCTAATGACTTACATTCTTACATTCTTCTTGTGTGGGTTTCTGAGGAAATGCATTGGTTGAAGATGATTTAACTTAGCCACATGAGAGGTTTTCACAGTAAGCTTGTTGTTCAAATATTTGGATTATTGGTGATTGATGTGGATGTTTCCCATGGAATCACCAAGGTTATTTACAAGTGAACTTCAGATCTGACAAGCCACAATCTCTCACTCCATTGTTTGTGCACTTTAAAAGAAATCTTAAGCGAAAATGAGGTTTACAAAGATGCCTTAGAACAGCTCAACTGGCTGGTAACGCTGGTTGCATTAGCTCTTGATATTTGCGCAGCAATTGGGGTTGAATGTAGTGGGTACATATAACTATGACCAATTGCATGCATCGTAGAGTTGCACACCATCAAGGACAGGAGAAAATTCTATTTGCTGATGGAACTGAGTCAACAAGCTGCTGGCTCACATTTTTGAACAGTTATCTTCTAAACTTAGGTCCATCAGAAAAGGTAACTTATGTAGCATCTGAGTCATGCTTCCTTGATTTTTGCCAAAACTTGTGGAAGTAGATACAACATGAACCACCCAATCCTTACATTCTCCAGCACACACATAGCCAGGGCCCAGCATACTCTACTGGGCCGTCCTGTTTGCCCAAAAAGCTCCCATCACTGCTTGTTTTTGGTGCAATGATGTAACTGTACCAGCACTTGATGCAATGTTCCCAAGTTCCCAACACAGACCACTTCAATTCTTCACCTGCCGTCCTCCTCAAAGCTCACATTTCCTAAGAAAACACTTTGGTTGCCCATTTGCACAGGAAGGAACGGGTAACTTAGCCCTACTAGTTGGAACATTCACATCAAGAATTAATTTACTTCGAAGTTGCATGAGCTCAAGCAAAGAATTGTTTTATTTTATTTTTTAAATGATGATTGTTGATTATCTTACAAATGTTCTTGCTCTAATTATAAAGGTTTATTTATTTGGAATTTTCTAACATGTTAACTCTTGGAATGTTTTATGGGAAATGTCATCTTTTGCGACCTTCAATCTACTAAAGGATTGTGCATTTTTAACCAACATGGTTAGATGGTGCTTTTATTAACATGTTGATAATAATATAACTACTATGGCCTTAAAACATAATCAAAATCCTTTATAATTCTCAATTCATGAATGATATTACCGGACAATAAAGATTGTCCATTCGTTACTTCTATTTAAATATATTTAGAATTTTATAGTTGAAGAACTTTATGACACTTAGCATATTCTATGACTAAGTAACAAATAAATGCTCTTGAAATTTATAATGCTAGAGTTTTCAATTTAAATCCTACTTGGGTAGGTCATAATTAATCTTAAATGTTGCTCTTGATGGCCTTGAAATAAGCGGTTACTACACTTCACAGCTTGGCTAATGGCTTCATTGAGCGTTAGCGAATTAGAAAGAGATAGTAAAAGATCTTTTACATCGTCATTTAAACCCCAATAAAATTGATTCATCAATGCTTCTTCATTCCAATTGATGTCACACGTACATTAATTGCCTTGAATTTCATCCATAGATAGACTCTATTAAGTGTTCCTTTTGTAGTAGCAACCAAATTTTTGTTGTAGCCCATTGCACCGTCTTTGAAAGGCTAAGCCGAGACTCATTCCTTTGTAACATTGACGTTTCTTGTTGAACTAGAGGCAAAGCTCCTTCTTTTGATGCCAAAGCTTGAGGTTGTTGAATCCTAGGTTGTGTTTTCCTTGATGTTCCATCATTACAATCCTTCAATCTTTGCAGTTCTATGTGATATTGTAGTAAAAGCATTTATAATGGCATCCAACTTGGAATCCAAACTTTCTGTTACACTAATGTCTTCACGTCCAACCATTTTAAAAGGATGATAAAAATGTCTCTATAAGGCACCAACCATTTTAGAAAGGAGGATAGAAATGTCTCTACAAGAAGGCAATTTTGGTTTAGAAGAAGGTACTCTACAACTTCTAAAATGCCTTGCTAACCTTTTAAAAATGGAGTATTCTTTTTTCTTCGAGAAGAATATCAACACTCCAATGTTGAGAAATATAAATTTAGAAAATAATCTAAAACCTCTAAAATAGTAACACACCTTCAAAAAGAGGATTAATCTACATTCTTGTAAGAAATGAACTAGTTCTAACATCTAAAATAAATTTAGTCTCAACAAATTGTAAAGGATGGAAAAATATTGAACAAATAATCTAAAATTAAAAGAAATGTTCAAGTCAGAAACTAACAAGAACTTGGATCAAGAAGACAATTATACAAACGATACTAAGAAATGAGAGCTAAAACTTCAAGAAATTCATTGTAAAGGGGGAATACTAATGTATATCTATTAAACTCTTAGGATATTTCTTTTTTAGAATGTAGAACACTATTCATGTTCTACATGTAAAACCCTAAATCACGAATTCAAAGATACATGGTCTTTTTTAGATATGTTTTTGCCAAATTTGGGTTCTACGACCTAAATTAAGTCAAGAAAATCTCTTTAGCAGGACGTGGGACGAATGTCCTACAAGTTGGAAGGTTCTATTAGGATCCATCCAGGGTTCTCCGAAGAGTTTAATGGATACTATTTAACCCCTAACTATCCTTAAAACCCAAAATGGGTTTTTGCACTTTCGGGCAGCCCAGATGGAGGGGTTAAAAGTAATATTTTTTTTCAAGATTTTTACTGGATGCTCCCTTTACGGTAAGGTCTATGTAGTAAAAATTTTGAAGCCAAATTCCAATTTTAGAACCTTCATCTAGAAATTTTAGGTTTCAAGTCCAAAACGGGCAGTCTAAAATTAGGTCTTTTTACAAAAACAAAAATTGAAATATGTTCATAACCAAATCACTATACAAATTCCATAGTGACCCAAGTCAAAAAATTTACCAATTTTACAAGGGCAGCCTCCAAAACTTACAAAGACAAGCTTCAAAGTTTTTAGTAATTTTTGAATTTTTCCTTTAAAAATTTGTCAAAATTCGAGATTTTTGAATTTTTGAATTTTTTTTTCTTTTGAAAATCACAAATTTATGAAGGTACCTACTCACCTTCAATTTGTCTTTAGCTCACAAATTGTTTTTGTAATGCATGTTTTACTATTTTGTCAATTTTATACCTTCTTACAGAAAATAATTTTTATGAAGGTCTAAAAAGCGTTTTTTTGGCCTAAATTTTTGCATGAGCATACCTAACCTAGTTAGCTACATGGAAAAAAATGTGACCAAAATGTTTGAAGTAATAATCATCAAGTCTCCCTTTGGCCCATTTGCACCATGCCTCTCGGCTCAGGCCCAAAAAAATATCTACTGAAACTTTGAACACTACGATCTCACTAATGAAAAACATCCAACGGTTGAAATTTGAATCAGTTCTTCCAAGTAGGGTTAGGTACAAGATCTTACGGTTGAATTTCCAAAAAAAGATAAAAAATTTGTTTCATATCCTCGGGAGGGCATAGTGGTAAAAAATCGCAGTTTTGAGGATTCAAGCTCTCAAAAACACAAGGAAATTTAGGGGTTAATGACGTACTCTATTGTGAAGATTGATAACTCTTTAGCCTCAACTCCAACGTACACTTGTAGAACTCAGAAGCTTCTAAGAAAACTTAGTAGAGCTAGGAAGTTTCTAAAATAACTTCCACCAATTAAAGAAGAAAGAGAAGACACAAATAACCTTAGCTTGCGAGATAGTGTAGAGTTGAAACCGATCAGCCACTATAGGAGCAGCTTCAGGTAGACAATGATGTCTGATGACACCATAGCTGGTGTTGCAAAGTGACACAAATATGACCATTACGACATCTTAAGAAGAGAAAACTATCTGTGCATAAGCAATCTCGAGATAATGCCCATAATCTAATGAAATTTGCTCACACACTTAACAAAGATAGAGACACAATCACTGGACACTAAACACTCTCGCATACACGTAGAATGAATGCTCAAGTAAAAGCTTTCGTTATTCACAATACAATTGGTTTACACTAAATAAAGAATTTCTACTGATAAGGTTCTAGAGACCTACTCCTGGAATGTTCTGAAGGCATCTCTATAGAAGGTCCTAAAAACTTGTTCCTAAAACTCCTAAAAACTATGTTTCTGTCATCACTCAATGGATTGAAATGTGTATTCCTATTAATTAAAATATTGTGGTATAAGTACAACATTCCATATTAAAAATAAAATGAATGAAATGACGAAGACAAGATGAGGTAGGCAGGCTTTAACCAACACTGTCCACTGAAACCCACACCACCTCTACTGTCATAGGCTAGATCCCATTCCTCCACAGTAATAGGCAAGCCAAACGGCGGTTGTGGCCACGGTAACGGCATTGGGTAAAGAAACAGCCGGAGTGTGGCAACCGTGGCAGGCACTCACTCGAGTGACAAACTGCCAATCTGGCAACCCTACTCCTGCCGCATCCATCCATGATTCCATGTGGCACCGGAAGGAAAAATCAGCTCCAGGCTCTCCCAAATCTACGTCTAAGTTAATGCATTCCAAAATACAACCGAGGGGGCCATCGAGTCACGCCCACGCCCACGCCCACGCCCACGGTTCCACAACCCAGGGGACGGGAAAATCAGTAACTTCCTTCGTACTCACTACTAGTACTCATGACTCACGCTCCCACCACGGGCACACACACCCCGTCACGCAAACTTACGGTGACGGGTGACCGCGGGCGTCCGGAGACGAGACTCCGGAGATGAGATGCAACGGAAGGAGAGACGTCGCGAGAGAGAGTCTGCAAACGCACGCCAACACCATCGCCATCGCAAACGCATCCCCCATCGCATGTTTGGCCACCGCATTGGCATGCCTCGGAATTCCCTTATTTCGCAAAGCCCAAATATGACCCCCTCCCTCCCTCCCTTATTTGGTGCCCACTTGGTAGATTTGCCCACTCTCCCTTGGACCTCCGAGTCCACCTAACTTACAGCAGAGCAGTTGCCACTCGATCACTCGTCTGACATCACTCTCCACAAAAGAAATCGGATGCTTTTCCACGCAGTGCTCCAGATTTTCTCTTTTTAAGCACCGGAGGGGAGTTTTTGTCTTCGGGACTCGTCTTTGCATTTTGAATTCCTCTCGCCTCGTGGTGGTGGACCAGGAGCAGGAGGACGACGACTAGGACTGTGATTTTAATGCGTTGGTTGCCAGGGGAGGGGCGGGATCGGGGTGGTTGAGGGGAGGTGCTGGATGTGGAGTGGTTTTGTGGAGTGATTTTGAGGTGTGACTAGCGAATGCGTTTGGAGATCAGGCGGTGGTTGGTTTGAGGTGCGGAATTGGGGAGGTTTTTCGGGGTCGAAGGATGGGGGTTGGGGAGGTGGAGAGGTGGACAGGGTGAGGGATTCGGGATTCGGGATTCGGGATTTAGTGATTAGGGTTTAGGACACAACTGTGTGAGCGTTTCAAGGTGTAAGCAGGAGAGCGGTGCTGCAGCGGCAGCCATGGGGAAGGCCGGCTGGTTTGCGTGCGGGCTTCTTCTACTCGTTCAGGTATGTCCATGATTTTATTTTTCTATAGTGTTGATTGCTGCATTCGATGGTGCTCTGCATACGGACAGATAAGAATGTAGCTCGATTAGCCATCGGTTGGAGCCGCGCGATCGCGCGATTGGTAGTAGATCAAGCTGTATTAGAGCGGTTATTGTAGCGGCCTACATTGGAGCACTGCGCTGCGGGGCGTGGATCTTGCAATCTGCAGTAATTGTCAATTTTGGACGCGGATTTGGAAGATTTGAGAGCATGGCGATTTTCGTGACGATCGGACAGGACTGGAATGGTTAATGTGTCTGTAAGTTTTGTAGTTCGGTTAGCAACACGATCGTGCGGAGTTTAGAGTGATGAATTGCATGCCGATGGTGTGCCGGCAGCTGAATTACTGAAAGGTTCAGTGTTCTGAATACGGACGAAGTTGGATCTTCTGAAGGGTTTTACATTGCCGCCAAGTGCGCTGGAGTTCGTCTTGCTTTTCTCTGGAACTTATTCATGTTTTCGTGTTATTCGCCGTCTGGAATAATTTTTGGCGTCGATGAACTGAGAGGATTGGTGCTCCGTCCTTCGCCTTTTGAGGATAGGGTTTAAGATCTATCGAACCCTAGCAGAGGTGTCCCTGAAATTTTCTACAACACTTGTTATTTAGGAAATTGAAGACGAACTGATTTTATCGGAGTTTTTAACCTGAGCCTGGGAGGGCAATTTTATAGGGATGTTGTATCAACTGCACTTAAACGGTGAAAGTTGGCAGCAACTGACTAGGTGTATAGAAGCAGTGATACGGTGCTTGTGAGTGGAAATCGCAGGGATTTAAACAATATATCTGTAGGATTAAACAATTTATCGTTGCTAAGATCAAATCGGAGTTGATGGTTTGTACGTGGTCAGAGTGGGTACTTGAAAATAGTGCCTACAACGGTTGTAATATGAATTGTTACTTAATTTTATGTTACAGGGACTGTGCTTCATATGGTCCTGGTGTCTTTAGATCAACCTAATTCAGCATACGAAGAACATTCCTCTACTCTCACAAGTATAAAATGCACCTTGTTACAGGTTGTGGAGCTGTAATAGTCTTATTAACGTAATATGTTTTATGGTTGTTTTGGGATTGCTTGTATCACAGGCTGCAGTTTTAGTGCGGGGATTTGAATCAATAATATCTACTTCAGAAGGGCCACTCTTGTAAGTAATTATATGATCTTATGTCTTACTCGTATTCTCTTCTCCAAGTCCATTGTTGTTGGTAGTTCTGTGAGAGAACTGGCTATTATATGCTATGCAACTGTTATGAATCTGCAGAGAATCGGGTCATGGAAAGGATACGTGTGCAATGTATGATCTTTGTGGAAGTCGACCAGACGGGAAAGAACTGAATTGCCCAGACCCCTCTCCGCCAGTTACTGTAAGATACTTGATTCGCCTTATCATATTATAAATTAAGTGGCAGCAGAGTAATTGAGCGTTGTAACTGTGAATTTTCATGAAATTTGTGGTGCTTAGTGTAGGTCTATTGATGTCAATGTGAAAAATCAAGCGGTTTTTGTTTTCACAGCTCCGATGTTACTAGTCATTCAATTTACATAAAATTTCTGGACTTCACCTCAGATGACTTTTGTTAATATATTTTTGAAACATACATATCTGTAAAGCGATTCTGAAAAGATAGACAATGTGTTCTCTTTTCAGCCAGATGAGGCGTTTTCGCTCAAGATTCAGAGCCTGTGTCCTATGCTCACTGGGGATGTGTGTTGTACCCAAGCTCAATTTGGCCTCCTACGGGCGCAAGTTCAGCAGGTCTGTCTCTGTTCTTACCCCCTAGTTCCTGGAGTTTCCATGTCTTGTGTACAAGATGAGGTATTCTGTTGTTTTCAATGTAGTCAGTTTTACGCAGTCCTAGATGATTGCGGAGTCTTCCCGCTGTATCCAGATTTGTAAAGACCCCGCAAGAGGATACATCTGTTTGGTCATGTTCAATGTTTTGAGTAGATATTGCTACAAGTGCTGATGAAGTCACTGAAAGCTGTGGTATTTAGTGTGTACCCTTTGCTTGTTAATATTGAACTTTTCTGATATTAACTTTCCATATGTCGACCCTACTTTTCTTTGTAGGCTGTTCCCTTTCTTACTGGTTGTCCCGCATGCTTGCGGAATTTCCTCAACCTTTTCTGTGAACTTGCTTGCTCTCCCAACCAAGGCCAGTTCATCAATGTAACCGCCGTTGAAGGAGTGAGTCTCGTTCCTTATCCCCTTGTGAATACTCTAATTATTGTCTTGTTTTCTTCTAATTCAAATATGTTCCTTAATGTAACATATTAAGTGTTCCTGGTCGTTGACTCTTGGGGGACAAGACTGTTCAGAGGATGTTCTGGTTTAAAGTATTTCATTTACAAAGCTAATTCTAATACTGTGTGTGGCTGTTCTTGGCGCAGAAGCACAAGAAAAGTACAGTTGCTGCTGTTGACTTCTTTGTGACTGAGGAGTACGGTCAGCGCTTTTATGACTCCTGCAAAGATGTTAAATTTGCCGCCATGAACACTCGTGCCATGGACTTTATTGGAGGGGGTGCGAAAAATTATACAGGTATAGTCTATCCCTTTCAAGACGTTTGAAGCAGCTTAGTTTGTGCCTCTTTTTCTATCCTAAAGCTAAGAAACTCGTGTTGGTGTGTTCAGAGTGGTTTGCTTTCATGGGTAGAGAGGCCGGTCCTTATGAGCCAGGGTCCCCCTTTGCGATCAATTTTCGCACGGATATCAAGGAGGCACCTGGTGTAGAGCCTCTCAATTCTCCTGTCGCTGCCTGCTCCGATCCCTCCCTTGGGTGTTCATGTGGAGACTGTCCTGTGGCCAGCAGCTGTGCTGAGCCGAATCCCCCAGCTCCTCCTCGGGATAGAGGATGTTCTGTACGAATTGCTGGATATCAGGTACTTTTCATGTATTGTATTTGCGCTTAAACATGTGAATTTGATTGTTTTTGGTGGTGGTTTATGGTTCCTTTGAGTTCACCTGGGAGTACCTACTTGGTAAGATTTTCAGACTTCTTGTCACATCAGTGATAATTTAAACTACTTCAGTTTCTGCCTGCATTTTCTGCTAGGTTCCAAGCGTTAATAATCAGTTTTTAGTGGAGCATTTTTGGCCATTGACAATTAACTTTGGTGTGGTGTTCAGGTTGCATGTTTGACCGTGACCATGCTTACACTGTACGCATGCCTTCTGTTCATCATATTTGGTTGGTGGTGGACTTTCCATGCGCCAGAGGATGAAGTGAGCTATGAGGAGCCGCTCTTACAAAATCGTGAAGATAATGAACTAGAGCGACCTGATCCAGATGCTGAAATTCTTCCAGCTGAAGTACAGGTCGAGCAATTCTCTTATTCTGTGATTTCATCTGCATAGCAGCTCCTGCTGATCTTTGCTGGTCGTCGTGTGGTTGCTATGTGTAACTCGCATCTCTACGTGCACAAAGTTTCTGATTCGCATTATATCTACAGGAAAATGGAGTCTCTCCTCGGCCCAAGGCTACGGGACCACCATTTATGGAGTCCTTCCTGTCGGACAGATTCAGGTGCACTGAAACTTTTCTACAGTTCCAGACCCTTTAATATATTTTTAACTTGTTTACATCGAAGTTTATTTTGAGGAGTTGTTTAGAGCTGTTTGACCATTCTTGATAGCTATTAGGAGTACTGCATTATGAAGCGAACAGTGTGTGGGTTTATGCAGAACACACGGTGAATGGGTCGCCCACAATGCGAAGATGGTTTTGGCAGTGGCTCTTGCTATAACAGTGGTCTTGTGCCTTGGCTTGATTCGTCTCAATGTTGAGACACGTCCCGAAAAGGTTTTTGACGAATCATCTTTAATTAGATTGAAGATGATAATAGAATTTATTTTTGTAGGATATCCAGGTTGAATATTTTCTCACAAAGTCTGCGAAATGTTTGTTTTGCAGCTTTGGGTAAGTCCTGGAAGTAAAGCGTTAGAAGAGAAAGAGTTCTTCGACAGTCACTTAGCGCCTTTCTACAGGATTGAGCAGGTATGATGCTTTCTTGCCCTGCACAAAGTTTTTACGATACCATTCAAATTGTACTCTCATTTCAGACAGTATACAGATTCAGGTTATGATGTGCAGAGGTTGCTTTGCCTACATACATTTGTTTTCAGAAATTATTATTTCCGATCTACAAAGTGGGTCTGCAACCAAATATCTTGCAATTTGGATTGGTCGTGATTTTTTCGATTCGTTACATTACAATCGCATTTTAAGACGTAATTACTTTCTGATGATGGAATTAAAATCTGAGTTACTTGTATTTTTTGTTCAGATCATTCTTGCAACTGTTCCAGCAAATAAGAATTCACCTGCACCGAAGATTGTGACTGACGAAAATTTACAGCTTCTTTTTGACATTCAGGATAAGGTACGCCGTAGACATTTCTTAGCTTCTTTTCTGTAATTTTGCTTTGCTTTCCTTGCTAAGTAGGCACAACCCAGCAATACATTATGATGAAGAGATGATCAATTTTTATGTAGCCTTCAAATAGAGAAGTAAGATTTCCATGTCAGCTGTGCTTAGCACGTAGATTTATGAACGTGAAGCTCTCATAAGTTTCTTACATTACTTTTCCATGTTTTATGCAGATTAATAGTGTGGAGGGGAACTACTCTGGCCAATTAATCTCTCTTCAAGATATCTGTCTAAAGCCTTTAGGAACTCCATGCGCAACTCAAAGTATTCTGCAGGTCTGATTCTCTCCATTAGTTTTCTGGTCAAACTTGAATTTCTCTTTCATTATGTTCATTGTTTTCGAGAATCTAACGCACTATTGGCCCTTTTGTTACATGCGCAGTACTTTAAAATGGATCCTGACTTGTTTGAAGATTACGAGGGTGCCTCCCATGCAAAGTTCTGTTTTGAGGTAACATATTTTCAGAGACCTACAAGCTCTTTTGTGCTCCTTGCATACCTACTTCGGCCGTGTAGGATGTAGAATGTAGTATCACCTAATCACGACAATACGTCTTTCAACAACATTGATGGTTCATTGCTAAACCATAAAGTACGTATTCACTTTTTCTGGTTGTTGTAACAGCACTTTTCGTCATCGGAAGCTTGCCTCAGTGCTTTCGGTGGACCAGTGGATCCTACCACTATTTTGGGCGGTTTTTCAGGGAACAATTATACCCAGGTTCATATTAAGATCTCAGCTTGTGATTTACACTTAATTTGTTACTGCCTCAGTCGATTTCCCGAATTGCAAATTGCGATTATTTCAGATCTATTGATTGATGGTTTCGTTTCTGAATTGATTCAGTTACGATCTCGTTACTGACTATCATGTCTTGTGTTCAAAACAGGCGACGGCTTTGGTGGTGACTTACCCAGTTGTAAACGCAGTTTCAGAGGACGGGAATGCTGCTGCCGTAGCCTGGGAACAAGAATTTATCCGCCTTGTGAAGGTATGTATCTGATTCTGCTGAACAAGATCACAAAGTATTGTAAATAATTATGAAATCATCGAGCACAGGGAATTATTGTTTATTCAAGATGAGACACCCATTGGCGTGGGTTTTGCTGGCTTTGTACCTTGTCTACACTGTACAAAATAAGGTCTAAGCAGACTAAACTACATTCTGTTTGTACAGGAAGAGCTAGTAGGAATGGCCGCTGCCTCCGGTTTAACACTTTCTTATTCATCTGAAAGTTCGATTGAGGCAGAGCTACAGAGAGAAAGCACTGCTGATGTTCTGACAATTGCAGTAAGCAAGCCCTGTTCATTGACTCTAATGTCCACATTTTTGCACTTAATGTGGCTGGATTGTCTCTTGTGTTTCATGGACAAGCATGATACTTTCGGTTAATTCAAATTATAGGTTCTGTTCTTCCAGCAAACATTTTCTTCCCGTTGTTCCACTGTAATATTTATCATTGCTGCATTAGTTTCACCGAAATCTTCTCGGATGATGGTCGGCAGACGTTGCCACAGTAGTTATGGCGTTTGCCCTGTGTGGGTTTGCAAAATATCTAAAAACTTAATTGGCTTATGTGTGCACATGGTTGACAGATAAGCTACCTTGTGATGTTTGTATACATCTCCATCACTTTGGGAGATTACACCCCTTCTGTTGCTCCTTTTTATGTGACTTCAAAGGTAAAATTACTACGAACCCCGGAAGAGGACCTCTGTCGTCTACAATTGTCGTGAGGTTTTCCTTCAATTGTAATGTGACCTGGAATTTAAGTTCGGGTGGTGGACTCATTTTACTATTTTTTTTAGCGAAACTATGTTCTCTAGATATTCGAGGCAGTCAGGTTTATTTCTGTCATCTGCTACTGTCATAGTTTTTGTAAGTAACATGTTTGCTCAGGGTGCTAGGACATGATTCTTTCCATGTAGCGGCGCTAAGGCCTTAAAAATCTGGATGAAATATCTGAATGGATTCTTGTGTGTAAGAATATTACTTTAACCGCATGTAACTTTTGTGTCTCTTTGCAGGTGCTACTCGGATTGTCAGGAGTGCTCATTGTAGCTTTCTCAGTTCTTGGATCCATGGGTCTTTGCAGCGTCTTTGGAGTGAAGTCGACACTCATCATTGTGGAAGTTATTCCGTTTCTTGTTCTTGCGGTATGTGACTACTACTTTCGTTCTTTGACTATTCACATGACTGTATGTGTCTAATCAAAACCTTTCTTTGGGTGGATTTGGACGGAAGGGGCTGCTTTTGCTGTGTGATGGTACGGAGAAACGTAAGATTATCACGCATTCTGGGGCTCAACCCTCGCTTGCTTTCGCATTAATAGATTAATCATCACTTCTCTTGTCATGGCAGGTTGGTGTGGACAACATGTGCATTTTAGTAAATGCTCTGAAACGCCAAGATCTAAACCTAAACCTAGAAGCCCGTGTAGGGCTTGCTCTAGCGGAAGTGGGCCCTTCTATAACACTTGCGAGCTTAGCTGAGGTTCTTGCTTTTGCTGTGGGATCATTTACGCCGATGCCTGCTTGCAAAGTCTTCTCCCTTTTTGCTGGTACTTCAGATATTCCTTTCATTTTGTCAGACCATTGGATTACTATGCGGGGGCCACTGCATATTTTAGAGTTCTTGCTGTCAGAATGTTTTTCCAAATGCGAAATGAAGTCTGCAGGTGAACCAACTTGGTTAAGTGTTGCTGTGTAGTACGTTGTATGTATACTTGTCACTGACGGTAATCTTCATTTGAATTGCAGCGGTAGCGGTGTTACTAGATTACCTGCTTCAAATCACCGCTTTTGTGGCTCTCCTCACTCTCGACTTCCGTAGGAGTGAAAGTGGTCGTGTGGATTGCTTTCCTTGTCTCTCTGTTGAAGTAGATGAACTTGATGACACTCCGTATGGTAAGTGCAGATGATACCGTATCAAAACGGACTAGTGTCATTTTTCCCAGAATCTTGCAGTAGTTATTCGTTAGATGAAATCGATTTCCAGAGGAACACTCGATCCTTATGAATTCACCATGAACTTTCATCACTGTTAATATATGTTGTTTGCTGAGAGTGTACTTAATTTGTCTATCAGGGTCACGAAGAAGGCAACAGCGCGAGCCTGGATTTCTTCTCAACTACATGAAGGTACAGTGTTCCAAGACATAGTTTGGTCATTTGATGTTCGTTCTTCTTTGTTCTGTCTTGATAACCATCACGATGCTTCTGTTAGTTCATGCACGGAATTGATGTAGGACAACCGCAAATGCAAGTATATGACTTCTACTATTCCTAATATTCTAATGTTTCAGAAGTGTCGTTTCAGATATGTCGTTATTGAATCATCTGCGTTTTATGTAATTTGCAGAATTATCACGCTCCATTCTTGAGGATTCCAGCAGTTAAAGCCTTTGTGGTTGCAACCTTCTTTGGGTTACTGTTCACTAGCATTGTAAGTCGCCGCGTCCATTAATGACTTCTATTGTAGGTATTGTATATCATGAACCTTTTCAGAACGGAAAGGCACCCACAATGATCCGATCCTAATTGTGGTCCTGACTGCAGGCAATTATACCAAGAATTTCAGTCGGTTTAGATCAGAAGATTGTTTTGCCACGTGACTCGTATCTTCAGGTGTGTTGATGATCATGATACCTTTTCTAGTATTTCTTACATGAGACGCTGCTCGAGATTATGAAAGTAACAGTATGGCTCAGTG
The DNA here is from genome assembly GCA_014871385.1 of Ceratodon purpureus. Lineage (NCBI taxonomy): Eukaryota > Viridiplantae > Streptophyta > Bryopsida > Pseudoditrichales > Ditrichaceae > Ceratodon > Ceratodon purpureus. Next base: position 26,330,426 of record CM026421.1, read on the forward strand.
TATGGATTGTTTTTTTTTTTAAAAGTCATCTTTAAGTTTTGCTATTGATTTTACTAAAGCGCAGCTATTGTCATTCAGGGTTATTTTGACAATATAACAGAGTATCTTCGGGTTGGACCACCTGTATACTTCGTTGTTAAGGACTACAATTACAGGTTCCTAAAATTCATCTCCATGCATTCACTCGATGTTTTAATTCCAAATCTTCGCATGAACTGCAAGTTTGAAGTAACAGCATGCTATGTTGTATTTGCTATTATTGAATGTGAATAGGTTGTTTAGAACAACGTGGAAATAAAGGTAAATATCGAGTGGATTGCTACAGTCTTTGTGTGAGGGTCCTCTTACACGTTTTTCTGCTTTTTGTAGTATTGGGAGCAACCACACAAATAAGTTGTGCTCCATCAGCCAGTGTGATCCAAACTCCTTGCTTAGTGAGGTAATCAATTCAAACTGATTTTGGACTAACACAATCAGTTCCATGATGTTCCTATTTTATAATCAGGCGATCACATGTTGCTGCTATACCATTACTGAATAGATAAGTTATCTTTTGTTTACAGATCTCAAGAGCTGCCTTGTCGCCTGAAACTAGTTTCATTTCTCGACCGGCTGCATCGTGGTTGGATGATTTCCTAGTATGGTTGTCACCAAACGCCTTTGGTTGCTGCCGAAAGTTTCCAGAAGGAAATTACTGCCCACCAGATGATCAGGTATACATACTCACTGTGAATCATTAGTGAGACTCTAGTCTGACAATTATAAAACATCGATGTGACGTAACTTACTGCACTGGAACATTAACAATGTGAGGCAGCCAGTAGAGCTACTTCAGGAGAGTATTAAATTCCTACTTCTAATCTGAGGTTGTATGTGCAGCCCCCATGCTGTCCTGAAGGCGAGGAATGCGGACTTAGCGACACGTGTACTGAATGCACCACGGTATTTATCCAACTCTATAAGAAGCCCTTCTCAAATTTTCAGATTTAAAATAATCCAGTTTAGGGTCGGTGGATTTCTGTTTATTTCGGTTTTTTTTTTTTTTTTTTTTTTTTTTTTTTTTTTTTTTTTTTTTTTTTTTTTGGGTTTGGTACCATCTCTTTTAGGGCTGAACGGCGTGCATTTCAAATATGGCACTGCCGAGACCTATAATGTACTTGCAGTGATGATATCGAATTTTACTAATAACAAAATCTTTGTACAGTGCTTTTTGCAATCAGACTTACTGGAAGGGAGACCATCATCTGAACAATTTCAGAGCAAATTGCCATGGTTCCTGGCCGCCCTCCCGTCTGCAGACTGTGCTAAGGGTGGCCATGGAGCATATACAACGAGCCTTGACCTCACTGGTAAAATTTCGAATCATCACTGTTCTTTCCGCCAAAGTGTTACCCTTAGAATTAATGATCTAGATAACTTCAGCAATACCGATATTTTCAAATTGTCATCTGAAGCCCTTGGGCCCGAGAAATTCTATAAACTTGAGTGCAGAAGTTCTCATGTTGTGTACATTTGTGTTTCTACCTTCCTGAATAGATTGATATATTTTGAGGAAGTTTATAATATTTTATCTCATGTATGTGTTTAATATGGCCTTGCTCTAGGGTATGAAAGTGGGATAATAAAGGCATCAGAATTTCGGTCGTATCATACTCCTTTGAACAAGCAGGTATGAAGATTAGTCTGCCCCAGCCCTTGTATCAGCACTTGTTTTTCTATTTCTACTATTCTGATATTTCAATGCATGTTATTCCCTATTTTCTCATTTTGGTAATGTATCCAGTTGGAGTTACAAGTCAAACTGCGTATGTAAGAAAGATAATATTGTTTAATTTCTATCTTTTCTTTAGCACTTATTAGATGACAGGAACATCTTTGTAATGTTTATCTTTGTTGAATTTATGGCAGAGTGACTTTATTGATGCCCTTCAAGCAGCGAAAGACTTCACCAACAAAGTATCTGAATCTCTCAATGTGCGTCAGTATAATGCAACCCAAAAACTTTGTGTACATATTCATCATGTTTTGCACATGTCAGAACTTCGTTTTTTGTTATAATGAATATATTTAATTACACCACTTGTCTTCTTACCTCACACATATGGTTGATATTGCAGATTGAGGTTTTCCCATATTCAGTATTCTACATATTTTTTGAGCAATATCTTGACATCTGGAACACTACAATAGTCAGTCTCTCCCTTGCTCTGGGTAAGTTGACGGGCTGCACCTTAATCTACGCTTAATCAGTTATTGAGATCAAAACTGGTGCTTTCATTATGTATTTTTTAGAAGATTAGCGCTGAGGCTTTGATAACATCCCTTGATTTCTAATCCTTGAATTTTCGGTATTTCGGTCTGCCATCTTGTGTTACGCAAATATATTCTTGACATCAATTCAGTTTCGTTTTCAAGTGACTCATATTGCATGCTTACTGGTGTTTACTCGTGCGCTCTGCAGCGGCTGTCTTTTTCGTCTGCCTGATCACCACCACTAGGTACGTTATCAATGTATTTTTTTAACAGAATTTCTTCTGGGACAAGCTACACAAAGATGCTTGAAATGTTAAATGCAGGTACTGGTGTCTAGGTTCGATCCTTCTTTTAGTATGCGTATTGATTGTACGTGTTTTCTGGTGCAGTATTTCAACGGCTTTCACCATCATATTTGTTATTGCAATGATCATCGTCGATCTGATGGTGAGTTTCATGCCCATCACAACTCTTCGTCTACCTCCGTTTGAGTTGGCATGCACGTTGTTATATATGTTGTGCCAGTAAATATTGTAGTGAAAGAGTGAACCTGTATTTTCTTCTACTATATGGTGTGGTTTGAAGCTGGTTATTGCGAAGCTGCGTCATTAGTGTATCCCATCTTCAACTTGCTTGTGTTGGTTGTTTTGCTCAATCTGCAGGGCCTTATGGTGGTGTGGGACATACAACTCAACGCTGTCTCTGTTGTGAACCTGGTTATGGCCATTGGCATTGCTGTTGAATTCTGTGTTCACATTACTCATGCCTTCACTGTAAGCACCTCTCTTCTTTGCAGCTGAATATCGATGGTACTAGTGATCTTTATTTATCACCAACGAAAAATCAAATGCCAAAATCTGGAGATGTTAGTTTAGTCCAATCTCTGAACAACTATATTCTGTGCAGATGAGCACGGGATACAAGGGAGAGAGAGCAAGCAAGGCTCTCGTCATCATGGGAGCCTCAGTCTTCAGGTACATTTTCATTGCACACTAGTACCAATCGTGAGCTCCTACCTTCTCCAGTCATTGTGCTACTCAAAATGCATATAAATCGAAGCGGCATGCTTGACTGACGACGGAAATGTCTATGTCTCTAGTGGAATCACCCTCACTAAATTTGCTGGCGTCTTGGTGCTGTACTTCTCCCGGTCTGAGATTTTCGAGGTCAGTCATCATCCAAACTCTCTTTTATATTTTCATTAAATACATGTTCAGACTGTGGGATGATGTAATGATATTCGAGCGTGTAGCTGACACTGTTTAACCGTAACCTACCAGGTGTACTACTTCCGGATGTATTTTGGGCTGGTGATTCTTGGCGCTTTGCACGGGCTCGTCTTCTTACCTGTCTGGCTGAGCTTGGCCGGTCCCAAGCCCATGGTGAAGCCAGAGTACGTGATGAACGGGGAGCCTCTCTACTACGACGATGACCTGGACCATCATTTCGACTTGAGAGCCGAAATCGTGAGAGCCGAGTCACCTATTTCTTCTCCTCCATCGAGGGATTGATCCGCCTGTAGACAAACATTAGTTCATTTGTAAATAACAACTCTTGTACTATTCAGGCTCAGTACAGGTGGATGCAAAGAATGAGCATTAACTTATCTCGTACTTCGATATTTGAAGGCTTTAGTTCTAATGATTTTGGTACTTTTACATGAGTGCCGACTATTCTTGTAGTTCTTTTGTTTTCTTTTACCGGTAATTCATATTATTATTAGTTTGTGATCTCATATGTGTGCTTTCGTCTTTGCTAGCATCAGTATTTTGGACAATGTTCTCTGTTTTGTTTTTGGCACAAACGATACAAAATACATTCCTCCGAGTCACCTGCGAGGCACCCTTCTGTGAATTTTGTGAAGCCTCTCTGGCTCATTGTTCTCCACTTCTGTTTCCTTACATGGAGTATCTCCACCTACTCTACATCCTTAGAGTTCAAAACCGTTGGTTTAAACCTTTGACGCGCTGGCGTCCAGAATCTGGACGCCGGATGATTTACAGCAGCCCGATATCTGTTGGACCTGGATGTTTTTCATCTTTATTTTTATTTTTTCAATTCTTGTGCTCATTGTTTATCATTTGCATGGTATGGATCTTCAAAATAAGATCTTGTGATTTTTTGAAAATCCGTAAAACTAGTGTATGTCAAGTTTCATTCTTAGTTCAAAAAGTGAGATCTCAAATATGATTTTTCATAATAAGTATGATCAAATTATGGAAAGTATACCATCTCGTAGTGCATGTTATCCTTATTTCATAACAATATTTTTTTTTTTAAAATTGTGTTAATTTTAGAATTTTAATTGAAGTTCAAGAGAAAACTCTGCAAAATTATTTTAAAAATATTAATAATGATTTTGATGAAACCAACCGTACAGATGTTATTTTCACATTAACATTTTCAACTTTGTTTAGTACATCAAGTTTATTTTTGTGTTCCAGCAACCATTTTATAACAAATCTTTGAAAACAATCTTGAATCCGGACCTTAAAGGATTAAGGTTTTGAGCATCAATGTTTAATCTATTCTTTTGTTCAAGAACGAGACATAGTACATGCTAACAGATTTCCAACACAATTTTGAAATAGGCTATTTGATGTATCATGCCATGCTTTAAAAGGGAAGACTCCATCCCATATGATATCGCTTGAAATTGTTTTATTAGCTATAATTATTGACACCAATAGAATCTGAGTTAGCAAGTATTTTCATTAGAACCACAATTAAAATAGACACGAAATAGGTGCTTAAAATTTTAATTTGGACACCAAAATCTTGTATTATTACACTTCAAAGTTTGACTTCATTGATGATTGTGGGCATAGCTAATAAATCATCAAGTATTCACATGTCTACATCTCCATAAAATCCATAAAATCTTCAACGCATCCTTATTAGAAGGATTTTATCATGACAAATATGATTCTTAATAAGTCAGACCTTATTGTATGGGTACCCAAAAAAGACCTTGGAAGGGATGACATGTCGGTTGTCTTCAAGGCACTCCATCAGAAAATTGAGAACTAGAGCAAATGGTATAGTTGTTATATAGTTTTCAATCATGTAGCCACATGTATGGGATCAATATGGTTCCCATGCCTTTGCTCTATATGTCTAGTACATAAATCAAGCAAATGAGACTCATATGGAATTGATTCCAGTAAGAACCATATGGAAATTGCCATATGGCAATTGCGCCTCCTATAAGAACTATAATGAAAATACATTATTTCAAAGCCACTATTGATTTTGTATTGACTAATTTCAATATGGTATCTTTACAAGAAATCTACGCACAATGATTTTAGTATAGAAATTGTAGAACGTTAAAAATTTGACAGAGTTACCATATAGTTTTATATCGTTTCTATCGCTAATGGATTGATCTAGTGCATAAGTAAGAACCTTCCGAAGGTCATGCACATGAGGAGTACTCTTGTGGAATATTGATGAAGAGAAAGTATTGGAGAATATTGGTGGAGGTTGCTAATTAAGAAAGAAGGGGTTCAGGTAAGTCAAGTAAGAATCATATTTGGAATGTACTAAGACCAATACAACTCATTCACTTCAAATAGAACATGTTGAATACCTTGTTTCACAATCAATAGTAATTTTTTCACAACACTATCAATAAAACCAACCAAGTACTTCAACCAATGAGGTTTGAGCTTGATTAGTGAATAAAGTAGAAGCACTCGGAAGTAGGAATGACCAATTGTTGAGCCTAGGTGCACCAATGTCAAGGAGTAATACAAATCAACAAGTGGCAACATGGAAGTAGAGGTCACATCAACATGTTCACCACCATGGTCTACTTATTCATAGGGATTAACATAAACCTTGAGTAATTCATATAAAATCAAATCCAAGTGAGCCATGTAATTCTTTTCCCTTCGTCCAAGACTTTGAATGTTTTTTCTTGGGCAAAGGTGGAATCTGCCCACGTAGAACTTGAATTTGCCATTGAAAGACAGTGGGAAGCGTTTTAGAAGAACGGTTCCAGAATGGAGTGACCCTGAAATCTTGAACATTTTGATGAAAAATGGGTGTACAATTGTACAAGCAAGAGATAAAATTGTCATACAAACTTGAAAAGGGTTTCCATTGAAATCCAGAGCGACATATTTGTCACATCATTCATGAAACAGGGCCTAGTAAACAAGGAGTATCATCGCCCATTTCAGCAACTTGCCCTTGGATTTCAGACCTATTAAATTTCCCATAAACTGATGGAAACATTCAGGTATAAGATACTGTATGCATCACATTAAGTGAGCTGTCCTTCTGAGCAAAAGTGGAGGTGGTATGACCTTAAGGTTTGAACTTCAAATGTCAAAAGACCACAACTACTGAACATCCCTAAAAATTCCATATGAATTGTCAAAATTGAAACCCCTATTTACGTAATCTACATAAGGAGCACGTTACATCAAGGCAAGAAACTCTGCCACTCACAGTAAGGAAAACATTTAGCTGCTCGTGACCTTCCTGAAACTCTCTGGGACTATGAACACAGCTTCAGCAAAGAAACCCTAACTTACACCCTGAGTTCTCAAAGTGCACTTCTAAGCAGACTGTGAAGAAATTGCACTACCTGTAATGGTCGGATTGATAGGAAATTCACTTATCCTGATTGAGAGGATTGTCAGGCGACTTCTTCCAAGCCTTCCACAACATATCCTTGTACTGCGTGTGCGTAAGTCCGGGCTTCTCCTGCTTCAGGATCGGCAGCTCCGTCTCCTCAAAAGCCTTATACGATGCCTTCAATCGCCGCTCGGGATGCCTGTCGGCAGGCAACTCCGGAGCACCCAGACTCCCGATCTGCGCCAACGCCGACTCCAAATCCCGCGCATCCACGAGATCCTCCTCCCGATTCACATTCGCCACGCCAACCAGCCTCTCATACTCCTCCGGGGCACTCTCTCGAAGCCCCTTCTTCTTAGCCGCGGCAGCTTGCGCCTCCAGCGCAGCCTGCTCCTCCTCCTTCCGCTTCGCCAGCTCCGCAGCAGTGACCTTCGGCACGGGAACAGCAACACGCGTGGCCTTCTTATCAACACGCTTGCCGTACTTCTCCAGCTCCCGCTCCTCCTGCTCCGCGAGCTTCTTCGCCTCAAGCTTCTTGGCCGCAGCCTCGGCCTTCCGCTCCGCCTCCTCCTCGCGCTTCTTGGCCGCCTTGGACGCCGGCCCCTCGGCCTCCTTCCAGAACGTCTCCGCCTTCTGGTGCTCCTCCTTGACCTTCTTCTCCACCTGCGCCTCGGCCTTCCGCGCCCGCGCCTCCTCCGCCTTGCTGTTGGTGCCCATCTTCTTCGGCATGGCGCCTGCCTCTCCTCTCCCGAGCACAGCGACTCCTGCTGAATCAATCACCTCCCTCCCCAAGGCACCTCAGTGGTAGTATGTCTGCAAATCGGAATCGCAAACCCTAGCCCAGCCCAGCCAAAGTGAAGTCAGAAGTGAGAGAATTGTGATGCAAATGAAATGAAATGACAAGTCGGAGTTGCATCCGAAGATGACGACGATCATTCGAAGTGGCGAGGCCCCATTCCATGTCAAAAGAACTTGACCAATTTCTACAAGGTATACACAGTGCACACCTGTAACCGATAACTAAAGCATTTCAGCATAGTGTATCTTGGGTTATCAACAAGGAGTTATTTTTTGTGTGTAGGAAAATAAGGTTCATAAAGAATAAACTCTTTTTCAATTTTAATTAAGTAAAATTAGAATTATTACAAATTTTTTTGTTCAAAAGTTGGTCGGAACCCATAACCAACATATAACTTCACCCATGACCGACAACAACAAGAGTAGTGAAGAAACATAAGACTATTTATTTCCGTAACAATCACACAGGCATTCTATTGAAGTACGCATTCTATTGGACTAGGCATTCTATTGGACTAGGCATTCTATCGGCTTTTGGTTTTCCATTGCTCAACAACAAGGAAGTCTACTCATGTGTGATGGGTGCATTATCGGTTATGGGTGTGTATACCTTAAAGCCAAGCCACCCATAACCAATCTATGGTATATACACCCATAACCGCTCATTCCTGATACATAATCGCTCACTTATGTTATATATAATTGTGGACAAAGAAAGTGAGAATTTTTTTTTTTCCTTAGATTTTTTGCATTATGGAATTTGGGGGTTTTGGTGCATGAAAAAGACAACTAAGTCAACTAATTGCATAAAAACAATTACACACAAAAAAACAAGTGTAGCATGTTGAAAACAATATTTTTATTATTCAGTTGAATGCAAAAGAATGCTAATTCATATTTCTTTCCTAGAAATGAACCATTATTTTATGAAGTCCTAATCTAAACTGCCAAAGTGAAGATTGATGTCTATCCTTTAAGTGGTAAAAAGAAAATTCCTAAAAAACAAATGTTCTAGTTTTTATGAAGGAAAGAAGAAGTTTTTTTAGTACACTACCTGAAACGGTGAGAAAACTTTGATATTTTGTGGAGGGAACATTTTGTAGTGAAAGAAGTTATTTTTTGGGAAATCTCAAAGATGACAACATTAAATAATAAAAATAAATAATCTCAGAGGTAACAGATGTATTTAGCATGGCAACGTGAATTGCCCATTGAACATACAATTTCACTTTCGGTACCATAACTATTTTTAAAATGTCTAAATGGAAAAAAAATTAGATTCCCTCAAAGTCCTTGTTACAGCAAACATTCACAAAAAGTTTCAAAAAATCTCGACTTAAATTGAAATCATAGGTACATGCCCGTATTCTAAAAACGCCTGTAGATGGCAAATTGTCCTTTAGGGGTTAGTATCTATAATTAATTATTACTATTAATAAAACAGTTGAATCATAGCACATCATCTGCCACTAGCTTTCACTATTACAGGCTTCCTTATCGGTTATTGTTTGCAAACTGTAGAATCACTCTGCATATTAGGGTTAAGCAAAGTTCATACCAAGAAAAAGTAAAAGCTTGAAGAGCATAAATGTATTTTCATCAGCACACAATGCCCAAAGTAAAAGTTGTCAAAATGTAAAAGTTATATCTGTCCATGTTATAAATAATACTCCATTCTTTATTCTCATGTAACAAATACATTTTATGAGTCTTAATAGCTCTCATATCTTATGTTCTAATTTCTACTCCAACACACCCAAGCCTTTGTACATGATTCATCAGTGCACTTTTAAGCCCTTTGCAATTGTCATTATTATCAACCGCAAGCCATGGATCACTCTGTAAGTGATGATTGTTCATATGAACTATTTCCAAAACATTCTTTGTTTAGTCTTCACAAAGATCTTGGAATAGTGGTGTCAAGTGAAATGGTTCATAAATTGGAGAAGACAAACAAGTGGCCCAACTTTTCTTACTTTAGCCATGATGGATTTGATGCCTCAAACGCATGTGACATAGGAGAGACTCCTCTAGTCCAATTAGAGTTTCAAGACATTGACTTGACTCAAAAGGAAGAAATGCAAGAAATTAACTTGAAAACCAACAACAAGAGAAGACCTAGGAGAAGGAGTAGACGAAACATACCTCCAAGACAACAAGCATTAGTCAACAATCGAAGAAGGAATCTAGACAACAACTACCTCAAAGACTACAACTCAATTGGCAGACTGAGATGTTTTATTATTGATAAAGTGATATTAGATTTTATCTAAATGTTAAATCATTGATATAACTTACAAGGTTTAACACAACTTTAGACTCACTCTGTAATAATCCTTATACATGAGTAGTGTTCATATACTCTATAACCCATGCATTTGTACAAATCAAGATGTAGAGAACAGATTAATACATATTATGGTAATGGTATTTTTAAAGGGAGGGCACATGAAGTTGATGCCGATAGAGTACCAATCTTGCAATATTTACAATCTTATTATTCTTACTTCAATCATGATAAAAGATTAATCAATAAATATGTCTCTATATCTAATTCAAAATGGTACAAATATCAAAAGAAAAATTTATAAGATCACAAAGTCATAATTTGTCATTGTTGTTGTTGCTAAGTTAGTTGCATCCAAATTGTCTAATCAAATTTTAATCCAATCAAAATACAAACAACAAGCAAATACCACATAACTTGATTTTATAAGCCATTTCCAAGACTACACAAAAATGATAAGATTATTCAATTCCTAAATTCTCATCTACATCCTTGAAAGCAATATTATTGTCAACAAGTGATGTCCCCTTTAGATAAGTGAAAATAGATCAAGGAGGTACCATTTGGATATTGTACACTACACGGTCTAGGATGACCTACTTCATCTTTGAATATCGGTAGTTGAGAAATTAGTGATGGATGAGAAGAGTTGTTTTGGACATGTGGTGTAAAGTTGAGGACTTTGTCACAACTTACACATTGATTAAAAGGCCCGTTCGCACTTGGCCTTCGCAAATAACGTGAATAAAATTCAACACCTCTATAATTTTGGAACAATTACCTTTTTTTAGGAAGTTCGGAAAGGAGTCATCAATAATAGCCGGATTACATAATGGCCTCCAAAGAGCCATATTACTTAAACCGGTAGTCCCCCACTCACTCCCGAGGTTACCTCCCTCTAGACTCTTTCTAACTTCGGAGTAAAAAAGATCTTGAACTACTGCTCTGGTTTGTTGAGAGCTCCGAGAGAGGTGGAGAGACCTCACAAGAATAGGGTTCCAAATGGTGCAGAGTTTGTCCCCGTCTTATATACCCGGACACCCGGTTTAAGACCATTCTTAAGTGTTTGAAACTTGGGAATATTTCCAATTTTGGTGTTTCCTTTACAATAGCTTATTATTACTCAAGTATTTTTTTGTCATCCTAAGTATTAACCAATACCCATTCTTTAAATTTTGCCATGTAGACATCCATGTAGGATTGGTAATTACTAAAGAATGTAGGTGGAATCACACACTTTATTAAGGAGGTAAGACCGCATTCTAAGACCACCGAGTCTAAGGCCAAGTGGAAACAAACCTTTGGTTAGTTGAGATCTCTTAATACATTTAAAACTAGTGCTGATGATCTTTGCTTTCTAATGTATTTCTCATGTGTGCATTATGTTGAATGTACTGGTATCAAAAATTAACATTTGAGACTTTTATTTATCTTGTTGACATCTTCAAAGGGATTCCAACAAATTCTATTGTATATTGTTAGAATATCATATAAATACGTTATAAATTTGTAAGTTTCATTTGGAGAGCTTCAACGACCATACTTAGACTTCCCATTGGAATGAAGAGCATTACAGGACATTATACAATATAGTACAGTCAGGTACAGCTCATTTACGAATTCTTGCATTCACAGGGGAAAAAAAGCTACATTGCTGCCAACTTTGCCGCCCTCCCAAGAGCTAAAAAACTGGTATTTTACCATGAAATGTTTACCACAACATCATCTTTAAGTTGATAACACGTGTACCAAATTTCAAGGCCAGAAGATCTACACAAAAAAAGATATTCAAAATCTACCAACATGTGTAGCTAAGAAAAACAAATTCAATACTACCAACTTTGACACCCTCCCAAAGATTGAAAAAACAGAATTTGGCCATGAAAATTTTAGCACGAGATCATCTCTATGTTGATAATATGTCTGAAAAATTTCAAGTTCGAAAGTTTTGACCACAAAGAGATATTTGAGATCTACTAGTTGGTAAGCATTAGGGGAAAAATGAGCTCTCCAACGGGCCTTGTAAGGCAGCCCGGATTAGGTGGGCTGCCTGCCCAAAACCCCCTCTGTCGCTGTCAGCAGGGGTCTGAAACGCTGCCCGAAGCGGACGGACGGGAGTTGCGTGGCCGGATTTTGCCTTGTTGGCGAGAGGGCGTGGCGGTGGTTGTTGAGCGCCAATCCTTGGGATTTATTGCTCGGCGATTAATGAAGTGCCTCGATCCGTTGCCTCGATCCACGGATTGTCAACTTCGAATTGCTGCCACAACGGTCTGGGCGCGATGGCGCCACCGGCTCTACGCCGTTCAGCACCAAGAAAACGAAGCGCCCTCTTCTGCTTCAAGCAAGTCGTTGTTGGCACTGTGGGACGCACAGTCGTATGTGATTTCCGGGAAAGATTCCGAGTGGCGATGGCGCCCCAGACCGGAGGAGCAAAATTGAGATTGCAATTCATTTCTTGGCAGCGTCCGCTGGCAGCGACGGCGGCGAGGGGTTGTTCTCAGTCGGCGACCAAGGTTTCAACGAAGAGATGAAAACTGATGTACTTGAAGGGAAGGTAAGTTAACCTAATTCGATAAACCTTTGTGGGGTGTTCAGGGGCTACTGGGTTTTTGAGCAATTTGAATTTCGATTTCATTAGCCCTTGCTGCCACAACGGCATAAGGCAATGTAGGTTTCGTGGTCGATAGCGCTTGTAGATGCCACGCAGGTCTATCGAATTAGGTTCGGAGTATTTGAGGTTGTGAATTCAGTTTTTCATTGGGTGTAGGAGGTGTCCGAAGATCAGAACAAGTTCTCTCGAATAACAGCAAATCACCAAGTGTGACCAGGGGAGATTCAATCAAGATTACCGACTGTAGGGTCCACGATGGCAGCAAGGGCTGAACGAAGCAATCAGTACATTCCCCACTTTGCACTGGACACACGCTATGCCCCGGTCATGAGACGAGGTTCTACGCAAGTGGAGCTGTGCATGAGGAGCTCGTTTCCAACACGGAGGTTGCGTGGAGACACGAACATTGACTTGTGGATCAATGGAGACATTTACCCTGTTGACCCAATGACAGGGAAGCCACCTCCAATCAAGTCGCTAAAAGAGTTTGTTGAATTCATATGTCATGGAGAGCAGGGTCTTCGCGGATATACGCACAGGCTGCTGGATCATTGTGTACATGGTTCTACAGAGGAGGAGACGCGGATCCAGTTGGCACAGTTGAGCGAAGAAGTGCTTCAGCTTAGAGGCGAAGCTCTGGCCAGCAACTCAAGGGCAGCCCAAGATGTCCAATTGGGGAGAATGCGTTGCCTTGAGTTAGAGAAGAAATGCAGGGATTTGCAAGCTGAATTACAGGCTGTCCGTGATTGCCATGCCCAAAGGGTGGAGCAATTGGAGCGCCATGGGCGGGGTCTCCAAGAAGACGTTGACCGCTGCCAGCGGAGGGCCAGCTTCGAGAAGGAGACCCCCATGGGCATGCGAAATAGGAGGAGGGCTCTCAGAGGGATTCACGAGTTAAAACCTGGATCAGGTGGATCAAAAGCAAGAGTGAAGCTTGTGCGGACAGTGCTGCAACCAGATGTGGTGCAGTTTGTTGTCGAAAGGAACCGAGAGAACCGGAAGTGCTCTCGACTGCGGGGGGATAAAGAGTCCCAAAATAGGACTGCAGTAGCACTAGCTCGAATTTTGTCACGGCATGAAGGTGTAGCGCTCGCTTCTCAGCCTGCAATGGCACATGTTCAGTCAGATATTGCGAAAAATGTGCTCAAATCGATTGGTAAGAGTATTGGACCGGACAAAATTCTTGCTGCTTGCGACCAGGCAGGGGTTTCCCATCGGGGATATGGTGCTCTCTACAAATCTGTGAAGGCTCCCATTGCTGCTCTGAACAAAGGAGTCTCCGGGAGTATTTTGCCGAGCCCCTATCACGTGAAACTGCTTCGGCAGGAGTTAAATGCAAACCTGCCACAGTATATTGGCGAATACTACCATGCTGAAGGTCGACTTACGCTGCCAGCAAGTTCTAAGAAGAACAAGAAGTCCGAGGACATGGTAAAGGAAGTCGTTTTGACTGACAAGAATTCCCTATTCACAGACCTTGAGGTGGTCCAAAGGAGCATGGTGATCTTCTACGGCATCACGGAAGAAGGTAACGTAATCACCTCAGACTGTTGTTTTCAGAGTTTGCTGCCAGCAGGGTTAGTTATCAATTAACCGTGACTTACACATCCACTCGCCATGTTTCCACAGAGTTAAGAGGGGCACCGCTGGTATTTGTCATGAAATTGGACGAGGCCGAGATTGTCAATGGCAAGAAGTTTGAACGGGTCAGCATCACATTGATGAATAGGGCGCTCGACCCAGACATTCAGAGAAACCATGCCCTGTTTTTCTCAGTCCAGTCGGAGCAGGAAATCTGGCCAGTGGCAACCTTTCAAGTGGAAAAAGAGTCCTACGAAGTTCTGTCGTGGATATTTGGGAAATCCAAATTTCCATCTGTGATTGCAGCACAGTCCAGTGGCGAGAAACTCACGGTCCCTGAAGTTGGAGAATTCCATGTGGAGTGGCATCTCGCTGCGGACATGAAGACGATCAAGTGTATGTACGGGCTTCAGTCGGGGCCGTCGTGTGCGATGAACTGCATATACTGCGAGCAGAAGAGGGCTAAGCCTACCGTAGGGACAGCAAGCCAGGCGAGTGCTGCCATCAGAAAACGTGGGAAACCAAACTGGGTGGGGGGACTGTTTGCCAACTCTGTGGAGCCAGAACCATGTGACATGCGTGCACATACAAGGTGGAGGCCTATCTTGCCAATTCCGTTGCAAAGAGTGCACATTTGTACACTTCACGCCCTAGTTCGCCTAGCGGAGAAGATTGTGCATCAACACATCATTTATGTCTGGAACATACAAGATCAAAGACTGAGGGCTACAGCCATAGAGCAAATGGAGAAGTCCTTGTCAGCTATCGGGGCTCACGGTGGCAATGTGGAGATTAGAAAGGATCCGAAACTGAGTGGCAGCACAGGGAATGTGCCACAGAAGCCATCTTTCAGTGGGGTTGTTGCTAGCAGACTATTTAAACCAAGCGTATGGTCTGGAAACGACAAGGCCTGGAAAGACATATGTCAAGCAGAGAGCAATAATAGTGGCGGCGGTGCACATCGTAGGGCAAGGGCTGCTATGTGGCAAGCCTTTGAAGAGGTTCTACCATATTTCAGCGGCTTGGTGCTGACAGCAGAACAACGACTCCAGTTCAAAGGGAAGATAGAAACGTGGGGGAGAACATTTTTGGAGGCCTTCGGAGAGGAGCATGTGTCGCACTACATGGTGAGTTATATGAACGAGGTTTGGGATGAATTAGGGGTTGATGGCTGACCTCACTTTTGTCAATTCTCTATCCAGGACTAACCTTGGAGTGGCTGTTGACAGCATGTAATTGTCAGGCATGGCAGTTGGTTTGTGGAGGAATACGGTAGTCTGGCCGTATGGAGTTGCCAGGGTATGGAGAAATCCCATCATCAAGCGAAGGCAGCGAATCAAGCGCATACAGCTCACGGTGGTGGCAAAGAGCGCATCAGTGTTATTTTGCAACAATTCCAGCATTGGTACCGAAATATACAGCATCGGTATAAGAAGAAATTAGAGTCCACCAGGGTTCTCAATACCCCGGATGATGAGGCAAGATTGGAGGCTACGCGTAGAAGGCGAGAACAATGGCATCGATCAAATGCTGCCAGGGCTTTGGAGAATTGGCGGTCAAGGCGACGGCGTGTTGGCAAAGCTTGGGTGTGTGATAACACCGTTGGAGGTGATGGAGCCAACAATGATCAAGCAAGAGGATCTGCCAACGAAGATGACCCCGGGGAGGATGGCAACAATGTGGATCCTGAGGAAGGTCTCAACTCCAGTGACGGTGACGATGCTGGCAACAACGTGGACAGCGATGACGCTGGCAGCGACCCTGTGACCCGTGTGAATTGAGTACAATGCGTTCTAAACTCATTGGATGGCTATTCTAGAATGTGACAAGTCCTTATTTAATTTTTTATTTTTTTAATCGGAGTAGACAGTGGTTTTTTCTTGAACATGTTTTTTGGTTTATATTCTAGAATAGCCATTTACGAATAGATCTATAAAAAAGATTCGGATTTTATCCAGGAATTGCCTAAAATGGCTTATCCATTGCTATGTTACTCTTGATAATTATTAAAGAGGCACCCATGGAGAAGGTAGTGATTCCACTGACAGTGAGGTCGCTGGCAGCAAGGAGGACAGTGACGATGCGAGCAATGGCCGTCTGTGACTTGGCCGCAATGTGTCTTGGTAATTATGTTATAGCTATGTAGAATGTGGCTGGCAACAATGTTTTTTTTGAATGAGTTAGACCATGTTTCTCCCCTAAACTTCTTTTGTGGTTATTTCACTGGAAAGACCAATCCAAGGGATTATTAGTCTTCATAATGATGAATTCAATGAATGTGTCTTAGTAATCATACATGTTACTCACCCTTAAATTTTAATTTTAATTTCTATGCCGGTTTTTCTTTAATCCACAACAAATGGGGAAGTGAGGTGTAAGGCCGTGGCAATGATTGGCAATTAAAGTCAATGTGAGGTTCCAACCAACTCCTTCAAAACCCCTTACTAAATGTTGCCTAAGGGTCACAACCCCCCTTAAAGCCTGCGCTGCCACGTGGCAGGACATTGACTCCAACATGAAGGACCGGAACTGTCTTCAACCTTGATCTCCTAACTCGTAAGGATAGTTGACTCCAGCGCGTGCTCCCAAGCAGGTCCTGCGGTCTTCAACTTGCTTACAGCAAGCGTCCCCGTGGTTGCACTTACAAGGAGGAGCTGTGGGCGCGGTGGGGATTTTTCGGGAGCGCTGCACCGACGCATCAAGCCGTTGAGGTGCACGGTAGGCGTAGACGAGGAGAGCCAGACTTGCGGAGGCGCAGAGGAGAGGAGGGAGAGGTGCGGAGGCGTACAGTTCCGCGGCTGCGGGGGAGCGCTGCGGGGTACAGCTGCGGGGTACAGCTGCGCGGTACAGCTGCGGGGTACAGCTGCGGGGTACAGCTGTGGGGTAGAGCTGCGGGGGAGCGCTGCGGGGTACAGCTGCGGAAGGAGCTCGGAGGGAGCGCTGCGGGGGAGTTGCGGAGGGAGCATTGCGGGGGAGTTGCAGGGGGAGCGCTGCGGGGGAGCGCGGAGGGAGCGCTGCAGGGGACCGCTGCGGGGGAGCGCTGCGGGGGAGCTCGGAGAGAGGGAGACGCGGAGGGAGCGCTGCGGGGGAGTTGCGAAGGGAGCATTGCGGGGGAGCTTGGAGGGAGCGCTGCGGGGAGCGGGTACAGCTGCATTTGCTGCGGGGGAGCTCGGAGGGAGCTGCGAAGAAGTGGGGAGCGGGCGGAAGGGGGAAGTCGCAACGCAAGGAGCTGCGGCGCAAAGGAGTTGCGGCGGAAGGAGCTGCGGCACAAGTGAGCTGCGGCAGAAGGGAGCTGCGGCGCAAGGGGCAGCGACCTGCATTTCTGATCGCGCCGATAGAGAAGAGCTCCGAGGTAAGTTTTCCGACCATTGCTTGTTTTCGTCAATTCTGCTTGTTCCAGTTGATTTGGAGCGTATTGGCAATGACAAAGTTGTGAGGGGTCATTCAGCCATGGCTGCGCAGGTCCTCTAAGCTGTGAGGATTTTTGGGTAAGAACTAAACTACAGTAATCCGCAAGAGTAATCCCCATTGCTTGTGGTCTTTCCTTTTTCAGCTGCCATGCACGATCCTCCTTTCGTGAAACGTGTTGTTTTTGCACTACCAGCGCCAGGGATGTCGAGCCGTAGGAAGGGAAAGGAGGCCGTCGTGAAGAAGGAGGTGGTCGAGGTTGCTGACAGCAAGGAGGATGGCAACGATGTTGAGACGCCGTGGGATGACGCCTTCGACTTGGACGGCTTACCCCCTGCACTTCATGCACAGCTCCACCACCTCGCCCCATTTCTGCTGGGTAGGCACGCTGCGGATTACGATGAGGACTTCTTCGCCCGCACCTTGCAGCTCTCCAACAAGGGGCTCAAGTTCAGTGACCTCAGCGGCGACAAGCATTGCAGGAAGGCCGACTTCATCGACAGATGGCCAGAGCGTTCTTCTGGGCGGCACTACGTTGCTGACTGTGAGGATCCGGAGGCCCAGAGGAAATACTGCGAGATGTACCGGTGGACTTATGGAGGTGACCCCGACAACTGGGCATTCGGGACCTCCTTTCTTCGGGCTTGCCACCTCTACTTTGAGAAGGGCGTGGATGTCAACTTCGCCCAGAAGGCGGAGGCAATTGTGAAGGGGCGTGAGAAGCTGCCAGGGCGTAATCCGCAGAAGTTGACTCCCCCGGCCTTGAGGGAGCAGATTGAAGCCATTATCGACTTCCTCGCTGGCCACATCCCCGGTGCTGGCAGCAAGGGCAAGGGAGGAGGGGCGGAGTCGAGCGGAGGAGCCAAGCCACTTGGAGCCACCTCCAAGGCTTTGATCACGGCCGCGGAGGCGAAGAAGGTCAGGGGACCTAGATCCCTGCCCCCTCCTGCCAAGGCCGTGGCTGAGAAGAAGGCCGTGAAGGCCCTTGCTGCCGTTGCCATCAAGGTGCAGCCCTTGGTGGCAACGGATCCGAAGCAGGTCCTGGAGCAGCAGCGCCTCAAGAAGAAGTCCTTGGAGGCGGCACTTCTGAAGGTGGAGGCCAGCCGGGACCGCGTGAAGGTCGACCTTGCAACCCAGCGGGACTACATCAAAGCCAAGGAGGCCGAGGAGTCCAAGCTCTATGACGACATCTTCTCCGCCCGCGAGGCCTCCAAGAAGGCCGCGGCTGATGGCAACGACCAAGAGAAGAGGCGCTTTGATCACGCGGCCCGCTTAGGCCAAGACAAGCTGGGGCTTGCAAGCAAGGCACTGATGGAGGCCCAAGCCCGCATTGACAGGGTCTACAAGAAGTTGGAGGAGATGGAAGCCGATGAGCAGAGACGCCACGCCGAGGTCTCCGCGCTGACAGCGGAGATCTCGGCCTTGGAGTTGGCTTCAGCTTTCTTGCGCCCGAAGAAGGTGCTGGCTCGTTATCCATTGGAGTTCCAGGTGTTGCCAATAGCCCTGAACGACCCATGCCCCTTCTGCGAGCGTTACTTCGTTGACACCTGCTGCGTACCTTTGTTCTGCGGCTGCTTGGCACATCCCCATTGTATGTTTGAGGCAGTCTTCTCCCAGGACGCCCGGTGCCGTCGATGCGAGCGGGGGATGACTGGAGGGTGGCTTGGGCAGTGGGGCTTCGACCTTGACTCCAAGGCCGCGGAGGAACTACGCCTCACGGAGGAGATCCTTCTGGCCGAGCCCGCTTCACCACGTGCTGGCAGCAAGAGGCCCGCTGCCCCCTCAGTGGCCGCGCTTCCGTGGAAGAAGGCCAAGGGCGACCAAGGTTTGTGGCCCCTCATCCCATCTACCCATTTCTTGTTGCCTGCCTTGCTGTTACATTTACATTTTCTTGTTTTCTAACTCTTGTTTGTTGCCAGCAACTGCAGAGGATGCTCTCCCCGACTCAGACTCCCTGGCGTTCGATCCCACGCAACGCTCTCCTCAGGAGACCCAGGCAGCCCTATCTGGAGATGGGAACAAGGACTCATCCGCCACCACGCAAGGACCACCTGAAGCAGAGAAGAACGAGGACGACACCAACATGGAGGGACTGTCGAGCCTTGTTGAGGCAATTGCCACAAACGCAAACGTGGAGTAGATTCCCACCTTGGATAGTTTTGTAGGCCGGGTTAGGGGTTTGCTGGCAGCGACTTCTGGTCCGGACTTTTATGGGCCACCTTTCTTAAACTTTTCCGAACTTGAAAACAATTTGCCTCTGGACTGCCATGTCTCTTTGAAAGATATGGCATTCTTGTAACCCTTCCTTTTTATTCGCAACTGTATTTCTTCTTTATTGTGGACTGCTGACAGCAAGGGCTGCTCTTTAGCCGCCATTTTTTTTTTCTTCTTTCATTATTCGCCACCATGGTCCCTTTCAATTTTGGCCATTGTTGTTATTTACCATCTGCGACCTACTTCATCTCTTATGTACAACTGTTTTTTATTTTTATCTTGTTCTATTAGAATCGAGCGTGGTTCTTTTTTTATTCGCAACCTTCATTTTTTCGTCTTTGTTGGCACCAAGAGCTGCATTGTGCCCGCCGTTGCCAGTTCAGAGCACCAGGTTCACGAAGGAGCCAGCCTCTTCGGAGGAAGTAACAAACTTTACATTCCTTCCTAATTACTTCATAATTGTCAAGTGCCAAACTCCATTTTGTGCCTCTGAAGGGTCATGTGCTCTATTGTATGCAATTGTTTTTCTTTTCTTATTTTGCGCTGGCAGCAGGCTCCAGCGTCAATGGCGCCACCACAAGTTCGAAGCAATTTTGCGATTCAGACCCAGGCCCTCTGAAACCCCGGCCATTCTTCAGACTTCTTGTATTTTATTCTATTTTTCATTTTGCACCCTAGGATTCAGCACTGGTAATTGTAACTGTTTTTCTTTTCTATTTCCGCTGGCAGCACGAAGATCAAGGGTATTCACAAATTTGCCTCCATATAACACGTTAATACAGGATGTCCCACAGAAAGTCCTGAATGGTAAGCAAAACCACTACCTGAACTCGCTAACGACTTCGCGAAGAACCTAATGACTTCCCACATACTGTGACTACCCATCCCCGAAATCACTTTTCCTACAGCTCCACAATCTTCATCCTTTTGGGAACCGTGACATCCGCAGCTGTAAGGTGTCTCTCATGGCGCTGGTTGATCTGCATCCAACAAATCCTGTCATTTTCGTTTGCTGGCAGCAAGGAGCTCTGAACAGCCAATTCCCAACACATCAAAACGACTACATGAATTCGGCTAGACTCGTACCTTTTTCTCACGAACACCGTTTGCCTCTATCAAAACCAGGTTGTACTGCCCAGGCACGTCATCTCCAAGTGCCATTGCAATTTCGTGCCGCAGGTGGGATACTGGCCAACCCTTGCCAACTTCGAATGTTGGCAGCAAGTTCCCCCTAAACATACAAGACACTTCCACCATCACCTCCTCTGGTAGGTGATCCAAGGCTTCCCACTGACTGTTGGCAGCCCCCCTATACCTTGTATACATGAACCTGGTGTATAATGTTTGTCTTCCCACGTGATAGCGGAAAACAATGCTGGTCCTGTTGGCAACGCACTTGATGACATCTTGGCCAATGTGGAACTTCTCGTTCCACCCTGGGTTCATTAGACTGCTCAGCAGAGCCTCGGATGGACTACTCAAAACAAACAATGTAGGTGTCCGCCTAATGCTGTCAGCAGCTACCGCAAACAAATCAACCATAACATGGATTGGCATAAACCATTGCTGGTGGACGAAGCTGCTACCAGTTGTTGCTTTCATAGCATTTGCAAAATCGAGAGTGAGCTTTGTTCTAAACGCCTCAGATGTGTGCATGTCTGGCAAAGGCCACTCCACATCGTTGAACCCTGGAAGCGGGAGTGCTTCAACCTTCCCGTACAGCGTGTCACCTGTTGGAGGCAAATACAGACCACCAAGGAAGAATGTACCTATGTCCAGCAACTCCGCGTGGCTCTGTCGATTCCGTGTTGCCTCCCCAATCTCAACATGGAGCACAAGAATGGGACCAAGGATAGATGCGGGATGTACCCAATCCTCCGAAACCGACGCGTACAGGTAGTTTGCCATTCCCAATTTGGTTGCTGCCTCCGCAGGATCCAAGCGCAGATGCCTTGGTTGATATGCATGTTGCACAAGCACCTTATCGAGGTCGCATGCTCCATGCTCCGTGGAGATCCAAGAGAAATCTCTGATCTGCGCTTTGAAGGCCCCCCGAAAATTTTCTCCACCATGTCGCCTTGCCTCTCTACCCCAAGGCCCATCCGAAGCTGGTTGCAGCATAACCCATGAATCACGATCCACCTTCATGGGGATCCAGTTGCCCTCCAAGTCTTGAGTATTATGCAGAATGACACTCTGTACGAGGGAGTTTGGCCGTGAAGCCATACCACTAGAATGCATGAAATTTTCGACTGTGAACTCAAAAACTTACAAATGGTGTCGTCGCTGTCATCATCCGCCAGAACTACACGCTGTCAACAAACCCTCCGCCATCACGAACGGCTGAAACCTGCGTCCACGGCCTCGCAACCAAGGTACGACCTACCCTAAAACCTCATCCCGAAACCCCAATTCCCAACTCAGGTACTCTCTCCAACCTATGTGGATGGCAGACCGCTGGCAGCGTTGGAAGACCACTACAGCTAAACCCTAAATCTCTACTGCACAATGCGTGACCACCCACAACCCAAATCGAACAACTTCGCCCAGCCTTTGGAGGCCTCCACCGCTCCATCCTGCTTGACAACGCAACAACGACAACTCTCTCAGGGGAACGCATGAGGTTCGGAATGACCGTTGGCAGCATTTCGACATCAACACCTTGTGCACGTTGCATCTCAAAGGGGGAGCGGCAATTCGATTTCGGTAGGTGGCCTGTGGAGTCAGTTTCGCAGGCGTTCATAAAGCCCACCACCGCTGACACCCTTCTGCAATGCTCGAATTCCGTGCGCGAAGAGGCTCCGTTCTCGACCTGCGGGACTACACGCGCGGGGGAGGGAAGCCTTCCTGCGCGACCATTGGCCGGACCCCCCCATTCGCGATTTGGCTCGCTTTTGGCGACCTGCTGGCACAGTTGGTGCCAGCAGGTAAAGTGCACGGGCATGCCCAAAACTTTGGCACGGAAAGCATGGAAAAGGCCCGTTGGAGACCCCAAACTGCTCCTAATGTGTATTTTGAAAAAAACAATTTCACTACTGCCCACCACTTCAGCACCCTCCTAAGGGTTGAAAAATTGAATGTTTACCATGAAAATGTTGAAATGATATTATCTCTATGTTGTTAATATGTGTGACAAATTTCAAGTTCCAAAGATTCAAACAAAAAACGTTATTCAAAATCTACCAACAAGTGTAGTTCTGAAAAATTTCTAAAAAACTACACATGTAGGTAGATTTCAAAATATCTCTTTGTGGTCAAATCTTTAAAAAATGAAATTCTTACCCCATATTATCAACATAGAGATGATCTTGTGTTAAAATTTTCATGGCCAAATTCTGTTTTTTCAATCTTTGGGAGGGTGTCAAAGTTGGTAGTATTGATTTTTTTTTTCTTAGCTATACATGTTGGTAGATTTTGAATATCTTTTTTTGTGTAGATCTTCTGGCCTTGAGATTTGGTACACGTGTTATCAACTTAAAGATGATGTTGTGGTAAACATTTCATGGTAAAATACCAGTTTTTGAGCTCTTGGGAGGGTGGCAAAGTTGGCAGCAATGAAGCTTTTTTTCCCTTGTGAATGCAAGAATTCGTAAATGAGCTGTACCTGAAACAGATGCAAGATTTTTGGGATTAACACATAGTCTATCTAGGTTTTTGGTACAATTTAAAGTCTCAATTAACAATTTTTGAGTCTCATGTGTTGACTCGTACTTTGCATAGTTAATGCTCATCAAGGACCGTCATACCCTGTCCTGTAATTTACTCATTACATACAAAACATAGTTTCTTCTACAGAAAATAATTCATTGCATAGATGATTCCAGAAGACAACATGATGGGCACCGGAGTGTTTTAGAGCAGCAAAAACCGAGGAGAAAACTTCATTGCATCAGAGTCGCAAACAAGTGACAGGCTATTGCAAAGTCTTTCACTTGTCAGTAACTCCAGTCTAACTGACTACCATAGTGAACTGAATACCAATACCTTGAGATTGAACTGCTCAACTCCTACACCGTATTTGGTCTCCGAAGTTTCTGCTCTATCAATGCCGTGGTTCACAACTTGAAAAAAAAATTGCCGTTTCACCACACCCACAGATGCTGTTAGAAACTGGAAGACGGTATTCAGGTGAAGTAAGGACCATTCGGAGGTGCTCAATCTAGAATATGTGAATTGACATCGATGCCAATTGTCATTCAGATCTAAGGACTTGGAAGTGAAGAGCACTAACTATGGTACAATTAGATTCACCTTCTTGCAAAAGGGTACAATAGTGGGCATCTAAAGGTGACAGAGTCATCTCGTTCTACTCCGACCAGAATCAGTGATTGCTTCAGCCTACAGTTACACCTCCCATGTCGCTACTGCAACAGCATTTAGGATGATCGCATAACCGGTCTAACCTTCTGGGCACAGAATATCTAAGTGATGGTTCAATCTGATCAACGCTGTTGCGATCTGGATACAATAGCATACCAGGAGAGAACCGGTCCAGATTAACTGAGATAAGCCGGCCTTCTTGCCGAAGGCGTGGTATGCAAACGACAGAGTGAGCGGAAGCTGGTAATTGGCGCTGACAGAAACACACTGCTCCTCAACAGAGCTTCCACCTTGAATCAGATTCCAAAAACCAAAAAATGAGAGAGCTTGCTTGCTGGCCCAACGCTTTCTGTCCCTTGCTTGCACCCACGACATCTCGGTACACCAGAGTTCCTTCACTACAGGTGACTCTACAACTACAGTCATTTCAGAGCCATTCAATCGTTTCATTTCCACGCTCCAGGATGATGTCCATTCTGTTGCAATTATAAAAGCATAGTGTTAATGATAGATTCATAACAGGAGCATAATATCTGTGCATGAAGACATTAAACCTTGACAGGAATTCGAAAACGGCAACGCTCATGTGAATTTTCTGATTGTACCTGACCGATATGTGGCTGACAGAAAATTTCTGATTAAGCTAACAGAATTTGTCGTACCTGGCCGAAAAACATATTGCCGTTTGTGTAAGCGTTTTGGTGGTGATTTGCCGGATGCGGCGGCCAATCTGAACCACTGGAGTTGCCGTGATTCTGCTCAGATTGGTCACGCGAGAAAGCAGCAGCCTCAGAAGCTCCGTCCGCGTCAGCAGATGCAGCGGCACTGCTGGAGGTGACAAAGCCCATGCTGACTTCAACCTTAGCTTTCTTCTGCTCGTCATTGTACTGGACATGCGGCTGTTCAAGTGACATCTCGTGCATGGTTAATCCTCGGCTGGTTCCCACCATACCCATTTGTCGCAGTGACTCTAAGCCTGGCTGAGGTGCCCCTGGGAAATATCCAGCAGCCGAGTTTGCTTCACCGTTGCTTCCTGGTTCCCTACTGAAGTACCAAAAAAAACCGTTTCTCAAAGTTATCAGCTGAAAGACGGCACATTATAACACGAATTGTTGATAATAAAACAGATTACTTTTACATCAAATACTGCACACATAGCAGTCTGAGAGAACAGTCACCTGCTAAGTGGTGCAGGCATAAGTGCTGCAGCAGCTGGATTGCTCTGCTGATCCATGAAGTCTTGGGTGGGTTCCGGACGGTCGGGCTGCATAGCCCAATGCAAGAACTGCGTCTGTGTTGGTGCCATACCGGCCTGCTGCTGTTGCTGCTGTGCCTGTTGCTGTCTTAGTGCCATCATCTGCACACATGGCATCCCAAATCTGGAATCAGTAGCTTCGGAAGGGAATACGACGAAAAATATGATTCTTCTGTCTACTGAAGTCAAACTTCGCAGTACTGCCCATTTTAAGTAGATCGCGTTCGATGACTGATGACCAATTTGTGAACATTGATGCATGTGCAGGGGTCAACAAAAAGTAACGTTGAGTTTGCTTTACACGTTTCGGACAACTGCTCCAGGGCTAACAATGAACTGAGTCAGATGAAAACTCTCCGTTAACTTGAATGTGATCCTGAAGAAATGAATAGTTGAAAGAAACAAAGGAAATGCACATACCTGCAGACTGTTGCCCAAAAATTCATGTTGTTGGCGTTGCATTGCAGATGCAGCCTGGTACGCACTACTCACATAATTCTGCAAACACCCGTTGAAAGACAATAAACATGGCTTGTTACAATCTGATCAACTGTGAATACAGAAGTGTCGTCAACCAGATATATATACTGTCTAAGTCAAAAATACATTTAAGTTCATATGTTACCTTTCTCGCACGCACTCGCTCGAGTGCTTGCTCTAATTCAGTTTCCATATTCGCAAGTTGCTGAACAGAGTTAACACCTTGCAGAAGCTGCTCATCAGCCAAATATAACCTGCAAGTACACAAAAATGATCTCAGCTATACGTTAATTCTACTTCTTGTGTAGATAGGAGCCAGAAAATTACCCAGTCGGGTTCAAACAGGGATGCACAAAATAACGAATTCGGTCACCTAAATTCAAGAATGAAAAGATTTAGTGAATTTATTCGCACCTCGCTCGTTGTTGAACTAATTCTTTTTCTTGTTGTGCTTTCTTCAACTCCTGTTGCAACAGCTGAAAATATGACAACATAAATTTGAAGTCAGAGTGTAGAACTCCTACTGGAATCTGGTTTGCAATTGATCGGCCTTCGAGATCAATTCAGCAAATGAACCAACCCTACCAAACCCGACAGAAGCTAACTCAGGGACCAAAAACAGGATAAGACATAACTAATTCGTAATGTAAAATGACACACGTTAACTTGAATCTCATGACAAGGACAAAATATTGCACGCTGGAGGGTACAGAAAGACGAGCATAATTACCTCAACCTCGTATGTTGATTTACTGCTAATTTATTGTCCACGCCACACACAGAAACAAATCCACAACCCCTAACCTCAGTGAGTATTATAACTTTTAAGTCAAGAGTACACAGTGAACAAATGGATGCGAAGAAATGACGTAGTCTTATACACGATAGTCTGTCTATGAATCAAGAAATCCTGCCAATCAGAGTTCCAAAACATCATCGTCGTGAAGTTCAATGGCAATAAGACTGGCCAACCTTCCGGGTAAGTGCTGTTGACTTGCGACAATATCCTTCTCCCCTGCAAGCTTTTTCAGCGCCTTGTGGAGATACTGCATTCATGCGAAACGGCCACCAACTTAATTGAACTTCAAATTGCAGTTCCATCTTTGAATCAATTAATTTCATCTACCCATCTGCTGTTATAAATGTAGTACGAGGGAAGACCACTATGTAAAAGGAGAGCACCGGAAACGCAGACATACCTCCAAATTTTCAGTCTTTCTGTAAAAGAAGCAGAAAAATCAGAGGAGCACGGCGCCGGCACAAGACCACAACAAATTATTGGTTAGGATACTAATTTACTGAGTACACCGGGAGGCTTGGCCGAGAAGAGATTAGACACATGAAGATTAAACCAAGACATGTAGGATGCGCTGATGATCTGGAAACAAATGCATGACAGAGAGGAGGGATGCACACCTATTGTATTTGTTGCGGTCATGATGCATGTGATTATTCGAGAAGCGTGTCAACATATCCTCAAAACTGCCCCAGTACCACAAAACGTATTGCTTACTGATCCACTATATGCAGGGTTTGCGCTAAAAACTTGTGCGTAAATTTAGGTGGGGTTTGGGATAGCAAACGCCAGGCAGGGTCAGAAGGTGGAGAGATAAATCAAAGCAGGAGGCCGGAGTTATGAACATACCTTTTGTTCCTCTCGTGCATAGGCAAATTGGCGAACCGACCGATGACTTCTTCAATGCTGCAATGTCACACGCCAGCCAATTCAGTTAAAAATCATTCACATCACACGAAAGATCTACCAAAGCACGTCCAGAGCATTCTACCCACAAGCTGGATTCTGCCTTTCTCCAGCTTCCATTCTAGGTCTTAGAAAGTGCGAACTTCAGAAGACATTCCGAAAACACTAGGTGTTCCCGTCAGCCATTCATCGACCACTGCTTCACGACCTTGGGATATAGAACTCTGGTGGCTAAGAAATGGGGTTGTGCATACTAAATTGTGAAGAAGCGAGAATCGAATCAAACCAACGCCAGGAAAGATCAAGACACGTCGCTGGTTGCAGATACTAGGTCAGCATCTTGTATGATTTCGGGCAATAGAAGATCTCGAGAGGGTTTTGGGGATTCCGAGTGCTAGAGGCGATATTACTTCGATGGTAAGTGGAAAAGTAAGTCACCTGCAATTGCAGTACTGAGTGAGTTTGCCGGAAGGCGAGAACATGATGAGCGCCAGGTCAATATCGCAGAGCACTGACAACTCATACGCCTTCTTGATGAGCCCATTGCGTCGCTTCGAGTACGTGACCTGCCTGTTGGTCGGATTCTCAATCTTCTTAATCTCCAGCTTAACCCTCCCCATCTGTGCCGCCTTTGCTGAATCCCCCGCCGAGCTCTCCCTTATGAAGCAAATGCACCACTACCCGAACCTAGCCTCAACTCTCACACACTCAACTCCACCCCTTCACCCGTTACTGTAACAATCCCCCAGTCACGACGACAACGACGGCGACGACGACGACAACCTCGACGACCGCTCTCGCAATTCCTGGCAGAATCCGCAACAAAGCAGAAAAAAAGCAGCAGAGTTACTATCTATATCTAGACACTAGTCCCTAGCGTTGACATGAATATCGGCACTGACGGGCCACACCAGCACTACTCCCACATAGTAATTCTCATGATCATCACTTCTCTGAAAGCATCCGCCGCATCATCCCCATCATTCTCTCGCCTCGGCAGCAGAATCCTCGCCGCCGTCCACTTGCACATGCATTCCGCAGCTAGACTCGCGACTAGACTCGCCCCGAGGCCAGCGAACTGGAACGACGGTGTGGTCTGTGACACCTCAAAAACTTAGACTTAACTTAAACCCCAACTGGCTGCGTCTTCGTCGTCGGCACACGCAAGCATCAACATGAACATCACCATCAACTCCCCGGACTGCACTGCCAATCCATCCCACCCGAACACGCTCATAAGCAAAGCTAGTACCCTCCCTCCGCTCCCCCCCCTCCCCTCGCGTCGGATGGGGGGGAACCCCGCACCAAGCCGAGCCCCGCCGAACCCAGTCCCGGACCTGGACTTGGGCCCCTCCGTTCCGGTTCTCGTGGGCCCCGCCGAGTGATCAGAACTCCAGAGGCCGAATGCGCCCACCTCACCTTCCGCATCTCTAGATAGAGTTGAGTCTCCGCTTCTTCCTCCCCAGCCTACGATTCTATCATATCTACAGTTGCGGCTTCCGGTTCTTCCAGTGGTTTCTTTTGCCCCAGTGACACTCTTCCTAGCTCCTGCCCTGGCTTCTTGCAGCAGCAGCAGCACTACTGGGGTGGTGCCAGTGGACTATTGTGCCAGCTTCATCATTCATGTATTTCTTCTTGACCTCGAACTGGATTGAACCCCACTTGCGGCCGAAGCTGAAACTGGACCGAACCTTCATGCTTCCAAGGGGAGTTTGAGTCCGATGTCTGTGTACAGCAAGCAATAATCATGCAATCATAGGAATGGCTCGTCACCATCAGGAAATCCACTCTAGGGTACTATGTACAGGGTGTGCTCCAAAAAACCAGTGTGATGGCTGCAACTTTATGAAGTCAACCATCTAATGATATCCCACGGACTGCCTCCTTTGGCACATATCATATGGTGGTGAAATTTTATCAACTCACCAGGGTTAAATAAAACTGTTTCCTTGATCATCGATAATTTGGGAAGTTGGAAGTTGGAGCCCCCTACGAAAACTGAGAATTTGGGACGATTTCCAACTATGGCAGTCAATGTTGTGAGTATTGACTTTCGTTGACTGCAAGATGTATTTACGGTGGCACACTGCGTAAGATCGACTTATCCGCTTGTCTGCAATGCCTTCAACTGACACAACAGAGATCAGCATTATTTGGTTTTTTTTGTAACCAATGAGGATCAGGTTCTACCTATTGAAGAATGAAAAGTAAAGCCATTCTGGCCCAAGGCGCACGTAGAACTTGCAGACACCAGTCTGACTGGCCAGTTTACTCAGAAAATGATTTTGTTTTTGGGTAAACAAACAATTCTGTATTCCAGAGCAGATGATCCTGACTGTGTTCACAACATGCCAAACATAAATTTCCAAATTTCCATGCCCTGGCATAGAATGACTATTACTAAGTTTACGTCGAAGTGAGATCATGCTAAACACAAGCAGCCCAAAAATAAGGCCCATATTGGGCACTGCGCCAATCCACAGCAATTGGTAAGTTAAGGAAATTCTTTTGGAACGACCCTATTTGAGAGGTGGTAACAAAAAGGGAGTTGGGTGTGATTGCGTGAATGGCTGAAGGTCCATTCAGCTGCTGCTATTGCAACTGACATCAGTGATGATTCAATCTAGAAAGATTAACTTAGGGAGCAGCTCTGGCTGGCATGATGACCGCATGCAACACTTGGGCTCGGAAATCATTAACCCCGAAGTGCTGAATTGTGTCAATAGAAGTTTTTAAGAAATCATTAAATTTAAGTATTTTGTGAGGATTATTTTTGATATGTTGTACACATAAAAGTTGTAGACAACAAATTTAGAATCAATCCGTACATTTAGATTCAATAACACTATCACTGGTTATTATGATATTTGAAGCCAATAATTTTGATGTTTTATTATGATATTTGAAGCAAATAATTATAATGTTTTATTATGATATTTGAAGCAAATAATTATAATGCTTTTCTAAATCATATCACAAACAGGATGTTAATTTTTTTTTTAAATTATCCATAGGAAAGGGTCTAGAATAAGATATCTTTTAACACAATAGTTTTCTTGATTCACATATGGCTTGTACAGCCTTGGATTCTTTTATTTGAACCATTTTTGAATTGAAGTCAATGCAAATGTATCTTGGTCAAAGTTTTTCATATTTCAAGAATTTTATTTTTAGTGATAGATGCATTTTAACAATTTGCCAAACTCAACCATTTCATAGGACAATAACTTCATGAACTATCTACTACAAGATGACGAAGACTTCATGAGAAGGAGATCTGAAGTGGCAAAAGGACCGAATGGGTCGGTTGAGCTGCACCTTGCGTCATGGTGAAGTGCTCCTTGCGCAAGGGCTATCTGGTGTTGGAGTGCCTCTAGAAGATTGCAAGCTTCTGTGGCATTCAAAGGGAGAGGAATGACTGCGTCAGCTCCGTGCATTCATCAACATTTTGTCCTGTAGAGAGCTTCTGTGCCGCAAAGTCTGCTAATTGACTCCCACTTGAAGGATACCTTTCACAGGTCACCTGGAGCCAAAGTCCACCCTGCTTTCCGAAACGACTTCCCGCATTTCCTAGGACACACCTACCATAGTACAGTTTCGTTAGTACACGGCCGGCGCAAAAATTTAATATATATTATAAAAATCCCCAACATCATCGATTCATCATTCATGCATAGTGGTGGAAGGGAATTTCTACCAGGGTTCCCCTGCGGCTCCACGCAACCATGGTATGAAGGGTGCACACGCTTCGATTCAAACCTGTAATATGATGATGATCCAGATTACAAGCAATTGGTGCACTGGATTACGTTACTTGAGAGTTAGGTAGCAACTGTAGCGACTGCTCCTGCTCAAAGTTCCATGTCGCTATTTGTATCCCTAAAAACGAAGTCCCTGAAGATTTGGTTTTAGTTATATATGCATGTCTAGGGGCCCCAGAGCCAGAATGCATGGATAAAATGGAGTTGACAACGGTTAGTAAATTTAGAATCCTATGCCTGCTTCAAAAGTCCACTGTTGGAGCACCTGGAATCGGCACAAGCACAAGTCCAGACTCTCAGGGTTCGCGCCATAAAATTTGAACGAACGCAGGAGATGCCTCCCGCAAATAACTTACATGATAGAGAACTAACTTAAGTTAAGTTATGCTCCAGAGTACTGCAATTTGATGTTTCACATGTAGCACTACCGGTGGGCTTTATTTAAACAGGCATGCTATCCTTCAGCCGAGTTTGGCAGAAGTCGAGAGTAACTTTGAGGGTTAATAGGTTAAATTAATAGAAGAAATTCGACAAGTGGCCTAGCATTAATGATAATCCATTCATATCACCCAAATTTGAGGGTGCCTGGCTCGCTCACTTCCTCTGCCCGTGGGCCATGTTGGTGTCTGATTCATGGTGGGCCTGAACTTGCTTTTCGGCGCTAAATTAGGAAGCATCTTGTTCTCTGCTGGAGTGCATAGGCTGATACTGCGCTTTTCTGTAAAACAGTCGTATTCTCTTTAAAAGTGATATCACCAAGGGCTTTGTCACGATAAATAATTTTCCATAATCAAGTCTTTTGGACCGCCGAAAATAGGAGCAATTCAGACGATAGATCATCAACACGCTGAACTGTCCTGACTCCCTATGACTCATGAGGCTATGTCGAGTCGACTCCCTTTCGACGTTACCATACGCTTCACATGCTTATCGTTTGACAAGGAGCATGAGATTTATGACGCCGAAGCACAACAAATGAAAGCTAAAGCAATCATGCCACATAACCACAATCAAAGGTAAACAGTAAGTTAACGGGGCACCTGTAATTTTAATCAATGAACCGAGGAAACCCATGCCATGGCGCATCACACATGTCAAAGCTTCCTTCCAGATAATCATCGCGGCCCATTATGACAAAAGTCGGTTACCCCTTGGGAATTTCTACCCTCCATGTTTCGGTGTGTAGGAATCGACAGTAGTTGGCTTTTCTCATCAATTCCTCTTGTCCTCCGGGGCGCGGGACCCAGAGTGCAGATGCTAAGCCGCGGACTTGGGAGCGCTGGACGGCCCACCGATGGCCCGAGCCATGAGCTGCCAACCACAGGGTCGCCGCGCAGGCGGGCCCGGCAGTGCCGCAGGCCGCGCCAGCAGCGCGGGGTCGCCATGGCCCACACTAAACGACGTGCACGAGAATGTGTGCAGTAACTCAGTAGGACGAGAATTCTCGAATGACAAGGTCCAGCCCAGGCATGGAAGACTTCTGGAGTTGACCCCCTCCTCTTGCGATGGCTTCATGAAACCATCACGAAATCTTTTGCATCTCTTGCAAACGATTCCGCGCACAATCGAACCTCCCGCTCGGTTGATGCACTCGTCAACGGCGGTTGCGTTTCTTCTCTGCCGAGTGTCAAGGATTCTCTTTGGCTCAGCTCAATGCCTGTCACCAGTTGCTTTTGCTCTGTGGGCACGTATACGATTGATATTGTGCCTTATCAGATAGATTAATAGTTGCTCGAAAGACCGAGAGTCTTTCGACACAAGGAAGTTCTAGAAAAGAACACTGGTCAGGTGTTTCGTACAACTGTTTCATTTAGAATTGAATACAAAGATAGCCCACACGTACACAGCTGAAATGGACAGCATGACTCATTAATAGCGCTTTGAAAACTGTCCAGAAGGTCAGGATTTAATATTGGAAAAGAATCAACCCGTGTGTTTTACATTTTGTCGGGCAGTTCAGGCGTTGGTAACACTGAACAATCAATCTAAATAAATAAACTTTTTCCTACGATGAAATGAGGATACATCTCTGACTTTGTTCACTGTCTGCAAAACAGCTGCCGCTACAATCTTCAGCAGCGGGGACAAGATTCGACACCCCAGACGCCAGTCTGAGCCTCGTTTGAATTTCGGTGCACTTCGTACGTCACTCCGGCGAAACGTCGAACCATGTAAAGGGCATAATCTACGCCAAAGAATTTTTCGTTCTCAATCGTGCTGCTGAGTGTCGAAGCTTGTCCTACTTTCATCCTACGGTTCTCCTAGCACAAAGGCGACCATTGTGCATGAAGGAGACGCCGGCTGACCCGTCGATCGGAGGGCCAAGTGTCGGAACAGGTTTTGGTAATTACTGTCCGAAAAGCACACTCACTGATCGCCTCCGTCACCCAGCACAAAGATTTCAAATTTCTGGTTGTTTTGATACTTCAACTTGGCCGCTCGACTACCATCAAAATCGACTCCGCTGCTTATGGTAGTTCTCCAGCCTGATGGTCCAAAAGGCATAAACATCTTCACTTCTTAGAAGAGGTCTTCGACTCGTCCACTACAAACTACTCCAAACTAAGGCAAATCGGTTTATTTCCATGCATCAGCGCTCTGCACACGATAACGAAATTTGAGCAACATGCAATATTTGCCTCTAAAATCGACCAAATATTTGACGAGAAACTGATACAATATGTTCAGAAGACATGTGAAAGGGGACAACAGTACATGGCTTCTATACCTGAGTGAAGTATTGAGATGGATACTGGGAACTTGTATACGCCTGAGCATGATGGTGTGCCTGATGCCAGTTTGAAGCGGTGGCGCTTCCATGTTCAGATTGATTTGTATAGGATTCCGTTGCTGCATCGGCAGCTGTCCCGTTGCTTGTTGACTGGCCATGATATGGGATATTCACTTCAAGTTTAGCTTTCTTTTGATCATCATACTGAGCAGAAGGCTGATCCATAGCCATATCGTGTATATTCAGACCCCGACTGCTGCCCAAGATGTTGATGTGTCCCAGTGACTGCAAGTTTGATTGCGATGCAGATCCAAAGAAACCAGCGGAGTTTGTTTCGCCGCTGTTGGCCACCTCTCGGCTGTAACAACACAATTCAATTAAACATGTTAGCTTCTCGAAAAACATACTGATTACTGACACTTCAAAACATTTGACTAATTAAAGAGAGACAAGTACCAGCGATCGGCAAACTTGTACGTACCTGGCTAACGGTGTGGGCATTAAAGCAGAGGCAGGATTGGTCTGCTGTTCCATGAAATCTTGAAGAGTTGCCTCTCCACGCTCCGGCATAGACCACTGCAAAAATGATGATTGCGTGCCTGCCATGCCGGCTTGCTGTTGTTGTTGATGATGCTGTTGTTGTTGCTGCTGCTGCTGCTGGCGCATGGCCATCATCTGAGAGAAGAAGCAAACAATTGTATTAACATACTATGTCATTACTTGTAAAACGGTTCATGTTTGAAAGAGAAACTGAAAGACGCGCCGTGCATATGGCTCATAAGTCACATCTTGTTCCTTCATATCATCATAATACATTCTGGAGTGTTCTGAAATAACAATGGATCAAAGATAATGTGTGATAAGTTGATTAATACCTGTTGATAGCTATTTCCCAAGAATTCGTGTTGTTGTCTCTGCATTGCGTTGGCTGCTTGATATGCACTGCTCACGTAACTCTGCAAGCACACACCAGTGTTAAAAAACTAACAGACCTATTTCATGCTACACGCGCGAAGACTCATGGAGCGATTTCGGCAATCGAAAATTGAAGAGACATACCTTTCTTGCGCGCACTCGCTCCAGTGCTTGTTCTAACTCTGTTTCCATGTTCGCCAATTGCTGCACAGAGGTAACATTCTGCAGAAGTTGTTCATCGGCCAGATATAGCCTAGCTCGTTGTTGCACAAGCTCTTTCTCTTGTTGTGATTTCTTCAACTCCTCTTGCAATAGCTGCTCAAGGACAACACACATGTATTCGAATTTAGAGTACAATTCCCAGACAGTACATTCGCAATCAATCGCTCACCCGGCAGAAATATAGAAGATCTCATGTCCTACTCTATTCTCCTCAAAACAATTTCATGTTGACAATGCTAACACAGCACCGGAATAAAAATATATAATTCTGAGGAAACGATAAAGTCACTCCGTAAAGTAATGTAGAACTCACCCCGACTTCGTAGCTCTTGCTGTTGCAGCGACATAGCACAACAAAACACCAGCCATAAGATGTGAGTACAGCGAATTTCATTTGAAACTCAACTCGAGGCTCAACCTTACTCTCCGAGAAACACAAGAACACTGGGCAACTTTAACGACCTTAACAACTGCAATGCAATACCCCTCAAAATGTTATTGTAGAAAACATTTGTATTGCATATTTTATTGCATTGGTACTTCGAAAACACCTAACATTAGGTTAGAGGCAGTCCTGACCTTCCTGTGAGCATTTGCTGATTGGATGCGAGGTCCTTCTCTCCAGAAAGCTTTTTCAATGCTTTGTGCAGATACTGCAACCATAAAAAGATTTGTGATCGTAAGTATTTTGCAAGACATATCGCACGAGCATTGCACAGAATCTCAAGTTTCGCCGAGTAGTAACCTGAAGAATATTCACTGCAGGACTTCCATCCTCACACTATCATAGGGTTAGGGGTTTAGATACTGAGGCGCCGCTTACCTCCAAGTTCTCGATCTTTCTGAGTAATGCCAAGGCGAGCAAGAGAGGTGGAAGTACCAGCATCCAAACACAGCACCTGGTCAGCAAATGTCCAGGCGCGCAAGAGTAGAAAGGTAGCAATGCGGTCAACAAACACAAAGATGAAATGATCAACGAACTTGAAAAAAAGGTTCTTCATGATGTGTACCTGTTGTACTTGTTCCGATCATGGATCATGTGGAAATTAGCAAACCGCGTGAGCATATCCTCAAAACTGCAAAAATCAAGCACGAGTTGGAGGATATGCTTAGACTACACTTGTACGCACATTAATACTGAACAAGTGTGGTAAATTTTCAAAACGGAAAACGGAGCTTTGATGGAACCAGCGGCGTGCATACCTTTTGTTTCGCTCATGCATCGGCAAATTCGCAAATCGACTGATGACATCTTCAATACTGCATTGCAATGTATGGACAGGTCTAAGAACACAAAGCAAATGGAGTTGCAACAGGTATCAAGATCGAAGCTCAAACACAATGCCATTTCGATTACCGCAATTAAAAACGATCGTCAATGTGACGAGTTGTATCTTCTGAAAAGTTTAAGCGTGTATGGAAGTGATCAGTGATTTCGTATTTTAGGCTTCATCTCGGTATCAAGCAGGGAGTGGCAGATAATAACTCTCTGTTAATCGCCACTGTGAAACATTAAGGGTATTATTACATTACGATTGAGTTTAGTTTTCCAAAACCAGCCCGAGGGAGGCCCGATGAATCAGGAAAACAGAGCTCCTAACCGCACAATAAAATCGGAGGACAAGATTGCTGCGAGCACGGACACACTCAAACAGTACTATCCGCACGATTTCGACGGGAGCCTCCGTTCAAATGCGAACCTACTACATTCCGCAGACGGCAGGGACCGAGACTCGCACCTGCAATTGCTGTACTGTGTGAGTTTGCCCGAGGGCGAGAACATGATCAACGCGATGTCGATATCGCACAGCACAGACAGTTCGTACGCCTTCTTAATGAGGCCATTTCGCCTCTTAGAGTATGTCACTTGTCTGTTCGTCGGATTCTCAATCTTCTTGATCTCCAGCTTCACCCTTCCCATTTTCGCTGTCGGGAAACTCAATCCACCACCTCCGCACTCCCGCCCAAGCCGCTGCAACAGTCCGATTACAAAAAACCGCAGCCTAATTACCACTCGACCAGCTCAAAACTTCCCGAGCTCACTGCACCGCAGGTAAAAATCCATCCGCATTGGCAAAACAAACCTGGCCGCGTGCATTCGCTCCCGAACTTACAATCCTCTCATTATCTTCACACTCCCGGCACCAGACGAACAACACGATACAGAAACCGTCGCCTGATCAGTCCAGAGATGAGGAGCGTACAGTCTGGTGTCTGTGAGGAGGGGGCGACAAATCTAGGAAGGGAGAGGATGGAGGCTCCAGGAGCGGGGCGGAGGAGGGGCTGTGGGAGCTCAGAATGGGGAATGAGGGGCGCGGGGACGGGAAAAGGAGACGAGGCGCGCGAGTGGGACAAGGGCGCGTCGTCTCGGCAGCGGAGGAGCAGCATCAGCTTGGAGCTGCTTGCAATAGATCGCCAATGGAGTGGGGCCGGGGCGCGGCCCGGGGGCCCCGGGGGGGAGTTGCGTCGCGGGGGGTGGGGAGGGGGCCGAGGGGCCCCTCCACCGGTGGCGGGGTTCGAAGCGGCGTCGGTAGGCTGGGGAGCCTCGGGGGCCAGGCTGGGGGGAGTTGCGCGCCGTGCGGTCCCGCTGGCTACCCCGGCCTGCGCACGCCCAGGCGGCCCGGCCCCACCCGCGCGCCAAGCCCCGCTTTGACTCAGCAGCCTCCACGACACCCGATGCGCATGCTCCCAGGGGCGGTTCCCAATCGGGGATCGCCGCTCCCAGTTGTGCCCGCGCGCTCCCCGGGTACGCCGTTTTAACGTATTACCCCCGTGTCCCTCCACTCGTCCTCATCGTGTGCGCATCTCCAGAATGTGCCCGTCACTTTCCCGTGTCCAGCTCACCGTGCCTCTGCCTGCTCCTCGCCCCTCTCCTTTGTGCCACCCCAACCCCTTTGCCGTGTCCGTAACTTCACACATATCATCACGATGCTAAGTAACTCTCTCACTTTTGTATTCTTTCGATAAACCTGGTTTTACAGCGGATTAGCGTTGAGATGAGCGGAGATGTGCACTTGGAATGGGGGGAAGACATGATGATGATTCTGAGAACTAAGCGTTGCATGAGGCTGCAGATGTGCCTGCCTGCCTGTGAACGGACTGTTCCGTAACTAGGGCAAAAATACCTGGTAAGTAAGGTGGTTGACTTTGCTTTGGGGTTGCACTGATTGTGGCACAAATCATGCATGAAATACAGTGTGCTGTGTGAGTTATGTGTGTTGTAGCACTAGCCGGTGGGCTCTGCGACGCTCCCATGGTCATTGAAAAGCCGCCCTCAGGTG
This sequence comes from Ceratodon purpureus, assembly GCA_014871385.1. Classification (NCBI taxonomy): domain Eukaryota; kingdom Viridiplantae; phylum Streptophyta; class Bryopsida; order Pseudoditrichales; family Ditrichaceae; genus Ceratodon; species Ceratodon purpureus. The sequence continues at coordinate 26,368,832 of CM026421.1, forward strand.
AGGTTAAGCAACACTTAACCATAGCCACCTCTTGCAAGGATTGTGTACTATATCAAATAGTTGACGTGGATAGAAAGAAGGTTTGAAGATCAAATGCAATTAGAATCCTAATTTTCTAATTAGAAAGGTACATTCTGATACTTATTGCAATCTAAGATAAGGTTTCATTGCAAAGAGTATTAAAATGGTTCATTTTCAAATTAAGGCTACAATCAATGATTTTATTATTTGTTGGATGAATAATTTACTTAGTAATTTTTATGTACAAACATGGGTCATGTTTCTTTGTTCTTCAAGAAATATTAGACAATAATTTTGTGAAGATTCATACCATGTAAATTTATGAAATATCATGATTTTCTAAGTTTAATAGAAAAAAATAGAAAATTGTAGCACAATCTAGACATATATTAGCGCAATATAGATGTCGTTTGTGATTTTAACTAATCATTAATTACAAATCAAAATCTAAAGATGAAATTATAAATTTTTAGGATTTTAAGTCATTTTGATATTTTGAAAATGAGTCAAACATTTTAAAAGGGATAAAATCAAATTAAGTCTTTGAGTCCTATATGACATGGCAAGGTTGTAGTGTCATCCTTATTTTAAGGAGTAAAAGTTCTATTTACTTGTATCATTTTTTTTAAAAACAATTACAAATTTTAATCAAAAACTTATAAACATTTATTGTCATCATCATAGTGGATCTACTAAGACATAGAAGAAAAATGAACATATCTAAATTACAAAAAATCCCATCAAACACATATAAATAGTCTAAAATTCCTCATATTAAAAAAATTAAATTATTGGCTATAGGATAATTAAAGCAGTGACTTGTAGCAAATATTACACTAAAAAAACAACTACTACACTATCGGCAAATAATAACAACACCACTAATGCTTAGCTTAATTACAAAATTATCATAAGAAACACACTCATAAATACCAAAAGCTTTATTTTAAGAAATTACTTCATTTATGAGAAATCATCCCTTATGCGGAAACATTGAAACAAAATCTGGATTTATCTCTGATGTTCCAAACACCTATCTTGCAACAGATAAAAATGATATAAATAATGTATTTTATATCATGTATTTTTTTATCACAAAGTGGTTTTGGATCCATTGAGAATTAACAATGATCAACAAGAAAATACAATTCCTCCTTAGCTACCACCTCATACTTAAAAGAACCAAAGACAATAGAAGTAAACAAGATAATTATGTGAAAATGCACATTATAAGACGATTTGCGTATAAAAATGTACCACCTAGAAATTAAAAAAGAACATGAATCTTATCATACACTTCAATAAATTTACATACTACAATAATAGATTTTTACCATACATACTTGAAGCCAAAATTGATAAATATCAATCACTTGTCAATAGGTTTTGTCCTAAAGGATGGAAAACATAAAGTAGACATACTCGTAGTCATTAGTGTTGAAGCAAGAATTATTACATACATAGCTTCAAGAAAAATACTCGAAGATAATTTCAAAAAACCTTAATGAACAATCAAAAAATACTTCAAAAACATCAATACCATGTCCATCTGCCATACCATGCCTATTTACTCCACAGAAGAAGACTAGGAAACAACCATTGTCTTCCCTAATCAATCTCATATTCCTTTTAAAAAAAATGACTACAAGATAATTTATGTCATCCATCATTAAAGATGTTAGTATTTAACTCCAAAATTTTATTGGTCTTTTAAAAGCCAAAATTTTCAAAAACGTGTTCCAGCTAATAGCAACATGGTCAAAAATTAGACAAATTAAGGGAAATTTTTATTATAGAATCTTGTACCTATCTTATACAAAAGGATTTTACCAAATTGGAATATTATGAGGTTCAAAGGCACTAATTCAATTTTTTTTTGACATTGCCCAAGCGATGTATTTAAGTTTTGATGCCCAAAATTATATTTTGCAAAAGATATCTGATCTATGGAGGGTGGTGATTTTTAGTAGATATGAAAGTTAGGTTTACGATCACCAAGTTTTACACCTCTTACCTTTGAGATGAATTCTATAAATACCTAATGTTGTCATCTTTGAGATTTCCAAAAAAATCTTCTTTCAGTACAAAATGTTCACTCCACAAAGTTTTATCACCGTTTTCGGTAGTGTACCAAAAACTTCTTCTTTCCTCATAAAAGTTATAAATTTTATTTTTTTAGGTTTTTTTATTTTTTTCACTTAAAGGATGGACATCAATCTTTACTTTGACCGCTTGGATAGGGCCTTTATAAAACAATGGAATTTATATTTAAACAAGACGTGTGGGACCTCAAGGTTCACCTATAAATACAAAACTTGGAGCAAGTTGAAACTAAAGTATAGGGTTCAAGATAGGAGTATAAACATATACAAGTAGAAAAAGAAGTGCATCAAGCCGAGAACTTACGACTTTGCATTTCCGGGGTTTCATGGTCCGAAAATTTTGAGACAATTTTCAAATATGAATACAGGTTTCACCATCAATGCATGTTGTGATACATTTTGTGATACATGTTGTGATCAATTTTGTTTATAAGTTTGTAAAGATAGATAATCTAGCACTGTGTTGATGACTCAAAGTTGCAGATACATTACTTTTGTTTCTTTTAGCTGTAGTTATCAAATTCATGATATCGAAGATAAAATTGATTTTGAACTTCTGATCATATGAACTGCAATTTGTAATTACTTTGTATATTATTCTTGTGAAGATGCTCCTTAAATCGAAATCAAAATCTTGACCAATATCTACATCTTTTTCAAACAAAATCATTCATATACTCCACATTTTTTATCAAGCATTTACCTTAACTATTCTTTCATAACTTATACATATTTTATCATTAATTTGCATGAACTATTATAATAAACCATTATTTTTATGAACTAAAAAGTTATGTTAAGTAATGAAAAACAACTTAGCTAGCTACATGCCCAATTGGATTTCTCAAGTGGTATATCTGATGTATGACTAGACTAAATGTTAAATGAACACTTTCTCTGTATCTTTGAATAGATTTGGTATTTTCAATCACATTGTTTTACAACCTTGCACAAGAGAATTGTATCAGAGCCTCCCAAAATGATAATGATTGATGTGTCTCAGCACTTTTGGCTTCGGCACGGGGAGATCTCTCCACACTTCAAAATTAATATCTCAAAATCACATATCCGCGAAAAATAAAACAACCTATCATAGATAGAATGATTGATGTGCCTTGTTGCCATTGTTGAATTTTTTCTAAAATTCCACATAAGACAAATGTCAAAATAGGGAGTGGAAATGAATTTTTATTTTTAAAACAAAGTATGAATTTGTTGTGAATTTTTGAAGTGCATGCTGTCCAATTGACTCAAAAGAATGTCTACACTATCTGCAAACATAGAAAAAGTTCATTCATAAAGGCCACCTAATTCACCTATAATGGTCACTACATGTGACAAATTCCAACTTGTTTGAACTATATTAAAAAACTTGTTTTGACCAAATATGAGTAATCACCCCAGTAATTTTCAGTGCAATGGAACGATATACAACGATTATTACTTTTCCTGATCATTGCATACGCATGCACATGGAGACATCGCGTTTACAAACACCGTGACAATAAGAGTACTGGCAGCATCAAAATGCTCATAATGCACATGTATTGGACTCTTCAATCACCTTGATTTAGCGATGACCGTGTTTTCCAAGGGTTTTAAGAGAAAGTTGAATGTTTATGTTTCCATGACAAATTTATTCTAATCCCTATGGATTCTTGAAATAGATTTCAAAAGAATCTAATGTATGAAGTTTTTCCTTGTTTTGGATTCAGTCTATAATTTCTGGTGAACTATCAGCTTATCAAGCCTACCAATTTAAAATGTTGTACGTCTTAAAAGATGAAGAATGAAATGAACTATCTTTTGAGCATGCCCAACTTCTTCTTAAAGAAATGGACAACTCAAACACTACATCATCGAAGCAAGAAACTATACCAGTTCGTCTGCAACAAGTTCATCTTATTAACTAAAAGAACTTCAAAATTTTCAACCTCGTTCTAAAAGATCTAGACATTACACTCACAAGAGTGACAAATGTTCCAAGAATATGTTATGATCAAACTTCATTGATCAATTTTGTAAATAATTTTGTATTTGTGATTTGTGGTGTGTAATTTCTACCTTGTGATGTTCCACTTCTAATTCTTTAAACACAAATCTATTATATTCAATTGACGATGCTACATGATTTTGCCTCTATTTGATGTTGGCTTGATGCACTTCTTTCTCTACTTGTATGTGCTCATATTCCTATCATAAACCCTTGTAACTCTCATAATTAGAAATATTTCTTTATCTCATTTGCTTCTTTTCTTTATTTGATATTATGTGCATTCTTAAATTCTTGAAGGATTCGGAGTTATACTGCTAAACTTGCTTCCCAATAGTAAAAGACCAAAAGGTAATTGTGTTATGAGTAAATTTAAAAGATCTATGTTACAAAACTCACAATCTTTTATGCAATAACAAAGTTGCCAATTAAAGTTGAATATACCAATTATAAGTAAAAATAGCAATATAAACAACATCTCTGCCCAACACCTGGGCATGTTGATGCCACATAAGTACATCAAAATAATTGTGAGAGAAGAGTTTACAAGAATCCCGAGCGCAAAGTAAACGTGGCAATAGGACGCAATTTTGGAAAAAAAAAAAAGCAATTCCTTCGAAGGTTTACATCGAGCTACGTATTAAGCCTACAATCACCCCCTTCGTCACTGAAAACAAACAGACTCACAATAATAAAATTCCCTTCAAACTAGACTAAACACTTAAAATTCAGTCTTGCAAATCCCCACCCGGGTTTTAAAATGGAAAAAGTAACTAGCCACAAGGGCCGGGGAGTCAGAAACCGGCAGTAGCCAGAAACCAACTGAAAACAATATAACGGATTAAAGAAACAAGACCAGGCAGGATGCAAATCATCCGGAAGGAAGTCCAGCCTGGGGGGTGGTCTATCAGAGACCTAATCAAAATATACACAAAGAAGAAATAATTCAAGCTAAACTTCTAAGCAAAACAGAGAAAAAAAAATCCAAATGGAATAACCATCAAGACTCCAATTTCTCCATTTCAAGAAAGTCAAGAGCTGAAACCTAGTAGCTAAGTAGTTAGCTGAGTTCCACTGAAATCATTAGTGGAAAGGTCGACTGCTGCTCAAGATACAACTGGAATATATCTATGTAACTCAAAATTTAGTCTCCAATGGGTTTCGAACCTCTGACCTCCATGCCCGCAGCCTAACGCTCCTACCCATTACAAGACATTTCGTGGGACCGATAAACCAGCAAATAATTTTCTGAGAACGTGTCACTCTATTTGGGATCTTGGGGAACGCCTTCGTTCCTAATGTTGGGAGCGTAGGCGCTTCCTTAAGGTCCCATAAAAAAAAAACATTCTTATGTATTCAACTTAATAGAATTTTTTTTTTTTATCAAAGTACACTTGTTTTCTATGTGTGATATTTTTTTATACAATTAGCTAAGTTAGTGTAATAGTTTTTATACGATTTGTTAAGTTAGTTTTCTTTTTCATGCACTAAAACCCTCAAAATCTATAATGCAAAAAACCCAAGAGAAAAGAAAAAGTTAGAGTGCGTCAACATAATAAAAAATCTTGTCAAAAAAATTTGTTTATAAATTTCCATTGCTATAATTTTTGAATTTAAGCTGCAAGTTACGATGAAATTTTTAGAGCTATGTACTACAATGATCTAGTTAAAGATCTTACAATAATCTAGTTGAAGATCTTACGGTTAGAATTGAAAAATAATTATTTTTTAGTCATCCATGCTTTTTACATTGGAAATGGCAGTTTTTTAGCATTTTATGATGATACATAGTCGAGGAACTTTAGGGGTTAAGACCAAAGTTTCTAGCTAAGCTTTAGTAATAACAAGCCATCAAGATATTACTAGTACCTCTAATAAGTTGAAGCGCAATACTCCACGTGTAGGATTCCATCTAAACTTTTATCTAAAACATGGGCTTCAATCCAATTTTTCCTTGGATAAACCCATATGCCAAGTAGCAATTAGGCTATCTTCTAATAAAAATTCTCAATTTCTTCGAGCTCCAACCTAATATTTTTTGGTGTAAACTCGCCGTGGACCCAAATTGTTTAGTGTGGAGACTTTTTGTTGCAATTCAGAACTCTATTGATGTACTGTGTACAGTAGAGTACTGTGAATATGCTCCTGACAGGCCACTAGGCCTTGTTTTCGAGGTGACTCCATGAAGAATTTATGAACAGATATGTGGGACAATATTGGCATGCCAAGTGGCCCTGATTCTGCAGAATTGTGTCCTATTCCAACTCCCAACCCAGAAATTCCTCTGAGATTTGCAAATGTAATTTCAGTCTGTATCCACAACACTCTGTCTATAGGAGATGGGTGTCCCTTGGGCCTCGAGTGTAAACATGCTTGCTTTGCTCACCAAATGCTTCTCAAGTTTAGAGATGTTAGTCGTCTCTGGAGCGTCACACTTAGGATTATATGGATTACACGTATAAAGAAGAAAATAAGTACTATTGGTCTTCTTTACCAGGGCTAACGTGAATAAGTGTTTGTTTGTCAAATATCTTGAATCAAGGTCCAAGGGACCGTAGACAATGAATAATTGACTATTGCCATCCCAATGGAAGGTGGACACTATGTCCGGACTTACAAATAAAGCGATGTTGGGATACCTAGGTGTGTGGAGTTAAGATGGTATTTCTTTTATAAAGGTGTCACAAGCCATGAACTCAAGTCCGTTGGTTTGAGTGCGTGTTTTTCATAAAGCTGATCCAAGTTCGATTCCCAATTGAATCGCTAGAGCTATTTAGAGAGGCACATGGCTTCCTATCACTGGTGAATTAGTCATGCACGAAAAGTGAAAAGATTACACATAACAATATGGTGTACAATAAAAAACGGTGGTTAATTTACAAACTTAATGCAAATATTTAGAAAGGAATTTTAGAATGTGGTATCATTGCTTAGAATAAAACCAAGCCTAGCCAGATGCATTTTTTTGTAGGATTTTTCCTCTTGCTCAAATTTGCCTCCTCTCTTGTGAAGTTTGATTTAACCCCTAAAGTATCAACTCAACAGTTTTGGTATGATTTAGGGTCTGGTCAGGCTCCCTATGAGTCAAATTTTATCGGATGTGGCTGTAACTTTGGCACAGCATGGGAAATTGTCATATCTTTCTAGCAAGACCAAATTTTACTTCCATTGGGCCCGTAGTTAAGAAATAATTGGTGTTTAAAGATCAAAATTCAATTCAGAGCAGCTCGGGCAGGTTTGTGGCCGATGGGAGTGGTGTACCAAATCTGTGAAAGTCTACAGTGACTTCCAAATGATCCTTTTTGAAATTGTTTCATAACTTTTTTTTTAAATTTGATTTTGAAAAATCCAACCGTAGGATCTTGTTTAGAGTCATCCAATTAGTATACGTAATAAGTTTTGTAAACTTCGACCGTACGGATCTTGAGATATATTCAATCAAAGTTTCAAGTTTATAAAAACTGTCAAGACAGATCAACAGTGATTGGGTCACCTTCATCACCCATTTTCTCTTCACCATTTTCTCCTCCTAAACCACAGTACATGCTGTAAAATTCATATCTATTTTGGATTTATTTATTTTTTGGATTTTTTTCCTCTACAATTTCTTTTCCATACAAATGCATGTATACACCGTTCGGATTCCCAAAAACTGATGATCTTCTTAGGCATTTGTAGTGTGGAAAAAGACCTAGTGTATATGCATTTCATTTGACTCCCGTCACTAGAAATGTGGTTTTCCAATGCTTTTGTGTGTTGTTTTGTCTTCAATTTTTTTGGACATACTCCCAAATGACTTTAGAATCCAAAACTGAAGAGCCTCCACCCATGCGATCTTCAAAAATGGACTGTTTTACTCTCCAAAGTGTGGCTGTCCTTGCCGGGCAGGACCAAAAAAAACTTTTCACTCAAGTTCAAACCTTATGATCTTCCAAACGGTGAAGAGTTACAGTCTAAAATTTTGTGTATACATACATGTACAAATTAGGTACTATATCCTACGGTTAGATTCTCCTAAATACATTTAAATTTACATAATTCTACTTTGAACTAAAATAGTGCAGAATTGAGGCAGAATTAGGGATTTTATGGCCAAATTCTTTAGGGGTTAAACTGGAAAACCTATGGACTCTGTGTAAGAATTGGAATAAGGCTATTTGGTCTCAAGAGGACCTTGTTAACCCCTATAATTCTGAGGGTATTTTTCATCAAAACTGCCTCAAAACAGCCCCTCTTCAAAGCAAGGCGGATTTTGCAAACTTGGGGTCTTTTTTGGTACATCTAACCGTAAGATCTTGTAGCTAACTTCCATGTCTACATATCCACCAAATCTCACACACTCATTCTTCACCAATTGCAAGATCGTAACGTTCAAAGTAGGAAAACAAGTTTTTTTTCACTGCAAAAAAAGGGGACAGCAAAGTTTTGAAGGCCCAAAAAACCATTTTTTTGCATTATGGATTTTGGTGGTTTTGATGCATGTCAAAGAAGACTAAATTAGCTAATTGTAATAAAAAAAATTATATTCAAAAAAGTTGTGGAAGGTTTCTAAAAAAATCATTTTCCACTAGGGGGTATACTGAAATTCACAAACAAAGGCCGTTTTTGGCCAATAAGAATAGCATATGAAAAAAAATTGGATTAAAAATCCAAACTGTGGGAACATGCTCTACTGCCTTCTCTATATATAGAAATTTTTATTTTTGAAAAATATCAAAATCTCAATTTTTGGTGGAATTTCAAAGTTTCTTCTTTGGGCAGATTTTCGCAGATTTTCGCAATTTTGGGCAGTTTTGGGCAGTTTTGGGCAGAATTTGCTGCATTCACAGTGGCTTAGAAAATTTCAGCAGCTGCCCAACGAGCAGCGTTTGACACGTAAACCTTCATAACTTTTGATCCCGATGTCGGAATTGAAAAATAAAAATACCTACACGAGGATCTCCGAACGGCCCACCTTCAATAAAAATTTCAGAAAATCCCGATGTAAATTGCATTCATAGGTACATGCCCAAATTCCAAAAAAAGCCCAAATGTGGATGATTGTCCTTTAGGGGTTAATAGTTGTATAATCTTTTTTCTTCGTCTTTCTTTCAGTAGCGTATTCTACTTTAATTTATATTTTATCTTCTTCTACAACTGAATGTTACCTCTATTTGTGCCAAAAAATAAAATAAAATTTTAAAACTTTACTACCATGTCACCTATGTTTAGACAATCTTGTTTAATTTCTACAATTTGATTGTTCCTAAACAATTTCTTCTCTTATTTTCTTCTTCTTTCCTCCTCTTCTTACCTTATTCTTCTCCTCGTGCTTCTCCTCCTCCTCCTCCTTATTCTTCTTTTTTTTGTTTCATATTTTCTATTCTTTATTTTTTATTCCTTTCCTACTATATATTTTGACTTGACATGAACAAAGGGACCTTCACAAGTTGTAGATGAATAAAGTACACGTAAGGAAACCCCACCATGTTGAGTCTACCTGACTTCTTGATTGCACTCTTAAGAACTCAATTTAGCAGATGTCATATCACCATGCCAAGCAAAATATCAAAAAAAGTGCTCTGGAATATATCCATAACACTGAGAAGGCTCTGTAGTGTTTTATTTTGCACATTCCTGTAAAATTACACATTGCACAAGATCCAGCAGCATACCGGTAGCCATTTCAGGTACAGATCCAACATGGATGTAACGATTTCAACAGGGATTAACCATTGTAAACCTGCACCCAAATCAGAGTGTGACCTGTGATTTTAACCAATAACTGTAAACGGATCTCTGAAATCTCTGACTGGTAGAAAATCTTTTGTAGACTTGAACATTTTATTTTTATTTTTATTTATTTATTTATTTTTGGTTGGAACAAATGAAACATGATTTCATTGCAAAAAGAAGTAACCAGACGTAAACATTTCAAATTTGTTGCTGTGATAGCACGTAGACTTCATTTTCTAATAGAATTGTTGACAAATGTTATTGATGTAAGGGAAAGAGAATGTAAATATTCAACAAACATTGCATTCATTAATTTACAATACAAATGAAATTTCAATTTTGATGAAAAATATTGAAGTTATTATGAATTTCTAATTTTCAAATGATATGTTTACTGTTTCCTCCATTAAATTGATTATCCAAATTTTGCCCTTTGTATCAAAATAAAAGTCTTTAAAATATCAAAAATTTCCATTGATGTAGTGACTACGAGTAGAACACTTTATGTTAAAATAATATGGGCAATGTAATTTATCTACGGTTGTTCAAGATTTTCAAAAATGATGATTAATAAATTTGGATTGATGTATCTAAATTGAAGTATTTTTTTATACAAAAGATGTTGTAACATCTCAACTTATAGTCTCCAAAATTACCACCTATATTTCAAACGTTCTGTTATGATAAAACATTGATGACAATAGTGGTTATACCTTTGATGTAGTATAGATTTTTATTTAAACACATATGATTTTTACATGATTATATGTAAGAATAATTTAAAATCCATTGATCTAGGAATTAGCTAGCCTAATTTCTTTGTTTTGTAGTATTACAAAACATATTATTTTTAATATTCTTTTCATATGGATTTCTCGCTTCAAATATTAATATGTACTTATGGAAATTTAATGAAAGTTTATTACAAAGTTTTTAGATTTTTTATAAAGACATAAAGACATAAATCTTGAAAACCAAGTATTCTTTGATGGAAACCACATTACAAAAAACATCATCGTGAAATTATGTGGGCAAAACCATTTAAAAAAAAATAAAGACTTAAAGTATTTTACCTATATACCATAATTGATTAAATATAATCTTATTTTCTCATTCTGGATAGCAAATAGAATAAATGAGCTTGGTGGTTTGTCCATAATTTTTTGGGAAAAACTTAGTGATCTTTACACTAAAAAAAACTAGTTTTGAAGGATGGAATGATGGTCAAACTAGTTTTCTTTGAACTTAGAAAATACCAAGCTCTTACACAGCAAATGTAGCAAGACTACCATCAGTAGTAGAAAAAGGCTCTAACGACACCGAGGGTTTATACCGAAATGAGACATTGGTGTAGAATTATTTTTGATTCAAAGCTCTTATTGGTAAAGAATCCTTTTTGGTGTTAAGATGGATGTAACAAGAAATGGCCGTTTCAAAATAGTAGAGCAAATACTGTTCGAGAATTGTGTCTATGGTAGAGCCTTCACATGGCTGTCAAATGTATCCATATTTACATATGCAAATGCTATGGTGCATAAATACAAGCATTTTTTTGTGTCTCTGATGATTTATGGGTCCAATTTATTCGATGAGCAAATTTGGATTTTCGTTTAGATTGATATAGGGTGATGAAGGAAGGCATCAACGCCCGCAACTCGGTGTAGAAGTCCACTCTTTGTCCGGTGACTTGCAGAAGTTCCATAAGCATTACACATTCTATTTCACTCCTCTAATATACAAACACTCACTTCACTCTCCCCACGCAACCACATTCTCATCACAAAGCGATATATTCCTTCACCTTTCAGAAGATTCTATTCACTGACATGCTATGTTCATCAAAGCTAAATTTGAACTGTACTAATTCGAAGCCACCTTCATCCATCCAAGTCGACATTGTACATTTACTAAGCAAAACAAAAATAATTTACATTTACAACAACAAAATTGTTGTGACCCACATAGAACCAAACAAAACCAGCTTGCTAGTGGGACCATAGAATGAAAAGATAATCCATCTGAACTGTCCAGAATAGGCTTGTCAGGTGACCAATTACACCAAACAATATTGTCTCTACACCAATGTTCTCCACCCAAAATTAACTCATTCTTGATGTTAAGTTCGGTGTACTTGGGGCCCTTTTCTACTAGTGCAAGCTCTACCATGCCTCCTAACTGTTTGGAATACCAAATAATAATACAACTAAACAAAACACATAATATCTTTTATAAACGCAAGATGACTTTGAGGATAAGTCTAGTACTGCCACTTCCATAAGCAGAGTTTTTAGAATTTGAGACATTTTCCAATACTCTGGAGCTTGTTCCATCAAGCAGTGACAAAGGTTACAAAAAACACAAAGTGCCAAAATTACATTCAGCCCACCAAGTAATCCCAAATTCCAAATGGCATGAGTTTTCTCCACCCCTCCAAAGTAGCACCAAAAAGACCATATTCCCCCCAAAACACCAAACTATAGTTGGAGATTCAAAACCATAAGTAAAGTGATGACACACCCCGGAATTGCATTCTCATTCATACAATAGTGTAAAGAAAGTATACAATTATGCTGCCAAAGATTATTTGGGAATGAGCTAATACAAGCATGGGTCCGACGTCCTCCGTCGCCACAATTGGTAACAACAGTGATTGCATCCACTTCCTTCCAGTCAAAGCTTGCTAAACCCTAAACCCTAACCAGCACCCCCAAAGCCCTCACTCCACCCAAAACCATCCCAACCCAAAAACCATCACTTCACCCAAAACCAGCACTGCTCCTGAAACCGTAACAGGTCAATGTACCCCAAAACCACAGCCATCGCCAATCCCAAAACTGTTATTACACCTAAAATGGACACAATTTAGATTATCTGTAGACTCGGGGAACTAGAATGTAAGCGTGTGGTAGAGAATGGCGGATTTGCGGTGCAGTAACGGCTTTGCGTACGCGTGCTTAAACCCTAGGGAAGGAGAGTTTCGACATTGAGGAGTTTTCAGCTTGTTTGATCGATCGACGCCGGCGTCTCGGACGATTGTTTCTCGGAATTCGCTTGCGCAGTTCGAAGGTAAGTGAACCTGTTCTCGAATTGGAAGGAGAATTTAGTGAGGATTCTGTTTCTGTAGTTTAGTTGTGAGGGATTGCATTGCATTGAGTGAGTTTGTGGTGTGGTGTGGTGATGGTAGGACACGATGTTGATCCAGCATGTGCCCTTGCTGTGCACCAAGCGGATTGTGTTGGCATCTGCCTCGCCTCGGAGGTCGGAGCTTCTGCGCGGGCTGGTGCGTTTCGTTTCCACCGTTGATATTTGGAGAAGAGAGAACGGAATTGATTGGTGGCATTCGTTGCATTCTTGTTAGGTTTCGGATTTGATGAGTTTGCGCGTGTTGATGCAGGGGCTGAAGGTTGAGGTTCTCCCTTCTACGTTTGAAGAGAATCTGGATAAATCTGGATTTGCGAATCCTGGAGGTACATGAATTTCCTAATTGTAGGTATACATTGAAGTTCGTGTATAATTTCCAGGCTTTGTAAACTTCATTTCACAGAGTTTCAGATGATGGTGACGCATAGTAGTTATACTCTGTTTGTGTTTTATCGGAATTGCAGAATACGCCACGGAAACAGCGATGCACAAGGCAATTGATGTTTCTCAACAGGCTGCGAAGGTCGCAATTCTTTACTGATGAATGAATTTAAGAAATTCTCTTAGTTAGATCTTTTCTCTCTCTGTTTTTGGGAGTAGATTAATTTTTTTGTAACTTTGCTGAGTTCTGTAAGATATGATTATCTGATTGAGCACAAGAGACTGCAGAGCTTATCGGGGCTTTAAATTGTCGGCTCTGTTTTTCCTTCTTGCGTGGTGCAATAGTGAGGCATATGAACTCACAATAATGAGTAGCTCCAGACTCTTATAGTCCAAATTATAAATGCGCTGTATAGCATACTGACCTTGTGTTTTCTTGAAAAGTGCAGGCCAGTTTTGGTAGAAGAGCAGATCTGATTATTGCAGCAGATACTGTTGTTGAGCTTCATGTAATTTTTATACTTCTCAGTGTGTCTTTTCAGCATGAGGTTGGATTTGTTAGTCAATTATATACTACTGGAGATCGAATTAGGACTGAGTGTGGGGTTCGCTGAACTGCAGTCACAAGTATTGGAGAAACCTTTTGACAAGGACGATGCCTACCGAATGCTTTCGAGTTTGAGTGGTGAGATACTTTCATTTAACATGTGTTTTTTCCATAAAATAAGCTGTCCGGAAAATTGATTCACTTGTTCAACATGTAGCGGAAGTTGACAATCGTGGTTCTTCAACTAGTCTCACTATGAGACTTGTGCACACTTTTATTGACAAGAGTCTTTGTGCAGGACAGAAGCACAAAGTCTACACAGGAGTTGCTTTAGTGTTACCTAATGCTTCTGGTAACATACTGGACTTTGTTCGTTAATGCATCCAGGCAGTACGTTGATATGAACTCCCCTTAAAATACATAAATTAATGTAAATGTAAATATAAATATATTTGTTTTATTTGACAGTATTTGACACAACTCTTGCACTTATTTACATTTTTATTTTATATTTCCAGATTCTGCACCGGGAGCTCCTCCTCTTGTGAAATCGTTCTATGAAGAAACTGAGGTACAATTGTATGAGATTATTTCCTTATGCTCTTGATTTCTCTTAAGTTTTCGAAGCTGGCCACCTAAACGTTTGTTGTAGGCTACATCGGGTCTTGCGATTTTGTGAATATGGGGACCTTGCCTTGTTCAAGAAATATATAACTATGCGTGGTCCTTGAATTAGGTGGAGTTTGCTGAACTAGAGGAGGAAGCAATTCTTGCTTATATTGCATCTGGCGAGCCAATGGACAAGGCTGGAGCGTATGGCATCCAAGTGAGCAACTGCTGCTCAGTTTTGTAACTTCTTTTTGCTGGCCTATACTGGTGCTCATTATTATTATATTCTACAACTTTAGGAACCGTACATTGTAACGTAAGGAATTATTAACTGTTGAGGTTTTATTGTATTTAAGTTTCGTGGGGTTTGGTGGCTGTGTTGTGTATAGGGAATTGGAGGATCTTTTGTAAAATGTATACATGGCTGCTATTTCAACATCATGGGGTTCCCTGTGCACAGGTACGTTGTTTGCAGCCATGTCTTATTGCATCTTTATACTAATATTGCTGAAGCAGACAATTATAGCGTTTGTCCTTATTGAAATAGGTTGTTCATCATATTGTTCTGGTTATGAAGAAGTAAATCTTGACGGAATGGAAGTTAACGCTCTAATCTTGTGGTGTTAGGTTTTCCGTGGAAGTGGATCGGCTGGTAAAGAATGGTGCAATCAAGGCTTAGAAGAACAATTCAAGCATTTATTCATTCAATTGATTCTAATCGGGACATCATGGATTAGTTTTTCAGAAAATTTATGGTTATTCATGGCCTGGAGATTGTGTGTTTAATTTTGTTACATTGCAGTTTGAGACTGTTTTCGCTAATTTTTCCTTCGGCTCGATTGTAGTACTCAGCTAATGCTGAAGTAGCTACAATAGAACCACTGTCTTCGTCAATTGCACCTGTAATGCATCAATCAACCATTTTATTTTATTTTAATTTTTGACACGAGTAACAACTTTACTCCTAAACTACCTAAACTATAGAAGTACTGAAATTTCTTGATAGAAATTAGATGTAGCTAATGACTTGCCGCATATCTAAATATCTTAAACTTTTTTCCAACTTTTTTCCAAGCTGGCATGTGAATTTTATTGAATTTTGAAATCATCTTAAAATATATCAATTCCAGATTTAATCTACTCAAAAAAAAAAAAGGCAATTGTGTTGATTACTTATTTAAATAAATTCAAAGGTAGTAGAAGGATGTAGTAAAAAAAATGGAATTTTCCTTTGTGTAGGAAAGAATGACTTTGACAAACATAGTAGAAGAAACTAATTTATAATGTGACGAAAGAGTTTAGACCTCCATCCAAGAATAATTTCCAAGTAATGCACTCTGGCTATAAAACAAATAGTGAGCAATACCCCAATGGAATCTAATATCCTTGATCCTTTTCACTCATTTTGAAAAGGCCATTTCAGCATTGAGATGATGGACATTCATATCATTTTTGTACTCTTGCAAATGGGTTATAAATCAAATTATGTGGTATTTGCTTGTTGTTTGCATTTTGATTGTACTAAAGTTTGGGTACACAATTTGGATATAACTAACTTCTATAGCAATAACATTAATGAACAAATCATGACATTGTGATTTTATAGAATTACACTTTGACATTTTTACCATTTTAGACTGGATATGGAAACATATTTGTTGATTAATTTTATTTCCTTGATTCAAGTAATAACAACAAGACCAGTACCCTATCAAAATTGCAAAACTAGTACTTTATCAACATCATCTTCATACGCCCTCATTTCGAATATACCACAATGGTATGTATTAACTTATTCCTTACATCTACATTTGTACATGCGTTTGCATCATGGAATACATAACCACTACCTATCTATAGGGATTATTGTATAGTAACTCTCAAGTTGTACCAAACCTTGTTGTTTTGATCACTTATTCACTATCCAATTACAATCCAATATCAGTTTATTAATCATAAAAACAAGTTATTAGATCAATGTTAAAAAAAGCTCATTCAAATTATGCATACACTCCATAAAAAAAACAATCATCCAATTGTAGGATTTCAAGATATTTCAAAGTGTATTTTGAATATATTCATTCAATTTGAGAGATCCTCTTCACATTTGAGAGATCCTATTTACATTTGATATGAAATTTTAAAATAAAAAATAACCATTAATTTTCTCATTGAAAAGGTTTAGAATTTCCAAAAAAATGTTAGGCATCTTCTTTAACCATTTGTTTTTTTATCAATGCTAAAGTTCCTATAAAACTATAATATTTTGTAAATGAAAACAAAATCTCTTTAATCCCTAAATGGCCAAGGGTGTTTTTGCTCAAAACTGCCTTCAAATAGTCCCTTTAAAAAGCAAGCCGGATAGTGCAAAATTGGAACCAATTTTGGTATTTCCAATCGTAAGATCTTGTATCTGACTACTATGTCTATATGCTTACCAAATCTCACACTCTCATTCCTTACCATTTGAGAGATCATAACATTCAAAGTTAAAAAAAAAAGTTTTTTTTACCCTGCAAAAAGAGGACAGCAGTATTTTGGGTCCAAAAAAACCATTTTTTCAAGTAGATTTGGATTGCGCCTCTTTACATTCTTGTTCCTAGGTGAGTTAGGTACATGTCCACAAAATCTCATACCCATGCAAGGTGTAGAACCTTGAGAAAATCATCAATTTCCACAAGGGGGTATGCTGAAATTCACATACAAAGACTATTTTTTTACAATAAAAATAGCATACGAAACATTCTTGGATTGAAAATCCAAACGGTGGAAACATGCTCTAGTGCCTCTTCTACATATAGAATTTTTTTTTTTGAAAAAACTGAAATCTCAATTTTTGGTGGAATTTCAAAGTTTTGTCTTTAGGCAGATTTGGGCAGTTTTGAGCAGTTGTGGGCAGAAATTGCTGCATTCACAATGCCTGAGAGCCTGCCCGTGGAAGGGCGTTTTGTGCTCATAGGAGCATAACTTTTCCTCACTTCATCCAAAAAAAATTTAAAAATATCGCCATAAACCTCTTGAAAAAACCTTTTTCTACAAAAAAATTCAAAAAAATTCAAGTAAATTTGAGTTTTTAGGAACCTGCCCAAAGTCCAAAAACGCCCATTCTAGGACTTTGGCCATTTAGGGGTTTATAAGTAGGTGCTTAAATTGATACTTATTGCGTCATTCATCCTAGATAGCATTTGATTGTGTCTTGCATTGAAAGTGTCAAAATCATATTTTATTTTTTCAAGTCATAAGTTATTAGATGGATGTCAAAGAATCAATTCTAAAACACTTGATAATAGATTATGTAACTACCGTATTCTTGTCAGCAAAACAATTCTAGCTTTATAGGCCATTCACCATTTTCTAGATGAACATATAATACATTGGACTTATTCACACTGTTGGATGGAAATGAAAAACAAATATGAATAAAAAAATAGTTGTTGACACAAAGAAAAGCTGTTATATTAATCTTGTTAAACAAAAGAAAACAAATTTGAAAAACAAATCTGAAAAAAAATTGATATTAATAACTAGTCAATATGAGGAAATGGATATCTGATAAATTCTTCTATTCCTTACCCCATGACTCAGGACTCAAGGCCTTTTTCTCAGTAGGAAGCATGTGTGGATGTAGGCATTTCCCTAATTGAAAGGATGAACCCTCATGATTCAGAATGTTTTAAGCCTGGAAATTGGATGCTACTCTACAAGCTTCTGACTGCCATTTAAGAACAATTCTCAAATTTTTGAATTGTATCAAACCCTGTAAGCTACAGATATATCAAGTATTTTTCATCCAGATAAAATCTAATATCACTTCATCAATAATAAAACATCTCGGTCTGCCAATTGAGTTGTAGTCCTCTAGGTAGTTGTTCTCCAGAGTTCCTTCTTTGATTGATGACCAATGCTTGTTGTCTTGGAGGTATATTTCTTCTATTCCTTCTTCTTCTAGGTCTTTTCTTGTTGTTGTTTTTCAAGTTGATTTCTTGCATTTCTTCCTTGGGAGACAAGTCGATGTCTTGGACTGGAGGAGTCTCTCCCATGTCGCATGCGTTTGAGGCATCAATTCCATCATGGCTAAAGTATGTAAAGTTTGGCCACTTGTTTGTATTCTCCAATTTATGAACCATTTCAATTGAGACCACTATTCCAAGATCTTTGTGAAGATTAAACAGAGAATGTTTTGGAAATAGTTCATAAGAACAATCATCACTTATAGAGTGATCCATGGCTTGAGGTTGGTAAGAATGACGATTGCAAAAAGCTTTGAAGTGTGCCAGTAAGTGATGCACAAAGGTTAAGGCGTGGTGATGAGGCTTTGGAGTAGAAACCAAAATACAAGATGTAAGAGCTATGAAGACTCATAGAATGAACTTTGAAATGACAATGAAGAATGGGGTGTCATTTATAACATGGACGAATTCAGCTTTTACATTTAGGGACCTTTTACTTGAAGTCAACCTTTACATTAACTCAATTCTTGCATCTGGGCACAATGTACATTTAGCACTGTATGTTGATAAAAATACACGTATGCTCTTGAGGCTTTTACTTTATCTTGATGTGAACTCTGCTTAGCTGTAAGTGGGAGAGTGATTCCCAAGTTTGCAAGATACAGAAACCGCTAATACTTAATGCCTAATATCCTTTAATTTTTAATGAATTTACAGTAGTATATCTATGTTTTGGAAGGTCAACTTTGTCATTTGAGTTTTAGATATTTGGAAAAATAAATCTATATCTATATATACATTTTATTCAAATGAAAGAATAGCTGTAAATTTTTAATATAATACAATGAATTTTATTCATTCATCAATGAACAAATGGAGGTTGTTTTGTTTGTAGATTTATTAGTTTGAATCCTATATCTATTAATTAGACCTGGAATATGAAACCAAATTGAAACTTCTAGGTTTTGAAGTGCTTATTTTATCTATTCAAAAGTCTGCCACTATGCCAAGTAATATTTAAAATCGAATTGAACAAATCATTACAAATTTTAGAGAGAATATCTTATTTTTTGATAATATAAAAGGCAATTGTGTTAATCACTTGTGTCAAAAAATACAAAGTAGTATAAGGATGTAGCAAAATAATCGGAGTTACACTTTATTAAAGAAATAATGATTTCAACAAGCATAGTTATTTTTAAGGGAGTCTTAATGGAAAAAAATAATTATCGTTAAATTACATAGATATGCATAAAGTTTCTTTTGTTTTTTTATAAAAATACCATGAGCTTTATTTTATAGTGTTGTTGCTTTGTACTCCAAATAATTGAGACGTACGGAGAGCTTGGTGATTTCACTACATTTGGTGTTTAAGAATTTGATTGGTCTTTTAAATTAACCTTAAAGTTCCTGACTATGTTTCACCAAAAAATGCTTCAAAAGTGCCATTTCCAATGTATGACTAAAAAATCATCATTTTCTAATTCTAACCGCAAGATCTTCAACAAAATTATTGTAATTGACAACTCAAAATTTTTCATGATAATGGGCGGTAGAGATTAGAAGATTAGAGCAATTGAAATTTGAAAACAATCTTTTTTGACAAGATTTTTGACTAGGTTGACAACCTCTAACTGTTTTTTCTTAGGTTTTTTGCATTATGGATTTTGGAGGTTTTGGTGCATGTCAAAGAAGACTAAGTTAGCTGATTGTATAAAAAAAATTACACACAAAAGTCAAGTGTATCATGTTGAAAAAATTATTTTTATTAAGGTGAATACACAGGAATGCTAAATCTTATTTCTTTTATAGACATTCCGTTATTTAAGAAAGTCCCAATCCAAACGGTCAAAGTAAAGGTTGATGTCCATCTTTTGAGTGAAGAATTGAAAAAACTTAAAATAATATTTTTTATGGGACCTTAAGGAAGCGCCTACGCTCCCAACATTGGGAACGCAGAGGCTCCCAAAGATCCCAATAAAACAAAAGACAGATCGCTCAGTCCCATGGTTAACAGGTGTGAAATGCGGTAGAGCAGGTCACTTCATTCTCTAGACACAATTTGGTTAGTTTCTGTAGGAACTTAACAAAAGGAATCGCAGTCTACGATGAATCTTCCGATATTGGATTCCACGCACAGGGCCCGGGCCCGTGAAACCGGGCGGCGCCGCCGCCTGGTAAACCAGGCGGTCACCCGCCTGGTTCCCGGTGTTTTTGTTTTTCACTTTTCTTTTTAACCCCGGTGGGGAATTGAAGGTAGAGCAGGTCACTTCACAGCGAAGGATAAGGTCAAGAGTTCGAATCCTCCCGTGGTCGGCAAGCATTTGAGTTAGTCAGACATTTAATTATGCCCTGTTTTGACCTCTTTATTAGGGTTTTGATTTGATATCGAGTGTTTATTTTCCGTGCCCTCTTTATTAGGGTTTTGATTTGATATCGAGTGTTTATTTTCCGTGCCACCTAGATCATTGGTATTGTATGGGGTTTTTAATTTCCCTCTTTGCTAGATTATTCACGTTCAGGGTCTATCATGAATAGTTTGAATGCGAAGCAGGATGGGGTAAACCCCCATCCAGCTAAGTAAAAGGGAACAGAAAAAGTTTCCAGGAAGTAAAAGAATTTTTACTCCACGGGCCGGGTAACCCCGGCTTGTATGTACCCGATTCATATTTTAACCCTCGTGGGGAATTCACACTCAGTAGCCTTTGGAGTTGAAATTTTTGGTTTTCAACATTTTCGTTTTCAACCCTCCCAAGTTTACACATAAAGGAAATGAAAGGTAATTCTAATTTTAAAAGTCATTTTAATTAGCAGCGACTTAGAGGGATCCATGTATTTTAGTTCTACTAGCCTTTGTAGGAGCGACTCCCATTGGTTGGCTTTTTTCTTCCAAAACCCTGAAATTTTGAATTTGGACCCCCCCAAGGCCAAATTACTCTAGGAGGACACCTTTAGGAATTTTAAAATAAAAAACCAAAAACTAAAAGGCTCATCAACCCTGCCCCGTGAAAAGCGCTCGTAGGACTACATTACAGTGATCCGGCTTGGAGGCAGGGACTTGAGGTAGGAGGCTCTGAACTCTACATGTTGGCTGGTTTTACTTATTACTTATTTTTTGTTTTCATTCTCCATCAAAGTATGGTTGGAGGGTCACTTGGTAGGTGTTACCCGCACGGATACCACGGAGAACAGGAAGTAAAAGAAGATTCCAGCCAAGACAAACTGAAGTAAGAAGACGGCGACCATAGAAGACTGGGAGTTGAAGACGAAGTGCCATGGGCACCCAGCATAGAACCGCGGCAGAACTAGCAGTTGTCACCAGGAGTTACGGCTTAGCTTTACTATAAAGTATTGTACTAGACACAGAAATGGGACTTCTGGTTTTCGCATCTAGGATACAGTTTTGAGTACTTAGGCTCTCGGGCTAGGACCTTAAGTCATTTTCCTTTGTCTCTTCTTCTGATCTGCAACTCTGCCTGTATGAGACTCCATGGACAGTATGCCATAATACTAAGCTCTTACTACCTTCAGTATACTATGTGCCTCATAACTCTTCTTGAATGCCGTATGTTGTGAACCTGGACTTGGTGTGTTACTGTTTGTGTATCGCTGAGGTTTTGTTCCTTTGTATCCTTGACTCCCTGATCTGCCTCGAACCTCACCCCTCGTGACGGTCTCGAGAAGCGGTTGTTCTGCTGGGGAGGCTCGGACCCTAGACCGTCCATTGATACCCGGACCTCTCCCTCAACATCCAGTGATACCATGGCACCCTAGTCACAGCTACACTACGCAATAATGTGACCCGGCCTAGACTATCTCTTTGCTTAGCAGCACCTATCCAGTAGATGTCCGCCCTTGACCTCCCCGTCTTACCTATGAAGTGATCTCAAACCATCCATCTCTGAACCCAGGCTAACATTTTGGCGACCATGCTGGGGATGGAAAATAGAGATTTACCAATACAATCTTTCCCCGGAACTCCACACCCCAAGATCGCTACCATGCCGCCAAGAAAGTTACCCCTCGAAAGAATCAATGAAGCCAAAGACGCTGCTCAACAGGAGGACCCTGATCCTACCAAAGAACTGTTACAATTTCTGAAAGATCAAATGACGGCCTTGGCTGCCAAAAATGAAGCCACGAACGCCAAGTTAGAAATGTTGAGTATGCAGTACCAAAGCCGCCATGGTTCTGCAACCAACGACGCCATACATACCACACCCACAGATCTGGAGGCACCATTGGAACCTCTACGATCCACTACTCTACCAAGGGAAAATCGCACCGCTGCCACTACGCCCAGTGGAGCAGACCAGGATCGAGTAACCAAGTTTCCAAAAATACCATACCCGGTATTTGACGAATCAGGCGACCCCGACTGGCACATACGGCGGTTCAAGGTGATTGCCCGCACCAATGGTATCCTCAGCTCCGTGGACCTTCAGAATATTTTTGGAACCACGCTCCAGGGTAACCACATTAATTGGTACATAGATTTCGAAACAGATCACCCTCATGCCACTTGGGATGACATGGAACGTAGTTTTCTCCATAAGTTTCGAAAACTAAAAACTAGCGCCGAGATACTCCGTGCTTTGGGGAGCATTACTCAAGAGAGAAACGAACCAGTAGACAAATTCTATGACCGATTCAAGCAATTGTCCGACAAACTCAGCCAACGACCCGAAGAGGACTATTTATGCGAATGGTTTAAAAAAGGACTACTACCGTGGATACAGCAAGGAATAGTTATCCGTGGTGTAAAAACATTAAGCGAAATCCTCAATGCCGCCAATGATATCAGCCGTGAGCTTGGGGCATTGAACCGTACTCAGGCTCCCCTGTTGCCCTTGCCAACTTTGAGGCCGGAAAACCGCACAACCCCTACAGTCTGTAACACCTGTGGCAAGGTACATAGTGGGCGCTGCTGGTTTGCACCCGGGAATCCCAGGACACATGATAACCGGCGACCCCGACCAACCTCCGCGGCCATGTATACCGAGGACATCAACGTCGATGCTTTCCAACCAGGTCGAAATGATACTTGCTGGGAGTGCGGATCCTTAAACCATCGCCGGGGTCAATGCCCTGTGCTTCGCCAGCGGTGGACACAACTGTCCGGACCTCCAGACCCGAGCCGACCAATGGCTACTTCCATGGAAAATCAGCGACACACCGTACCAAACCGAAGAGGTGGAGTGACCTTAACGGAAGTCCACGGTACAGAAACAAATGTCGCTACCATCAGTGCTGCCGCGGTTACAACGCGATCCATAGTAACTTCACCTGACCATGTGGTAGAACACCGTAAACCATTTCCTTCGGACCATTGGGAACGACTGCACAACATCTGAAAGGACCTCCAAAGGGGGCTGGAACTGACCACGGCAAAACCGGACATTCAGCATATCCTTGATGAAACCAATGTAACGATTACGCTATCCAAACTGTTAAAACTAAGCCCAGAGTTACAAAAATACCTGCAACAGGCTAATCTACCTGAAACTACTGACGATCCCACGGTGATTGAAGTAAATGCGACCACATTAGACCCAGACGCCGCGGTCATACACTTGCAACTCGGACACCACGAATTGACCAATGTATTGGTCGATGGAGGATCGGGGTTCAATGTAATGAGCGATCATCTCCGAAGACATCTGGGGTTACCCCAGCCAAGAACGGCCAAGTTCATCTTGAGAATGGCCAACGACGACCCCGTGACCCCGCTAGGAATATTGGCCACCGTGGCCATCACCACGCATGGAGTCTCGACCCCCGCAACTTTCGTCATCATCGACATGCCTAACAGTAGCAATTTTCCCGTTATCCTAGGACGACCCTGGCTCCGGGATATGAACGCGATACATGATTGGTCTCGGAATCAGATTCGTATACAACGCCAGGGTAAAACTGTCATCATTCCAGTGGATAGTTGTATTACCCGAGCAAAAGCTGCTCAAATCCGCCATAGAGCCGGTACCAACTGGGTCAAAGGATTGTCCCAGGAGCAAGAGGCCTTGGTACTCCATGCTAATCCCAATCTCATCCCTCTCGCAGAAATTCACTTAGCCAGCCTAATCCCGGCCCCAGAGAAAATTGACTTACCTCCTCGGTTTTCTCAAGAAACAGCAGGGTCGGTGACTATCAACTCTACACCAGCATTTCGAGCCCTGGAGAAAGAGGTCGTAAATGGATGGACCCATGGCGCTAAAGATGCCGTGGAGTTGATAAACCTTGGCTCCAGTGAAGACCCTAAGTTCATTAAAATCAATGCCGCAGCCCCAAGCAATATCAAACAGGAAGCTATCGCCTTGTTCCACGAGTACCAAGATATATTCGCTTGGAATCACGAAGACCTTAAAGGCATACCCAAGAACTTGGCTGAACATACCATTGATTTAGTCCCCAATGCTACCCCTGTTCAGCAGCAACGCTACCGCATGAATCCCAATTATGCTGCTCGGGTGAAGGAAGAGTTAGACAAGTTACTAAAGGCCAAATTCATCTCTCCGGTTGACTCGGCACCATGGTTGTCTCCCATGGTCATCATTCCGAAGAAAAACGGCACCTTAAGAATTTGTGTGGACTTTAGAAAACTTAACGTGGCCACCAAAAAAGACCATTATCCCTTGCCGTATATGGAGGAAATCATTGACGAGGTGGCAGGCCATGAAATGTATTCTTTTCTGGATTGCTTCTCCGGTTATTACCAAGTCGCCATGGCAGAACAGGATAAAAACAAAACGGCTTCTTCCACGGAATGGGGACCTTACCAGTTTGAACGGATGCCGTTTGGAGCCAAGAACGCCCCCATGACATTCCAACGCGCCATGGAGCTAATCTTTCGCCCATATTTAAAACGATTCTTTCGAATCTATTTGGACGACGGAACGGTATATGGACAGATGAAAGATCATGTCACCCATCTCCGTCAAATATTTGACGCATGCCGAGCAAATGGAGTTAGTTTAAATGCTGACAAATGTATGTTTTTGTTCTTTGCTGGTGTAATTCTTGGATACATTGTTTGCAAATATGGCAAGCTTCCAGATCCCTCCAAAATCAAGGACATCTTGGATATGACTCCACCAACAGACCAAAAAGGTGTGCAGCGCCTATTAGGGCTCTCTCAATTCAACAGGATTTATATCGAAAAACTTGCTCACATCACAGCGCCAATCACGGCACTAAATCATTCCAAGTATACATACCCGAGGGATTGGACACCGGCAGCCCAGGAGGCCTTGGAGAAAATAAAAATAGCCTATTCCAACGCTTCGATCCTCATGGGGAAAGTTCGTACGTGAGCGGAGAGCGTAGAGCGGAGAGCAGTGAGCGCAGAATGGAGAGCACAGAATTGACAATTACGAAAATTTTCAAAAGCAAAGTAGACCCTATAACCGTGGAAAATTACTAAATTAAGGCTTGATTTTGACACTTTATTTAGGAAAAGTGTATATTACCGTGGAAGTCAGGATTATCTCTGGTAAGAATTTATTACGTTTGTTCTCAAAGATACAAATTAGGGCTGATGTCATGCTGACGTCATGCATACATTCCTTTAGATTTGTCATGGGTTTAGGCAAGATACAATGATCAGGCGTTGAGTTTTAGATCAAACAAATAATTCTTTCATAGGATTATGTAAATGCACAAGGGGAAAAACAAATTTGAAAGAACGTAAAGGAGGCAAGGTTTGAAAACTTCCTGGAATATTTCGAAATTCGTGTATATTATCTTAACTGCTGAAACCAAGA
This sequence comes from Ceratodon purpureus, assembly GCA_014871385.1. Classification (NCBI taxonomy): domain Eukaryota; kingdom Viridiplantae; phylum Streptophyta; class Bryopsida; order Pseudoditrichales; family Ditrichaceae; genus Ceratodon; species Ceratodon purpureus. The sequence goes on from CM026421.1 coordinate 26,395,051, forward strand.
TATACCTTGTCAGAGTCCTTGTCTTCATCGAAGATTACTCTCTCTTCCTAGGCAGCAAAGCATCTTCATTTGAGTGATACAAGTAGGAGATTTTCATCATGAAACAACACTTGGTAAGTTGGGTTCCAGAGAAGGAGGTCACTCTTGGTTTCTTGAGCTTGTCTCTAGGAGGCGTATTAGGATAGTGAGCAGGTTTGTACCTTTTTATCTGCTGAGGAGAGTACATACACTCGTCCGAGGATGTCTGCGTCCAAAGCTTGAAGTACTTGGGGAGGTGCTGAACGCTGATGGCCCCCTTAAATATAAGCTCTCGCTTGAAGTACCTATGGGAAGACAAGAAGGAGGTAAGTATAAAAAACAATTACAATGAAAACTATGAAATGGAAATGAGATTAAGTAAGGTAATGTACCGGTAAGTAACCCGCTTGACAACTTGAGCGGTTCCCGGGAATTTAGCAAAGTTGGACTTCTTGTCGAAGTGCTTCTCAGCTTTTTTTCCAATGAACGTAGGGAAGGCCTTGTCCCACAAGAGAATACGTGAACTCTCGACAAAATCGCCCGGCTGTTGGACATCAGGAAATGCCATCCAATTGATATCGAGGTTCTCAGACTTGAATACGTCCTCGACTTCGTGGATGACGGCTTCCTCCAACTGTAATACAAAATTCATATAAGTAGCATCGAAGAATGAATATGGTAAAAATTTAAAGGAACAAGGAATTGGAATGGATTTTTTATGAAAATTACCCCAGCCCAGAATGAAGCTTTGTTCAACCATGGGTCGAATTCGGTGTCCTTGAATTCAGATGGCAGAAATCTGTAAGACGTTCGAGCACTCGGGGATGAGTTCCACCACTTCAACCAACGAGCCTTGTATTTGGCCTCAACGGCCGCAGGAACAATCTTCTGAAGCTTATCCACTGACATCTCAGGCTTATTGTTGAGACTGAAATGGCGATTAATCTGCAAGAAGCACCGAAGTTTGAAAAAGATAAATACAGAAATTATGGAAGTCATGGGAAACAGTGAATTGAACAATGATCAGTGAGTCACCTCGTTGAGGAAGTCGTCACCATTCTTGGGATTTGCAATGGCCAAGTACTTGGTAAAGTCCTTCTTCTTGATGGCTTCGACCATTCTCTCTGATGCCTCATTCATGACATCCCAAACTGCACTTGCAGACTGCTCATCCTCGGGTGTCTTCATGCGGTAGGCATTTGCTGCTTCATCGGAGGCCGCAGCGAGTTCCCGCTGTAGAAAGAGAATTCAGACTTAGGAAATTTCATGAGTATTGAATAATAAGAAGCAAATAGAGAGAGGAGGTAGGACTTACTTGGTACAAAAATGCGATGAAAATTTTAGTTGTCAAGGGAAACCAGGAGGGATTAGGTGGCTTGTTCTTCAAACATGCGTCATACTCTTCAGGACTGAGGAGGTCTTTGAATTCCTCCAGCTTCATAATTCCGAAAGAGCGGATTCGAAATAGTTTTGCAGGGAGATTACTCTTGACGTGGTCATTCTCAGTCGACCTGAAAATGAACCAAAATCCGTATGATGAATAAAAGAGATGAGATAAAGTAACAAAAGAAAAACAGGAAAAAAGAAACAAGTACTTACCAGTTGATGTCATGCATTGCGTGAAGAAGATTGCCAACATGGCCACGGGGATCGAGTACTATGCAGTTCACAGATATGTGCCATGACGGGTCGTCTGCATGATGCTTGTTGATATGACGAAGCCATGCTGAGAGGCGATGGTTACCTTCCCAGACAAAAAACATCTTCCCCGAGAATTGCGACCAGTCCTCGTCACTTAGAAGCTCAGATTCAAATGCATCATTCGCGTCCCTCCACAATGGGCTCCATTTAGCCATGACCTCATCCGTAACATCTCGTGTCTGCTCCTCGTTGTTGTACATGGAGATGTACATGACGCGGTCGCCATCTCTATACCCCTTGACGAACTCCCGCTCCAAATGCTGCACACCCACTTCGCCCACTGGTCTGACCTTTGCCATTGGGATCATCCTGCACGGGGGCACCGACATTCGGGACTTCTGCGATGGCTTGATGCTGAGCTTGTTGATGACGGCGTTGGTGTCCACCTTGTATTTGGTTTGATGTTCCAATTCCCCTTCTGTGGCAGTCTTCAAGTTTAACGGACAAGATGGTTTCACCAACACATCTTGTGTTTGCGTAACCTGCCAGAAGGTACGCAAATTAGGAGAACAAGCACAATCGAAGAAAGTCATGCAAAGTTGACAAGTATGTAAAAGAAAGTAACAATATATCTTCATACTGTCATCTCTCTTTTAACAACTCAATCATCATCTGTGATTGATAAAACTATCTACGTGAGGATCGACTATAGTACTCCTTAGACTGTCTACAGTTCCAGTGACGGCGCCTCCTCCAAAATCGCCTGGTCTGTTGGACAGGGCACGGCAGAATAGCCGGCAGAGCAAAGACCACATGGGCTGGCCTCCTGACTCTAATCGGCGAGGAAGGAGAGGGTGGAGACATCGGCGAGGAGCCTTGTGGAGGAGACGTGGGCATATAGCCCGGGGAGGTTGGCTCATAAACCGGGGATGTAGGCATGTACACTGGAGAGGTAGGCATGTACACTGGCGAGGTAGGCATGTACACTGGAGAGGTAGGCATGTACACTGGCGAGGTAGGCATGTACTGAGGAGAGTGGACCTCGAGAGGTCCACTTTCCACACCTACAGGGTTGGCTACATCACAGGTACAATAAGGCTGATCAAATGAATCCGATAGATCGGAAACAGTGATCACAGAAATGGGAGAGGTGGCGGACATCGCAGGAGCATCGGATGATACCTAGAGTAGGAGAAATGAAGAGAGGATTAACTTCCATAATTAAAAGAGTAGGAAACAAAGAAGGGAAGAGGGCGAATAGAACTCAAAATCATGAACATAAAAAAAGAATTTAAATTGTAGATTGAATGAAATACCTCAGTTTCTGCTGGCGTAGGGTCTTGACGTTCGCTCCCCAGATGATCACCATCAACGTCCTGAGGAAATTGATAATTATTAGAGAAACTTACAACTATGAAGAATCAAACCACAACCTAGACAGGGCTCCCAATCAAATATTAAAAACTCATAAAAACATACGAGGTTTGGGGTTTTTTTTATTTTTTTAATTCTCAATAAAACCCTTTAAAAAATCAATAAAATCCATCAAAAATTCAAAGAAAACAAAGCATTCTCAAGCAATCCAGCCCAAGCAGCAGCAGCGACTGGAGAGAATAGTTACGAAATCCCACTCAATCAACAGAAAAATTCAAAGAAATAAAAAAATGGAAACAATCCCCAAAGCAACCCCCACGCCCTCGGCCTACTGTCGTCAACGACAGTAGGTTTGGGGTTTTCTTTATTTTTTTAATTATCAATAAAAACTTTTAAAAAATCAATAAAATCCATCAAAAATTCAAAGAAAACAAAGCATTCTCAAGCAATCCAGGTTTGGGATTTTTTAAAGATTTCAAAATATTAAAAATGATAAAGATAATACTCAAAATCTACAAAATATTCAAAATTAAATTAAGAAGTTGTGAGCAATGATGAAGTTCATTATCACACAATGCCACCAAAAATAAAATAAAAAAAATAAAAATAAAAAATCCCCGAATTCATTGAAGTGCCCCCGGCCTACTGTCGTTCACGACAGTAGGTTTGGGTTTTTTCAAAAATTCAAAATAAAAAATTAATATCAAGGAAATACTGAAAATCAAAAAATAATTCAGATTTTAATTAACAAATTTTGAGCAATTATGCATTTCATTATCACACAATGTCACCAACAAAAGAAATAAAGACAAACAAATATAAAATCCCCGAATTCATTGAAGTGCCCCAAACCTACTGTCGTTGACGACAGTAGGTTTGGGGTTTTTCAAATATTCAAAATAAAAGAAATATTTCAAGGAAATACTGAAAATCAAAAAATAATTCAGATTTTAATTAACAAATTGTGAGCAATTATGCATTTCATTATCACACAATGTCACCAAAAAAAATAAAAAATACAAACAAATAAAAAATCCCCGAATTCATTGAAGTGCCCCAAACCTACTGTCGTTGACGACAGAAGGTTTGGGGTTTTTCAAATATTCAAAATAAAAGAAATAAATCAAGAAAATACCGAAAATCTACGAAATTTCTGATTTTAATTAACAAATTGTGAGCAATTATGCATTTCATTATCACACAATGTCACCAACAAAAGAAATAAAGACAAACAAATATAAAATCCCCGAATTCTTTGAAGTGCCTCAAACCTACTGTCGTTGACGACAGAAGGTTTGGGGTTTTTCAAATATTCAAAATAAAAGAAATAAATCAAGAAAATACCGAAAATCTATGAAATTTCTGATTTTAATTAACAAATTGTGAGCAATTATGCATTTCATTATCACACAATGTCACCAACAAAAGAAATAAAGACAAACAAATAAAAAATCCCAGAATTCATTGAAGTGCCCCCGGCCTACTGTCGTTGACGACAGTAGGTTTGGGGTTTTTTAAAAATTCAAAATAAAAAATAAATATCAAGAAAATACTGAAACTCAAAAAAGAATTCAGATTTTAATTAACAAATTGTGGGCAATTATGCATTTCATTATCACACAATGTCACCAACAAAAAAAAAAAAATACAAACAAATAAAATATCCCCAAATTCATTAGTGTGCCCCTGGCCTACTGTCGTTGACGACAGTAGGCTCTGGGGTTTTTTAATTTTCAAAATATTGAAAATAAATTAACAAAATGCATAAAATAAATCCAAAATGTTTAGATTTATATTTTTATTTTGTGAGTTTGCAATCAAATCTATAACACAAAATGTCAAAAAGAGAATAAATAAACAAACATTGCAGAAATCCCGAAATTCATATTCATGCCCTCGGCCTACTGTCGTTGACGACAGTAGGCTCTGGGTTTTTTGTAATTTTCAAAATATTCAATACAAATTAACAAAATGCATAAATTAAAACCAAAATGTTTAGATTTATATTTTTATTTTGTGAGTTTGCAATCAAATCTATAACACAAAATGTCAAAAAAAGAATAAAAAAACAAAAATTGCAGAAATCCCGAAATTTTTATTCATGCCCTCGGCCTACTGTCGTTGACGACAGTAGGCTCTGGGTTCTTTTAATTTTCAAAATATTCAATACAAATTAACAAAATGCATAAATTAAAACCAAAATGTTTAGATTTATATTTTTATTTTGTGAGTTTGCAATCAAATCTATAACACAAAATGTCAAAAAAAGAATAAAAAAACAAAAATTGCAGAAATCCAATAAAATACGTGAATATCAAAAAACCAATAAAATACGTGAATTTCTACAAACCAAACAAATTTTAATTGATAATTTCTAAGCATCCATACATTCATATCACAATATATGTCACCAAAAAAAATTAAAAAAAAAACCAATTCAAAAATCCCCAAAATCATCACCCTCCACCCGGCCTACTGTCGTTGACGACAGTAGGTTTGTGGATTTTTGAATTCTCAAATTAAAAAAATAAAAAACCTCTTAGGCCGAAGATACAATACACTCCGACAAACGAAATGAACAAGCTGGGTGGACAGTCTCCCGAATCCCGTAGAATGAGTGGTTCGCTTCACATACCCATCCGGTCAGTATGCATAGAGCGACGTATCGTGGATTGGGAGGTCGGAAGTGCGAATCCTCCTGGTATTTATCGAAGATTCATGGAATTTATTTGTGGACTTGGAGGTCGGGAGTTCGAATTCCTGTGGTGACTTTTGAAGACTGATGAAATTTTTGGGTGGTTTAGTTGAGAGCATGGACCATTTGTAAAGTAGAACGTTTGCAAAAGATTTTTCTTTTTGCAAAGTATAAAGTTTGCAAAAGATTTTTCTTTGCGAGGAAGAGGATGAAGATATGGCTAATGGCGAGTTTTAACGTCGGTTCAGTTGCGCGTGTTCAATTACATTCTCTTGTTCCAAATCCTGGGGGACCGTTCACCGCTATAGAACATGGAAGAGAAACACAGACACAGTGGTTCAAAGACTCATTCTGAAACAATCATAAGATCATTTCAATATTTTCTACACATGCGATGTCTTCCTTAGTTTGTATTCAATAAGCAATCGTGATTTTTAACGTTTTACCTTCAATCTATAATGATGAGAGCGCCACCTCCATGAGCTCAAAGATATAGCATTGAATTTGACTTAAAATTCTCCAATCTCCCCCATACTCTACAAACCATCAAATAAGATCGACAAGCCGTATACGGTATCCAAAAGCAAGCATGCACTTCCATGCAAATTTTGCAAGTATATCACCTGTTGTTGCATCTCAAGGAACTGACGTTCCAAAGTCCGTCCTTTGGAATACATGACAAGCATAAAATGTGATGAAAATCTTTAGGCTAGTATCCAATTAGTTCAGACACAACGATACTTGGATCTCCATAGCCGTGACCAACACAAATACCGAGCATCTCATATGGATGCTTGCTTCCCGATAGATACTTTGAGTCTGGACATCAGATCAGTTCAAAGCTTAAAACGTAGATAACTTCCTTCTAAGATGTATCCTCTTCGTAGCTTCCGTCTGTTTGCTGTAGATTCTGCAATTGTCTTTGAGGCCAACTGAGAAGAAGAAACTGTACCTAAATTAAATCTTTGTGATCTGCACGTCAAGCGTATATGCATATACAATCTCACCATATCATTTACTAACACCTTACACGTCAAGTCTAAAATACTACTGCTGGTAGATATTCCTGTGAATGCCTCCGCATTTGTACATAATATGAACTCTTGTGAATGGTAATCTTGAATGACAGTACACGAATCACATGTGCAATTGCTAAAGGTGCTTTTTGTAGAACTCTACTCCTTCAATATGCTTTGACAGACTTGGCTCTGTAGCATATGAATGATTTCTGAAAAATCACTTCCTACATTTTTGTTGCAATACTTTGAATTTGTAGCTCCCAGTTATTACGAAGTTCCATCATATGAGCATTCAATCGTCTTCATACGCCCACCTATAGAGCCCCAGCAAACTAAGGTATGCTCGCTTTTTCCAAAAGGATTGACTATTAAATGAATTTGTGCTGTCTTTATTTACTAAAATTTTGATCTAAGTTGTGTGACCCGCTGATGATCAGACCATTCAACAGCTGACAACATATAACATTTGAAAAGTACAAAAATATAATTGAAGAGAATACTGCCTTCCATCTACGGATCTCTGCCTGAAAATCACTATGGAGTATCATATTTGAGGGACTCAACATCCAGAATTAAACAATGGGGTACATAGTAATATTATTTTTTAATAGTAGCATTCACTCTTAATGACAGAAGGTTGGCTGTGGCCCCAACATATGAGATGATTGGCGGCAAATTCTGACATAAGAAGGAATAAGGCCTTGTTAAAGAAATCTTGTGCTGCACAGTCGAAGATTTTACACATGACAAAGGTTTTTTTTTTGGGGGGAGCAAATTAAGAAAATTCATTACAAAAATAGATTATGACAAAGGTTTAACAATGTTACTTTAAATAAGAAAATTCCTCCTTCAAGCTCCTTAGGAGCTGCCCATTCAAAGAAAGGCTCTATCATTGATGTGAACTAAAATATGGTAGTTCAAGCCTTTAAGCCTCAAGAATATCAGAGCATGACGAGCTTCAAGGTGGTTGGAGTATCACCAGCTTTTAAGGTAGCAGCACCAGAAACCATCGCAGCTTTCTGAGCCTTTTTGCTGGTTGAATGGCACAGTTGGTGTGGAAAAATACACAAAGGTTGGGTAATCATAGAGAATATGGTTTTTAGAAATTTAATTTTTTGTGAATTTTACCAATCTAAAATCAAAAGTTCTAATAAATGGTGATAGGAGGGTGCTAGAGTTATTTCTAAGTGAACCAGAAACCAAGAAAGAGTCTTGTTGATTAAAGCTACTTACATACATCCACTTGTTGCTTTAGGTTGCTTCTATTTATTAGTGCACCTACGTTGACCAGAAGTCGTTTTGGGTTATAACTTATTGGTACTCTTATCTAATGCACCATAACCACATCATTAGATAAGTCGTTATACTAGCTACCCTCCAAGAAAAATTTGTCTTTTCTTTTTGGGAAATAAAAGGTTCACTCTTCAAAAACAAACTTGATTTTGAAACGATTGAATATTTTCAAAATAAGTAGATCACTAAATTGAATGTCATTAATATGGGTTCCACTCACCTAAGCAATGGCCCTCATTGACACACCAAACTGAAAATGATATGAAAGAAATGAAGAAAATAAAGTGAAAGTAATATGAAAGTTAAAATTAAATGAAAGAACTGTTTCAACTCCATTAACAATTTAGATAGAATAAAGGAAGTTAATAAAAAATACAAGATAGTTATATAATATTCCATGTACTAAGTCAGCAATACAGAAGCTGTATTGACTTTTTCATTATAAAGGCTTTGTCGTTCACATTAATTGCATTCTATTTCAATACAATCCAGCTTGAACAAGTGCACTATGAACCTCGTATCCCCTGACATGTACCTTTTATTACAGCCAAGATATACTTGTTATTAGACGTCCTAATCTTTGAACTTAACACGTTTAGGGTTGCCCACTACATTATCAGCAGGACTGCCAGCCTCTGACTGTACTACATGACAAACTACATTCGCGTTCACTTTCGGTCCCACACTTGGCAAGTGTCCTTGGTATGAACGTTTCACCAATGGCCTACCTCCCCGCCTCTGATTCACTGATTTCCTCGAATAGGTTCCCCTTGGGATCTTTCCTACCTTGGAGTATGCATGAGGTTGCAAAGGCACATCTGCGTCCTCCTCGAGCACTATGATCTCATCCGAATTTTTTGAACGTGGAGGGTCAGCTCTCACATCCGATTGCACATCCACAGCCGTGGTCAAAGGACGCCCTTGGCTGTTGGCCATCACCTCCTCTTTGTCCTCCACCTCAATATACGGTTGAAATGGGCAAACATCGTTAGCGAGTGAAACAACAATATCTCTGACGTCTTCCATAACCGCTGTCCGCCACTACGAAAAAGAGCTTTACAAAACACCAACACAAAAGAGGAAGAGACATTCCATAATCTTAACTTAAATATCCCTGAAGAAGATGCTTGGCGCCCTTGAAAATCGGCATTTCATTCATTTAAAAGTTATCATCCTCCTAAACTTAATGAAAAAGGACGATGGTTGTGCAGAAGTCATTTACCATTTAAAAATTAAAAAATTAAAAAACATCTTAAAAAATGAAATTATAAAAGAAAAAAGAAAAAAAGAAACATTTATAAAAAATGAAATTAAAAAAGAAAAGAAAAAAAAAATATTAAGGTTGAAAATAATATGAAGGAGATTATAAAATTGAAAGAGAAAATTAAATGAAAGATAAAAATAAATAAAAGGACTCTTTCGACTCCATTAATGAGATAGATAGAATAGAGGAAGTTAATACAAAATACAAGATAATTACAAATAAAATTAATAAAAAGATTAAAGGCACGTAGACTAGAATGGATGAGTTCTAGCAATGTTAAGAAAATGTTAGGAAATTAAATGTTACTTGATTCCTTTTAAGAGGTTCAATACCAATACATTTTAAGTAGTAATTTGCATATAAATTTGAGGAGATAAGGGAAATTAATGTATGCCTGAACTAGTTAGAAGGAGCTGGAGCATAGTAATTGGTGCACGCTAAAAAATTAATCACCAAGAAAAGAGAAAACGAACTACAAATTCAATGAAAATACTGTAATTAATCCACGGTTATAGGGTCAATAAAATTACTAAAATTAGTAACTTTCCAAAAATATTTTAAGAATATTCGAATTTTCTAATTTTCTAATTTATTTTTAGTAAAAAAAATGCTATTTTTAGGTTCTGTCCCCCATTCTGTGCTCTCCGCTCTCCAAATCTGCGCTCACCGCTCTGCGCTCTGCGCTCTGCGCTCACGTACAAGCTACCCTCCGATCCTCATCGCCCCGGATTGGACGAAGCCCTTCCATGTGCACACTGATGCGTCTAATCTCGCCGTGGGAGTAATGCTCGCTCAAAACCTCAACGGTAAACACGATCAGCCTGTTGCATACGCAAGTAGGTTATTAAACCAAGCCGAGCGAAACTACTCCACGACAGAAAGAGAAGCTTTGGCCATGATATATGCAGTAAAGAAATTCAGACATTATTTACTAGGCAACAAATTCAAATTCATGGTCGACCATCATAGCCTCTCTTACTTGGTAAATCAACCTCTAGTGACAGGCAGGGTGGCTCGATGGATTATGATACTATTAGAGTATGATTTCGAGGTTGTGTATATACCAGGGAAGCGACACATTGTCGCAGATTACTTATCCAGGGATACCAACACCACCGATGAAGGCATCGATGATTCTTTTAATGAGCTATACATACAAGCTGCAGCCCTGGAAGTCCAAAACCACGACGACTGGACTACGGATATCATGCGCTACCTGACCACCGGGATGACTCCGCTCACACTAACTGGAACCAGAAAAATCAGTTTCGTCAGGACTACATTACCATACACCGTTGTCCACGGCCATCTTTATCGCCGCGGCCCTGATCAGGAGATCCGGTTATGTGTACCGACCTCGGATCAAACCCAAATTATCTCACATCTCCATGACGGACCAGCCGGAGGGCATGAAGGGCCGGAGACAACCGTCAAGAAAATACTCACGGCTAAATATTGGTGGCCCACACTCCACCGTGACGTCCATACTTACATCAAAAACTGCCATGCATGCCAAGTCTCGACCACGAACTTTCAACACCAAGGAAAAGTTCCGCTACTGTCAACACCCCCATTAGGTCCATTTCAGAGATGGGGCTTGGATTTCGTGGGACCAATCCGCCCAGTGACAAAACAAGGGTATAAATATATCTTGGTGGCCACGGACTATACTACCAAGTGGGTGGAAGCAAAACCCCTCCGTAATAACACCGCGGTTGTCACGGCCACATTCCTTTATGACCAGATTATCACTCGTTTTGGCTGTCCACTAGAGATTGTATCAGATCAAGGCACACACTTCGTTAACGCCGTCATAGAGGATCTCATGGAAAAACACATCATCAAGCATAGGACCAGCACAGTGTACTATCCTCAAGGAAATGGACAGGCCGAGTCTACCAACAAGACTATCATCAACATGCTCCGACGATTTATCCACGCAAATCAAGGTGACTGGGACGACTGCCTCCCGGCTGCTCTCTGGGCATACCGTGTAGCCACCAAGACCGCCACCAACCTCAGCCCGTTTGAAATGGTTTACGGCACTCAGCCCCTGTTGCCCACGGAGTACGTGGCACCGATGTTCAAATCCATGAATCCCCGCGACTACTCCCCACACAAGGTACTAGCAGCCCGTATTCAAGATATTCATCACTTGGAGGAAATCCGCACTCTGGCTGTCAAGAACATCACCGACAAACAAGCACTCAGTGCCAAACACTTCCAAGCCTCACAGCCGGCTCGCTTATTTCAAAAAGGTGATCAGGTTCTATGGTGTCCCAGAGATCCTAAGTTAAGAAAAACCAAATTTGAATCTATATGGTATGGACCATACCGTGTCCAACTAGTCTTACCCAATAACACGGTACTACTAGTAAACAACGATTATTTTGATGTCCACGCCACTATTGTTAATTCCAATAAACTTAAACAGTACCATACTACGACTGATCAGGTGGCCCCAAAATTAAGTTTAGGTGAAATTCATACCCACTTGGCGGCTGAGGCTCAGACCATGGCCGATACCATGCCCACCGAAGACCCCACGAACACCGTGACTGAAGCCATACCCGCCAAGGACTCCACAACCTCCGTGGATGATACCCCTGTGCCACTCCCCCAAGTCCACGTCAGCCATATCCGCGTGGAGATGTGCCACGACATACCCGCCCACATGAGTATACACCCCGGGTATGAGGTATGTCATGGGACACGCTCCCTACCTGCCCTCATCAACTGTCCCAACCGCTATGGCAAGTCACGTCGTCTTAGCAATCCTAGACACCATCAACACCTAGAACCACCGAGTATCAACCATCACGCCATCACACATCCAACATTTCTGCTGAAAGGCCATGGCTCCCAAGCCCAACTCATAAACAATCAAATCCACGTCCAAGCCACTCGATTACACCTAGGCCAGCAGGCTTGTCAAGGAGCTTAGCATCACATCCGAGCTGACCAGCCCCGACTACCTAGGCTTCCGCCGCCATCATCCCCGGAAAACCTCCAATGGCTGAGCCCATCTGGCACACCCCCGCCAACATTGTCACTTCATCCCCTGCGGATTTTCCAAGGGCGGCCGCCAACCTCGCGGCAGTACCTCTCTTCCCCCTCAGTCGCCCGGGTCCTTTTGTGTATCCAGCACTGTGGTGGCCATACCTTCACTCTCCCTCTCCCACACAGCGCACACATTCCGTCTTTGCTCTCGCTCACCATAGCACTCATGGCTCTCCCCTCCTCTCAGGTCGTGGAAACCAAGAAACAGGAGGGACCGATCTACCTGCCCCGCATGGTGCGCGAGTGGAAACGCAAGACGGATGGCGCCTGGCTCACCAAGACCAATCTCATTCAGTACTGGACACGGCTGGATGGCAAGGTCGACGTGGGACGTTGCCAAGCTTTCTTGACCTCCATGGCAACTCGCAGCGAGGAGGAGCAGTTCCCAGCGGGATACGTGGAAGGCGTGCTCGTCCGCTACTCCCCGCGCTACCTCCACGCCTTTTTTGGATGGGATGGGACGGGGATCACCGAATGGAGCCCGGAGTGTGCTACGCCAAGACCTGACATCACCGCGGCAATCAAGGGCGTACCTCCCCAACCAGACGGAAGGTACAATGTGTATACTCTTGGTAGCGCAATGCAGGAGCCGTGGTTTGCTAGAATGCGAGGCATACTTAGTCAGATTTATTTCAAAAATGACTGCAACCGTATTCACCCAGATCACCTGAGCGTGCTCCTCCTTGCGGACCAAGGCGAGAAGATAAACTGGGGTTTAATTGTTGATGACCATTTTCGTGTTCAACTCCGGGGACACCGTAGACGCCCTGATTATCAGAGCCCGATAGGTCCGTTTCTTACACAGTACATCGCGAGGTACTTAGCATACTATCGGACCAACAACCAAGCCCCGCAGATGGGTACTATGCTGGATGTTCAGCGTGAACGGGCGGTAATGGTGGCCAGAGACGCCGCTGCTCCAGGTCCCAGCAAACGCCCACGGCCCGCAGACCCTGCGCACAGTGAAGAAGGAATGGTTAGAGCAGCTTATGGAGCCCGAGCTACAGAGTTCCTCGAACAGAGCCGCAAGATGACGACCTGTGTGGAGCATATGCTCCAGGTTATCCACACCATGGAACAGGAGAAGCTCGCAGAAGCCACAGCCCACGAAGATTTTGAGGAACGTACCAAGAAGAAGGCAGCACAAACCATTCGGGCCGCACAGATTCAGGCCAACCAGACGCTCACGGAGGTTCGGGAGGAATTTCGCATACAGCTCGGGGAAGCCAACCAAACTGTTACGAATTTTCGTAACCAGGTAGCCAGCATGGAACTAGAACTGGCCACGGCCCAGGAGCAGGTAGACGCCATGGACAAAGCCAAGACTTTAGCTGAAGAACGGGCCCTACGCTTGGAACAACAGAATGCCGAAGCCTTAGGCCGCTGTAAGACACTCAACGATGCCCTGGCACGAGGACCCAGCCGGGAGCCGCGAATCAACGAGGAGCTGGCCCGACTGCAACAGACCCGCACCGAAACCGAGAACGCCAAAGCCAATTTTGAGGTAAACAAAGCAAATTGGGTACAAAATGCAGCCACGATCATGGCTACCCATGCTTACCGGATGTTGAGGGAGACACCAGCTACCTCCCTTACCCCGCCACAGGAGTTCTTGGATGCTTGCATCGATGCGGCCATGGTCGACCTCGATCTCGAGCAATCGGAACACACCTGGGATTTGGATATAGACCTGATGGCCATTGAAGTCGAGACTCAAGACCACAGCGGAATCATGGAAACCATAGCCACCATGGACCCGTTACCAATCCGCCACGATCAGGTTAGCAGTGTCCCAACGCCCTCAATAACGCTGGAGATTGGTGAACCCTCGGACCGTGTGCACATACCAGATGTGCCTACAGACATGGAAGACAGTCCCCCTGTTTCGCCACGACTGCCGACAGCCTCGCTGCCCCCACCAAGCCCCCCTGCACCCACAAGCCAAGACAACCCCGGCCCATCCAATACAGGGGTACGCATTCCTCTCAAAACTTTCCAAGAGCATAAGATCGCATTACAAAATTTGGAAGAGGAATACGAGATGGAGGGAGATGGTAGTGATGATAGTGATGCCGAGGAGGAGTCCGAGATAGCTATTACCGAGGTTAAGAAGTATTTTGCAGCCCATCCGGACCTAGCTAGTTGTTACGCTAACCCTGAAGCCGATAATGTTCAATGCCCTGCCTGCAACAAATTGTTGGGCAAAACGGTCTTTGACATATATCAGCATGCTCGTACATCCAGGTCAAAGCATAACCGATTACACCGAGGAGTCGCTGCGGCCATAGCTGTTATCTACGGAGACCAAGATCCCCCACGGCGGCAAGCCCAAGTCCCTCGGGAGGCAACGCGCCCCGACAGACGCCCTGCTAGCCGACGCTCCCGCCATTAAACCTGCAAACCGAGGACGGTTTACAATCTACAAAAACCGGCAAAATGTTACCCGCACGGATACCACGGAGAACAAGAAGTAAAAGAAGATTCCAGCCAAGACAAACTGAAGTAAGAAGACGGCGACCATAGAAGACTGGGAGTTGAAGACGAAGTGCCATGGGCACCCAGCATAGAACCGCGGCAGAACTAGCAGTTGTCACCAGGAGTTACGGCTTAGCTTTACTATAAAGTATTGTACTAGACACAGAAATGGGACTTCTGGTTTTCGCATCTAGGATACAGTTTTGAGTACTTAGGCTCTCGGGCTAGGACCTTAAGTCATTTTCCTTTGTCTCTTCTTCTGATCTGCAACTCTGCCTGTATGAGACTCCATGGACAGTATGCCATAATACTAAGCTCTTACTACCTTCAGTATACTATGTGCCTCATAACTCTTCTTGAATGCCGTGTGTTGTGAACCTGGACTTGGTGTGTTACTGTTTGTGTATCGCTGAGGTTTTGTTCCTTTGTATCCTTGACTCCCTGATCTGCCTCGAACCTCACCCCTCGTGACGGTCTCGAGAAGCGGTTGTTCTGCTGGGGAGGCTCGGACCCTAGACCGTCCATTGATACCCGGACCTCTCCCTCAACATCCAGTGATACCATGGCACCCTAGTCACAGCTACACTACGCAATAATGTGACCCGGCCTAGACTATCTCTTTGCTTAGCAGCACCTATCCAGTAGATGTCCGCCCTTGACCTCCCCGTCTTACCTATGAAGTGATCTCAAACCATCCATCTCTGAACCCAGGCTAACAGTAGGCTATTTGAGATTTGAAATATGTTTTTTTTCCCCTAAGTTTTAATATTGTTAATTATTTTAGGTGTCCATTGTCATGTCTATGTTTTGGGATGTTGTTGTCTAACTTGAACCTTAGTAGGAAACTACAGAGGTTCAAAGAGATCTCTGCTTTTGTTTTGGAAAAACTCTGTAACACTATTGCTTGGATTTGTAATTTCTTCTGTATTATTGTCATGCTCACTCTGGTTGATTTAATTATTCGACTGTTGTTATGCTATTGTAAAATTATTGGTCCCAAGGTGAAGTGATATTGTTGTTGTATTGAAGTATGAATGGCGGATGTAGTGATGTAATGCTTTTTAGTAGAATTTCAGAGCATGTTATTGTATGTACTCAAAAATAAGAGAAACATGTGCTACTCTTTGGTCTGTACTCCAATACATAGTGAATATAACATCCTCCAAGTCGTTACTGTAGTTGGTCATAGAACTATGTCAAAGCCTTCGTCTTTCAGTGGCTTCAACAATTACAACCATCTCTTATCCTCATATGCGCTTATATTTTTATTCATGCACATGTGTAGATGTGAGAGGTTGTGTGAGTGCGCTAGCCCTGTATTTTATAAGTCTATCTTGATTTTGACATTAATTTATTTAAGTGTGGATCTTGATGTAGAAGGCTGAATTCAATTGTACTTTGAATGTCAGAGAGCTGCAGTTTGTGCGCGATCATGGATTGAAATAATTACTCCTGAAGACTAGATCGATATGAAATGAGTAGCTTCTTCACCCAACTACATTAAAGAACATGTTGCATTTGACAAAACGCAGCGAAGATGCCTCAAGGACGAAATGAATGGTTGATTAAGAGATTTCTAGGAGCGAAGAGTTTTTGTCCATCGAAGACATCAACGATAGCTTGGGCAATGGCTCATGATACATTAAATCAGACATTTTTTGGGCTCATATGTTACGGAGGATTGCTACAGAGGTTTCCGACTACTTTAACGATATTGTATTCAAATTTACAATGAAGATTTCAAATTTAGATTTTTGATTGTAGGTAGGTCTACAATGCACTGTAGGTGCAGCTCATCCAAATTCTTTTGATTTTCACTAGTGTGTACATAGACTCCGTAGAAAGTACAAAGTTTTTATTGGACCTCCAAGATTCACCTACAAATACAAAACTTGAAGAAAGTTGAAACTAAAGTATACGGTACAAGGTAGGAGCTGATACATCATTGTAAAAACCAATGGCACATGCTGTTTAAATCCTTATCTTGAATCTACAACCAAATTGTGAAAAGTAAGAAAGCCATTTTAATTATTGGTCAAAGTATCATAAGTTACACATCTTAATTGTCTCTTCGGGGGACAACACAAGGAGATTCTAGAGACAGAGTGTAAATCAACTACCAAAGAGACATGGTTTTTTAATACATAGCCTCACAACTAGCATATGCAAATCTAGCAGCATTGAATAAAAACTAATCACTTGAAATTCAAGCGAACCGCATCGTGTGAAGTCACAGAAATGAAGCCAAGCAAAACTTGTCCAGACCCCCAAATTTCTAAATTTTCCATGCAAGTCGATTCCACCAGAGATAGTGACTTGACAACACAGATTCTAGTGAAGTATTCTTAGGGCCGGTTTACACTACGGTGGAGAAGGCCTTCAGTTGGTCAAGAATGCTTGGCCAAGACAAGGTTATATGAGGCAAATGGTGGATATGCCGGAGAAGAATTGAAGGCAATAAAATATTTCAAAAGGACTCTTGACCGGTTGTAGTCTAAACATCTAGAGGAGAAGCTTTAGAGGACAAGTCCATCGGAGAAGTGTACATGTGAAGAGAAGCTCACCAAATGGTGAAGTTGTTTTTGATCAAAAACCATAAGTCTCTACATTCACATTGTATCAAAAGATCTAAACAAGAATTGTGTTCATAAAAAATGAATATGCATATGTATGACAATTTGATTTAACTTCAAAATAATTTTATTATCAAATGGTGTTGTAGAATAATGGTTTTCTTTGTTGATTTTGACTTTTCATAAAAAAAAACATCTCATGGTAATATAATATTCAATTTTATTCAAAAGATAATTTAAATTGCCAAATTGCTAATTGTCAATTTTGGCCCATATATCAAAACTTAATCAATAACAACAATACCATTAGAACATTACATGCTCATGTTTACGAAAACATGATAAAAAGCCCAAAAAATAAACTCTAAGCCCTCAAAATGTCTTTGAAAAAAAATTACAGCATGTAGAACTAGAGTGGGAAGTGTATAAATCCAATTCTAGGAAGGTGGGGATACAAGAAGAAGGTGGAGAGGACCTGTCACTTTGTTATGGAGGAACGAAGAAAAGGTAATTCTTGAAGCCACCTCCAAATTCCGGACATCTCGACACACCTCCCAGCTCCACCTGCCACGAGGAGTAGTAACTGAAAGCACCATACGCGACAAAGCAGGAGTGTAAGGAGTTGGGATTTACTTCTTCTCAAGTCGGGGCTTGGGCTTTATGGAACCTTTACTTTGGGTCGTTTCGGCCTCGGTCAACCCACGCTCATCAGACACGTGGACGACCCCCGGGGTCGGTGTCCTCTGGCCCATCCGTGTTTCACGGGTTTTGTTCCCCATTTTCTTGCATTTTAACCGCGGTGCGGATTTCAAAGAAGGTGAAGATGGACCACTAGCTGGAGAGGCTATTCTTGGCGAGCATGAGGTCCATGGATCAATTCTCAATGGTGGAATCTATGGTCTAGATTTGTTTTTGAAAATTGTTTTTTTAACCACTTAGGCTTCTCTAGAGGAGGAGTTTCTTCTCCGGCCTCAACTTTTACCTTTAGTTTCAACTTTCTCCAAGTTTTGCATTTGTAGGTGAACCTTGAGGTCCCACACGTCTTATGAAGGAAAGAAGAAGTTTTTTTAGTACACTGTCTAAAATGGTGAGAAAACTTTGATATTTATAAAAATATTCTCAGAGGTAACAAATGTATTTAGCATGGCTGCCCAAATTGCCTATCAAATAGAAATTTCCACTTCGGGTACCATGAATATTTTTATAAATGTCCAATTGAAAAAAATAAAAATCCCTCAAAGTTCTTGTTATGGCCTATATTCCAAAAAAAATTCAAAACAAATATCTAAAATTGAGATCGCATGTACATGCTTGAAATTTGAAAAAGCCCATTTTAGGACAATAGTTCTTTAGGGGTTAAGAAAAATTAGTTTTGCTATCAATGCATATTTGAAACACAGTTTTTCTTGAATTTAAAGGTCACCAAACTCTTACAATCTTAATATGAAGAAACTACCAAGTTTTTCCATATCTATTAGTCATTTAGAACAAACAAAAAACTAAACATCAAATCAAAACTCATGGTATCTAAGTCGAATAATTGTTATATCAACATCAAAATCAGAATCACAAGACCAAACACAACTTAAAACAAAAAACAACTTAAAACAACGCATGAGTTCCAGCATGCCTTGCCCTACAAGAAAACCAGAAACGAAAAAAGTAAAAGTAACGTGGACCCGAAAAGAAGGGTCCTTATACACAAGAGAAATTAGTATCGAAAAGCAATCAAAAAGTCGAAAGGGAAGGCACGAATGGGAAAGAGAAAGAGAAAGAGAGATCCCAGAAAGAAAACGAGAGCGCGAGCGCAGGAGCGAGAGCAGAGCAGAGCAGAGCAGAGCAGAGCGAGAGGAGTGGCGATGGTGGGCAGATCAATTCACGACGCATGGGCTGATTGAAGTGCCTTCCGGAGTTGCGCTGTTTGGAGCCAGCTTTGCTGCCATTGGGGTCGGAGCCATTGAGGTGGTGGATTGGATTGGGGGAAGAGAGCGAGTAGTGGCGATGGCGCAGCATGGAGGAGTGATGCCGGGCACCAACACGGGCGCCAGCGCGGGCAACGCGCTCTCGTGGGTGCCGGTCGTGGTGTCGGCTCTCGTCGTCGCGCATCTCTTCGCCCTCGTATGCACACCCCTCATCCTAATGCGTGCTGTCTCGCTCTTCTTTTAAATCTGCATCTGGATGGCGATTGGGTTTTAGGGGATGGTTTCTTTCTCGTGGGTTTTTGATGAGGATTGGTTTTCCTTCGGTTGGGTTTATTTTCTATCAAATTGCGTGATGTTGCGGAGTTGAGGAGTGTTTGGTTTGATGGATCTTTCAACTCAAATGGGACTCGTTTGCTGTTGCTGCCTTTTCTTTTTTTGATCTTTTGCTAGAGGGCGTTAATCGGAAGTGTTTCGTTGATTCGATCAAGTGTTGTTTTTGCTCTTTTCGATCTTCTGCAGAGGATTTGGAGTGGCTGTGTTATATGTGGGGTCCCTGATATTATCAGTGACCTAAATTCAGTTTTGCTATTAGTTCGGAGGGTTTTTGATGTTTCGTTTTGGAACTTTTTGCTGATTAATGTGGTGGATAGGGCGATGATGGAGGAGCATCGGTTCTAGCTTTTGTGTTAGTTACTTAGCTCACTTGCAGTTTGCTAAGATTGTCGACGAGCACATTTTTTGGTGATGAGATTGTCGAAGTTGTATGACAACATGTTGTCACTCTTCGTCGTCGCTTACAACACCCTGTCTTACCTTGAATGAAGCTCAGATCCAGCGTTAGGTTATTAAATATTTCCTTAAAACTTGCTCAATTGCTGCCTCAAAGAAATTTACTGTTCCTTCAAATTTAAGTGTGAACATAGTCCTTGGAGAATCTTCGATGATGAGGATAGATGTAGGCCACATGCAAGCTTGGTAAATTGGCGAGCTCATTACATTTTATTTTGTGTGTGACGCAGGCGTACTGGATTTACAAGTTGGCTTCAGATAAACCAGAGGAACGTAAGAAGGTCCACTAATGTTTGCAAGGGTTTCGGATGGCCTTGCTCCAGTTCAAAGGCCGTGTACAGTGGTTGTAGTTTTTGAAGACAAGACGATTTCATTCAATAGCAACACAAGCTTGGTGGGCCCTAGCTCAAGTATTTTGGCAGGAACTTTAAGTATTGTATCTCACACTCGTCACTTGAACAGTTGAATCAGATGAGATGATTCAATAACTATGTTCCAAGTGATATACACAGATTTGTTAAGTGTCATTACTGTTCACTACTCCAAGTGATGTACACAGATTTTGTTGTGCTTATTTTCCGTTTCTACTAGGAAACATTCGGGTTTCTCTGCACGTTGCGAACGCTTCTATTCTCCAAACATTGTGTATATGAAACCACGGAATAAGAAGGTGACACGCTAGCATTCAATATGGGCAATACAAACGACTTGACAACTTGTCATCAAATGGTAATATAGAACCATGAACTGATATGAACTGCCCAAACAACCGAGGTCAAGTGCACTAAGAGCATTGAGCAAGCGATGAACAGTGAATAGCCAGAGCGAGGAACTTTAGACGAGTAGCTTCAGTGTTACCTTACTTTTTAGTTCCAAAACTGCGTATCTTTCTCAAATTGCTGCACACCCGCAGATGCTTCTGCCAGTCAGAGCAATCCTTGGGTGCTATCTCTACACCAGCAACTGGTTCTGGTCTCTCAATACAAGTTCACTGCACCTTCTCACGAGATGCTTGGAGCTGATAAAATTGCTCCCACAAGAAATCTAATCTATTGTGCAGACATCGCATGTGTGAAAACTATACATGAATATTGTCCATCGTCTGTAGTACCTGGAGGTCCTAATAAGGCCATTCCAACATGACCGGCAAAATGATGCAGGGGTTGTCCGTCCCAATGCATGATGACGGATCAATAATGCACTCTCGTGTGACCAAAAGAAAAATGGTAAAGAATTTCCTACAATGCCGAGCATCGAGTCCGTCAAGAACGTATCTTGGTTAATGATTTGTACATATACGCTGTGAACGTTCACCATCAAGATCTTAGCTGTTTTATCAAACCGGGAGTCGTACAACTGCAACACATACAGGCCAGTCATCAGCTTTACAAACGTTTCAAAGTTCTGCTTTAAAATTCCAGAGCTCCAATTCAATCATCACCCTGTCTCAAAGTAGAAAGGTCAATATAGGAATCACTAGAAGCAAATCTGATTGAAAACTTATGAGCTCTTCTCGTTGTCAGTCACACTGTATGTATATAAGCAATCCCTATTAACACAAACGCAATAGACCACGAAAAAAGGGCCGACATTATTGCGGATAAGGGCTATCGTGGGGATTTTCGACTTGAAACAAAGGGGTGAAGGAGATACCTGGTCACACATTGTTTACAACAGGGGAGCTCAAAGAGCACGAAGTCAAAAATTCCTCATGTATTATTCCCTGGACCATCAGCAGCCTTCGCCGGACGACGATTCAGGTAACGAATCACCGCATCCTCCACCCTGCACTCCCACTCTTCAGTGAGTCCAATGCCAGCTATAAAACCCGCCACATGCTGGAACTAGTGTATCGTGAAAATGCAGGACCAAGCCCAGATTTCATTATCCTCAGGGTGCAACAATACATACCATGGCTGATTGTAGAAATCAGATCTTCGCTCCTTCTCTGAGTTCCGACTGTTTTGCCCAATGACCATTTTCAGGTCACGGCTTTGGGAGGCAATCAGGCCATTGATGAAATCCACTGGGGAATGACTAAAGCCTAGAAAGTACGCACGCCTCCGACGATGTTCATTGATTTTCCGAATGGTATTTGCTATCATGTCATCATAAAGGTCAATATCTCGATGCTTCTCAATGTTAGTCAGAAACTGACTCATTTCCTTCAGAAGAGGCGCAGGAATGTTAACACTAACATCATAACATGCGTTACCCGCGGGCATATTTCCTGACAGTCTAATCCTATGCTGGAGATGTATGGGTTGTGGCGGACTCAAATGCTGGTGCAACCTTGACGATATAGAAGCAAACTTCACTCTCTCATCACCTAAAACTTTCTGCAACGCAGCGTCACAATTCACCATCGTTGGGTCTGCCGGGTTCTGAAGCTTCTTCGTCTTGATATACTGCCACACAGCCGCAATTATGTGCGGCCGAGTATCCACCTCAACGCCAAGAACCTGAGCCAACGCAGGCGACAACTTAAACCTCTCCGGGTTATGGTCCATCTCCAACCGAATACTCACATCACACTCCACATTCCCCCTCCTCTTAATCTCAAACCCCTCCACATGATTCGACGCCCGGGCGCTGTCCCACACAATTGTATTATTCTCCGGATAATGCAGCGGGTCCAACTGAATAGTAATCCTCTTAAAAAACGACGAAAACTTAGGCAACGACGGATTAGGCGGCTTCGCGGAGCCCCCCTCGGGCTCCGGATCCTCAGGCTCCAGCACGCGCCCCATCACCCGCAGCGTCCACGACGGAGCCTCCCCGTAGTGCTGCTGAAACGGAGTATTAGGGTTTTGCCCCTGATTGGCGAAAGTATTGAAAATATACATCCTCAGTATCCGCTCCACGGGCGGCGGCGATCGCACAACCTCCTGAATGTCCAGCTTCTTCCGCGCCAGCGCCGCGTCCACGCGCGCCTCGAACTCCACCAGCTGCGTGTAGATAGCCGACTCCGGCAGCAACGCCGCGACCTTATCAGGAATCTGCTTGTCCACCACCTTCTGCTTCTTCCGCCTCGCGGCCGGCGTCACGTCCGCGGCCTTGAACGCCGACGACGTATTCCCCCCCGCATTGGCCCCCATGGGCCGCCCCCGCCCCCTCTTCGCACTCGCACTCCCTCCCCCGCCCCCGCCTCCCCCCGTGGGCGGCGTCCCTATCTGCTGCGGCTGCGGCTGCTGCTGCTGCTGCCCCCCCATGGGCGCCCCCATCTGCCTGACCTGCTGGCCCAGCGACACCGCCCCCCCGCTGGACGACGCTCCCCCCTGCATCAACTCCCCCCTCCCTTCCCTTCCCTCCCCCAAGGCTCCCCTCCGCCCGCCCCAACCAACCCGGACGCTACGAACGCGAGAGCTCCCTCACCATCTGCTCACTCACCTATACTATCCGGCTCCGTGACGGGATGTTGGTTAATGCTGCGATGGTGGTGGGATTGTTGCTGCTCCCGGGAATCGAAGCAGAGTGCAGCGGACTGGAGGAAGTGCAGCGAGCGAAGAAGAGAGCGGGACGAGCTGAGCCCATCGGCTCCTCCGTTCAATCAGCGACGGGCCCCAAAGGCGTTACCGCCTACGAAACTCATTCTCGTGTTCTGAGTGGGTAGATTTCATGGATCGTCGGTTTTGAGTGCAGTTTGTTTGCAATGCACGTTTTGATTGAAGTGACGGTTTTGGGGTCATATATGCTTTTGGACGAAGTGACTGCTTTGGGGTTTTGTCATGGCTTATGGTTCCTGTGTCCGTTTCCATGGAGTGGCGGTTTTGGAGTGCATTGACGGTTTTTGATATGCGCTTCCTCTCCGAGGTGCGCAAGGCGTAGGCTGTGTGAAGTTATGTGAAGGAAATATATGTGAGTTTTGGTCTTGTTGGTTTTTGCGGCAAGTGTTGTTCTTTGCGTTCAATAAGTTTCACTCATCTTTGTGTGGTCTATTTGCGGGAATAGGTTGTTGTTGCTCTGTAGAGTTGGGCGTATTTTAGACTAATATATTAAGGGATTTTTCTATGGATTTTAGGTGAATATTAAAGTGGGTACAAGAGAAATGAGATGTTGTAGGCAAATTTTTTCATACTCATTGGTACTCTATATAGAAAAAATATTGGACTCTTATTTTTTGTACTATTTTGTTTTAGAATTTAAAATCCATTACAAACTTCTTATTTTTTTAACTTTTCAAGTGAAATAAATTAATTTAAGAATGTTCTACCAAAAAAAAACAATAATTATATAAGGTCCGGCAATTGTTCCTTATACCAATGAGATAGTCACTAACAAAAATGTTTTCAAAAGAAAAAATAAGCGTATTGAAAAAGTCAATGTTGTTTGGTATTGTAACAGAAAAACAGAGATATTGAAATGTAGTGGCCATCTTTGGAAATAACACGTGCACTCAAAGGAATAAAGATGTCATTTCCTTGCAACACTATTTGATGTCTTGTTTAAGGAAAAAAATTGACTAAGAGTCTATTGCCTTTATGCAGTATGCTTGAACAATATCTATTTGTTTCTAAAAACATATTCGTATGCCCACCTTTTTGAAGGAACACCAATAATTCTAACATGATTATTTGTTGTTGGAGCTTTAAAACATTTACATTAATACAATATCATTCTCCATAGAACTCATCAAAATCCAAATTCTAAGGCCAATTTTCCAATTTATCTTGTATTAGAAGTCTTTGATTTTGGAAATTAATTTTCAACAATGTCATAATTTTATGAAAATTCAAGAGTTGAATTCCGAATTCATCAACACAACTTTCCTAAATAGCTATGGTTTCAAAACAAATGAAAGGTAAAAAAATCAAACTTGAGACGTGGATTAAATAAATAAATCAAATCCAAATCAATGATGCAGAATAAAAAGAATTGATTGTAGGCTTTGATACAAACTTTGCTTTGATAATACTACCAATAAATTTGAAGCTCTATAATAAAATTTTAGATCATAAAATTCTAAATATTCAAAAAATCTTTACATATAGTTAGATTCTAACGTAGTGGAGGATAAGAATTCACATCTTATTTTCTAAACATTCCTTATGTAATAATTTTTTATGGACAATGGTTATTTTTTGGATGCAACACATTTTTTAAAAATTATTTTTACAAAAAATATATATACAGAATGATATAAAATTGGAAGATTCTAGTAACTTGTTTCAAGTTTTGTGACATACCAAAAGAGGATGTTTGGCTCAAATAGGTCCAAAGATCTAACCAATAAAATTAATCTGTGAACTTATCCTACCAGCTCTAAAAACCAGTCAGCTATTCATGATTCATACCTCAAAATACACATTCCAATCAAGGTCACAAATCATTCTCATATTAAAAACATTCTCTCCAATCAGAAAATCAATTAAATCAAAAAACGAGGTAACATCACAAACGAGTCTCTAGGTAAGAAAATGATTGAGCCTACAATTAACTGTACCATATCCTGCATGCAATGTTCAACCGTATTCGGAAATAACAAAACCATTGAAAAATCATGATCAATGCAGCAACACATGAGAATACCTGAATGCAGTGCACCCAAGCAGGAACCCGGAGGAGGCTAACTTAGCCCGACCTCCAGCCTAGTGAATCATCGTGATCCATGATCTCATGTCCCATGATGACGTCCCACCCACTGCAACTTACGCAAAATGAAGACAAACAAACCAAACGCACCATGAATGCACCCCCCCAAGTTATGCCGCTGAACCAAGTTATGTGCCCTCCGATGCACGTGTCTCGCTACTTCCAGGACGCCATCGAAACCTTCGGCGCCTACGAATCCGCCGAACAAACTGTAAACTGTGGATGGATCGCCCGAGGCTCGCATCGCCAGCCTCCCCAACGCCCCATCCCACAACGTGCCCAGGGAGCTTCTGCATCACAGTACTACTCTTCCTTACCACGTCGTTTACTGCACCCCACCAACAACTACAACAACGTCACCAACTACTGCTACAACGACAAGGCTCGATGTTCTATCGAACCCATCGCCTCGGAAGGAGCTCCCGCGCGTCGCTAGATCTCTAGATCTCCAGACAATGCTGCAGTGTTGTGGCAGTGCTAGTGGTTTGGGATAGTGCTCAGATCTCGCGCAGTTGAGATCTTTGCGGGTTGCGTTGCTGCTGCGTTGGTATCCGTGTCTGGATCCTGGCAGGGCGAGCGGGTACATGAGAATCGTCTCGTGAAGTACGCCAGGGGTTTAGGGTTTAAGGAGACGACGTGATCAAGTAAGTTGGCGAAGCTGTAATCTCTGGGTTGGGGGTGGATGTCATGGTTTGATGCGTTGGATGGCTAGTAGTGGAGAGGAGGGGCGCGCAATGGGGGTGATGGCGCTGGAGGGGAGGTTTGGGCGTGGAGTTGGAGGTGTGGTGTGTTTGCATGTTGTGGTTTTGCTGTCTTTGCTGCGGGTAGGTTGGATTAGATAGTGGTGATGAGAGTGGAGGGTAGGTTTGGGTATGGAGGTGACTGGATTGAACTGATCGCGGCGTTGGCTGTTGACTGTTGATTGTGTGACAGTGGATCAGTCGACATTTGTAGTGATGTGGCAGTCCAGGTGATTGTGGGAGGTTTTCACGCATTCTGTACCCGTGTGGACATTGTGGTGTTATTTTTTGTGTGTTGTGCAGCAATGGCATGGCAAAGTAGGCGGCATTTGATGGCAGGGATAGTGGAGCACGCGCGGCCGCTGTCGGCGGTGCGGGCGGCACAGGGAATCGCCTACTTCGCGACGCCGTGCTCACTGGTGGGCGCCATCCTAGTGATTTTGATATTTAAGCCGTCGCCTACGCCGTGGCTGTACGGCATTCTCAAGAGCTTTCTCGCAGCGGCAATCTCCATAGCCTTGATCGCTGACACGCTGGACACTGAGGGCAACGTTTTCTCGTCGTGGGCGTTTGCGCTGGGAGCGGGGGTGACGGTGACGTTTGTGGCGCCATTGACGAGCAACGCTCCGACGGGGCCCAACAAGGTGCACCCAGACGACGCACATATGACGGACCGCGACTTGCATGAGCTTCGGAGAGTGGAATTTGATTCCCCGACGGTTCGCGAGCGCGCCCTCATTGGTGGCATTCTCGCGGCTGTCGTGATAGGGTTGCGCAATGTGGCCCATGGGGTGTGGTTTTTCTCCCTGGCGAACTCGGGGCGATGGATGCTACAGTTTCCTGGCATTCTTATCTTCCTGGCACCGCAATTTATAACCCTAGGTGCAGCTGTGGCGGTGCCTATGTACTTCGGCACCAAATGCAGGTGGAGGACGCTCCTGGCGGTGGCGGTTTCAAGTGCGGCATATCCATTGGGGTACAATCTCGGTTCTTTCGCCCTTCCTGCGGCTACAGCGGTGGTCAAGTTTCTTGAATTCGCCGGTGGTATGATGTCGGTATTGACGCTCTTCTGGATGTTTACCTCCTCCTTAGAAAATACTCCATGGCGCCACTGTGTGGTTTCAGCTTTCGTTGGCTTCGGTTGCATGGCCGGGATTAGGTTTGGGATCTTCACGGCTCAATAGCAGATTGATCAACTCTGGTTTTGATGCAACCCTAATTTTGAGCACAACAACAACATTCGTGGTAGAGCTTCGAAGATTATAGACAAAGCGCTCTAAGATGAGATGAGACGAGATTCAGTGACATATCCTATTCTGCACTCTTGAAGATTTTTTGAGATCACAAGGTGCAAGAGAACCAAAGATGAACAACGTCACAATGATTGTGTATGGACTGATCTAACATTGACAGACAGCCATCCGGTCATGTCTATGATTGTAGTCTACCTCAGTTGGTGCAAAAAACTTGAAAGATACTACAGAAGTTCTAATTTATGATGGTCTTACCTGTAACCTTGTAACCTGTTTATGTGAGCTAAGTTATTCCATTTGCTGAAACACTTTTGTGCCACTGATTTATGAGGAATAGCATCTACAGTTCAGATGCCTTGAGAGAGTTGCATTTTGCAGTTCTCATTAATTTATTATGTTTGTTATAGTAGGTTGATTGCATGAAGAGAGGACTTGTTTCGTCCTAATTCTTCTTGTTGATAGTTTCTACATTGCTGCTTTGTCGAGATTCTAGTCCCAAGTTTGAATTGTTCCATTCTTCAGTTAGTTCAGATTCTCCATCCCCATGTAAAGTGTGAGGACTGAGGAGATCTCTGCCATGCTTTTTCTTGTTTCAGATGAACAAACTGACCGGCACAATTTGACTGTGAAGTAATCACTGAGGAGACTATTGCGTACTAGATAGAATATTCCATGGGCTCTGTGACGGTGTACAAGGACCACCTTGTCGCCATGCAAAGCCATGAGGTCATTGAAGTGGTAGTATCCATACACAGTACATGCTGTAGGGGTGTCAAGGAGTACTTTACCTACCAAAGTTTATGGTGTATGTCATTTACTAAAGTGTCTTATTCTGACGAGTATATTGTGGGGAGTGGAGAACAGAAAAAGTAGTGAACTAGGTTACAAAGAGTTGGAGTAAACAATGGATAAGAGAATATACTAGTGCAGGCAAAGAGGAGCCTGGGCTTTGAGATTGTTTGCGTCATGAAGTGATAGAAGAATGGCTGTTGCGCTTTCAAGGGAATTTGTTTGCAGTGCAGACAAATGGTAAATGTGATAACATTGTTAGGGGTTATGGGTGTTAGAGTGCGTGATGCAACATCCTTTTATCTAGCAAAATCTTCTAGATTTTAGGATAACCTTATTTGTGAAGGAGAGTTAGAAGATGAGTTAGCATGCCCACTTCTGGGATTTGGCAAATTTTTTTCAGTAAATTTTTCACTATATTTTTCTAAGTTGCTAATGTCAACCCCTATTGTGATTTACAAAATCGAGAAAAATATTTAGAGAAAGGCTCGTGGAAATGAGGATAACGAAGATGACGATAGTGCGTTTCATCTTATAGTCTTTGTCAATTACACGTAAGTGGCAATTTTCCCGTTACTCTTGGATTTGTACTCAAACTTGGATTTTTGTTGTAAAAAATTCAAGCATTTTGGCAGTAAAAATATTTCCAATGAGAGAACTTGAGGTTTTGTCTTAATTACAACTCTCTTGTATTGGTTTTATATTGTACTAGGAGAGTGTTAACCTAATGAGTTGAGGTGTTGCTAAATCACATGCACATCTAATATTAGCTTTATTGAAAAAAACATGTCGCAGAATTTCAAGGATTAATATGCTAGACTTACAACCTTGAGCTTGATTATCTTCTTCTAAATTATCGACCATAGCTCTGTTTAGCATAAGTATGTCTTTATGAATAGATTTTGCATACTAATACATTTGCCAATGACATTTTGAAGGATTTCAAAGGTGGTTTGGAAATAAGTGTTTTTAAATTATGGTCTGTGAAGTTCAATAAAGAGTAATTATAAAGATGTTGGTATTATACAAATCATTTTGTTTAAATTTGTTGAAGTGTTATATAGGAAGCTTACGATGCATGTTGTTCTAATGTCGAGTAATATATAAGTAATTTTCTTCCAATTTTGAAACACTAAGGTACACACTTCCAAATGTATATCGGGGGGAAGCACAATAAAGTGGACCACAAAAGTGCTTAGCTCATTGCCAATTTCAGCTTGTTGTGTAAACACGCTAGAAAGTGGCTTCTAAAACTTCTTGATGGGAAATTAAGTTTGTGATATAGAAAGTAGACTTGATGTACTACAACTTCCGAAATTTGCGTTCGTAGTTGTTGAGTTGACACTACCAGAGTGACAATGTCCCTTTTAACACAAAAACCAACACAAGGGTTACAAAAGTGTGTTAGTTAGGACGTGTCGATCCATTTGTTGATTCCGTCGACAACTGACAGATTTTCAGTCACAGAAGTGTTGAATTTTCTGTAGAGAATACAGCAGCCACGTCAGACCTCCATGTCACAGTCCACGTCATGTCACAGTCCAGTCAGCTCACCACATCATCTTTCCCGCCATTCAGTATTGAACTTCCGCCCTTTGTTCCTGATACCCGGACCCTTTCAGCAATTGCCAAGTGTAGTTTCCACATCCAGTATTGCAGTGCAGTCCGTTTGGACAATTCTCATCTTCTCGAATCAGTGTGATACCGCCATCGATCAAATGTATTTATTTTATAATATAAATAATACATTGAAACCCCTCAAACATTGTCTTTTCTGCTATTCTATGAGCAACAAATATCTAGCTCGTGCACAAGCTAAGTCAAGAGCTATGACCCGCTCTAAAAGGTCAACAACATCCTTAGAGACACCAAGGAGCTTAAAGGTTAACTGACGGCAAACATCAATTTCTCCCAACTTTTCCTCTTCTGCAAGTTAAATCTCCTCGTTGTTGAAGTGTAAAGCAGGTTCAGGCTCCATAAAGTAAGTCGCTAGTCGCTCCTGAATTGCTGACATCTAATGTAACGCCACCTTTGAGTAGCCCTTTCTGAGGTGCTCTTACCGCAACACACATCCGCCCCCTTCGCTTGGTCACAAGCTGGAGTCCATTCCCCTTGCACCGTACACCATCGCTGCTGTTTCTTTCATTAGTGCTTCAAGAGCCTTGGAGTTTTCTGTCCTCTTCGACCAAATTGAGGCTAATTTTGCAACGGCTCTGTCTAGAACGATTGAACGGGTACAGTCCAAGCAGTGTTCGATTGCTGCCTCGAGATCAGAGCATAAATTGCAGTCCTGCAGTATTGCTTGCATCGAATTACAACTTTGCCCATCAAAATAGCATAAAAAGAACAACATAATTCAACTCGATATCAGCAAAGCTCCAAAGAATTCTCAAAAAACGATCGTATGCTGAACACTAACTGGACGTGTCTGACGATGAGCCTCCGATATACCAGAGCCATTATAAACAAAAATAGGCAATGACGAGTAGAGTTATCGAGTTACAGACCTGCGACACCGGGTTGATTGCTCGTAATGTCTTCATTGCCCATAACCTGCTAATACAAACGTCTCACAGCCGCTAAAGTCATCCTCACTTGACAAAACTGAACAAGCTCACAGACGTTTTCAGATTGAGCATCTTCAATAAAACTGCGCAAGTCTGCAATATCAGAGAAATCAAGCGGGCTGGAGAGTGATTGTTACCATAATAAAATCCCATAATAAAATCCCACGAGACTCTGAATGAACGCAGACACGGAGGAAAACCTCCCCAAGAGCCATCAACAGGTGTTTTTCTCGTCTAACATCACAACCGGGAACTGTAAACTTAATTAGGTTTACCTTTGAAATTAGGTTAAGCGCTTACTCCACCTTCAATCTCTTATCATCATCCGCGGGATCCTTTTCAGGTGTCTCCAGAGTCGAGCCATAAGCCATAATTTGCGCACACACCACGCCGTTCGTCAACAACCCGAGAACGCTTCACACCACCATGCTACACGGCGCATTCTCCTGGATGCTCGTAAACGTGCGAACCCCACATCCAGCAAAAGACAGAAAGTTCGTCAAAAAACTCAACTGCCTGGTGTTCTTCGTCCTCCAGTTCTGATAGATTTGCGGGAGCCTCGCAGCGAAGAAGATGGCATGTTGACACGCATATAGCGCTTCAAACAGATTCGCGTCCAACCTCCCGGCAAGCAGACTCGGCGCCAAGGCGCAGTAGAGCGCGGACTTGAACAAAGTAAACGGACCAAGCTTCGGCGAGTAGTGGTATATCAACGCCACGCAAAGCAGGCTCTACATCAGAATGAACACGAGCTCCCCGTATGCTGAAAACGGCAGCTGCTTGAAGAGACAATACGCCAACGCAATGTGAACCCCGCTGCCTCAAGCTCGAACGACGCCACACTCAACCCCTGGATGCTCTTGTTCTTTATTATCACACAAATCTGCGGCACCTTCAGAAACACCGTCCCTGCCACTATGCCGTACCCCAACACCTTCGACATCACCGGCAGGACGCACTCCTGCCCTGGCATCACACTCTTCCCATACGACTCCACCAAAAACGACACATCCATCCCTGCAAACTCCGTCTTCGACATGATGCCCTTCCACCCAAATAATCTCACAGCAAAAAATCTCACCCAAACGATCTCACAACAAATGATCTCAACCAAAAAATCTGACTGATCCTCAACCTCTAGTGTTCGACCCAAACCATCTGCATACCATCAACAGAACTCAAACCCATCTGGAGCAGAACATCAGGGATGGTGAGAGCAGTTGTGGTGTGTTGAGAACGCTGTCGATAATGCCAGCGTCAAGTGGACGTCGGAGGCGTCGCATGCAGGGAGACTGGCAGTCTCCCTTCGCACTTGCCGAAAGTGTCCCAGGAGGTCAAGATGTGGTGTCGACGTTCTAGGAGACTTTCTGCATGCAGCTTGGGTTGTCTCCTCGACGGATTCCGGCGTGGAACCGTCGAGTGAGACAAACCATGCACATTTGTAATATAGATGGTCTACATGTATTTCCAATGAGGATATAAGGATAGTTAATGTAGCATGAGTAATTCGTCATATACTATGCACTTGCATAAATAATTGATGGCGTAAAACTAGAGATGCAAATACTCGGAGATGCACAAAATGTAACTGTGAATATTCATTATCGAATCTACTTTCTGTAGTGATTGCCCTGTAAGAATGATGTTTCTTGTGAATGTTGCTTCATGTGAATGTTGGGAGCTTTACATGTTATGAGTCAATTAGTTGCATTGCATGTAATTGGTAGGTGAGATTAAAAATGGACTGGTCAGGGTATGTATGGAATCTAAACACGGAAATTTGAATGCTTTAGCATTAATACTGATTATGCACATGTACTTAGCATAGTGTTGTTGTAGCCTTTGGTATATGCATTCTGGATTACATGTGAAGTGTGCAAACACACTGTGCACTTGTGAGAGCGACTGAAGAATCTTTCAACATTACTCTCATCCCGTCTAATGAAAACAAAATGTATAACACAGAAAATGACTTAACTTATATAA
The DNA here is from genome assembly GCA_014871385.1 of Ceratodon purpureus. Taxonomy (NCBI): domain Eukaryota; kingdom Viridiplantae; phylum Streptophyta; class Bryopsida; order Pseudoditrichales; family Ditrichaceae; genus Ceratodon; species Ceratodon purpureus. The sequence continues at coordinate 26,428,101 of CM026421.1, forward strand.
AATTTCATTTAAAGCATCATCTTAGCTTTACCTAAATCATGTTCAAAACAGGGAGGACGATACAGAGGCAGTACTTTAAATAGACCGGGTACATGGGATAATTTTGCTAGGATGACTTCCATCGTAGAAAACTTCATCCACAAAGCCTGAAATCTAAGTTTGACAGTCTGTGTCTGTTCTGACAGAAATGTATCAATGGTTCTGACATTATTGGCACTGCAAAAATTTCTAACAGAAAATCAACAGAATTGAGTCCTTCTTAACAGCAATTTGCAATTTTTTTGTCGGAAAGGTCACTCACTTCTGGTAGTGTGAGACACCTCTATGAACACCACAAAGTTGAACAAAGTGAATGCAGTCATTTGGAAAAGTGACCGTATTACATTGTAGTTTTGACAAAAATCACTTTTGACTTTGTGGGGCCCTTTGTTTGTACATTGCGCTTGTAGAAATGATCCAGGTGGCCGTGTTTGCAATCCTAGATTGGTAAAAAGTATCCCCGGGACATTTTTAAAACACTGTTTTTGGTGAAACTTTTTGTGAGGTTTTCTTCACCGAACATTGTTTTTTAAATTGGAAAAACATCCTCTAAAGACAATAGAGGGCCTCAAATGAAGAAATCAAGACTTTGGAAAAGTTCATTTTCATGATTTAGACCTAGGGGTCAAATTAAGTTTCAATTGAAGATGCTTTTTTCATGGAGATGTGTGCAAGATACCTTATGACACCTTAAAAAGTGACTAAAATGCTCAAAAACTAAACCAAAATGCTCAAAATTAGCTTTGAGCTATAAAAAACAGCACACTTCATATTCACTTCTTAGTGATCACATATTGCACTTGGTGGTCCACTTTATTGTGCTTCCCCCCTATCACTATGAAGTAATTGAGAAATGATTCATATCAATATCATGATCCAAGTGAATATTCTCAATTGTTCATAGTAATGACTACTATAATCTTCAAAAGTTATAATTTTTTAATGAGATTTGCAGACTTCAATACTCAATTGACATGCAAATAAAAGGAAGTACTTCCGCACCACACTACACTTCGAAGATGCCACCATCAACTTAGAGGGTGCTTATTTGACTTTCACCCACTCACTCTAATTAGAGAATGCACAAAAATTATGTTATTTGACTTTCATCCATTATTAGGTTCATATAACAAAAATTAGAGAACACACCTCATTCTTTAGAAATATAAAAGAAATAGCAGCAACGCTAATTGGAGAAATGCTAATTCCCCTTAAAGTCAACTTAAATTCTTCTAAAACATCATGAATTTTGATTTATCTTCATGTTATTTTTTGCTCCAAATAGTAAGCAACTCAGGTAAAATTTGATGGTCCAATCATATTTGATTTATATCAACTTGGTAGTCTAAAACTTGAGGAAAATAAGTTTTATTGTCATTTTATCCTTGAAACCTATATATTTTATTAAATTTAAAACCACCAAGCGCCAACACACCAAATATAGAGAGACAATCAAACTCTTTCACTTCCATTATTTATTTGGAGTGAAAGAAAAATAAAATTGAGCTCAAACAAAATTCATGATATCTAAATCAAATACAACTAACTCTAATACCAAAAATAATAAGACTAAGGGCATGTCAAAGTAATTTTGCTCCAGGTACACATCTAAGAGCATCCCCACTAAGGCCTGAACCGTAAACCTTGTAAACGGAAAGATGTAGAAAGACGTGAATTGTGGTTTAGGCCAAGCCTATATTTGAGCTTGTAAGGTTGTAATTTACAGGTCGAAGCCTGATTTTGGAAGGTTTTTTGGGACAAACCTGTAAATCTGTAAACGGTTTTGGAATGTTTTGCTTCGGAAAGGCACGCAGGTTTGAAAGAACGACGTTCTCATAATACAGGCTTACAGGTTTACAGTACTACTGGGGATGCTCTAATAATGTTATGCACAGCCAGCGATGATGTGTAGTCACAGTTGCAAGATGCAACAAGTGTCTGGACTTCGGTACCAGCTAGCGCATGAAGAAGAAATTCTACAAAAGCTCTGCGGTAGACTCAAATGCCGGTTACTACAAATGTCAGCAATAATCACACTATGCCGTTTCCATTGCACCTCACAATCTCACAATTGAAAATAAACACAATCGACTCCTAAATTCAAGAGCACTAGAATTGAATGTCTAACATGTTACGATATGAAGACCTCAAATGCACATGTTTTGAGGCTCAAAATTGTGAGATGCACATGCCAGATTAAAACACTTGCTTCAAGTGCTGCAATCCAATGAGTCCCCATTGGTATTGCTGGAACCCGATCCCAAGCATACAAACAAAGCCGGCGTAAAACGCTACCATGCAATGGCGCCACGGTGTGGTTTCCAACGAACACGATTGCATCCAGTAAACCACCATCGTCCACATCGAACCCGCTTGGAATTCCAGCATCCTTGACCGAAATGAAAGAGAAGGAAGTGTGAAGGCAGCAAGATATTGTCCCAATGGAAATGCCGCGGCTGAAACCACCACCGCCACCATGGTTCTCCACCTCGATTTGGTGCCGAAGTATATGGGCAGCGCCACTGCCGCACCTAGGTCTGCGGACTCAGTTGCACACCAGATGAGGATGCTGGGATACTCCAGTTCTGCTCTCCTCCATTTCAGAAAGGAGAAGAACCAAACTCCGCAGGCAAGGTTACGCAGCCCTACCGCGACGGCCACAACTATGCCACCGTAGATGGCGCGCTTGCGAACATCCGGTGAATCGAATTCTCGTTTCTGGAGTTCGTGCAGTTCGTCTTTCGTGAGGTTCTCGTCTCTAGGGTGCATCTTGTTGGGGCCACTCGGAGGGTTCAGGGTCAGTGGCCCGACAAAAAGCAGAGTGGCTCCACTTCCGAGTCCAGATGCCCAGGAGGACAAGCTCGTCTCCGTGATTCCCATGTCGCAGATTATGACAACGGCGACTGCTCCTGCTAGAATGGACTTGAGGAGGCCGTAGAGCCAGGGTTTGAGAGAGGATCGAGGAATGAGAATCACTAGGAGGGCGCCCAGGATTGAGCTGAGGCTAGCGCAGGAGGCAATTGCTAGGGACTCCCTGACTATCTGAGCGTTGGTGGTGCAGCAGGCGGTTGCTACGGACTCCCTAACTGTCGCCATATCTGCTATCAGATGTTCTGATGATCTGCTTGGCAAGTTTCAAAATCCGCACGATCCTAATCAGTTTGAGCTATTCTGATGATCTTGCTTCCACTGTACTGCACAGATTGATGCAAGAACAGAGAGATTCACCATCGAATCTGATCTGCAGAATTCACAGACCAGAAGCTGACAACTACCAGCACCAAACATGTTCTGCACCGTACTTGGGTGCAAAATGAAGTTGATTGGTATCTGATAAGAACCTCTAGGGGTCCAGGAAACCACAAGTCTGGGTTGTTTGAGACATGCAACCGACGAGAGTATGCACAAGGATCGATAGGCCTGGAGCAAAGGCGAGAGCATAAGCACTTATGCATTGGAGACCCTAAACTTAGTTGTCGCCTGGCTTCATACCACACCGGATGGTTTCCTCACTTTTGGGCGTAAGTCAGAAGATGTGCCAGTTTGATCATGAATTCAAAGGCTACTGGTGGTGACTCTGGTGAGCAGTGTTGTAGCAAGTGGATCCCAACTTGAGCACATTGTTGCCGACGAAGTGAATATAGTATCGGAGATAAGTTGATTTGATTGTTTGCGACTGTAGATTTTCAGGCATCCGATGCGCCGGATGCGAACAACATTGGTTGACTTTGGTGCATTTGAATCGGCGGGCAAAAGATGCGGAACTTATTACAGGCCATGTTATCTCAAGTTACAAGGAAATTGCATGATCCAAGAGAAGATCAATCAGTGCATTGAGAGCTTTGAGATCAGGACATGGTGAAAGCCCAACTTTTAAGAACTGCTCAGCAAACTCCTTTGGTCGATGCTTGTTGCTACTCAAGGACACCTAGAATTCGTGTTCATCCTTGAAGCACGCCTTGGAGACAATGCCTTTGTTATTGGTGGATAGACATAAGAGGCAAACAAATCTTTAAGATCTAATGCTAGTTAAGCCTTGGAGTAAGACTGACTTATGGATAAATGGTATAGGATGAAAAAAAATATACATTAGAAAGTGAAAGGAATTGATACGTTGATCAAGGTTGAAATACATGAACTTATCAAACATGAAGTAGAACACGAAATTTGAAAATATAAAATAAGATAACAAACATCCAAACACAAGAAACACCACATAATCAATGTCTTGTATTTGTTAGTGATTACTCTATTTCCAAATTTATGCAATCATTTTAAAGATTTATTCATAGGTATTGTGATATATGCAAATTGAAGTTTAATTTTCCTTGAAGATGAATGCAAAATTCCTCATATCTCATGAACATCATAATTTAAAATCCAATTCTTTATAGAGTTTCTGTTGTTTGCGATTCTAACACCCCTGCGACCACAGGATGGTAGCCTGGGCCTCAAACAGTCTAGAGCTGGCGCATGAAGAAGAAATTAGCGCTTACTTGAATAGGATATATTCTACAAGAATTCTAAGATAGACTCACATGCCAGTTGCTACCAATCATTCTACTCTTTCAACAATAATCTCACTACGAGGCTCAAGTTTATCAGATGCACACGCCAGCCTAATACACTTGCTTCAAGTGCTGCAATCCAATGAGTCCCCATTGGTATTCCTGGAACCGAATCCCAAGCATACACACAAAGCTGCTGTAAAACGCCACAATCCAATGGCGCCACGGTGTGGTTTCCAACGGGGTCATAAGCATCCAGAAAACTGTCATTGTCCACATCGAACCCGCTTGGAATTCGAGCATCCTTGAAACCACTGTTTGAGAGGGGTGTGTGAAGGCAGCAAGATATTGTCCCAATGCAAACGCCGCGGCTGAAACCACCACCGCCACCATGGTTCTCCACCTCGATTTGGTGCCGAAGTATATGGGCAGCGCCACTGCCGCACCTAGGGTTGCAGACTCAGTTGCACACCAGATGAGGATGCCGGGATACTCCACTTCCGCTCTCCTCCATTTCAGAAAGGAGAAGAACCAAACTCCGCAGGCAAGGTTACGTAGCCCTATGGCGACGGCCGCCACTATGCCACCGACGATGGCACGCTCGCGAACATCCGGTGAATCGAATTCTCGTTTCTGGAGTTCGTGCAGTTCGTCTTTTGTAAGGTTCTTGTCTCTGGGGTGCATCTTGTTGGGGCCACTGGGAGGGTCCACGGTAAGTGGGGCAATGAAAAAAACGGTTGCTCCACCTGCAAGTCCAAAAGCCCAGCCGAAGAAGCTCGTCTCCGTGATTAACAGGTCGCAGATTATGACAATGGCGACTGCTCCTGCTAGAATGGACTTGAGGAGGCCGTAGAGGCCGGGCTTGAGAGAGGATCGAGGAATGAGAATCACTAGGAGGGCGCCCAGGACTGAGCTGAGGCTGGCGCAGCAGGCGATTGCTAGGGACTCCCTGACTATCTCAGCGTTGGACGTGGTCGCCATTTCTGCTATCAGATGTTCTGATGATCTACTTGGCAAATTTCAGAACTGCGCACGATGTTAATTAGCTTGCTATTCTACTGTGTTGCACAGATTGATGCAAGAACAGATCACTGATCGAATCTGATCTGCCAAATTCAAAGACCAGAAGCTGACAACTACCAACACTGAACATGTTTGATCTACACCGTACTTGGGTGCAAAATGAAGTTGACTGGTATAAACCTCTAGGGGTCCACGAAACTACTAGTACTCTGGGTTGTTGTGATCCTAGCGTTGCAAAGCTTGACCTGCCATCAACCAAAGGAAGTATGCACAAGGGTCAAAAAGCCTGGAGCAAAGGCAAGAGCGTAAGTGGAGACCCTAAACTTAGTTATCGCCTGGCTTCATATCACACCGTCTGGTTTCCTCACTTCCAGCCACGATGCACGTTTGGGCGTAAGTCAGAAGATGTGCCAGTTTGATTATGAATTCAATGGCTACTGGTGGTGAGCAGTGTTGCAGCAAGTGGATTCCAACTTGGGCACATTGTTACCGACGAAGTGAATTTAGTATCGGAAATAAGTTGGTTTGGTTGTCTGCGACTGTAGATTTTCAGGCATCCGATGTGCTTGAGAACAACAGTGTTTGACTTTGCTGCATTTGAATCGGCGGGCAAAAGATGCGGAAGAGTGGCCGTGCACTTATTACATGCCATGTTATCTCGAGTTACAAGAGATGTGAATGATCTTGACAAGACAAGGATTAGTGCTTTGAGCGGACATGGTGGAGAGAGCCCAAATTTGAAGATCAAGTGCTTAGGGAACTTCTTTGGTAGACACTTCTTGCCACTCCAGGGACATTTAAGATTCGTGTTCATCCATGAAGCATGACTTGGAGATAATGTTTTGGCCATCAGTGAGAAATTATAAAAAGCAATTTTAACTTTTTGAATCAATTCTTACGAAGATCATGTATAGTCTCTCATGGCATTTGTGCTTTCTCTAGAGGCGAATCTGTTAACGTCCTGTGAGTTTGATTCCGGCCATGAAAAGCTCCACCATGAGTGAGAGGATGCTCCAGAGCGGCATCTGGTCGTCAGATCAAGAGGCTCGATCCAGCTTGTGAAAATCAATAAATGAGGTTTGAACACCATTCTGTGAACTTGGTGCAAAGCTATCATCTACTTTTGCTGACGTACGTTGCTCAACCGAAACTAGTTAAGATTAAGGAGGTAGCGCATCAGTGGTCATCTGTTCAGATGTACAATTTTACCTTACCTAGTGATTCGAGTTTGTCCTAGAAGCAGAATGTGAGTCGATGCTGATGTTGCAGGACTGCTCGAGTTGCCTGTCAGGGTTAGACCGTGGCGTGCTCCGGACAGTAGATGGTGAATCGGAATTTCTCCTCTCTAGAAGGTTGTGGATTCCGCCCTTGTCCAAGGTCAGTGTGTCCTCAGCCAAAGCTGACGTAATTGCAGGATGCAAATACGCTGTTTCGAGAAAGCTTCTCACATCCAGGTTGGGTTCTAAAGTCCTTTCTAAATTGTCCTTGGCTCGTGCTTCCTGACCATCATCGAAAAGCAGATTGTAAGAAACCTAATACTGTGAGTAGCAATTTGATACAAGGCACTATCTGCATTACTCAACAGTGTCGGAAGACCAATCTTGAGCACCCTGAAAGATACTGTCCTTACAGGTAGCTTGGACAATTTGGACGACAATCAGAAAGCAGGCATGGATCTGCAGAAGAAGCAAACCTGTAATGGGTACTGATTAAATGCTGGTCCAAATCGTTCTGCACAGTACCAATGGAAGAACGATGTCAATATGGGCAATGGCAGCAGGAGAGGCGTCGACGCTGCAGATCGTTTGATTGAGAAAAGCCCAATCAAGGTGATATGGGTTATCAAAAGAGCCACCACAATGTGCCGATGAATGAGCGGCCAGAATGCAGCAGAGCTTTCGTACTTTGGTTCATATACATTAATCACCTGTATTCAGAAGGCAAAGAAGGTTAGATATCCTATACCTCTGAAAGCATAAATGAATACCTAAGATATTATATGTCCAATGACTCATTTACCAGGGTTAAGACATGCATACAGATCAACCAAAATCATTTAGGCAGAATTCAGATCTAAGTGAGTGAACCCGCAATTCCAACAGTTTTCTTGCTGAATTAGTTTCACAACAATTTGCTGAAGGACCTTTTTCACAGAAAATTCAAAAACCCTTCGAACGGACCAGAGAATAACGTACAAGTACTAACGCTTAAAAGGACCTCTCTAGCATCAAATTAGCCGCAAAGCCAAATCTATATTCAAAGTAGAATGTTATCAGACAAGGTCACCTTGGAAAAACACTAGAACTAAGTTTGATGGTAGTTGTATGCACCTTGAAGCTGAATAACATGTACCTGGTTTCGGTAAATGATGTATCCGAAGGCAAAGAACACGATTATGAACGGCAGGATAAGAGGTGAAATGACAGCATATACTAGGCCTAGAAGAAAGTAAAGTCCCAATTTCGGCAAGAGAGCATTGTATTGAGGAGTTGTGAATGCCATGGCCTTATTCCTATCTTTCTCCGTTTTCACAATCACCATATTCTGCAAATGATACCACAAAAAGGCCCAGAGACGCAGGGCTTCAGCTGCAACAGTCGACCAACCGTCCACCATGATGTAAGTAATAAAAAATGTTGACTTCATTGGGATGGAACTCCCGAAAGCCTTCGGAACCCTGAAATAGGCAACCACATGAATCAAGCGTAATTACTGTGAACGTGACATTGGTTTTGGACATGGATAGAGGAGCATTTTCATGGATAATTTATTTGCATGTTTTCAGGTAATTTCTTTATAGAATGTGCGAAAAACAAGAAGCACTGCATACTGTTTGCACACCTGATCGGAGAATCAATATACTGCTTCAGCTGCTCAAACACAGAACCGACGATCACATTGCCAAAAAAGACGTTAACGACCATAACAACAAAGTACTTCGTGGCAGCATTTCTCTCAATTTTTGATAACGAGACTCGACCTTCAAATTTAGAGAGAAACATCATCAGTTGGGGAAGAAACGTGAGCGACAACTTTAGCGAAAGGCCCGGTAAAAAGCCTTGAAGAACAGACCTGATAAACCTCCTGAAAGATTGACAACATCATCAAGTCAGCCTCTTAATATATCTGGAACCGTTTCTACATTTACCATTCCACCACTTCTGAAAGCAATTTGGAGCAAGAAATTTCAAAGGATGCTTACTGGTCAAGGAGAGGCTTGAGGAAGTGAAAGTTCTTGTCCAAGGCATCCAGATTCGCCAATGATTGAACAAATGTGATTGGAATCATAAAGAAAGAAGCGATGAAGAAAATGATGAAGCCAATGAGCAGACGCCGTGAATTAAGCTCCATGTATGGAATAGAGAGATTATCCCAGCAAACATCTCGGGCTTCTGGAGCCCAGTCTGTCAACCAGCAAGTTGAATCCTTGCTCTGTTGTGTTTGTGCGCACACTGCAGCTCCCCATCGTGAGTTGAACGACACAAAGCCCGCCTTCATGACACATTTTTCAGTTGACAAAATGTGGCACCGTTCTTTCTTAATCTGCAAACGTAAGTTCTCATAAGCACCACACCTTGATTTTTTCATTGTATCTAGATCAATTTACTAGCCCTAAATTAATTGAGAATGCTGCTAGTTGATTGAGGGTCAGAAAATATATTAAACATCACTTTGTGTCTCACCGGAAATTTAGCACGAAATACACACCCACTTTGATCTTAGGTGCACAAGCGCGAAGCCTAAATCTAAGGAAGACCGACTTCTGACACCAAGTGCAATAATTGTAATGGAATTGAAGGGACGAGAGGAACCTCTTCAGAGAGTCGATTACACTTGATAGTGTAGAAATCAAGTGCGTCTACTTTCTCTCCAAAAAGACGTAGGAATCCTTTCTGTGTCAAGCCATCACCAGTCTGCGTCAGAATTCTCATGCATGTAAAAGCATGTGCTACGGTTAGAATGTACGTTCATCGTTATCTGGTGATCATGATAACACAATTCAGGGTTATCATGAGAGAATCTAAGAGAGTCAAAGTGTTCAAGCAGTATATTTCGACAAATGCTTACTCGAGTTGTTGAGCGCTTGGAACTCTGCCTCGTGGCCTGCTGCTTTTGAAGATACTCAATCTTGTTCAAACATTTTTCCTTCTTCTCAACAATTTTCGATAAATGATTTGCATTGTAAACAACCTGCAGTGTCCTATATATCATGAATGAAAAACAGTGCTAACTGTTCGAAAAGGCCTTGCACCACCAGTTCAGGACACATCATAACTCAAAATGTCTTGCAAGGAAATCCTTTGTCAATATACGAAGAAGTGTGACTCTCGAAAATTTATGGATGTAAAATTACTTTCAGAATTACCGGCATATGTACAACTTTAATGAAAATCCTACAATTCAATTCAAACCATTCATGATCTTCAGGCACGAGTTTTCCAAGAGGGTCACTGTACCTGGTGAGTGCAATAATGCTCCGAGTGATTTTCCTTGAAGAAATTCTCTATCTGCTGACTTACTTTGATCTGCCGGTCCTTTGGAACTTGTCTCACTAAAATCTATATGAGGTGACCAACTCATCAGGTCAAGTTATACCAAGGTAAAGAACCCTAAGTTTTAACAATTACATAAAGAGCTGACTAACACATTCTGGGAGCAAATGTTAGCCAATAGTTAGCAAAGTAAAATTTGCCGACAGAAAATGGAAAAGAGTGGAGTCTGAATATCTATTGAAGGAGTGACGGTTTACTGTGAATTGATCAGGGCGCCGTTTCTGAGCTGCAAGAAAATTGAACCGTAAACTTTCTACTTCTTCATATTCATTGAACAACATCAGGCAAGTCCAAGCAGTGTACATGTAGGCTCCCAATAAATGAGCCCAAAGCCTGCCCTGCGCATGAGGAACAATTTATCATTTTTTCAATTGTCTCAAGTGAATGCCAAACCATAAGATCGTGACGTCGGAGGCACTTTCGCATTCAAACAACATCCCAGAGACGTACCGCTTTGACTTGTCGTGCACATTAGCTATGGAGATTGTATCGACAGCACTGTAGGCGAAATTGGGATTGGCTGCTTGGTAGGAAATAAGCTCATTGTCGGTTTTGTTGATAGGAATCAATACCAGACAACCCCACGCCAACATTGGTGTAAATATCTTCAAACTGCACAAACGGTAAAGGTATAAAATATCGGAACACGTTAGATTGAGGATCATAACAACGTGCAATCACCTCATACATATTTAACGCAATATCCTCCTCTGTCGCCAACTTGAATATGGACATGGGATGAGAACTTACCCTAGAAGAAACACCCGCAGCAGAACAGCAGAATCCAGGCCAGCATGCTCGATTAATTCTGCCTCTGGCATACGCAGAGTGGTCCATATCCAATCCATAACATGAGCATAGCTCTTCACATTCAGGTTCAAAAATCTTCCAATGCGGTTAGTGCTGCTGTCCCTAGTCCCAAACCCTCCCACTGGCCCAGCTCTTTGCTTCTGACCCTTCAGAAACCACTTGGGAAAATAGACGCGGGCATTCATAGGCTGGTTCTTCAAAACAGCAAACGCAAGCAACAGTACAATCGAGGTAACGACATTAATCCATGCCGCTGTCAACACATCCAGAATATTTCCAGCCATTGTAACTGTATTTCTGTTTGCTAGTCCTAATGCAGTGGACAAAACCTAAATCTTATAGTGCCTTCGAACATGATGCATACTTTCCTTATTCCAGAAAAGAAGCTTTTCCGGCTTCCAATGCATTGTAGCATGTTCTCGTGACATTCTTCACCTCTCTCAAAACCACTCGTGTAGCTTGCTGTAACATTCTGAATGAGCAGCCGCTCGAAGTCCGCCCTGTACCTTCCAAAAGTAGGCAAATCGAATGACCTAATTGCTTGACACTCCGTCAATTGTGCTTCCAACATAATTTGACCTGATTGCTTGACATAGTTCACTCAATTCTGCCTTCCAATGACCTCAAATCCCTCCTGCATCTATAAATTCTCATCATGCTACCTTCAGTTGCAACCCTACCTCACAACCACCAATCCAAACATGGCTGCTGCACTACGCATTCTCTCCATCACGAAAGATGCAGATCATCCCAGTCACAAAGAAAAGTATGTTACAATCTGCACCAGCGCCATGAATCGATATTGATCATGCACACACTCCAATCTCTAGTGCAAATAAAGACAGCATCCAAATCAATTAATGGATCAACTTCGAAGTCTAGCTCTTAACCAATACATCATTACCTCCAGTAGGAAGATCAATGCAGAACCCATTGACTTGGAGATGACAAATGCCTGTGCAAAAGACGTGACATGAGCCTCGATCAGCAGCCCCATGCATGGATCATGCACACGATCGAATACCTGTCCTTCATGGCGATGAATGACAACCTAGAATGTGTTAGATGACTGGAAAGCACGCACTCTCTGTGATAGAAAGGACAGTGGACAGCCTCCCTCACATTGGAAAGGCCTTCCACCGCCTCGATCGGCATTAAAAGCTTGACGAAGGTGCAGCAGACACAATGGGCCATCGTCGACCACTTGGCATGCAGCTTGTGTGCATGGGAATGCAGTATTATCTCTTTTAATTCTCCTACGTGGGTTTGATTTTGACGGTGAGCAGGCAATTCCCTGAAACCGCTCCCCTTGGCAACAGAGCCCTCCCATGCCCCAAATTCATCCATCCACCATGTGTATTAGGGTACAATGGTGGTTTTTAACACCTAAATACCTGTGCAATTATGTGCTGGGGGATGGATGTATCAGCTTTTCTTGTTCTTGTTGGACGTAAATGTTTTTTATCCATTTTCTTTTTTGGTTGGAAATTGTTTTGTGTGGTATGATGTCGCTTCTTAATGTTAAATTTAGGACATATATATATGCTATTTTTAGGTTTTTGTAGCGACTTGAATGTGAGAAAGGTAGTAAAATAATTCATCATCTAATATACTTTAGGTGTTTTGGAAGTTTTGATGAAAACTCAATTTACGCTATGAAAATAATTTTCAATGCATATATACTTAACAAAGATGGTCATTGAGATAAAGTCTTCAGAGATTTAGGCAATTTTGAGGTAATTTTGATTTTTTAAACCACCTGATGGCAACAACGATGAAGCTATAAAGCAGCACGTCAAGTGTTTTACCATGCAAGGATTCATTGAAGCATATATTACATAGTAAGAATGTTTCAGTTAGACCTATTTATTTTCAAAGGGTAGGCGCTTGCAACATAATGGGCCCAATTTGTTTTCATCCATACACAATATATAAAGTTTTCATCCAGCAATCATTTTCATCCAATTAATAGTTTCCATCTAGAGATGTTGTTTTCATCCCCATAAATTTTTCATCTAGATGAAAAATATCATCTATATGTCCATTTTCATCTAATGCATATTTTGCATCTACAAAGAATATTACATCCAACCTTTGGTTTACATCTAATGCTAATATATATCATCTTGTTTTTGTGACGCGGCAACGAGTCCATCCACATGACCCACTATACTAGAGTTGTCCCATCAAAAAAATTCTCTTTGACATTATGGGAAATTATAATGATTGTACTTTAATAATTAACAAAAATTCAAATTTTACTCTTATTTTATTGAAATTTTTGGAAGTTCTTTTTCCCATTCAGATACATATATTAAATATTTGGATTGTTGATTGGAAAGGTTTAAATTATCCTATTTGGATTTCTGATTAGACATGTTTAAATCACCTTTGTGATAGTTTTAAATTTGGAAAATGTAAGGCATTTTCAACACACCCCCAATGATTAAAACAAGGATTTTTTTTGCGCTTTTGAAGCATATTTGAGGCTCAAACTTTGTGAGCTAAACCTAGCTTCAATACTTACAATGATTGATGACCCTCCATAGATCAAATAAATTTGCAAAGTATAATTTTTGGGCATAAAAACTTATGTAAGTTGTTTGGACAATGTAAAAAACTTCTGCAGTGAATTTGGATCTTTATAACCTCTCAATTTGTAAGGTGGATTATATTCCAATTTGGTATATACTTTCTTATCTAAGGTAAATACAAGATCCTACAGTTACAAATTCTATGAGATGTCTAATTTTTAAAATCATGATATTGCTATTAATAGGGGTTTGTTTTTGGCAGTTGTGAACTTGTGACTCAAAAAATTCAAAGAAACTTTAAAGATTAAAAGGCATATAGATATAAAAGTAAATCCCTCATTGACAGCATGCACATTTATTATCACCTACATCTCCTTCTCAATACTACTTCATGAACAACTCAAAATCTCACAGTCCACTGTTTTTCAAATCTCAGTAAATACCAATGCACTTTCAACATATTACATCATGCCATCATCTCTATAAATGCCAAAACAAGTCCTACCTTAACACCATATCTTACAAGAACTTCCAATTTTTGGTTGGCACTTTTTACAATGGAAATCATAAGACATATTTGCAACAAAAATATGTCCTTATGCATTCATCTATGAGATTCATTCTGTAACCCTTTCTTATTTCTAAACATACAAATCCTTTTCACCAATATCACAATTTCCTTATTCTACCAAGAATAGGTGCATCTATGCTATAAGCATGAAGAACTTGTAGTACCCAAAAGTGTTGGAGTGTACTAATAAATTTTAAAGCCATGAATTGTAGCCATCAACTTGCATTGCGTGAATTCCTTTATGGAGGTTTTAATGTTGTGATCTGTAAATCATTTTTTATCAGTATGTGGAACTTTCAACAAGATTGCAATCAGCCCCAGTCAATGTAGTACAAATTGAAGGAAGGTTAGTAGCCGGCACCATTCACACAACTTAATTAAGTTAGGGGTCACTGCTTTCACAATCAACCATGTCCTCATGGCTTGTTTGGGCTGATGGGCCCATCCTAATTATCCATCAATTTCAATTCATCTCATATAACCATACAACCAAAGCCCCAAAAAAAATTGACTAGGTTCCACCAGAAATACTATTTTTAGTGCAAAATGATGAGGAAAAAAATCTTTATTTTGACCATGAGATCTTGAAGTAGACTATTAAAATTTGAACTTTGAATTCTAATTCCACCATTTTCAGATGTAAAAGATATATTAAAAAATTCTTATTTTTATTCTATCATCGTGCTCTCTATTTCTTGTAAAACTGCATCACATCTCTATTTCTTGTAAAAGTGCTCTCAAAGTGCTCTCCATTTCTAGTAAAACTGCTTCATGTATTGCGTCTCCTTATCCTTATTTCTAGTAAGACATAATAAGCAATTGCTTCATTTATTTCTTCACGTAATCCAGAATTTATTTCTTTTAGACGAAGATGGATCATTTCATTTTGATTAAGTATCAAGGGATGGCGGCATACTGCACATGTTGTTTTTCCATTTGATATAAATTGTTTTTTTTTCCATTCATCATAACATGATTTACAAAACATGTGATTACATGGAGTGCATATAGGATTACTAATCACATCCAAACATATGTTCCAAATTATGGATTCCCCTTCTTTGGAATCATTTGATGAATGAATTCTGGAAGGTTCCATTGATATATTAAAATATAATTTATTGTTCTGGAATTGAATAAGTTGAAAATAATAATAAAATATTATGATGATTAACTTTCTTATAAAGCATTCAAAGAAATTAGACTTTACAAAACTGACAAATAACAAGCTTGTAATATGAAAATAATAAAAATATATATATCACAACACCCATATATATATATAATATAGACTAAAAGTAAAATATCATAATTCTAAATTTAAAAATAATAATTTATAGCATTACAAAATAAAATTAAACCATGATAAGATATATTTAATACCATCTCAAGATACTTAGAAGATATTTTGCATTATTTCAAGACGACGATTTCTTGATTGGTGCAATTATTTGATCATACTTCCATGCAATCCAACATTTTAGGACCTCAAAAATTTACAAAAATTTTGTATGACACCATCTTTACATTTATTGAAAGTATCATGCAAATAATGTTGAAACATTGCTCACCAAAATTTGGAAGTAGAGGAAGAAGAATGTAGCATCACCAAAAAGATCATTCAATGACCGAGGGCTCAAAAGAATGCCATAACATTTGCAGTTCAAATAATTTATTTGTAAACTCAGTATTCCATAAAACCAAAATCCAGACAATCAGGACATAGATTATTGCATCTCCATCTAATTGCAAAAAACATATGATACATTGAAAGAAAGTGACCCTTAATTAATAAGCTAAATCCAATTACCATACATTGATAGCACGTTAGTTCACCCTAGAACAATATTTAATTTTTTTAATTTTTTGAAAATAAATGTTCATCTCCCAAAATTTTAAGTTTCTGGTTATCATTTTTTTCCAAAAAGACTACTAAAAATACCTTAAACGGATTGAAAATAGAAATTTATCACATAAAATAATGTATCATATTATTTTTCCATCTTTAAAATTTCCAATTCTTGTTCCTTTTTTTAGAATTATTTATGAGCAAATTAATCTCCTATCTTGGTCTGATTGGAAATAAAGCGACTGCCGGACCTCTCCCTCCCAATTTTATATTTATATTTGGCACAAATTGAAAGGGTTTCAATTGATCCCTCCCAATTTCCAAATTCAAAGTTGCAGTCCCCAGTCAAAGAAGCAGAAGAGACTAAATAAAATTAGTTAAGAAAGCAAAAACAATTAATTTATTTTTGAACTGAAAGAGGCACACGCAGCAGCCCCACGTGGCACGCCCTGGCGCCCTTTTCCTCCAATTGGAGGGGCCTGGTCGCCCTCCAATGGCGCCGACACTGCCACTGTCCGGGTGGCCTTTATATATACAAAGTTTATATTTTGCATTTAAATCAGACTTAAATAATTTACTACCGTCAGGTTAAATATATAAAAATATAAATGAAAGAAGTTAAATCTATATGATTTTAAATTGCCCCAATGTCCCTAATCTCTCCTCCAATTCCTAGCCCTCTATCCTCCATCCTTCTCCCGCTCTTATGATGAGTGAAGATTTAGAATTTTAAGCCTTTTGATGTTTTAGAAAATTTCCACAATACTAATGCCACTTGATAAGATTCATGCTCAATTGCATTCTCTACTCCATTTCACCTTGTGTCTTCTTATTGATAGCCTTAGTACATTCAAATTTGTCTAATAAATTAATATAATTTAAACTGGTAATCTCCACATTCAATGCTATAGTTACCTAGGTGTTTCCAAATTCGGAGTCAAAAGAACTTGACAACTACCGTGATTTGCAGAGAGCTCTTAGAGAGGTGGAGAGACTTCACATGATTAGGGTTGCAAATGGTGCAAAGTGTGTCGATGTTTTATATACCTGGACACCCGGTTTAATTACATAGTGCTCATGGCATTGTATTGTTTAGTAAAAATTCATTGAAGAGCTGAACAATACTACAAAGTTATTCCTGACCATAAAATGTCCCTTGCCTTCAATATCCAAATGGAGAGCTTCAAATCCATTTAAAGAAGTTCTAGTGTAATAATGATTTGAGATATCTCCACTTGTATCACCATTGTGGTTCTTCAAGAAATATTTTTTTGTAAAGAATTCACAATGATTTCAATTTGGAAATAGAACTGTGAAAAAATTGCATCAAATAATAATTCTATATTTATAAAAATAAATAATCTTCTTCAAATTATACATTTCAAATATATAAGCTAAAAACTCAAAGTATTTAGTTATAAATGCACGTTCCTTAGTGAATGATCTGTAAATGAAGGGGGTCACCAAAAGGCAATTGAAGACCAAAAAGAAATTAGAGCATTTGTATTATGAGAACAATGTCAAGCTTTTGCATCTCAATCTAGAGGTACAAGTATTTAAAGCAGAGATAATGGATTGTCATTCAAAATTCTAATTTTAGTGCCCATCTATGCCTCTCTTTGCTCTTTCTCTCTAAGTATCTCTTTGCCTTCATATGGCCAATCAAAAAATAACTCCATGGAGTAACTTTCCTATGAGGATGAAAATGGGCTATGCTACTCGTGCTTTGACACAACAGAAGTAGATAATACTGCATTGGATAACGAGGACATGATTGTAACCAATGACCTTTTCCTCCTTTCTCATTTTGGTATTATATCCTAAAACCTTCTCTTTCTCAGACATTTTGCTGTTTCTCTTTCTAAACCGGCATCAAGCCAATTCACCAGTATGAAACGAGATTCAACCATGCACATTGTGTCCAGTAATGTATCAGTACACCCTCATCATGAAATAACAGATCTCACCACTACTACCATGGCTTGGGCAATGTTATGTACATGCACACTCCGGAATAACCTAAACTCAGCCTACCTTGAAGCACCATCTAAAGCAGTACTACTGCAAAAGAAAAACATGTCACCAAATGATCACCCCATGTGGCGATCACAGTGTCCCAATACATGTCCGGATGGTTGCAAGTGTAAGATCATGACACCGGAGTAGGTATCCGCTCGTAAATGAAAGGCGCAAAGCAGGTAAACAGGCAGCATCACCCCCTTGAATGCCTGCTCATGTGCTCACTCCCTCCGCAGCTGGCACTCCTGACACCCAAACGCGCCTAGAAAGAATTAGATGATCCCCATTCATGATAAATTGACAACCCCTTTTTGTATGCTATTCCTCATGCCCCTCTTTTCCCCACCCCCTCTGTCCCAACCTCTGGCCCTTTCCCTATCTACTCCCCCTGCCACTGCCCCCTTCAATGCAGTAGCTGCCAGTACTCCTCCTCTGCCACT
Organism: Ceratodon purpureus; assembly: GCA_014871385.1. NCBI lineage: Eukaryota > Viridiplantae > Streptophyta > Bryopsida > Pseudoditrichales > Ditrichaceae > Ceratodon > Ceratodon purpureus. The sequence continues at coordinate 26,446,447 of CM026421.1, forward strand.
TCAGTCCTAAACAATTGTATCCCAAACCAATCCATCAACCTCCAACTTCCCTTCCGAGAAAACATTGTCCTCACTCACTCCACGTTGCGACCACTTCCCATCAACATTATGGGGATCCGGAGCTGGATGATGAGATAGATCACTCCGTGTGTGACGTTTGCAGGTTCACAAGCGACGTCTTTGCTAGCTTAGCTTTCCTGGTGGGTCCAAACTCGGCTCTCATGGCTGCATGGATATGGGATATTGCTGCTGCAACTACTGCATGATGCTGATGCAAGGCTGCTGCTGCTGCTGTGAGAGAGGAAATATACATATATTTATATGTCAAGTGCTTTTCTTAGCAGTGTGGGCTGTGCTGGAGCTCCTTGCTTGCCGAAGGAGCAGCTGAGCTAACTTAGCTGGAGGACTGTGATCATCGAAGTGGTGGTGAACTGGAGCTCTCTCTGTGAGTGTGCCAAGTTGCAACTTTTGGGCTGTGGATGCTTTTGTGTGTGACGTCTTTTTCTGGGATTTTGTTGGTGGATTGTGTTTCCAGTTTGGGATTCTGAGCTGCTGCTCGTGCAGCTTCCTTGGTGGTGTTTTACTCGGATGAGTTTTCGTTCGGGTGGTGATGTGATTGCTATGTGTCAACGTCGAGGTGTCGTGTGGAAGGTCTGAGCTTGGGTGAATTTGATGATGGAGGTGTGCATTGTAGATTTGGGAGTTTTGGCTGATGTGTTGGTGGTGTTGGTTTTGGTTTGATGTAGCTCGGAGGTTTGGGAGGTAGAGGGGTTGCTCGGAGCGTGGGTGAGGGGGAGGTGGTAGCCGCCATGGCGGCGAATGGGGGGCAGGGGGGGACAATACCGAAGCCACCGATTCGGGAGGCGAGCGGGGAGCGCTTGTCAGTGTACATCACGCCTGCGCGGCGGCTTCCTGATATGCTGCAATCGGTGAACCTCAAGTATGTGAAGCTGGGGTACCACTACTTGATGACTTACCTGGTGACGTTTCTCTTCATACCCCTGCTGCTTGGGGTGTTTCTGGAGGCCGGGCGCATGGGCCCGGCCGATCTGTGGCAGCTGTGGGAGAATTTGCAGTTCAACCTCGTCAGTGCGATCATCTGCTCCGCGCTTCTGGTGTTCGGGGGGACTTTGTACGTGATGTCCAGGCCGAGGCCCATCTTTCTGGTGGATTTCGCCTGCTATGTGCCTGAGGCGCAATACAAGGTGCCCAAGTGGTTGTTCATGGAGCGCACGCGGATGACGGGGTACTTCGACGAGCCCCACCTGGAATTTCAGCAGAGAATTCTCGAGAGGTCGGGTCTCGGGGAAGCTACTTACTTTCCTCCGGCTATGTTCGAAATTCCGCCAAAACCTAATATGCAGGCAGCTCGGTTGGAGACGGAGGCGGTCGTGTTTGGATGCCTGGACGAGCTCTTTGAGAAGACGAAGTTGAGCCCCAAGGACATAGGCGTGTTGGTGGTGAACTGCTCCTTGTTCAACCCTACTCCCTCGCTCTCGTCCATGATTGTGAACAAGTACAAAATGCGGGGGAACATTCGGACGTACAATTTGGGCGGGATGGGGTGCAGTGCCGGAGTGATTTCAATCGACCTGGCGAAAGACATGTTGCAAGTGCACGGGAACTCGTATGCTATTGTGGTGAGCACGGAGAACATCACGCAGAACTGGTACTTCGGACAGCGGAAGTCCATGCTCATCCCCAACTGCCTGTTCCGGGTGGGTGGCGCGGCCATTCTGTTGTCGAACAAGCGGAAGGACAAGGGGCGATCCAAGTACAAGCTCAACCACGTGGTCCGGACCCACAAGGGCGCGGATGACAAGTGCTTCCGGTGTGTGTACCAGGAGGAAGACGACGCCGGCAAGGTGGGCGTGACTCTGTCGAAGGATCTCATGGCTATTGCAGGCGATGCGTTGAAGACCAACATCACAACCCTAGGCCCCCTCGTGCTTCCCCTCTCCGAGCAGCTCCTGTTCTTCGGCTGCCTTGTGGCTCGCAAGGTGCTCAACATGAAGGTGAAGCCTTACATTCCTGACTTCAAGCTCGCATTCAACCACTTCTGCATCCACGCCGGTGGCAGGGCCGTCATTGACGAGCTGGAGAAGAATCTGAACCTGACTGCCGAGCATTGTGAGCCGTCTCGCATGACCCTCCACAGATTTGGCAACACTTCGTCGTCGTCCATATGGTATGAGCTTGCGTACGTAGAGGCGAAGGGGCGCATGCGCAAGGGAAACAGGGTGTGGCAGATTGCGTTCGGGAGTGGGTTCAAGTGCAACAGCGCTGTTTGGCAGGCGCTGCGCACCATCAAGCCGTCGCAGCAGTCGCCGTGGGCGCACTGCATTGATGAGTACCCCGTGCACATCAAAGAAGTGGAGAAGATAAATTACACCAAGTGAATTGGTAGTACAAAATTATTGTGAAGTTAGAGTAGAGTGATTTATTTTATGGCCAAGGGAACAACGAAGTGTACAGCGTCGCCACAAGGCCCTTGGCAAGCATGGGGAGTATAGTAGGTGGCCGAGCTTCACATGGAGCTAGCGCCGAGTTGCCATAAAGAATAACACAATTGTGCATTTGCCTCTGCTTCTTCATTTGCTTCCGAGGTACTCCGACAGCCGCCCCGCCAGTCGAGTCTCTCACTTTCATTATTCATTTCATTAGCAGTATGAAGAAGAAGGTGCAAAGTGCCTCTGTAATGTATTGGACACAATAAGAAAACAGAACGCAGTCTTGCAGTTATTCAGTTTGTGCACAGAATTGTCCCATGTATCTTACTTTCATTTTATAGTAAAGATTGATCCATTTGTATGGCTCCAATTCTAACTTCTCTCTACTCAGTGAGTTGTAATGTTGTTCTGTGTTTCTCCTCCTTGCCAACTACTCCATACAATAGTCCTCACTTTCCTACAATCTATGCTTTCACATTGTTCGGTACTAGTATATCGGTCCATCGGTGCTGAAATCATGAGTTCATTTCACTGCACATTGATGGTACTATCATATGAATATTCAATTCAGAACCACCCTGCCGAGAACGACAATAGCATTCAATGTTGTTAAAAAAACTCATATGATAGTACCAGTAACTACTCATTGCTGCAGTGGAATGAATTATTTCGCATTTTATCCAATGCCGTGGCTCTGACCTGATCAGTTCTAGCAAAATTAGGTGCCCCTGAAATGCACATTATTCATGTGTATTCATTATCCCTTCTTTCTCTCTCTCTGTCTCGATGGTTGTCTTACGGCACAGCTGTAACGATAAAGTCCGTTTGCAGATACAGTGTTCGATTACATTTCTTCTCTCCTTTACCGCAAAAGGTAAGAACATTTCATTACAGAGCATCATCGTCGCCAGAAACCTCACAATCGACCATTAACTTGAGCATTGCCTCAGACGGGGCGTTCGCAGCTTAGATCATGAAAGTTAATTCAGTAGACTCAGCCCTTTCACTTTGGCAGAGTTCACAGAAGGGCTTAAGAGCTAATAACTTCTTCCCTATTCTGTTAGAAGAAGTGCTTCTTCATTCTTCAGATGCTGTACTGCTTGAATTCGAGCACAGTCTGAAGGCACATGATACTGAGATCATATGTTTGAAAGGATATGAGAGGATATGGCGTTTGAGCCATGTTAGCGATCATCAAAATTAAGATCAATAATATTACTCTGTCTAATCGAAGATCGTCCTTGCACGTAAGGAGAATAGGGGTTAGTTCACTGGAGTGGGGGAGAGAAAGCGTGGGACTTTAGAGAATGTAGTAGTTGCACCTATCACACAAATGGCAGTATGATCAGAATGTGTGGCAACGTCTAGGACTAGGTAGTGCGTTTTTTAGCTACTTTGGTGGTTGGTTGTTCGAGCAAGATAAGTGGAATAATGGCATCTTCGTTGGGAAGGTTGCACTATGCTGTGGGTCATCTCTGTACCGAATTGTTGGCTTGTAAAATAGTTGAGAACGTTCATTGCTACACAGTCCGTGTCGTACCTTGTGTGACGGTGGCAACCCACTTGAAACAAGCTTGCTGGTCTTCTTAAATTTCTTCATTACTGCATCAGATCCATGTTTCTTGTGAATGTAAGGTGATGTTTCTCGTAAATCCATGACCTAGTTTGAAAGCTGTGATTAGCACACATTGTCTGCAACTAAAAACATTTCTACTCAGTGATATGTACTACCTGTTTCACAACTATGAAACCACAATTTCCGATCATGTTTGAGGGACGCATGTTACAGATGGTGTTTGTGAGAATCTGGCCTGCAGAATAAATTTCACTTCAGTTATGTTTGTGAGGATTTCTAGTAATAGTTTAACACTAAGATACATGTTAAGTCCTGTCCGTGATGCTTCACATAAGATGAATACTGTATGAGTGCAATTGGCCTTGGACAGAGACATTAATGACTCACATGTGCATGAGTTCGTTCGGGAATCGGGATGGTTAAGAAGGCCCAATGACTGGATTCCACTGCAAGACTTTGGTACAACCTACCAATCTCCGCCAATTACTTCCTTCACCCACTTGGTTGTGAACCGAACGTCCTTTGCAACATTATTAATATTATAGGAGTAGAAGGAAAAAATCTGGATTTATTCAATTAAATCAATTCTTAAAAATTAAAAAATATGATTTTTTTAAAAAAAAAGTTGAAAGTATCCTGATTTATTACATCTACGTTCCAAACTAGATTTAGATTTAAAATTTGAATTTTATTCATGAGGAATTTTTAAATGGAGTAGTTCAAAGTAACTCCTTGTTTACATTCTAGACTTCCGCTTTAAAGAATTATTTTAAGAATTATTTTAACAAACCTATCATATATGGTACCTATAGCGATTGCTTTTAGAAACCATGTGAGACTAGTAAAATAAGTGCCTTTCTCTCTGAGTTTTATGCCACCCACGTCCAAATAATTCAAATTGAAAGGCAAAACAAATTGCAAGTCATCCCAAAACCGGAAACATTAAAAGGAACCTGCCTATGGAAAGGCAGAGGAAAAAAATTCTTGTCCCAAAAACAGTTCAAAAATGGAAATATCCATCCCATGAGATATATGTTGTGATTATCTTTTAAAATGATTTTGAAATTAGAAACTTTTAAAGCTCAAAAACTTTAAATTAAAAAATATATACATATGAAACATGAATTCCTTAAGACAGACTTGTTGGCAAGCTTCCTTAATAACCTCGACTTTGACCATTACAAAGCTAATCCTTAATTAGTTTTCATTTGAAGCTTGAAAGTTTGCATGTAATACTATAGAGTGGTCAAACAAGTGGCTTCTGGTGTGCAAGCTATGGAAAAGAATCATACAGATCTTGGTAAGCATTTATACATGTAAGGAAGAGTTTTCAAACAAAACTTAATCAAAAGTCATCTATGTATTAGTTTGAAGTCACTAACTTTAGATGCTTTGATGCACATTTTATATGCAAGTATTGCAGTTGAAAAAACATTGTTAGAACGTAGGGATGATTGTTCCAAAAATCTGAAAATACATAAAAATTCATCTTTTTCTTTGAATGATAAGCAAATTTTTATATTATTTTTCAGATATCTTTGTGAATGCTAGTTATTATAAAATTTAATATATTTATATATAGATTACATTTTCACTATTGTGTTCAAATTTCATATATGATATGTTGATATTGATGTTTATATTATACCTTGTTGATTTCCAAAATAATCATTAAGAAATCAATTATTCCAAGAACCCGTGAAAAATGAATTTGACACTTGCAAAAATCCAAATATTTTTAAAAAGCCTATCCACTCAAAATAATTTTTTAAAAAAACACCACTAATTGGATTGCTTTCAAATGGACTAGGCTTCACTGCTTGCCAGCACAATGGAAGAGGAATGACTTACTAGTGTGCCTGCTTTGTAATTGCTAAAGGTGACATGACAACCTCGTACCCATGTACATTGTACACTAGCACTATAATAGCTTCGCCACTTGGAAAACAAATGTTTCTTCTCTTTTGAAAAACTAAGGTTCTTCTCTCCAAAACTGAATTTCTAAATTTATTAATTTTAGCAAAAAAAAACCATACAAATGACCTTAGATGACTTAGAAATAACAAAACAATCCAAAAATTAATTGATTCTATTTTCATTTTGTTGTCCTTATGATTTTCTAATGTTAACCTATTTCTATTTTAGAATTATTTGCGGATGAACGTTCTATGGTACTACAGTATGGTTCTAATGTTACAAGAAAATAAAAAGGCTTCGACAACAACAAGCAGTCTACAGTAAATGCAACTTTTCTCTGATTAGACCATGGTACACTTCGGTATTAGCACTTTGATTTTGCCCTAATACGGTATCACACCTTGTCTGGTCGCCCAATGAGAATGAGAACTGGAAATTAAGTTTGCATCCAGCAGCCGCAACCTACACTCCGTCAAATTCTTTTGGCCATCCATTCTCAAGCAATGTGGATATCGGCATCATTGTACACTGCCTCTGTGTATATTCCACTGTATTCTGTGGGGCCCACAACATTTGGGGGCTTCAGTATTAGAGGCTTCAGTAACTTATCTGCTGATGCTTGCAAACATTGGAATCACTCTCCCAGTTACAGCTAAGCAGAGTTCATACGAAAAAGTAAAAGCCTCAAAAGCATATATGTATTTTTATCAACATACAATGCATAATGTAAATTATGTCCAAAAGTAAAAGTTGTATTAATGTAAAAGGTGCCAAATGTAAAAGTTGAGTTTATCAATGTTATAAATGATACCCCATTCTTCATTTTCATTTTGAAAGTCCATTCTCTGAGTCTTAATAGATCTTACATTTGGATTACTACTTCAAAGTCTCTTTACCACACCTTTGTACAAGATTTTCTAGTATATTTTAAAGCCCTTTGCAACTGTCATTGTTACCAACTTCAAGCCATGGATTATTTTGTGGATAATGATTATTCTTATGAATTGTTTTCAAACCATTCTTTGTTTACACTTCACAAAGATCTTGGAATAGTGGCTTCAAGTGAAATGGTTCATAAATTGAACAATACAAACAAGTGGCCCAACTTTTCATACTTTAGCCATGATAAATTTGATGCCTCAAACGCATGTGACATGGGAGAGTCTCCTTTAGTCCAATTAGAATGTCAAGACATTGATTTGACTTTCAAGCAAGAAACACAAGAAATTAACTTGGAAAACAACCAAAAAAAACATAGGAGGAGAAGGAGTAGGAGAAACATTCCTCCAAGACAACGAGCATTACTGAACAATAGAAGAAGGAATTGTGGACAACAACTACTTCCAAGACTACAACTCAATTGGCAGACTGAGATGTTTTATTATTGATAAAGTGATATTGGATTATATCTAGATGATGAATAATTGATATAGCTTATACATTTTGATACAATTCGAAAGTCTCTATCTGAGAATTGTTCTTGGATGGCAGACAGAAGCTTGCAGAGTATAAAATAAATTACAAGATTAAAACATTTTGAATCATGAGGTTTCATCTTTTCAATTAGGGGAAAATGGCTATACATAGAGATGCCACCTGCTAAGAAAAAGGGCTTGAGTCCTGAGTCATGGGATAGAAAATAGAAGTTTTTTTTTTTTTTTTTTTTTTTTTTTTTTTTTTTTTTTGAAGCAACAAAAGGAGATTCATTGCAGGAAAATAGAGTACAGACCCTCTTCGGACAAAAGTCCAGGGTGGAAAGAATCACAAGTAACCAGAAGTCACCAAAAAATAAGAGGGACGTCAGGGGGAACTAATTTCCACTTGACACTAAGACCAGATCTAGTGCAAAACAGCTCATCATGCAACCAAACTGAAAGAAGCTTTTTTCAAAGATCCATTTCCTCATGTTGACCAGTTATTATTTTTAATTTACTCATAATAGTTGTTTTTCCACACTTATTTTTCTGTTTAACGAGATTAATATAACAGCTTTTTATTTTATTGACAACGGTTTATCCATAGTTGTTTATCATTTCCATCCAACAGTGCAAACAAATCCAATGTATACCATTCTCATCTAGAAAATGGTGAATGGCCTATAAATTTTGAATTGTTTTGGTGACAGAAATATGGTAGTTACATAATCTTTTATCAAATGTTTTAGAATTGATTCTTTGACATCCATCTAGTAACACAATAATTATCTGCAATAATGTAACCCAATAATTAACTGCAAAAAAAATAACCTACAACTACATTTTGGTGGCAAAGACATTTAGAGGTTAAAAATATTCAAACATAAATTCATATTTGGAAATACAATGAGTGTTTTTTAATCCTTACAACATTTAATACTATAATAGGGTCTAATTTTACTCAAAAATTTGATCTAATTTTTATTTTTGTTGAGATATATACATCCTTATGCGATAGTCCCATAACTTATATGCAAACATTTTCCAACATTAGATACATTTTAGATTGTATTACTAATTCAGTCTCTATTCATTACGTACAATGTATCTCCTCTACAACTGTTACATTTTCCAACATTAGATACATTTTAGATTGTATTACTAATTCAGTCTCTATTCATTACGTACAATGTATCTCCTCTACAACTGTTACATTTTCCAACATTAGATACATTTTAGATTGTATTACTAATTCAGTCTCTATTCATTACGTACAATGTATCTCCTCTACAACTGTTCTCTTCCGAACTGCATTCAAATTGGGTAATAAGACAAAACAATTCATAAGAATAATGATCACTGTCACCTAAAATCACCACTGTCCTCAAACCCACCACACCCCAGTATGACCTAATCAAACCCCAGAATCTCTAAAACCAAATTGTCAATTCTCATTTGGAAAAGTAATTTGCTTATTCGTCAACTTGTTAGTTGGTGAACTCTCACAATCATAGAATACGGTTTTGGGTTCAATGGTGAGCAAAATTGAGGACCACTATTATTGTTCATAGTAAATTCTAAGTTAGAAATGGGTCACATAGTACTTCCACTAGTGGAAAGCTGGTGCAACTACACCGGGAAGAACACCGAAATGGACCCTAAAATTGGCTTTCCGAATTGGTGTTCATGATTTTCAGTTCGGTGTAATCCGGCAGGGCAGAAAGCTGACAAAGCTATTTCGATGCCTGCCTAAGGTTTCGAGCCCTCGACGTGGTCCCCACTAAAATTGCCCATTTCTGGCTGCCTTCACGTGGCCCACGCGGATGTGAATTTGTAGTAAACTACCCGACATGTGTGCTGGAAGTAAAACCGAAGTCCCGACGAGACGCACGGACAGAATGAACTTTCATCCACACGAGGTGATTTTGAGTGAGGGTGAATCTCACTCTGAAATTACCGCCGTTATTTATTACATCCGGTGTTCTGAGATTTATAACCGTTCAGGACCGGTGTAAGGATTATACCCGGTATAGAGAGAGTGATGACCGTTCATGATTGCTCTCCGACTTATACCCGGTTCCCGAGATGTATGACCGCCTGTTACATTTATGCCCGGTCATTTACGATGTTTATACCCAGGGGACCTTCTCGATGTGTATGTCTGGGTTCATACCCTTGCTACGTGGATATATGCGCCATGCTCATATCCTGCGTTTGACGGTTCCGGATATCTTGGCCGCGGATGACGTTATTCTGGGACTGATGATAATCGTTATAATGGATGATACTATATCGATGTATGAGTTTGAGATGCGGATGAAAATATGACGTCTACATCCGTCGGTCGTCGACCGAAATTGCAGCTGTGCAGGGCTGGATCATGATTGCAGGTTTGCGTATTTCATCGTTTCATGGTTCTAATTAGAAGGTATGCATGACAGTCAAAACGACAGAAATTCTGAGAGAAACAATGGTTACAAAGTTGATCAATCATGTACACATTGGGAATTTATTTCTGCTGATACGAAACTGATTTACAGGTCATAGAAACGGCTACTCAGTGACTGATACAGGTTGAATGTTCCTATTACTGCAAACACTAGAGCAAAATCCTACACATCCGGCGGATTAGATGGTTGAGTTGTCTTCGTTGCTGGGGAGTTCTTGGGTTTCTTCCATAGAAGCTGAGTGTTCCACTTCACGTACACACTGCTTCCCGAGGGCTTCACCACTGCATGATCCATCAAGGTGAAAGGCTGTCGTTCCTCTATAAATATGAGAGGAAGATTTGGTACAAGTATTCGGTGAATTTGCACCATTTGTTGGCCCTCGGCGCAGAGTAAACGGGGAAAGTTCGTATGTGAGCGGAGAGCGTAGAGCGGAGAGCGGAGAGCACAGAATGGAGAGCACAGATTTGACAATTAGCAAAATTTTCAAAAGCAAAGTAGACCCTATAACCGTGGAAAATTACTAAATTAAGGCTTGATTTTGACACTTTTTTTAGGAAAAGAGTATATTACCGTGGAATTCAGGGTTATCTCTGGTAAGAATTTGTTACGTTTGTTCTCTAAGATACAAATTAGGGCTGATGTCATGATGACGTCATGCATACATTCCTTTAGATTTGTCATGGGTTTAGGCAAGTTACAATGATCAGGCGTTAAGTTTTAGATTAAACAAATAATTCTTTCATAGGGTTATGTAAATGCACAAGGAAAAAAACAACTTTCACAGAACATGAAGGAGGCAAGGTTTGAAAACTTCCTGGAATATTTCAAAATTCGTGTATAATATCTTGACTGCTGAAACCAAGATATACCTTGTCAAAGTCCTTGTCTTCATCGAAGATTACTCTGTCTACCTAGGCAGCGAAGCATCTTCATTTCAGTGATACAAGTAGGACATTTTCATCATCAAACAGCACTTGGTAAGCTGGGTTCCAGAGAAGGAGGTCACTCTTGGTTTCTATAGCCTGTTCTTAGGTGGCGTATTAGGATAGTGACACAGTCCTTGGCATTCTGTGGTGTATGCGAAGGTAGCGATGGAGTTCGGGGGGGTCAATCTGTAGGCTTACGTGGAACGTTTTAAGACTACAACAACTTAGTGTGTTGCGCGATGCCGAAGGTGTGTAATGCAAGATCGAGGAGGACGAGAGCGGCTGTAGGTTTGCCCCCAAAGGCACCGGCGAGTTATGAGGAGCTGCGGCCGTGGCTGTTGGAGGTGGAGCGCGCCAGAGATCGAGGCATGGACCTGCCACCGTTTAGGCACATCGGAAGCCTCCATGTTGGTGAAGGTGAATGGCGTTGGACAGTGCTTTGTACGAATGAGCTTCTCCGTATTATGGAGTTGTCTCTAATCCCGTATCCCTTGCTATCGAACGTCGATGAGAATCCACTTGTTCAGCTGCCCGAAGTGATCATATCGGATGGCGAAACTTGCTGGTTTGATATCGACAAGAGTTGGACTGTATATCCTCCGAAGGATTAGTACTGTGAAGTCTAGTGGGGTGTTTGGAGACATTCCTTTAGATTTGGTCCCTTACTGGATCTAGATACGAGTATTCCAGCATAATGGCTTAGATAATATAGACAATTCTAGGAATAAGACAAGTCGAAACAACTAAACGAAATGGTCTTAAAAGTTAGTGGAATATTTCAGAGTTCGTGTATAATAATGGAGTGGCAGAAACCAAGATGTACACCAAGTCAAGAATAGGTAACATGGCTATGGAAATGTGGGATTTTGAATGATTAAATTATAAATTACAGCGCAATATTAATTTTGAGCATTTCTTTTGTAACATTTCATTATTCATAAGACATGTCTTAGAAGACTTGCAATTTTAGACCTTTACATACACGAGTATAAACTGGAAATGAGAATCATAAATATTTTAGTGGTTTGCAATAGAGTAGACGATGCTGTATGTAATGAACTCCACTGAAATCAAATCAAATCAAATGGAAACAATGATAGAGCGAGGCCTCTTTCAAACTTAGAAGATGCTACAGTCGCTACTTCCACTCTCAAAACCCGATGACTCAGACTCTCCTTCTACAGCCTCTTCATCGACAAAAAGAAGGGCCCTGGGATCGAAATTAGTGGGCCGACTAGGAACATATCTAAGTGCACCACATTGAAGCGCTTGTGCTAAGTCCTCTGCATAGTCCGGAAGAATAAAAGGCTGAACCGGGCTGGAATTAAGACGCCACGATGGAGTGAACACGGCTCTATGCCCACTTGGCGGTGTTGTCACAACTACTCTGCAATAGAAAGCCAGAAGTGGTTAGATCGAATAAGTAAATTTGCGTACAGAAATAATACTGGATGCATTGCACGAAACATACAAATTCTAGAGTAAGACTTACAATACTTAGTGGGTCTTTGTTTCTTTGCTGGTGCTTCCTCTGCTGCTGCCGGTCTAGGATGTTTAGGGGGGCCCATGGGAGATTTTGCTGCCATATACGGTTTGAGAAGGGCGTTGAATATGGCTTCGTCATCCTCAAAAGCTATAATATGACGACCAATAGCCTGGCAAGCCTTGACAGAGGCCCCTGCAACTCAAAGCAAGGTGAAGACGTGAGAAACTGAGGAACGAATGAGAGGAATAATTCTGTAGAGACATGTAAGAACGATTACCTGTTCCTGCCTTCCAGTCCAGGACTATGTCGCCGGGCTTCGAGAGCTCTACAATTATGCTCTCCATCATCTCACGGGATTTCTCCCTTGGCCCTCTCCATGGAACATCCCCATTCATTTGCTGAGAATCAACGTCGGTCCAGTTGAAAATCGCATCACTCTCGGTAATGTTGAGGTCGCCATGTATGACATCGGATTTCCTGGTTTGAAAGGAGAACTTAGATGGCGGCTCGCCACCACGAACGAAGACTTGGATCCAGAACCGATTAGTCTGCAATCAACCAAATTATGTCAGAATGAATAAACGGAACGGATAGTACTAAGTAAAGTGAAGGAAAGGAAAGGATGAAATTACCAGGTTCTTGGGGTTCGTAGGAGAAGTCAGGCCGAGCACATTGAAGCCCCACCAGTCTTTGTAAAGGACGAACTTAGTGGCGCTAGCTTCTTCGAGAATCTCCGTAGCCAGCGCTTGATCATTGTTGTAGATGATGCACAAAGCGCCATCATTCTGCAAGTAAAGATTTGCGAAATAGAAAATGTCGTACACATAATCCTTTTCACGGGAGTTCCAAGGAGGAATCACTGTAGGGGGGTCGGAAACAAGAGGGACAGGAAGATTCTCAGGGATGTCAACGATGATCAAGTCCACTCCTTGATGATTCTCAGCCTGGCACCGCTCAGGTACTTCGTTCTGGCGGCCACGTCCAAACTGCAGAAAGAAGAAAATAGGGTTAGACTATATGAAATTAATTAAAGTGTATATAATATCGTATTATGTAAGAAGAGAATCAAACCTTGCGCACGAACTCCAGAGTTTTCACCCAATCCGGATGGCCACCCTTGTCTTTGAGCTCCATGTTACGAACCAGTAACGGCGTCACGGATGAGTTGATGATAGAAACACCAGTGGAATGGGGAGTTCCTGCGGAGGAGGTGCTTGCCGGGAGAAGTCTGGCCTTCCGTTGCTCCAGAAGACCTCTGGTGATAGCGGATGCACTGACCGATGAAGGCGCAGGAGTAGGGGACGGGTTGGGAACGACAATAACAGGAGATGGAACGGCCGTGCCCTTCTCCGGTGCGGAGGACTCTGCACCAGTCTCCTGAGAGCCCTGGGACTTAGCACCCAGCTTGCGCAGTCGCCGCCCCCGCCCTTTCTTCGGTGGAGGTGCAGATGATTGATCCTGCAGGCCTTCGGCCTCATCAGAACCGTCTCCTGAATCCTCGATGGCTGATGATCCTCCGTCAAGCTCAGATTTGAGCTCCGCTTCGGACTCAATAACGAAACCTCGAATGCAATCGAGGTACCAACAACCAGCACTTAGGTGGGGCGATTTGAACCTCTTCAACTGCAGAGGAGTATAGATACACTGATCAGAGCCTTTCTCAATCCACGCGGCGAAGTATGAAGGGAACTTCTCGAGTGTAATTGCACCTTTCGGAAGCAGCTCTCTCTTGAAGTACCTAATGAAGTTCACTTGCCATTGATCAGAATCATGTGATTTACATCGTTTACAAGCGAAAAGAAAATAAGATAGGAAGACGTGGATCATAAGTGTCGTACCGGTATGTCACACGCTTGATAACATCTGATGCTCCAGGAAAAGTGGAAAAATCAGACTTCTTATCAAAAGCCTTCTCTACGCGGGTACCAAGAAATGAGGGGAAGGCCTTTTCCCAAAGGAGAATACGCCAACTCTCCACATATGCGTCCGGCCGCATAACTCCCGGGAAGGACTTCCACTTGATGACAAGGTTCTCCGTCTTGCAGATGTCATCAAACTCCCGGGTAACAGCATCCTCTATCTGCGACAGAAAGGTAAAGTCGTTGAGATAAATATTCACATGGTGCAAAGAAGAAGTGGTTTTAGTTTTTTTTACGAAGTTTGAAGAAACTGTACCCCAGCCCAGAATGTTGCCTTGTTCAACCAAGGCTCAAAGTCGGCCTCCTTAAAGTCCTGGGGCAAAAATCTGTAAGATTGTCGTCCACTTGGTGAAGAGTTCCACCACCTCAGCCAACGCGCTTTAAACTTTGCATCAACAGCTGCAGGAACAATCTTCTGAAGCTTCTCCACCGTCATCTCCGGCTTGGAGAATTCACTGTAATGCCGATTGATCTGGGAAGTGAACATTACAGGAACGGGAAGATTAGATTTTAAACTAGTATATGGAAACTAAAGTACAAATGTCAAGAAACTCACCTCAGCAAGGAAGTCGTCACCGTTTTTGGGATTGGCTATGGCCAGGTACTTGGTGAAGTCCTTCTTCTTAATGGTTTCGACCATGCTGGTTGAAGCGGCAGACATAACATCCCAAACACCTGACGCAGTTTGCTCTGAAATGGGTGTTTTCTCCTTGTACATCCTGGCAGCTTCGTCAGAAGCAGCATTTATTTCTCTCTGGGAAATCAAATTATCAACTTCTGAGTGTCAGGAGCAAGACAATTCATGTCATTTAGACGCGTGAGGGAGGGGGGAGTTAGTGCTTACACGATAAAGAAATGCGATGAAGACTTTTGTTGGCAAAGTAAACCATCCAGGAATTGATGGTTTGTGATTCAAACATATTTGATACTCCGCTGGTGAGAGCAGATCCTTGAATTCCTCCAATTTCATCACACCAAAAGAGCGAATACGAAAGAGTTTTGCAGGGAGATTACTCTTCACATGATCATTCTCTGTAGACCTGCATGAGGATATGTAGTTAGTAAAAGCCGTGTAGTGCAAGTTCAAGCAGCTTTCAAGAAGTGAGGACAAGAAGTATGGAAAAAATGCTTACCAGTTGATGTCGTGCATGGCATGAAGAAGGTTTCCCACATGACCGCGTGGGTCAAGAACAATGCAATCCACGGAGATGTGCCATGCTGGATCTTCGCTGTGATGATTGTTGATATGTCTGTACCATGCGGCAAGGCGATGGTTGCCTTCCCAGACATAGAACATCTTCCCTGAGAACTCCTTCCAGTCCGGGTCGGCCAAGAGCTCATCTTCGAAAGCATCATTGACTTCTTGCCAACAAGGGCTCCAGTCGGCCTTGATCTCCTCAGTGACATCGGCTGTCTTCTCTTCGTGGTTGTACATGGAAATGTACATGACACGGTCTCCATCTCTATATCCATTGACAAACTCTCGCTCCAAATGTTGAACACCCATCTCTCCTACTGGTCGCACTCTTGCCATTGAGAGCATCCTGCAAAGAGGAACTAGGATACGGGACTTCGTCTTTGGGAGTATTCGGAGGTCGTTGATGACGCCAATGGAGTCTTGCTTGTACTTTATCCGATGTTCCAATTCACCCTCCACTGCATTCGTCAACTCAATAGGACAAGAGGGCGCTGGCAACTGATCCTGTGTTTGAGTTACCTGTCAAAGGTCATACGTAATTAGAATTGATTCGAAGGCAAGGATCGTGAGGAAATCAAATAGTATAAAGAATAATCTAAGAATTGCTTCTTAGACTGATACATCTCTTTTGAGAACCAAATGAAGTACTAATTAGTAGAGAAGAGTCCACTATGTGCATGGTGCACGACTATAATAATCCCTAGCCTGTCTACAGTTCCAGTGACGGCGCCTCTTCCAAAATCGCCTCGTCTGCTGGACCGGGCATGGCAATATCGCTGGGAGGGCGAAGACAACATGGGCTGGCCTCCTCACTCTAATAGGCGAGGAAGGAGAAGGTGGAGACATAGGCGGAGTACCAAGCCGCGGAGAAGTGGGCACATAGCCCGGGGATGAAGGCTCGTAGACAGGGGACGTAGGCATGTACTGAGGGGAGTGGACCTCCAGAGGTCCACTAATTAAACCTACACGGTTGCCTGAAGCACACCTACATAAATGGGGCTGATCAAATGAATCCGAAAGGTCGGATACATTGATCACTGAGATCGGGGAACTGATGGACAAGGGTGCATCTGAGAATACCTAGAGAAGAAGAACAAAGTCAATGTCAGTTTACAATCTAAGTTGTTAGAACACAATAAGAAATAAATATGGATGTTGAAAATACTACGCAATGGTAAAAACAAAAGCCAAAGATGATTAGATTACCTCAGTTTCTGCTGGAGTTGGGCCATCGAAATCACTTGCACTAAATTGGTCTGTGACCTCCTACATCAGAAAGAGTATGCAAGTCATAAGAAATCAGCAAAAAGGAGAAAAGAAATTTAAACAACATCAAGCAACAAGAAGGGGGCCAAGGCCTCGAAAATTGCAAGGGGGCTCGCATCTGCAGCCACCAAGGGCTCGGCCATGGCTGCCGCGGCCTCGACTGCTCCCTCCCACATGGCTTCCCCCACATTCCCCCCCACCATGTGGGGGGATGTCGGCTCCGAATGCGGCAGATGCTGCCCCTCAGTGGGAGGAACCGAGGCCTCGAAAATTGCAAGGGGGCTCGCATCTGCAGCCACCAAGGGCTCGGCCATGGCTGCCGCGGCCTCGACTGCTCCCTCCCACAAGGCTTCCCCCACATTCCCCCCCACCATGTGGGGGGATGTCGGCTCCGAATGCGGCAGATGCTGCCCCTCAGTGGGAGGAACCGAGGCCTCGAAAATTGCAAGGGGGCTCGCATCTGCAGCCACCAAGGGCTCGGCCATGGCTGCCGCGGCCTCGACTGCTCCCTCCCACATGGCTTCCCCCACATTCCCCCCCACCATGTGGGGGGATGTCGGCTCCGAATGCGGCAGATGCTGCCCCTCAGTGGGAGGAACCGAGGCCTCGAAAATTGCAAGGGGGCTCGCATCTGCAGCCACCAAGGGCTCGGCCATGGCTGCCGCGGCCTCGACTGCTCCCTCCCACAAGGCTTCCCCCACATTCCCCCCCACCATGTGGGGGGATGTCGGCTCCGAATGCGGCAGATGCTGCCCCTCAGTGGGAGGAACCGAGGCCTCGAAAATTGCAAGGGGGCTCGCATCTGCAGCCACCAAGGGCTCGGCCATGGCTGCCGCGGCCTCGACTGCTCCCTCCCACAAGGCTTCCCCCACATTCCCCCCCACCATGTGGGGGGATGTCGGCTCCGAATGCGGCAGATGCTGCCCCTCAGTGGGAGGAACCGAGGCCTCGAAAATTGCAAGGGGGCTCGCATCTGCAGCCACCAAGGGCTCGGCCATGGCAGCCGCGGCCTCGACTGCTCCCTCCCACAAGGCTTCCCCCACATTCCCCCCCACCATGTGGGGGGATGTCGGCTCCGAATGCGGCAGATGCTGCCCCTCAGTGGGAGGAACCGAGGCCTCGAAAATTGCAAGGGGGCTCGCATCTGCAGCCACCAAGGGCTCGGCCATGGCTGCCGCGGCCTCGACTGCTCCCTCCCACAAGGCTTCCCCCACATTCCCCCCCACCATGTGGGGGGATGTCGGCTCCGAATGCGGCAGATGCTGCCCCTCAGTGGGAGGAACCGAGGCCTCGAAAATTGCAAGGGGGCTCGCATCTGCAGCCACCAAGGGCTCGGCCATGGCTGCCGCGGCCTCGACTGCTCCCTCCCACAAGGCTTCCCCCACATTCCCCCCCACCATGTGGGGGGATGTCGGCTCCGAATGCGGCAGATGCTGCCCCTCAGTGGGAGGAACCGAGGCCTCAAAAATTGCAAGGGGGCTCGCATCTGCAGCCACCAAGGGCTCGGCCATGGCTGCCGCGGCCTCGACTGCTCCCTCCCACAAAGTCTCCCTCTCTGCCTCTCACAGTGCGACTCGATCCCTGCCCACCTCCCACACTGCTGTCATCTTCTCTCTCCAAGCCTCCTCACTAAAATCCTCTTGGTCTGCGACTACATTGATCAGGATCACCACAACAATTTTAAGGGAAACCCAAAACCCCCAATCCCGAATGCTTACCTCCTCCGTAGCTGGGGCGCGGTCGGATCCTCCTTGGTCGCTCGCCATGGCTTCCTCCATACGCTCCTCCTCACGCCCCTCCATTCTCTTCAGAGACTCCTCCCCTTCCGTAGCTGCGAGATAATGTTGAGATTCGGCTTGTGGGTTTTCCTTACCTCTCCCACGTTGACCTTTCCTCCCTCTACCTTTGCCCCTCCCTCGAGCTTCCAACTCGGCCCCTTGACCTCTACCCCGGGCCGACCCCTCATCCAGATCTTTGTCGGACGGAAGTAGCAGTGTATCATCATCTTCACCACCACCGGGGTCCCCTCTCCCCGCAAGAATCGCAGCTTCCTCAATAGCAATCCCCGTCCCACCTTCGCCCGCCTCCATAATATCTCGCCCAACTCTACGAGCCACGGCTCTCAATGCCTCTGTCTCGGAATCCTCCTCTACATCCACTAATGCTCTCCGTGCACCTTTGACCTCTTGCTCCACACTAATCCAGTCGTCCCTCTTCACAAATAATGAAGAAAATGACAAGATTTAGATTCGCAAATCCATTCACACAAATGTCTCACAGTGCCATTAAAAGCTTCACCGATGAAAATAAGATTACGCAGCACGGGCATTGATTTCAGGTTATTAACTTAATCCACCGAATCAAACATGAATGGACAAACTGGGAACATTAAAGGTAGAAATTTAATACCTCGATATAAGAATTGCCCCCCGAATCTGAATTCGTCTCCCTTGCTGAGGAGTCCTTGAAACTGATCGAAGGTTGTGGTGTCTCCAAATTCGGACTAGAATTGAACCCTAGCTCTTCCGTCATCTCTAGGTGTTTTTCCCGGCTACTTCTTCCCTCCTGCTCCTGATGCTCAACTACTATGTCCTCTAAAACCTCATCTTTCACCTCTAATATGGAGTCTAGAATGAGTTTACGAATGCTACAAAAATTTTTAGCCAAAGGCAATCCAGCTCCCCGTCTCTTCAATGGTGCACTCAAGATGTTGTCATTCGACTTCGCTTTTCTACGCGATTCTCTCCTCTTCGTCGCTCTCCTATTCGTAAAATCTGTACCATACGATTTTCTTCTACGATGGGGTGTGACAGAAGTCGAGGGAGCTGACCCTCCACTCTCCTTCATGTGTCTAACTATCGATACAGCTCACCTTACAACATGGCTCTCCTTTTAACATCCCTTCATCTTATATAACCCAACCCCCAACCCCTCTGACTCAGCCCTAAATACTTACCTTACGCTAGACTTACTTTAATTATTTGAAACTATAATTAAATGCAATTTGAATTAAAGCTGATGAGACCAATCTATTATTATGAGAGAGAATCTGGAGTCCACCAAATAACAAAAGATTTGAATTAAGCACTGGAATACCTGTATCAAATATGGAAGCATATGACGGCTCACTCTAATCTCACCAAACTTCACATCGAATAGAATCGGTCTCACGATTCAATTTTTAAAGGCGTAGTTCTAAAAACTCCTACCCAGTACAGTTGGGCCTGCAAAAAGCAACATTCTTATTAGTTAGCGCCGTCTCTCTTAATTCATACATTCGTTAGATAACAGAATGAATCATTCTCCACCTGTTCACATGGCCATTCTAACCTGAATAAAATGATCAACAGCAATGCATCATTCCTCTCACTTTGCTCTCGCGATACAGCTTCGGTAATACTCTCACTCTCCTCCGTTCTTTCACTGAGTTGACTGCGAACATGGGGATGGTCTGTCTGTACGCCCAAGGCATGGGCATTCCTCTTAGGTTTCGCGTAGATGACGATGGTCTAGCTACAGTTTCCTCTCTTCGCCTGAGTCTCAGATTCCATTTCCGTGAGGATTCCATCAGTATAGAGGAGGAGATCTTTGATGACGTTACTGCGGAGGTTACCCACACCCTCGGGCAACCTTCAGTGAGAGATGAGAACAACATGTTGCAGTGGAGACTTCTCCCTGGATCCTATAGAGTCTATGGTCTTACTGATTCTCTGATGGCTGCATCCACTGAGATCCTCACCCCCCGTCGCTCTTCTACTTGCACAATTCAGACTCCCTTACCTCGTGATGTCAAGGTCAAAGTCGAGCCTGGTACCGAGACTTCAGATGTAGAGAAACCTCCTCCGACCGTCATATCTCTCTCCTCTGATGACGAAGTCAGTCCCGTCAAGTTGGTGCCTAAGGTCCACGCTGATGCTCCTCCTTCCAATGTGTCTCCTCCATTGTGCCAGGTCACAGTTAGCATTGTTCCGCTCCTTAAAGAGATTGCTAAGACGCGTGGGTCCAAAAACATTTTGAAGAAGATAGACTATTCCACTATTAGACACGAGAGAGTAGAGTACTTGCCTGCGAAGTTTGATGGTCCGGTTCTTTTTGAGTTGCCCCCAGCTGCTGCAGGATCCTCTAAGCTCGCCGCCAAGTCAATGCAGGGAATGGACAAACGATATGACGGACACTTGTGGACCAAGACCATCACAACAAACATCAAAAACGACTTCGGACTCTCTTTTCGAAGTTCCACCTGCGTCGGATGGCTGCGGTGCACGAACGAGGAGTGTGACTTCCTGAAGCGTGTTCCCAAGATCTTCGAGGTTAACGAGACTGAGTTCGAAGGCTGTACACTGCAAGCTTTTCTCATGGATCAGCCTCCTCCATCTGACTCCACGCTAGTGTGCAAGGTATGTAAAGAACCTCCATCATGTGTAGCTACATGCGAGGCTAAGATTTATTATGTTGTGGGCAAACCAAATCAGACTAGAGCTTGTATTCACATAGGAACACATCATCATCCAGTGAAAGTTGGAGACTACAGAGACTCTAAAGCAGAGATTAGTAGCTTAATAGAAGAGCAGGTAGAAATGAACAACAAAGCAACAAAGAGCGCCGTTGTCCTGGAGGCGAGCAAACTCCTCATCGGCAGCTACCTTCTACAGCCCGAGGATGCACCACCGAGGAAGCTGACGATGGAGGAGCTGGTTCCTGTTCTGGATCGATGCAAAGATATGGCGTCGCCCAACATCCGCAACAAAGTCGCCACCTTCAAAAAATTCAAAAGGTACGGAATCATGGACGGTATCACCAAGCTCCGTGGTAACAGTCTCTGGGCGTATGTCCAGGAGAATAGGTTTCCTGGTCAGGGATCCATGCGTGACAGAGTCTTCCTCTTCAAGATGTCGGAGGTCGGGCCGGGAAGTGGTGTCGACTTGGTCAGCCGAATGCAAGCTGGTGGCGACTTGGAGAACGCATGGATCATGTTCGACCATGTAAAACGCGTCAAAGACTGGTCGACCATGGCGTGCCATGTGTACGACGCCACCTACTGCCGCGTGATGACAATCGCCACTTGCGACATGCAGTCCGAGGACACGGACGCCCAGCTCGTCTTCTGGAAAAACCTGAACCTGGTCATGGAGATCAATGGCGTAGCAGCGCCGAACTTCAAGGGGTTCATGGCGGATAACGCACAGGCGAACTGGAATGCAGTGCGAATCCTTTACGGCAATGGCAACAAAGAGGACCCAATGGAGGACCGAGAGAGGTCGTGCTTGTTCCACTGGACTCAGAACATGGTGGCGTACACGCAGAAGCACTTCCCCGAAGAACTCTGGGAACAGCACAAGAAGATGTGCACTCAGTACAAGAATGCGACCAGCATGGCAGAGGCGGAAACTCTGTACCATGCGTTGCGAGCATGGTGGGCATCCACCGGGGTTGTTGGCGAGAGCGGGCTCATCAAACTCGATCAGTGGCTGTCATTCTGGCACCACCGCTTCCGCCAGTGGGGGGGATTCATGACCGAGGTACGATCTCTGCACTCTGTTTTGATGTTTTTCATACTGGTTTCCTATCCCAAATCTAGAAAACTCTAATCCGTGAATCTAACGGCACCTACTGTCAAATCTGCAGAAATTCACGAAAGAAGAACTCACAGAGATGCCCACCTGTAACCTCGCCGAAACAGTTCACAACAAGTGGCTTCAAGCTTCTGGAAACAACGGGAACGACCTGTACGTTGCTACCGTGGACGATTTCGTTCGGGCTTTTCTTCAGGTTGTCAACTACTACCAGTTCCTCAAAGGTGACGTCGGCGGAACAGGACCGTCCAAGAAGGAACTCAGGCTCCGGATGGCTGAACGCAACGCGAAGAAATGGGGAAATCCTACACTGCTTGATAAGCCCATGCTCGATATGCCAGGCGCGGATGAGTTCTGCACCCGTCAGCCTATCATGCCTGGAGCGGAAGTCTTCGGTTCACAGAAGCGAAAAGCCGACGTCCCCATCGGAGCTGACGAGGAGTCTCATCGCCCGGACAAGATAAACTTCTCACGCCCAAGAGGCCCAAGACGTGCCGTTAGGGCTCGCCCTATGCAGATGCCCGTCATTGTGGAAGACGACTCCGAACACGACACCGAGGTACAATGTACCCAACCTCCTGCCCAGGAAGTTGATTCCCCTTTACCTTCACCTGTGAACAAGGGCGGCATTCGCCATGTCAACGCGGTTGAAGAAACCAAGGTCGACGTCAAAGAATGGCACATTTCCAGACTTCACAAACTTTTTGCGAAGTGCTGCTGGGCCCAAAGAGCTGAAACGAAGAAGAAATGCACTGAGAGAATCGTCAGGGGGCCCCTTTGCACAGCTGCACCGACCTACACTGGGCTGTGGACTAACTATCGCAGGAACACAGTCGAGAAGACTGAGTTCTTCTTCTGCTCCGACGATATTGAGCGCTGCGTGAAAGGCTCTAAGCGCAAGTGGGTAGCGCACTACTCAAAGGACCAGGAATTCCCCTCCATTCCTGAGGTCTGGCCAGTGAAACTAGGTACTAACCTAAAACTGAGTGAGATTCTTGCCCTCGAAGCAGCAGGCTTTCAACTTCCGCCGAAGAAGCCGGTCTCCCCAAGACGCCTCTTCTCCTTTGCCCAGCCCCCTGCAAATCTCAACTCGGTGCCAGTTCCTGCAGACGCTGACCGCTACCCAGGCAAGAGAGACGGCAAGATGGTGAAGCGCACTGCCACTCGTCCCAATCCGGCGCAGCGACTATCCATGGGCTCCTCCGAGTCTCTCAAAGCGCGCCTCCGTTCCGTCACCATGATACCTGAGCCGGGCCACGGTTGCATCATTGGGCTGGATTCGGGCGTCGCTCCACACATCACACGTTACCAGATTACCATCAGTTTTTACCCTGGTTGCACTTGCCCAGCATTCAAGAAGACGATGACTACGTTCAAAGGCAGGACTCAGTTCACGTATTGTAAGCACCTTTACTACATACTCTTGAAGGTCTGCAACCGTGATCCCGAGGCCGAGCTTTTCATCCATGCGCCTACCTTTAGCTTCAACGAGGTCAAGCTTCTCCTAGAGAGTGGAATCTTGCGTCACCCCTTGGCGAAGAAGTAGGTAGCCCTCCTACTTTAGAACTGCCGTTTCCACAATGGCCATTTGTCACGTAGTGAATGATTTTAGTAATATACCATGTATTAAGTCAGCTATTCAGAAGCTGTATTGACTTTTTCATTATATTAAAGGCTTTGTCGATCACATTGATTGCATTCTATTTCAATACATTCTATCTTGAACAAGTGCACTATATACCTCGTATCCTCTGACATGTACCCTTTATTATAGCAAACATATACTTGTTATTAGATGTCCTAATCTTCGAACCTAACACGTTTAGGGTTGCCCACTACACTATCAGCAGGGCTCCGAACCTCTGACTGTACTGCAGGACAAACTATATTTGCATTCACTTTCGTTCCAACATTTGGCAAGTGTCCTTGGTATGAACGTTTCAGCAATGGCCCACCTCCCCGCCTCCGATTCACTGATTCCCTGGAATAGGTTCCCCTTGGGATCTTTCCAACCTTGGAGTATGCATGAGGTTGTAAAGGCACATCTGCGTCCTCCTCCAGCACTCTGATATCATCCGAATTTTCTGAACGTGGAGGGTCAGCTCTTACATCCGGTTGCACGTCAACATCTGTTGTCAAAGGACGCCCTTGGCTGTTGGCCATCACCTCTTCTTCGTCCTCGACCTCAACATATGGTTGAAATGGACAAACATCGTCAGCAAGTGATACAACAATATCTCTAACGTCTTCCATAACTGCTGTCCCGCACTACGGAAAAGAGCTTCACAAAACACCAACAGAAAAGAGGAAGAGACATACAATAATCCCACCTTAAATATCCGTGAAGATGATGCTTGGCGCCCTTGAAAACCGGCTTTTCATTGATTCGAAAGTTGTCGTCCGAAAATGAATGAAAAAGGATGAGGGTTGAGCAGAAGTCATTTAGCATTTAAAAATTTAAAAAAATTAAAAAAAAAAATTAAAAAAATTATAAAAGCAAAAAAAAAAAAAAAAAAAAAAAAAAAAATCAATAAAAAACAAATTATAAAAATTGAAATTAGAAAAGGAAAAGTAAACAAAAGGAAAAATAAATATTAAGGTTGAAAAAAATATGAAGGCGATTGAGAAAATAAAAGAGAAAATAAAATGAAAGAGAATTAAAGGAAAGGACTCTTTTGACCCCTTTAACAAGATAGATAGAATAATGGAAGTTGATATAAAAAATATAAGATAAAAAGTTGTAAGGCATGTAGACTATGGCGGATGAATTCTAGCAATGTTAAGAAAATGTTAGGAAATTAAATGTTACTTGATTCCTTTTAAGAGGTTCAATACGAGTACATTTCAAGTAGTAATTTGCATATAAATTTGAGGAGATAAGGGAAATTAATGTATGCCTGAACTAGTTAGAAGGAGCTGGAGCATAGTAATTGGTGCACACTAAAAAATTAATCACCAAGAAAAGAGAAAATAAACTACAAATTCAATGAAAATACTGTAATTAATCCACGGTTATAGGGTCAATAAAAGTACTAAAATTAGTAACTTTCTAAAAATATACTAAGAATATTCGAATCTTCTAATTTTACAATTTATTTTTAGTAAAAAAATTGCTATTTTAAGGTTCTGTCCCCCATTCTGTGCTCTCCGCTCTCCAAATCTGCGCTCACCGCTCTCCGCTCTGCGCTCTCCGCTCACGTACAAGCTACGTCCCAGAGTAAACCAAACTTCTGTGAAGGTGATTTCCAACTACCACCTGTTCTTCCTTCTGCTACAATAGTATCACCACTATTGGGGTGTAAAATGAAGCACAACCGATTTGCCGAGAGAGCATTAGACGTGATACGCGGTAACAGCCCTAAATCGAATCGAGGGCGAGGGGGTCTTACCGGGAGTTCTTGTTCCACCATGCTGGCCATTCTTCTTGTGTTGACACCATCGAGGGCACGATCTGTGCTCCCATCCTGCGTTGTCAGACGATCTGTACCCGGTACCTCACATCCTGGAACAGGTCGACGAACAAACTCTGACCTGTTAATGGTGTCGACACTTTGGTGTGGAGAATGCTCCATTGCTGAAGTCCTTATTGACGCAGACACCTCGGTCGATATAGCAGAGCCAATTGGCATGTGGTTACTGAAATTCTGTAGGAGCGTGTTAGGTGTGGGCCGGGATGGTGTCACTGCTCGCCCATGAGGGCGACGGCTCCGCGGCACTGTTCCTGCATGGAATCGGAACGGTAACGGTCGGAGTGGTTAAGCCTGGATTTCCAATGCGCATACCTGCGTCACTTGTGTGCGGTTCAATAGTGCTCCTTCTGCCACTACATGGAGAATCGATGACCCGTGGAGTAGTTCTGGACAGGAGTGGATCTACTGAGCAATCCCGTGGACATGTTCCGGAAGCTGACTGTACTGGAACAGTAGTGGCAGCTCCAATTTGTACGGTCGGATTTACTAAGCGTAGAAGGAGCTCTTTAACTTCTCGAATCTGCTCTTTACTGCTGCTTAGGTCCGTGGCTATCTTCTGTACTGTACACTCTAATTCGTTGATCCTTGTAGCCTCTCTGACGAAGTATGGCGGTGTAGCCGGTTGCTGCAGAAGTGAAGAAAAGCATGGAGTCGCATTGTTAGCAAGACATTCTATGTGGTAAGTTGTAATGCATCAAAGCGAAATTTTTAATTCTATGTGAGTCAAGATGGTAACAATCTTACTCTGGGAAAGTTTGGCGTTCGATCCTCCTGACGAGGGCCCTGACCTGATGCTTGTGTCCCGACCTGATTGTATCCATTGGTCGGGGTACTGAGCTGGTAACCCGTGTTTAGGCTTGTGTTTGATTCCGTGTTAAAGGCGGAGCCTGCTTGCATATAGTTATCTGGGAAATCTCTGCTCGGAGTGTTGTTTCGTAGCTGCAAATTTCAACCGAAATGCAATTAGGGACTATCAGGCTCGACGAGAGAGTTCATACGGGACAGCTTTTACGACTGTCTGTAATTCACTGGTTCAGAGAAACGTACCCGGTTCAAAGACGGGGTTGACGAAGGATTTGATGGGCTGTAGTCGTCGTTATCCAGGTTTTGTGCTTTCCTCTTGCCTTTCCTCATCTCTGACATGAGAGCCGACTCCTCCCTCCCTGCTTCACTCAACCAGTACTTCTTCCACTCTGTGAAGGCCTCCACCGGACATCTAGGGTGCCTTGTTCCTTTCATCTCAAAGAAGTACTTTTTCCATAATTTTCTATCATTTTTTAAAGTACTTTTCAGAAATTTGGATAGATATTGAATGTCAAGGGGTCTAGAATATGTGAAGAGCAAAGAAAGCTTGTGAGCTATACACTCTACTTGAGCATTCCACACGTCGCGTTTAGCCTTATAAGTCCTAATTTTGAAATTCAAGGTTTGACGAGCACACAATCTGGCAGCCCGATGCCACGGGCTTTTAAGTCCAAGTACCGTACCTGATGGACAAACTGGTATTTCTATGATCGGATCTCTGTTCTGTGCATGGGCTGCGGCCATTTCTTTCAAGTAGGGACGAGTAATCTCACGTGCAGCTGTACGCCTTTTGTTTTCGTCGCGGTTGTTCTCCACTGGGGGCGATGCAATCCCCGGGAAGTCCAGTGGCTATTTTTCGCTGCTCTAGGGATGGACTGTGAGGGGCTGGGCCTGTGTCGTCCCGTGTCTCCCGGTCGCCAGTCGATGGTTGCTGATGGTTAACCTGGTCCCATGGACCTTCTGTTGGGATGCTTCCGAAGTGGGTCGGGAATTGCCTTTGGGGGCCGGCATGGAGTACAGGACCACCTTGAGCACAATATATCCCCTGCAGAATTTCATCCCAAAGTATTAGCAAATTTTTTCTGCCGTAATTCCTATTCATCGATGACAGGTTTACAACACGTAAATCCTCGAGGTCTGATTTCTCGAGGCTAACTTATTCGCTCTGGACTATGTACGCTGACGGTCTACCTCGGCAGCATGGACACGAATATTGAGCAGAACTCATCTACTATGTGTTGAAGAACTCATTCTATATCTGTTCCGCAATCTACTGTACATAGTCATTTCAGTAATGAAACCTACTGTCAATGAAGGGCATATCCCATTAGCGTTGGAAGTCGAACGTTTGGTACCAAGATTCAGGTGTCTAAGTCAGTTTGTTTTGATAATTCTTAAATCTATAAATTGAGTGTGCAGCGGACACAATAAGAACAGAAGCTGTACGGCCGATGAAGTTCTATCTTACAGGACTAACTCTCGCACAGATCTTTCCTCCTCATTATAGATAAACCAATATGAAGTTTAAGACATCGGAATACCTGGTCGTTTGCAGGTTCTGCGTAGTATTGCCCGTCGACCATTTGCCTTCCACCCATCCTTGCAGGAAATGCCATTGAGAAGTGGCCAGTGGAAGCGCTCCTCGCTTGCGGGGATACACTTCGCGATGCAACTGACGATGAGCTGCCGTGTGACGAAGAGCTCGTAGGCCATGGATCCGTCTCCTCGAACAGGGAGAGAGGATATGCAACTGCCGTGTCCATTAGGGTTGATGAGGCGGCGACGAGGATTGTCCTATGATCTACGAAGTGTATGAAAATAGAGCGCTAGAAAGATGATGGAGATGGAGCAGAGCGAAAAAGTGATCGTGTGCTAAACTGGAATGAGACTTGTCGAGGAGACGTTGGGGCCTGTGGATCGTGGGTATTTGCCATACTTGGCGCTGAGCCGTGTACCGTAAAGTATGTGTAATTATCTTGAAGGTCTGAATTTGCACTAACATGATCCTGTCAGGGTGTGCCAACCAGACTACGAGGATCTAGGTTGTAAGCTGACGGTGCAGTAATTGGGAACGACGGGAACTTAAGATCAGGTCGTTGTTCGAAGTCAAAGTGAGATGCCTTCTAAAATCCTGGGCCTTTAAGTACCACGACCATAGCCCAGGACGAGGACTTCCTCCAGGTTTAGGGTTTTGTCTTCGTAGGTTTCCTACTTAGTAGAATAAGCACTGAATTAGGCTGTGAGAATGTCGAGAGAAGGTTGGAGTCCACAGACACTTCTGAGGGTGGGTTTATGTCAGCTAGATGATGACGGTAACATAGTCGATATCTGGAATTTCGGCGCGTGGGCTGAGGTACTGAGTGACATAGAGTCACCCGATCCCACAAGTACTCTTTCCACCGATGCTGCGGATGGAACGAGGGGTGCTGCGGTTGTTTCAACACTGTTCGAGACACTACAGCATTGCGTTATGCACGGAGTAAGCGACATGGTTCGGAATGGTATGGCGGCTGGAGATATGCCGGGATTGGAGAATCCAGAAACCAACCGCGTCAGATATCATGATCAAGACTTTGTCGACTTTGCGGCGAACGTGATCCTTGTTCAAGCTGTTTGTCAATTTTTCGGAGTGAATGACGACCTAGGAGAGGAATTGATCTGCACTCTACTTCGGCACTACTGCGATAACGCCTGAGATCCCATGATTTGGTCAGTGTCACAAGTGGAGGGACTACGTCCGTAGAACCTAGAAAATATCTCAGGGCGAGTACAAAACGGTTAGGATTCAGAGTTGTGCTCTATGTAGCGTAACAGAACATTGAGCAGTGGCTGTGAAAAAGCACATATGTCTGCACGCAACTTAAGAAGCCAAGCATTGTTGTCTCTATGAATTCTGGAATAAAAATGAAGATTTCACCTCGTCAATACAAAACCGCCCCCGTGGTTGTCTCTTTTCATTCATCCTCGTTCATTTACCTTGTAAGTAGATAGGAATGGATGATATGTTTTCCGTTCTTTATTTTCCGTGCTTCTGAGGTAACGAGGCGTCCCGTGGTTGATTCAATACTGTATCATGGACTCTGGTCCTAGTAAAGTAGCAGCAGGCAACATGGAGAATGCTCCGAGGCTCCCACTTCGCGATCGAAGGCGGCGTGATGCCCGAGATGCTAAGCTATGTCGAAGGGAGGAAGCCATCGCGGACCGGGCTGGTGCTAGAAAGCGAAAGTGTCCGTGCAACATCTGCATGGGAGAAAACCACTCTCTACGGTTTCGTTCCGTTGTGTTGGAGCACCTGAAACGCTATGGGAGGCATGCGGCTCATCGCGGCTCCAGCGAGGTAACGTCTGCATTTAATTGCTCTTCGATAACCAACGACTATGTAATCACTGTATTTATTATTTTGATGTGATTTAAACAATGTTACCAGTGCTTAGGCGTTCCTGATTTTCTGTATTTATTGTTAGGGTTTTGACCAAGACGACTCGGATCATGAATGGGATGCCGATATAGTGGACGAATTTGGTGCAAGACGAGGCGGGTACGTCAGAGGAGATCCAGGTGGACTCGATGAGGGCCTCAACATGGAGGGCCTTGTGCAGCACACCTTCAATCTCTACGACCAGTTAGTTGGAAACGCGTACGATACTAGGGATGGCGAGGACTTGCAAGTCGATGACGAACCTGCAGATGTGGGTGCGGCGCATTCGGAGGCAATTCCTGTACCCGAGGCTGGATTGGAAGGTCCCGACGATGGGCTGGGAGAGCCGGCTAGATTCATACCCCATGACGATGACTTATGCGATGACGATCTAGCAGCTATGGAGGCTGTCCGGCCCACTCAGCATGAACTGTTAGAGGAGAGTGCGCGGACTCCACTGTTTCCAGGCTCATCCCTTACGCAGCTCGGAGGTACACTTCTTTTATTAAATTCCTTGCGGACACATAATGCATCCAATGCGTTGGTGAACGAGGTATTCTCGATTTTAAGTAAAAGCATGTTGCCCACTGTGAACTCTCTGCCAGGAAACGAATACCAAGCTTCGAAGGTATTGAAGCAGCTAGGGCTTGCTTATGATACCATTGATTGTTGTCCTGGTCCTAGAACGTGTGTGTTGTTTAGGGGAGACGATCTGAAGGATTTAACAGCATGCCCGAAATGTGGAGCTGAGAGGTATAAGCAGGTTGGGAAGAGTAGGGTACCTAGGAAGGTGTTGAGGCATTTCCCCCTCATCCCAAGGTTGCAGAGAATGTATAGCACACCTCTTCAAGCTAGCTACATGACATGGCATTCCAGGCATGTGAGTGAAGATGGAGTTATGAGGGGTGCAGTTGATTCTCATCAATGGAAGTTTGTGAATTGGAGGTACCAAGCTGAATTTGCGTTTGAGCCGAGGAATTTGCGGTTGGGTTTAGCTACAGATGGGGTTAATCCATTCTCGGTTAAGAGGAGTACATGGAGTACGTGGCCCGTTTTAATTCTAAATTATAATTTGCCACCTTGGATGACAACAAAAAAGCACTTCATAATGCTTAGCCTAATCATACCAGGCAAGAAATCAGTCACCGGTGAAAACTTCGATGTCTACTTGCAGCCACTACTTGATGAGTTGAAGATTTTGTGGCACACGGGAGTTCCCACTTTGGACGCTGCAAGGTACCAAGGTAGTTCCAGGTTCAACATGAAGGCACTGTTGTTGTGGACGATGCATGATTTTCCCGCTTATGGGTTAGTGGCAGGCTGTGTGACCAAGGGGTACAGGGGATGCCCCATATGCGGCTTGAATACTGTTTCAAGGCGTTCATTGTCTTTAAGGAAAAATGTTTACGATGATCAGCATCGTCGGTTCCTCCCAGCCGATCATTCTTGGAGAGGTCCACGACTAGAATTTGACAATATTGCAGAACGGAGAGGTGCACCTGCAAAGATGACTAGCGAAGATGTGATTCGCTGGGGACGATTACGAGAGAGCTGGGTGGAGCTCGGAGTTGGTCCCGCCTCAACAGATCCAGCACGTGTCTCTGGGATCAAGAGGGTTTCAAGTCTCTTTGAATTACCCTACTGGGCGGTATGTGTGTTTCTCCATTATCTGTGCTGGTCATTTTGCATTATCTCTCGTTGTGCACATTGTCATACTCTCGTAGACCGTAGTTGAAATGATCAACTCAGTAGAATGTATGCCTAAAATAAAATTATGTTCACACTGTTAGGGTCTCGCGCAGGCTATGTGGATCGGCTTCTGACTGTTTTCTAGTAAGGGTTATTTTAGTCAGTACCTCATCGTTCAGAAGTACCGGATCAGATGCTCAGACTGTGGAGCTTCTGTTAATTCGTTCATTACGAAGACGCTCCTGACTGTTGTGAGTGGATATGTGACGACGTATATAATTTTGGGCTGTTGACTCAAATGCTAGATGGTACATGCGAGATCTTGGTACCCGTTGGTAAATGTTGTTTAAGGCTGTGAAAATATGCGAGTGGTATTGTGGCGGGGTACAGTCTACGTTCTAAGCGTTTTACGGTTACCTTTGTTTTAAAAATCTGACAGTTCCCCAATCGAGATGTGGAGTGGGCTCAAGGTGGATAAACCTTCTCACCGGGGCACCAGATGTAGTCGTCGTGAGTGAACTTTGTTTTTGCGCATCTGGAATAACCCCCGTAATATCCTAATATTCTGAATTGTCATGTATAGGAACTGCCGATACGCAACACGCTTGACGTGATGCATATCGAACGAAACGTCTCCGATAATCTCCTTCGACATCTCTTTGGGGAAAAGGACACACTTGAGTGTAGGCGGGATATGGCGCAGGCTGGAAAAATGCACAATCTTCACCTCGTTCTAGGCCCCACTGGCAACTATGTGAAGCCCAGAGCACCTTACTGTTTCACTGAACGAGAGAAGGCAGACTTTCTAGAGAGAGTATCCAGCACCCAAGTTCCCTCTGGATACAGCTCTACCTTGACCAAACATATTGGTGAGAAGAAATTAATGGGCCTAAAAAGCCATGACCACCATATCCTCATCCAGCAAATTCTTCCAGCAGCGGTACGAAATAGCCTAACTCCTGGCGTTCGAGAGACGATCATTAGATTAGGTAGTTTGTTTCAGAAAATATGTGCTAAGGTGATTCGTATTTCTGAAATCGGGCCTCTACGTACATGCGCAGCTGAAGTTCTATGCTTGTTAGAGGTACACTTCCCACCTGGCTTCTTTGACATAATGACTCATCTTGTGATCCACCTCGTAGATGAACTTGAGATTTGTGGACCTGTTCATGCTAGATGGTGCTATTCAATTGAGCGCTATCTAGGCATACTCACTAAATACGTTAGGGACAAGTCGAAGCCGGAAGCTGGGATGGCTTCTGGCTACATGATAGATGAGAGCCTAGGGTTTTGCACGGAATATTTTGAGCTCTACGAGCACACGAAAAGTAGGGTGTGGGACGCCGAGGAAGAACTCAGAGACTCAGGAGAGTGTTTGCTTGGCAAACCGAGGACAAAGGTTTTGTCAGACAGGGAATTGGATCAAATACACGACTATGTAATCAAGCACTCTGTTCACACTGAGGAACTGCTTGGGTATGTGACATTGCTGTTTACTTTCGTTCTCTTTAGAATAGCTGCACACATGTTGGAGCCTTGGGCTCCTAGTTATGCTGTGTTCTAAATGCTTATATTTAACCATCTCTTTGCTTCTGAAGGACTGCAGGCGCCATAAAACAGTCCTCTGCTTAGAATTTTTTAAGTCCCTTCTAATGGGTCGGGCATAGTTCGTTAACTAACTGAAATCGTTGTCAATCTCACGTACAGAGAGTGGACTGAACAAGCACGCGCGTTTAAACAGCGGAGGCAGGCGTTCTCAAATTCCACAAGACGTCAAAGAGGGATGCCTATCGTGTATCCGCCTGAATTGGCAATAGCTTTTCCAGAATTTGGGCCATGGCTCAACACACATGTACGGGGTTTGAAAGAGGCTGGATTTCCTGTCTCCCCAGAGCTGGACTCACTACACTGTCATCCCTCACAGCACGCATGGGCTTTCAACGCCATGTGGGCTTACGGGTGTCATTTCTCGTGTAACAATGAGACACATCCCTCCACCGTGGCCTACGATTGTGGAATTGCCGCAATACCTCCTTCTGCAACATGTACTGAGATTGACGTAGGTATCTTAAGAAACATATTATTAGTGACATATGGAGGAGTAACATGTGTTGTGATGGAGGGCTCGTGGATAAAAACCCGAGATCAGGGACGTCGGGTAGTACGCAAGGATAGTTATGGATTCTGGACTGTGCAATTTAATTGTCGAGAAATCAGCGACAAAGATAACCCCTACGTGTATCCAGGAAATGTGTCGCAAGTATTCTTCATTGCAGACGCCGTAGATCCAGCGTGGAAAGTTGTATTGAGGCACGATCCTCGCAATAAACGTATGTCTGGCGAACGAGAAGTGCACATCTTTGGTGCTACAGGATCCTCCCGTCCCATACTAAGCACCAGGTCCGAGAGCCATGTGGCTGGCTCCTCTACGAGGGCAAGACATGCCGAATTCGACGCTGAAGAAGTCCCTTTAGAACAATTCAACGCACACTTGCGTGAAGAGGAGCAACCAGACGACGATTCCCACCTTGAAGATACGCAATTTGTAGACGAAGTTGAAATACAGTATGCCGAGTAACGAGATCCAGCATTCGCAGGTGTTAGGTAACCCACCATGGCCATCTGAATTGGAAGCAAAATAAGAGTAGGTGACGTGACTGTGCTTTAAAAATATTCTGTTTCCCATTCTCGCTACAGAAGCATGAAAAAGTCACTTTGTAGATGATGATTGCAGGCTGCAGGGTAATCCATATTGTTTAAGCAAGGATGTGAACACTAGTGATGCCAAGAGATGCTTCTGCAATCAACTCTGCTACATCACTCCAGGTTGAATCCGCATCTGTATGTCAAAATGAGAGTTTTGTGACTGTCTGGTCGGCTCAATGCTTCAGGAGAGACCAACATAAATAGGTAGATTTCGCAGGAAATTATAGATTTAAAGCATGGGCCATGTAGACATTCCATTTGGTTATGTCGCAGAGCTGGGTGTTGGATTGTAACTGAAGACACACGCTCATTGTCATGCAGTGAACAGAGCCGAGCGACGCAAGATTATCACCATCTCAGTGACATCCAGCACGGTCGCAGTGGCATTGATAGTGCTGGTGGCGGTGGGAGCTTTCGTTCTCAGAAACAGACGATACAGAAAATACCTGCACCTTCAGTTCCAGCAGAGTAAGTGACTGGTAGTCCATTGGCACAATATTTCTGCAAAGTAGCCGTTGCAGAACTTAAGATTTGTTGTTCCAATATCTCGGTATCCATATAGTTCAACTTGTGCCACAGAGTTTGACGAGTTTGATGTTAAGCCCACCATCTATTCGTACAATGAATTGAAAGCGGCCACACGAGATTTCCACGAGGAGAACAAGTTAGGCCAGGGTGGCTATGGTGCTGTCTATAAGGTGCTTAGAAATCCTATCATTCCTTTATTTGTGGAGGTCGTGCTCTTACCTTTTAAGAATAATTGCGATGTTGGAAGTTCACTGTTAACATTTTACCGAACATGGACTGCATTTCATTGCCATGTAATTTTGAAGTGAAATATATGGGCCATACTGAATGCAGGGCGTGTTGGCGAATGGGAACATGGTGGCTGTGAAGCAGCTGTTTGTCAAGACATTACAAACAGGCCTGGATGAGTTTTCCAACGAGGTTGTGCTAATCACAGGCATGAAGCACAGGAACTTGGTGAATCTGAAAGGGTGTTGTCTTCGTGAAGGATCAGGGATCCTGGTTTACGAGTACGTGGATAACTACGATGTTGCCAGGGTTCTGCTTGGTATGCTCATTGACCATGAACGCATTCTTTTTGGAGCATATCATCTTCTTCCAGCTACTCCCATCAATTTGTGTTAGAACCATTTATTGGACTAGATTAAACTGTCATTTTTCTCCCAAAACGTGCATTCCAGTGATGCAATTTGTGTGCGAACTTGCATTAATTTCTACATGTATTGTATTATGTTTGTGACCTCAAGAACAGGACCACAGAGGCAGGTGGTGTCGTGGCCTTCGCGACTGAGGATATGCTTGGGAGTAGCTCATGGTCTTCACTACCTTCATGCCTTGGCCCGGCCACGTTTGATCCACCGGGACATCAAAGCAAGCAACATCTTGTTGGACCATAATTCTCGAGGTCCCAGCATATGCCTCGAGTTTAACGAGGTTAGACTCTTAGGCATTTCATTTTTCGCAGCTGTAGTACATATATTCGAACTACATTTTACGAACTGTACTCACTAATTTTGAGACTGCAATTACTACGATCTACAGTCACTAATCCTGTGCGAATAGTTAGAATTCTTACTAACTCAAAAAGGTGATCGATGTGACTCTCTATGCAGGGTTAAGAATGATGGTAGCTGATGCTGCATATCTCGGCGCCGATCTTCTCCGGATTCACCCTAGACTGATATGACAGTCTGGTTACTTATTTTCCCAAGGCGTCACTTCTGGAACTCATCTCTCTCCTTGAGCTCTGAGAAACTCGTATAAAGCACGATCCACTCCCCCATTGTCTCATTGCCCGGATTACTCTTTCAGCAACGATCTATCCTGGAGAGTGCGGTATGTCCCTCTGTTTCTTCTTTGCATTCGATGTTGTTATGAAGTTTTGGTGCGAGGTTCGTCCCTTCGATTTCTACTGTCCAACGTTGCAGTCCTTCACGAACACCGTCTGTCTCGGACCTGGTCGTTCCTCTCAATACTTACCTTCCCTGTCGTTCGCAGCTACATATGTGTGTTTGTTTCATCCCTGTGGAGAGTTACACGAAGCACCTCTTCGAATCTTCATTTGCGTTGTGCTCAACAATTTCCTTCGATGTCTGTCCATGGCCATCGTTATTTCCATTATATTTTGATTTTTCACGCTTTCTTCCCATAGAGTGGGCTATGTGTTGCTGCTCAGATGTCTCTCGATTATCATACCTTGACTTACTGAGCGTGGTGTTTTTTAATTACAGAGTCTTCACCATGCCTATCCCGGACAAGTCCTCAATTCCCTGGTTTCACGAAGTGATGCGCCTTCACCGGAACGGGCTGACTCCCAAAGTGACTCCAAATGAGTACATGCCCAGTCGACCAATGTTGGCGGAATTTTGAGGCCCTCGCGCTGCAGCCGGGTACACTTTCCACGACCATGGCATGGCGGAGTATGAAGCATACGTCCGAGAACTCTACGGCAGAGTCCTACAACTGCCATGGCCGGTTAGCGGGCTTTTGCCATTTCACTTCGCCCGAGGGCTCGTCGTAGAGGCAATGGGGATCGAGGTGAACTGGTGTGAGTATGCCTATATCGTTACACACCCACCTCAGTCCAACAGAGGCGTACCCAGGATTCTTCCTCAATACGCTGGGTTGATCATGCCGCTCCCACCGCTCACTCTTGTCAGGCCGCGCACGAAATTGCAGGTTTCCTAAACCTTCCGTCAAACCTCGTTTGTATTATATCCATGCAAGTGTTCTCTCTCTGTCCAGTAGTCATTAGTGCGTTTTAGAATTAGGTTTTGCTTGAGGTCTATCTGAATTTGACTCCACTCGTTTGAGGATTACTGTATATGAGATCCCGTTAAGCAATGTTTTTTTGTTTCATGTTAGAGTATGCACTACAGAACGTTGTCTAACCATTTGACTTGTCATTCCTTATACCTATGTCTCTGTATTTTTTACGTGACCGATTCATGTTTTTGAAGTGGACCAATTTCTTGCAGAGTCAACTAACGCCGGCCCCTTACGTCGAAGCAGTGCCGGATTTCGGTAATCCTGTCGCTACCCTAGTCCCCACAGCTCCAGTGCCCGGGGCACCGAAAGCGATTGCTGCACCCCCCTCAGGAGCTGCGACTCCTGGGGTCATACAACCCAACGTTGGAGGAGGTGTTAAAGCCAAAGGCCCCAAGAAAACTTCTTTCAAAGAGCTTCACCGAGGGGAGGGAAGCTCACATGATCAGAGAAGTGGCAGTTGTAAGCTAAATGCTGCAGCTGTGACGGCCTTGGTGGGATTGCGCCCTAACATCACATGTGTGCTGGAAAACGAGAGAACGCGTCTGCAAATGGCTGATTACGGTGCTGGAAGGGGAGTCAGCAATTTACGTAAACGTATGGGAGAGGAGCTTGATAAACTGAAATTCATCACGCAGAAGGTTGCCGAGAAGGCCGACCGCCACAGCAGGGCAGCGAAGGTTTACAAACGGGCTCGGGATGTCCTTGTCACCGCAAAAGTCGACAAAGGTACAACTACAATCAAGGAGAAAACGGAGACACTTAAACGTGTAACAAGTATTTGTGAGAATCTCGTGGAGTCCTGCCTAGAGAATGTGAAGTTGGCAGCCTCACGCCTAGAGAGCTGGGAAATCAAGTGCAAAAGCGAAACTGAACGCGTCGCAAAGATTCGGTCCGACTTCATTGCAACAGAAGCCTTGGTCAGGGAGAAGCGCAAGGAAATGGAAGCGTCCCTCTCTCATTTGCAATCTCTTACAAATGTGCTAGATAATCTGTGAATTCTAAGCTAGGTAGTAAGAGCAAGAGCAGTCCTTAGTGTTTTATCATTCGTGATCGGACATACTCACAGTGATGCTAGCTGCCATAGTTATTTTCCTCTATTCCATCAGTTCCGGCACAAGTTCGGCAATGTGTAGTGATTTCAATAGATTGTACATATGTTTTTGGTTACAAAGTTACTCTCCAGTGGTGTGAGAAAGAAACACTGACTTGACTCATTTTAAAACACCTTACCTCTAAGTCCGTAGTTTGTGTACAATCTGATCCGGTTGGAAATGAGTACATGTCAACACGAACCTCTTCCGGAGCAGTGGAAAACATTAATAGTAGATCACTCATCTGTTTTTGATACCCGGTCGTAAAGTTGCTATGTCGGTCTCAGTGGCGGGTATCGCCAGAGGGAGGATTATCTCTTATCCGTGGTAATGTTACTCACTGATTCCTCCTTTACGGAAAAGGCAGAATCCGAATGGGCTGGATGAGAAAGCCATTCTGCCGTTGCACTGGTAAATTCCGGGGAATTACACCGCTAAAACTTATGAAATCACCGTCAACAATGTCAAATTGTTAAAATATACATGAACGCAGATCCCGCGTCAGAGTTTGTGCAGTCATTGGTTGATATTCTTAGGATGAATCGACCCCACAACTTTGCGTTACAATAAAAGCTCAACCGCATTTGTGAACACCGAAATGGAATCTCGACCAATCTCAGGGCAGTACCCAAAATACATCAACACCGAACTGTTTTTCTGGTGTTCATCCTCGGTGTACTTGAGGCCTGATTCCACTAGTGGAATTCGCACTTTGAGATTTTCTATAAAATTGAGAATTGCAAATCTCATGATGCAAGTTTTTCCATTCCTCATGAAATCCTATTTTGAAGATTAGAATACATTTAAAAGAAATTTTGAATTGCTAAATATAGGTCAGATTGCTTAAGTTGTGGTTTTGGCTCAAGGAAGTTAAACACAAGGAGCCCTAGGCTGAAGGGCGAGTGCTGAGGTGGAGGTACCATGAATAAGTTAAGCTGCTGTTGCCTTTTTCCAGAAACGGAAGGCGTGGACGGCAGTGCGAGTTCCACCAACGCCCCCCCCGTTCCGTCGTGGAGGCCGCTCCTCTCCACACCACTCTCGCCTCATACCCGACCTAGTATCACCCAGTCATCACCCCGCTATCACCCATATATCTCCTAGACATCACCCAGGCATCAGCCACGAAACCTCACTCCCCAAAGCTCACGCTCCCTTCCACACGCCATGAGCCACCACCATTGCACTCATTGCCTCCAATTCTTCCACTCCATCGCCAAATCATTCCAAGTTCCCACACATTCAGGTAACATGCTCAACCAAAAAGCTTGAATCAGATGGTGTTTAGTATGATGATGGGAATGATGTGATTCGGAGCTCGGAGATTGATGTTTCAGTTTCTG
Organism: Ceratodon purpureus; assembly: GCA_014871385.1. NCBI lineage: Eukaryota > Viridiplantae > Streptophyta > Bryopsida > Pseudoditrichales > Ditrichaceae > Ceratodon > Ceratodon purpureus. Next base: position 26,485,937 of record CM026421.1, read on the forward strand.
GAATGAGGGTGAAGTTGAGTTGGGTGAATTCAGGTGGGAGCTTGTGTTGGTTTGTGATTTGGGTGAGTGCATGGTGGCGATGGTGGTTGAAGTGGTAGTTTTAAGGAGGTTGTGTTATTAGTTAGGTTGAGGATTTGCATCTAGTGTAGTGATTTGTGGAGTCTGCTTTGTGCGTTGGAGGTTTTTGAGTTTTGGGAATTGGGTGTTGGTGTTGGTGTTGGTGAGTTGGGTTTGGAGTTTGTTGGAATGGGCTGCATTGTTTCTGTGGGATGGAGTTGATGGGGTTTAGGGTGGGGGTGGGTTGATTGATGGCAGGGTTTTTGATGATTGGGTGGGTGTCTGTGGCAGAGGGGGCAAGCTTGCGGTGAGCGTGGGGGGTGTTGGGGTTCATGAGGTGGTGAAGAGGGAAGGGGATTCGTGAAGTGAGCATGATGCTCGCCCAAGTGGCGAGAGCTGGGGTTCGGCGGCACTTGGCCAGGGCGTCGACGACACAGCTGCTGTCGCGGCCGTTTGCTTCTGTTGCTGAGCAGGTCGTTGATACATCGCCTTCTGCGAAGGTATGGATTGGTTTTCATTCTTCTTGTTAAGACAATTCCTGGAGAGATCGTTGGATATTTCATTGTACAAGTGGACCTTTCTGTCCTAAACCCTAGCAGGGGTTTAAGAATTAGATGAAGAAGGTATCAAGCAGACGCTATACAGTACTCCCTTTGTTCTTGATGCAAGTGGAATGACATCATGTGTTTTTGGGGTTCCCGTGGCCTATAATAATCGAAGGAGTGATCGTAATTACTTTTAAAACTTTTTTCGACCTCTACTTCAAAGTTTAGGTTTTGTGCAGCTTCAAGTAAGATTATTTTAAGACTACAAGTGGACATTTCTGCTATTTAGCGAACTAAGCATGCATGAATATTCACATTCAACTAGGTGTGGATTACCCTTCTGCTATTGGTAGAAGTGAATGATTGTTGGATCGATGTAGTCCAATTTGCAATGTGTGTGTCATTGATTATTCAAGGGTGTTTCTGCAGGATCTCGAAATAGAAAAGCAGAAAACTATAAAAGCTCGTTCTTTAAGCCTTGATTCTAGTTCAAGGTTTCGCGTGGTAGATCCTGCACCTTCAGGCTTTACACACACTGTGTTGAAGCTTCTCGGGTATTATGGCAAACAGAGCCGGCTTATCCGTGGAGCTAATACTCTTTATTCTAGAATATCTCTTCAAGTGAATCAGCCGGAGCTCTATGCAAGTGAGTCGTATTTCATGTCCAAAATCTTAATTGTCTGCTTGAAAGTTTTCTTTATTTTGATCTTGCTTAAACGTTACTAATGCCTTAGTCACAGAGGCGGATCTCGTCGTGCGTTTTAGCTCTGTTCTTATGTGGTAGTAAAATGCTTTTCTCAAGTGCCTAATCAACAATTTGTTGCGTCTGGAAAGACTTTGCTCTTGAGCAGAGTTTCAGAACAACGCATGCCATGTTGGTTCTCTACATGTGGCTATCTTTAGGCCGCTTGAGGGCAGAAGGGAGGGATGGTGGAGTGATGGGGCAGTCCTTGTATGATGCTTTTAATCATGATTTGGAACGACGCATAATTGCAACAGGGGTAAGCTTCCCATTGACTGCTTTCCTTCGCAAGCATACGAGTTTGCTATTGGATGCTTCGCAGTAATTTTTAGAGTTTTGTGAATACCTACATCTGACTGAAGGGATGATTGTTGGTTTGCAGCTGAAAGTATTGCTATCAAAGTGGATGAAGGAATTAGAGAAGAATTTTTATGGTGCAGTAGCTTCTTATGATAAGGCTATGAGGCCTGAAGCTGATCAGGATGAGCTTGCACGGGCTCTTTGGAGGTGTGTGCCTCTACATTGAAAATTCGTATTTTCTTGTTCATTCAGAAAATATTTGGAGATGTCGTATTAGTTTCTCTTGAAATCGATGGAAATGCCGGTTAGTCTATGCTTCTTGAGCTGGACCTCTTGGGTTAAGATTTTTGGGCACTGAGGTGTATGGTTTCATCTTATGTTACTTCTTGATTGGGACATACAGATTAACAGACGATTGATTCTAGTTTGGTGTCTGGTTGTGGTTCATGGCAGAAATGTTTTTGCAGAAGATGATGCCATCATGCCCACCGGTCCAAATTCTACACCTGTACATGTGAGTTCTCTCCGTTTTTTCTTCTTGTCTTTGTTGGAACTGCTCATACGATTGATAATGCTCAAGGATATGGTCTGATCGTAGGGTTCATAACATGTGCAGGCTTTGGCAAGACATGTCCGGAAAGAAGCAGCCTGTCTTGCTTTGACTGGTGAGTCTATGTGCTTTTAAGTGCTTCAGACGGCTGATGACCTATGCAGTTTGTTTTCAGAATGATCAACTGAGGTCCAAATCGTTTATTCACGTTAACATCATACACGTAACAATGAGGTGTCGATTGTGTTTCGATGAGTTATTCTTGAGTTGAGCGTATTTTAAAAATGAATCGCTGATTAATTATTGTCAAAATGAGGAGGAACAGGTAGTTATACTTTCATGAGTCATATCTAAAAGTCTTTTGTTCAAATTTGTAAGATGTACGTTTTAGATTATACTTGATTTTCAACACACCCTGAGAGTTAAAAACAGTTTTCCAGAAAACCTTAACATAGGCTTGATATGGAGGTCTGAACATGTGGCTGAATTTTGGTTTGCAGACTCGGAGTCATTTCTGACAGGAAACATTTTGTTTTCCAACGATTTCGGAGCTGTTACTGAGTGAGTTCGGAAGGATCCTGCAGAGAGACACTTCTATCAAGTGAATCGTAAATAGTGATTTTTAGAGCACCTGTTTCTCCTGTCAGATAATTGTACATTTTGATCGGTACATCTGGATTTCGTGTCCTAAACAATGTTGTTACATGCATGAAGCATTCTGTGGACATGCTTTTGCTGAAGCAGTCGACTCAAATTGCAGTCAACTCTTCCTTGGTGCAATTTTGCTCAGAACATTTTTTAGCTTGTTCAGAATAAGGAAAGCATCTTCTTTGTGAAGGTAGCCCAGTAAAAGGATTGGCAAGTATTTTCTAGCTCTTAAAGTACTACACGAAGAGTCTGGACCAGTTTTTTTAAAGCTTCCTTGGCAAATTGTCTCGTCAGGTGACAACTCATTCCATTTCACGAAAGGTTCAACTATTTTCAACACGCATATTTTGAACTAGCTCAATTTTCTGAGTGGATTAATTTACCTTCAGATTATTCCTAATTCTGGTGTACCAGCATTGTGTGAAAGGAGTTCAATGCACTTTGATTATTACCATAGTTTCCCGATGATGTATGCTTTAAGTGCCACTTTCTGACTCCATGGGCCAGATGTGAAAGGACAAGATAATCTGGTGATGTGATTGATATGGATCTGAAAACTGGCTGCACATCCTTTATGCTATATTCTAAAAGCCAAGAAAGTTGAAAATAGTTGAGGAAAAGATGTGGATTTCGATCAAGAATTCAACACAAACCTTGACATTGTAACATACTTTCTGGCCTTTCAAAACATGTCCAATGCACTCATCAAATTGGCTCTCCAACTTCATGCAGAGTGAAAGCTATCAATTTCTTCAAAATATATTTCTTATGTACACTTTCTGTCTTCAAATGAATTAGTCATTTTTCCAAATCTATAAATCTTAAACTAAAATTTCTTGATTTAACCCCTACAGCTCCTTTACTCCTCATTCAATCCAAACAATGCTTGGCACTTTATATAAATTCGTTAAATGTATTTTTTGTCGTGAAATTTCTGTAAAATCAAGATTTTATTGTAAATTGTGTGATTTTTTTTTTTGAATTTAAGATTTTTTTGGAATTTTTTCATTGAAGAACTTATTTTATCTTCAAACTCGGGCAATTAAAAAACTTTTTAAAAAATATATATTTTTGGATTTTTTGATTATAATCCATTCTTTACCAATTTCCTAGTCAATCTACCAACTTATGCAAATTGAAGTATGGATGAGTTTTACAAGGGTAGGCTTCAAAGTTTGACAAAAACAAGTTCCACAGTTGTCAAAAAACGATTTTAGCCCACTTGGATTTTTATGATTTTACAAATGAAGGAAAATGGATGGTCCAATTTTGATGTATGAATAGTACACTAAGTTAATTTTAACATCTTAGGTCTAAATCTACTAAAAATTACTTCAATTGGGATTTATTAGGCCTCAAGGTGAAAAGAGTCAGTTTTGGAAGTTTTACCAATTTGCAATAAGGATTTTTTATCTTTAGGGATAATTGTGGAAGTTAAAGATCTCTCTAAAAACTATTCACCAATCAAAATCAAACTCAATTGGTTGAAGCACTTTGTTGACAATATGATAACAATGTAGTCCTAGGCTCATTAATTCTAAAAGTACTTATATCTTGAAATGGGCATTTCAAGAATTTCGAAATCCTTCCATGATGACAATTTTATACTAAACTTCCATATATTTTTACAGAGATGAAAGAAGATGTAGTTTTAAGGAATTAGCTTTTTTAAACAAATTGTTTAAAAACAAATCTATTATCTAAAGTTATTTTACCGGACGCTCGACAAATCCAATTTTTTTAATACATTCCTTATATCAATTTGAATTTTTTTTGAGCAGTTAATATGATCCTCTGTGAGATTATCCGAAAATTTCTTGCCGCAATATAAATATTCTACTCCAAAAAAATTCAAACTTCTTTTATAAAATCCTAGACTTTTAGGGCCATTATGCCAGAGACATAACCCGGACAGTAGGACAGTTGCCTAGGGATGTTGACACGTTTGAGGAAGTCCAACTGGACACTGATATTGATCTCAAGCCCACTTCATCAAAAGCTATTCATGAGAAGGAAATATATCACAAGGCCAGGGCATCATGCAAGCCCAGCTTCATGTATTTCAGAAGTGCAGCTCAGTACATGCACATGATTTTGACTATGACCTGCTTAAATTGCAGAGTGTGACACACAACAATTGTTGTTGTTGCGTGAGGGATGTCCTACCATTCTTGCCTGTTCATGCATAGCTTTCTACATTGAAATATCCCCATCAGACCGGATTGTATGAACCTGTGCACGATAAAGTTGCTGTTTCATTACATTTTGGTAATTTTTCCCAAAGTTTTGCTGTTCATTGTCTGTGTCTGAAAACTTTTCAAGTGATAATGATAAGTTGTGTGCGAGTCCATTAGTATGGCATTCAACAAATCCACATCAAATGCTAGAGAATACAGCACCTACCTGTTAATGTGTGGCAAGGTTTTAGCTGGTGAGGATCTGATCCAGGGAAGTTTGGATCTAGGTCGGTTCTTGAAAGATTTGATCTGATAGCTTAACACGCAAAGACAGAGGGTCCTGTGAGCAGGACTCACGGACTTGACACAACATTCTCACCCAAAAATCTTTGTTCCTGGTGCGGATTTGTAGTGCGACTTGATGCTAAATACAAGTGTGTAATTGGCCAACACTACATATGCTCTATGAATAGTCCAAGAGAATATCCCTGATTAAAAATGCTACGAGTGAGTTACAATGCTCACTTCAAAATACCCTACCTCGTGGTCAGTTTCGACATAAATTAATTCATTTTGTCATAAAAGTGTCACATGTCATCTTATGATCGGTTTATGATGACGTGGACTTCTCAAAATCTGATGTGGAAATTAGATTTTGACACAACATTGTTCGAATCTGACCACGACGTATGGTAAATAAAATTGCTTGTGTTAACAAAAGCTAAAGGCATGTTTCCACTTGGTCTTTGCAAAGACCGTGGATAAAAATTTTACACCTCCACAATTTTGGGAAAAATACCTTCTTTGTAAGGAAAGGTGTCATCAATGAGGTTTGGAAAGGTGTTAGCAATAGTAGGGTGATTACATAGTGGCCCATCAAGTGCTACATTAGCTAAGACCGTTCTTTAGTGTTCAAAACTAAGAAATATTTCTATTTTGGTGCTCCCTTAACAATTGCCTACTATTGCTCAAATATTTTTTGTCTTCCTAAATGTTAACTAATACCCATTCTTAAAAGTGTGTCAATGTGTACATCCATGTAGGATTGGTAATTACTAAAGAACGTAGGTGGGAACACGCACTTTTTTAAGTATGTAAGTCCCTCTTGTAAGACCACCTCTAAGGCCAAGTAGGAACATACCTTAGATCTTCATTTTTTTTTAAAAACTTCAGCATTTAATCCGTATATGACCAAGTGTATTTGACAAAACTTAGACATATTAAAATATGCAACTCTCACCACTCTAATTCACCTCTCCAATTGAACTAATTCCAACAAAGAAATTCCTTGTGATTAGAAATTATCCATATGATTAGAAGTATTAAAATTAAATTTGATCTTTCGAAAATGATTTCACTTTTTTGAATCACCATTAATATAATATTTATCATTATTACTTGAGTATTTTTATGATTGATATAAGTCACAAGTTGTATCTATAAAAAAATAAGTTGTGAAGCATAATACCTATATCATCATTAGCTGGATGAAGTGGTGATTTTTCTACACAACAAAAAATGGTAACTATTTTTTATTTAAAAAAAAAATACAGATTGATGGTACCATTAAAAAATTTAAGTTGTTCAATATTTGTAATTTGAAATACAATGAACTTATCCTAGTTCTTTGGCATGTGGGCTTAGGCTTAGTGGTGGAACAAAAGAACACTTTATTTACAGTGTCCATCTTTGGAAAGCGGAATTCTCTTCTTCTTACGATGAATCAAAGAAATTTGATATCATCTTTAATTTATCCTTAAAAAGTCATGATTTTGAATAGTGTTAATGAACATTTCAAATGATGGTTAAGAAACTTTATATACTAGAAGTCAAAATCACCAATCAAATTTACAAAACATTTATCATTCATGTAATTGAGGTATATGCACCTAAATGTGTGACTAAAATATTAACGTATCCTTATTACAAGTTCATTTCAAAATAACTTTATAAACATAGATTATCTACACAACAACAAAATTGTACTTTTTTAATCTATCACTATGTCTATCTATATGCATGTCTATCTCTCTCTTTATTTATTTATCCAGTCGTTTATCACAAGCCAATTCCACAAGAATCTTCATATGAAACTAGATTTATGTATCTTTTTTCATCATGCAACATTTTATACCATTTGAAAGATTTTTTAATCTTACATTCCCTTGAGACTAAATACTGGTTGCAATTTTTTTGGCATATTCCATAAAAAAATTTGTTTTCTTAAAAAATTCCACGCATTTTTTTCACACATAGCTTTTTAAAGAGACAATTTTTGAAGAAATTAAGACTAGGATGCAAAAATTATGATTTTTAGAAGAATTTGACTTCAATCTGGGCAGGTCCAACAGAATTTGCCTTGTTGTTCAGCATAAGTAAGAGTAGAAAGCAACAAGACTGATTTTCAGATGGGGCACATTCATACGTAAGCAATTCTTATTAGAAAACAAATTTCATGTAGCGGATACATCTCATTCAATTTTTGGTGACGGATAAATTTTATTCGATTCTAATTGGCGGGCATATTTCATTTGACCAAGAAATTTTCATCCAAATCTCATCCAAAAAGAAAATTTCGTTGGATGGGATACTATAAATGAAGTTTTCATCGACACATATTACATCCACTGTGCATATAAGCTGACATAGCAACACGCCCTTCTACACTATCCACAATTGCACATCTGCCTCCAAGAATTTAGACAAAATTGAACTAATTCAACTTCAAAATAGTCCATAAATATGAAAATTACATCGATTTGTTATAATTCATGGACATGAACATATCTACAGTTTGAATTTTTAAGTGGATATGAAAAGGTTCATCTTTTTGGTTATTAAGCAAGATTTCACGGTTGGAGATGCAATTAAGAAGTTTTTGAGTGTTTATGGTGAAAAATGGTTTTGAGTGTTTTTGGTGAGAAATGGTCAAGAAATTTTAAGGATTAATAAATATTTGAATTCACCAAGAAAACAATATGAATATTATGTTTATTTTTTATCTTTTTAAATTCTTATAGATTGCAAATGATTTTTGAGTATATATTACACATTTTTTTGCATGTAAGATTTTGTATAGAAATATTTTAACATCATAATAAAGATGATATTCATAAAAACTAAGCTACCTCTACAGTTGAACAACAAATGATATTTCACACTAATTGAGGCAAAGGGAGCTGATCTTGTAAGGTACGGTTTGAAGACACTTCCTACATATACAGACCTCACAATATTCAATTTTTTTATTTAGTCTGAGCATAAAAATAGCAACTTTGAAGAATAATCTCATTTAAGATCAATTGTTATATTTTAAAATGGAACATTGAAATATAAAGATATTCCTCTTTCAAACTTAGATATATACCGTAATTTAAAGGCAGTTTCATCACCCTTGGTTGAATAATTAATTTCAAATTTTAGTGATTGGCAGTATTTTTAAAAAATAAAAATAAAAATTGTCTTTTCAAGTTTTAAATAACTATAAGTTGAACTTTCATTTACAATTAGTAGAATTTCATTGGATATTTGTTATTCCAGTAGATTTTATATGATGACTTTGATCATTTTTAATTTATTTGATTTTTAGTTCATATGTTTGATTTCAAGATATTTCATCATTCATTAAATTTTGTTTTATGGTATTTCAGCAAATAAATAACATAATTATTTTTTTATCCGATATTTTTATTTGGAATTATTTTTTGCCAAAGCTGCACCTAAAGTATGGTATGCATTTAATGAGGCTAATTTTTTATGCACACACAATGTATGTATGTAATCATTGCATAACGTGTATAGTTTGACCTTTCAATAATTCACCTAATTTGTACTCATTTCTCCATGACTGTATTCATGTTTATTTTTAAATTCAAGATTAATTGAAAACCATGTCAATGCATGTACAAACTAAAAGATAAAAAAGAGAGTGATTTATTGTTTCAAGTACTCCATCTAATAAATAAATAAATAAAAATAATAGAAGATTGAGTCATGTCTGTTATACCATATTCTGTAATTGTTCTAATATCTTATTTAACAAATGAAGTCAAGAGGTAACTCTACAATAAACACTTTTTATTATTATAAATGAAGTTGAAGATTCCAAATTTCATGACATGACTATTAAGCAGTGAGCACAACTAATTGGACATCTTTGTAGCTAGTCTTTACAAGCAGTAAAATAATGCATTTGAGCAGTAATTGTTGACCTGACAAAAATCAATGTTTTTCAAAACAACCAGGCTCTGGTCAGTAGGCAATGGCTAAGCCAGTGACTTTCTTTTTTATAAGCTTACCTAGTCCTCAGAAATTCAGAATGATATAAAACACTGAAAATTGTAGGACTTGGTGGAGTGATAACAGACACATGGGGCGATGTATGAAGCCAAAAGATGGAACTGTCTAAATCCCCCCATCGAGCATGACTCGGAGCCTAAGTTTGGGAGGGATGGAGCAAGTCTATGCCCCTACAATTATGTTTGAGTGGGGCCTTTCTCAATTTGAAGAGGACCTCCATAGTATAATTCAAGGCCTATGGCCCCAAGCTTGGCAAAAAATAAATTCAAAAAAGACCTTGAGATGTCAAAACGGGGAAGGCCAAAAAATGGACCTAACCTAGTCTCGCATCTAAGCCACATTTGTTGAAGAGAAATAAAGAGACCCCCAAAAGATAGTGGTATATAAAGAAAAGAAAAGAAATACATGAAATATGTAGAAATGTGATAGATGTGGATGATGCAATGGCTGACAAGGACTTTGACAAATTACTATATTTGTCAAACTTCATTCATAACATAAGATAGCAAGATAATCACTTTAATCCTAATGGTGGCAATGAGTAGAAGAAATGGATTGTCCAAATATTAAAAATCATCTTTAGCTAATATTGACCAAGGAAAGATGGATTGAAGTGGCTAAAACAATAAATTACAAGGTAGGAAGGCCAACACAAGGTAGAAAAGGAAATACATTGTCTTTCTCTTCCTTCTTTAGTTATTCTTTTTCTATTCTTATTTACTATTGTAGCACCGTAGTTGTATTGTTTACCATAAAATAAAATAAAATGCGCAACACTAGAAATTGTGCAATACCAATTTGTTTGTTGTTTTAGGAATGCACAGACTTATAATGATGACACTATATTTCAGCATGCATTAATGGCTACAAATTTTAGTTTGCTTACTAATATTGCTAATTCCACATTATATATTTTTTATAGCATGCTATTTTTGGTCATTAAAATCTCATACTATTACTTATTGAATTTTTACTTTTAGACCTTCGAAAATTCACTAAAAAAATTAATACACCCCTCAAAATTTGAATTTTTTGGAGTCCATATCTTATATGATTGCCCAACCTTTGTGTATAATTCTTTTAGGCTCCCAAAGGCTATGAAGGTAGCGGTTTCTTGTGATGCCACTTCAACTGCCAAAGACTTTCATACAATTTGTTTTGGTCACTTTTAGAAACAATGAAACGTTATATGTAAAGATGATGCACGAAAGATGTAATATATTAGATGTCATACAAAAGATGGCTTTGAAAATAAATCATGAAGTACATGTATAATTGTGTAGTATTCTAGTTACTTTGTTGTATCTCTGAGCCCCAGATTGGTTCAAAGATTACATAATAGAGTTATTTGTAAAGGTAGCCCTTGTTTTGAAAAAGATATCATCTCTTTTCCAATTTAAATAATTAAAATTAGTCCTTAATAGCTCTAAATTTCTGTAATCAGTTCAAGGAGGAAAAATGTGGCTAGGATTCTTTGTACAACATGACCTCTACTTTTTGCTTCTAAAAGGTGGCTAAAAAACTTATAATTTGTGTTTAGAGACCACCATGCTCTTCCATACTTAAAAAATATTATAATTGTAAGACCACCAAGATTTTTCATATTATAATTGTAAGACTACTAACTATTTAGAGTGAACAAATAGTAGTATAAAAATTCAAAAGAGGGATATCTTCTTGAAGCTTTTCTTGCCAAGTTACAAATAACTCTATTATGTAGCCATGAATCCAGGTTGGTGAGCCTTGTCTTGTTCTAATCTTGACTCGTTGTCGCGCATGTGAACAACTTCATTAAGTTTTTTAAAAATCATTTCCAGATTCAACCATAATCGACAATGAATTTCAATTGAAGAATACGGTATGCATACACATTATAATGTCTTGATCTGAATGGTGGTTGAGATCAAGAATTTGCATGAGGGCATCTCTACCCCTTGGCGTCAACGGGCACACCAACGGGGCGGTTACCGGTGCTGAAAAAAGTTGCCGCTCCAACCTCACCCCAAGCGCGAGCAACAAAGCAGTAGTTGCCTCCTCTCCACCTCGCGCCTGTCGCAGGCTTCTTCCTCCCATTCACCATCGTGAATTGTAGAGATGTTGTGCAGTCCAGATAGGATCCCTAGAATCTCAGGAATGTAGTGTAATGAAGAGGTCACTGCAAGCTCGAGAGATCCATTGTTGGCGCGTCCCCAGTGGCTGCTGTTGCCGGTGAAAATTCACATCAAACATTGTTGGCGCGTCCCCAGTGGCTGCTGCTGCCGCTGAAAATTCACATCAAACATTGTTGGCGCCACCATTGGCGCCAAAAGTGGAGATGCTCTGAACTTTCCATAATTGGTCAACCCTTAATGGACATATGCTTTCCTGATACCACATCCAAAATATCTTTTGAACTCCTTTTTAAGCGCAATTCTGTTTTTAATTTGCTTTAGCTCTATTATGGAAAAGTACAAATCTTTTTAAAGTGCTCAGTTTTGCATATTAAAAACCTCATTTGGTGCAATGGACTATAAGATATGGGCAAGATTCTCCTAGGATAAAACCAAGCCCAAGAAGGCGGGATTGTCATTTAAAGATTAACTTTAAATTTAAAAAGTTGGGCATTAAGTCTTAAAGCTCATTGCAACCTATTTCGGGTCATAGTGCAATTTTAAGAGATTTGTTTGTTTTGAAAAGATATGATTTTTTAAGAATATAGTTTGAGATTTAATATCTTCAAACCGAGTTATTTTAAAACATGATCAAAGAAGAAGAACTCCTGCCCCAAAGGGCCCAACGTGAATGTAATGTTTGTTCATTCTATTAACTAATCTGATGGCCACTAGACAAAGGATAATGAATCTAGAGCTACTCCTCCCTTTCGAAGATAAACACTTTTCTACACCACGCGCCTCTATACTAAATGCCTTGAAGACAACCGACATGTCATCCCCCCAAGGTCTTTTTGGATACCCATGCAAAGAGGTCTCAAGAACCCTCCACCATAGTTGGGTGGACTATGGTACAGTAGTAGGCACCACATTGGCATAGGGATTCAAAATCATGACCACCTCACCGGTGTGCCATGACTCAAACCACTACACCACGGCCGTGGTGCCTAAAACATGATCAACTAGCAAAGGACGTGTTGCAATGCAACAAAAAAAAGCGCAAAAATTGCATTGGCCATTGAGAAAGTGAGAATCAATTGAAAACATGAATGGAACATAGGGTAGAAGCACCTATAACCAACAACTTAAGGATTTTGAGCCCTTTTTTTTGGGGTTATTTTTGGGGTGTAATTTTTACGTGTAGGAAAACAAGTATCTCATAGAATGCAAAATTTTCAAATTTTTTTTCGCAATGTTAAAATAGACACAATTTTTTAAACACAAAAGTACTTCGTGACCAAAAACCGATCTGTAGAGCTTTTCCATTGTCACACCTAGTTGGTACTAATTTCTACTCATGAGTGTAGCCAAAACCACCAACTTTTTGAGTGTTTTTTGAGCTTTTTCATTGGTCAGTTTGAATTGTGTGGTTTGACAATGCTAGTCAGCCAGGTGGTTAGCCAAGTTGCGGTTATTGGTACTTCTACACGTTAGAAATGGGGGTGCTATTGGAAATGGGTGCTTCTACCCTAGAAACCTTTTGAAACAAAACGGAACTGCGGATGAAAGGTATAGATGTAATATTTGGATGATTTTGTAGCATGGTATTGTAACGGATATCAAGCATGTTAGTGACATGGTATGTAACAATGTTTTTTTTAATATAATAGATATGGCCAAAAAATCTTGAAAGGAAAAATATTCAAAACAATCAACAATTTTAGAGTGGATGAAAACTATTTATTTGAAGAGAACAACAATGTTCTAAAGATTGCGCTCTCACGATTTTGCGGTTTTGGATGCATTTTGTGATTTTAACCCCTAAACGCCTAAACGACCAAAAACTGGTCGATCTCATTTTTCCAAGTTCCATAACTTTCATCCAAATGACAATTTTTCATCCATTTTTTTTTCATGTTGAAAAGTTGTGGAGATCTATCTATCCCTATTAATGAATCCTCAAAATGATGATTTCATGAATTTTGGTGCCTCCCTAAAATCCAAAACGCCAATACCGTGTGTGTATTCAAAAATTCCTTAAAACAGACAGCTCAAACGCAATTTTGACTATCGGGATGACCTTTTTTGCATTTGAGGTAGACTATTGAAATGTAGCTTTACAAATATAATTTCCAGTCTAATTTGAAAATTTGAAAAATACCTAAAATTGAGTGATTTATAGGTGGTATAAGATGAAGGGGTATAACCGTGGCTATTTCTTGATTTTCCAATGTTTTAGGTTTTTTCATCATATTTTTGGATTAAAACATAATTTTTGAGCACGGTAACCAGTGTAAGGTTTTTAGTTGTCATATACATCTATGGTAAATATTTTGTAATTTTTTGATATAATCCATATTTGATATGGATTTTCTTTGTTTGTTTTGATTGGAAAATTTATAATAATTACACAATAAAACCATTAATTTGGAAAAAATCATTGTTTGTAGATTACATGTGTATCTATCTATGAAAAATTAAAAATCCATATTTTACATTATTTACAGTGGAAAAACAGAGCATCCAAAGTCAAAGTCTATTTCCGTGGTCATAGGCTCAGGCATTTGGGGGTTAACTGATCACCAAAAATCACATACTAATATAGAAATTGTAATTATATTGACTTTAAGTTTGTTTTACAAAAATTTAACATATCTATAGAACATTTAAATCTATAGAAACGTCCTATTTGGCACGCTGTACACCTTTATTTTTGGAAATAAACTTTATACCAACTTACCAAGTATTCAAGTCACATATCGTATTAGATCTGCGTTTTGTAAAATTTATCCAGTCCTGTAGAGGCTGTTAATTTTTTACAAATATTTCACAAGGAATCACATCACCCAAGCTACTCCCAAGTTGTGTAGGGAGTAAAGGATCAAGTCTTAGCGGTAAAGATGTTGCTTGTTGAGTCAACAGTCAATAACTGACTCTACTGTACTGTACAGTACAATTACATGAGTATAGTTTTGAAGCCTAATGAGTCCCTCATAACCTTTGAAGACCCAAATAGCCAAAAGAGCCATGGTCTTACATGGGCAACCAATCATGTAGCGCTAGTGAAAACATAAATGATGGTTTAGGTTTTGTGAGAAAAACCAAGTTCAACTAAGGTATAGACACCCATAACCAATAACGCACACATCAGAGATTAGTAGACTTCATGGTTGCTGAGCAATGGAAAACCAGAAGCCAATAATTCATGAACATGATATTCAGGATGCGTCGTCCAATAGAATGCGTCTATGACTGTTAACTCTTAAAGGCCAATTGTCCTGGAATGGGCTTATGTTTGTTCACTACTCTTGTTGTTGTCGGTTGTGGGTGAAGCTATATGTTGGTTATGGGCTTTGACCAACTTTTGAACAATGTTTTTTGTAGTGATTCTAATATTACGTAATTAATTTTGAAAAAAAACTCATTCTTTATGAATCTTATTTTCCTACGCATAAAAAAAAACTCCTTCTTGATAATCCAAGATTTAGTGTGCTGAAATGCTTAAGCTATTGGTTATAGGTGTCTGAACCTTACACAATCCGATAGTTGTAACCCTTAAAGCATCAACTCAAGAGTTTTGGTATGATTTAGGGTCTGGTCAGACTCCTTATGAGTCAAATTTTACCGGATGTGGCTCTAACTTTGGTACAACATGGAAAATTTTCATATCTTTCTAACAAGACCATTTATGCTTCAAAATTCTTTATACTTTAGGAGATATTTAAAGGCATGATCTCACCGCTCGGATTTTCAATCCAATATTTCTCTGTATGCCTTTTTTACTATCATAGACTGTCCTTTGCATTTGAATTTCAGCATACCTCCATGTGAAAAATCAAGCATTTCTTTAGGTTTTGTAGGTCGTATGAGGGAAAAAATTCCATGGACATATTCTTAACTCATCTAGGAACAAGAATTTGAAGAGCCTTACATCTAGTTTGCTTTTGAAATTGGTTTTTTTTGGCTCACAAAACATTTGAAATCCATTTTGCAACAAGGGAAAAAAACTTTTTTTTCAACTTAGAACGTTATGATCTCACAAATGGTAAGGATTTTGAATCTAATATTTGGGATACATGTATATGTACAAGTAACGTACTATATCCTACGATTATTTCCTCCAAAATACATTGAAACTTAAAAACTTACACCTTGTATTGAAAGAGTCTAATTTTGAGGATTTTTGGGAGTTTTGAGGCCTTTCAACTTTAGGGGTTAAAAGAATATTATATATTATTTATACATATGATGACCTATGTGCATGTGAGTACCTTACAAGAAAATATCATATTATATGATTCTTTCTTTTATTTGCCAGTTCTATGCTTTGCCTTGTGGACATAGGCTCAGTGACACCACAAAACAAGACACTTTATTCATATCCAAGTTTGTCTGCTAATACACAAAATTTCCCCGCACACATGTTCGCTGCAATGGATGACTTTGGAAGTAACAAAGTTGATGTCATTTTTGTGAGATACTAGAAAACTTTCAGCTGAAGCATGCATGCATTGTCCTTCATGTACTGTACCCAGGATCTATTTTTCTTCAGGGAACAACAAACCCATGCAAATGGAAAAAAAAAAGAAGCTTTGTCTTGTCATGTGACATGGGTGGACCTTGCATTGCATCTTGATTTCACTCCATTGACCTTGGACCAAGGACTTGGATTTAGCTAGACACTTATTTTATGGTAAGTGAAGGAATGTCAATCTCCCATTGAATTCCACAGACTAATCCTGCAGTTCAAGTCACTAAGATAATATTGGGCAGAAGACTCAGGACTTTGCACAATTTCACCCATTCCAAATCTAGTCAAACCCGTGTACCCACCGCATCCCATGCCACTCATTCACCCCAGCCTTTCACCTATCAAAACTATCCTCACCCACGGTAATCATACCCTTCATCCATTTCACTCAAACACAGTACACAAACGCGGAAACCTGCGTCCGTCATTCACACACAACCCCCGCTTTCCTCCCCAAGCAAACGCACAACACAGAGCCACATCCACCCCATGTCTGACCAAAATCCTCCAACACCACTGCAACACGCTTCACGCTCCCACCCCCCAGTCCCCCATTTCAACCACTAAAAGCACAAGTACCCCCCTGCAACCCCAAAGACTTCCACCACACCCTCCAAACACTCCCCCCACCGCGCCCACTCCCCAAGTCAAGTCTCCAAAGACTCACCCCATCCACACACCTCATCCAAATTCCCAAATATCATCCAAACTCCGTAATCCCATCCATCCACCCCCAAGAAACGCCCAACAAACCAACAAACTTTCATCCTTTCCACCGACAGCTGAACATCCCCTCTAGTCCCACAAATCCCCACAAACCCACTGACAAAGACTTCAAAAAATTAGACCACAAACCCCCAACCAAGGCAACCACCGAAATGCCAACTTACAATGGATTTTTCACCATCTGACTCAAAAAAAAAAAAATTAAAAAAAAAAAATGCCAACCTATTTCCAAAAATAGAAATAAAAACAAAATGAAAGTGCCAAGAAAACTCATGAAAAACATTCATCTTGGAGCCATCTAAGTTATGAGAAGGGCAGGCATTGATGGGAAGGTGAGTGCAGTATACTTATGTGCAGAGCATGGGACAAAGGGGCAGAGCACCAGAGCACACACAGACAGACGGACACACACACAGAGAGAGCGAGAGAGAGCGAGAGAGAGCGAAGGAGAAACGGGTACAGAATGCGAGGTGAGGTGGGATGATGCTGATGATGCCACCTTCGACGTGATGGTGCGCATTCTCATCATCGCTCTGGACTCACTCACTCACTCACTGCATATAAGTTAAGATATCGCACAAACACCTGATTCATCACATCGTAAGGTAGTGTTCGGTGCCATGGAAAGGTCAGTGTGTGTGTGTTTGGAGATGAGATGGTGGTGATGTATGTGTGATGAGTGCACGGAGTGTGGGAGCGCAGTTTCGTGCATGATTTGGGGGTGATGAGGGAGGTCGTCATGATGGTTGTGGTGATGGTGGGTGAGTGAGGACGCTGTGTTTGCATGAGGGAGGAGTGGAGTGGAGTGGAGTGGAGTGCAGTGGAGTGTGATCATTTGAGTTTAGGGGAGAAGATTCTTCTGTTGCGCAGGTGTGGTTGTTTGTGGTGGTGATGACAAAATTGGGAGGGAGGGAGGGAGGGAGGGTAGGGAGGTTGCGTTTCATGGTACGGGAGGGGAGCTCACCATGATTTTGATCGTGTGTTGTTGGTTGTGGAAGGGGTTGTTGATTTGAGTTGAGTTGGGTTGGGTGTTGGGAGGAGAGAGAGTGGTGGCGTGGGTGGGACGGGAGGAGTTGCAATTGTGGTTGTGGACGGGGAGGGGTGGGGTGGGGGGAGGAGTTTTGGGGTGTGGGGAGGGGTTTGGGGAGATGTGTACAGCGGGAGGGGGGCAGCGTGATTCGAATGAGGGGCGAGAGGGGAGGGGCATGAGGGCATGTGGGTGGTATTGCGATCGCCGGGGTTCGAGATCCGGGGATTGTTCGTGGCTGCGACCGCAATTGGGCGGGGTGAACCGAGTGGTGTCGTCAAGGATGGATGGCGGCATTTTTGATCTGTGAGTGATGTGGTGCTCGCACGGAAAGGGAGCTGTTATGCGAGAACTGGGGGAGGACGAGATTGCCGCGCATGCAGTGGTGCTGCTCTTGGACGATTGCTGGCAATGCAATGCGAACTGGGAGTGTTGGTCGTCGCTGGCTGTTGCCTACATTTTGGAATGAGAGACATGGCTGTGAAAGAGGACTAGGGTGCTGAACCAGTGCGAAACAGGGGATTGGGGCCATGAGATTGTCGATGGGGCTTTTGACCAGGATTGACGGGTACGGTCTTGTATGAATGCCCGGTTTTGCGTTTTTGTCTTGCATTACGGAGAATGGGTATCCAGAGACGATGAGCCAATTGAGAAGGGAAAGTGAGGGGATGGGTGCTACCTATTGGAGCGGCAGGCAGGCAAGCAGTTGGAGTAGCAAGAGGAGAATGAAGGCGTAATTGGTCACGGTTGGTGAGGAGATGTCGTGCTTCGGAATACTATTCCCCATGCCACGAAGACTGGGTTTTCGTGGCCGAGTCAATTGTAGGGATAGTCTCCTTTCCGCAGATTGTTGAAGGTTTTGCAGCTTGGGGTCTGTCTCTTCTATCGCGATTGCAATAAGGGGGAATGGTCGCTTCGTAGAGTAAGTGGCCATGGATGCGTCTACAACTACCGCTGTAGAGTCGAAACGACCGCCTGGGTTGAAGAAGAAGTCGTCCTCTCGGTCTGGATTGCGGAACCTAGTGCAGGGTTGCTGGTCGTATCGGGCACCTGTGGTGGAGAAGATTGAACCGCCGCCCAGCGTGCCGCAATTCTCAATCTCGGCGCTCCCGGATGACGTGCTGCTCGATTGTTTGGCACGAATGCCGAGGGCCGCGCTGCAGTCTGCGATGATGGTGTGTCAAAAATGGCGGTCCATTTTAAAATCGGCGGAGTTTTATGAGATGAGGAAACAAAACGGGCGAGTGGAGAATCTGCTGTTCGTATTTGGGGGTGCAGGGACTGGATTTCTGTCAGCTGTGTATTGTAAGTCGAGTGGGAGCTGGAGAGCCGGGTTATTGTGCTCCGGGAGGTCAATAGCGGAGAATGATTGGCTCAGTGGTTACCATAACGAGAATCATGCCCTTCGTCATGCGCAGCCCGCAGTAATCAAGCACCGGATATTTATTTTGGGGGCCACTCCATGCCGGTTTTCCAAATCAATAGGGATAGAATGCACCATTGTTTATGACGCATGGACCAAGACGCTCATGCGTGGCGCCCCAATGCACTGTCCTCGAAAGAAATTTGCTTGCTGTGTCATTGCAGATCGGATCTTCGTTGCTGGTGGCGCCAATCGCAATGATTCAGGACGCGACGCCATCACTGATTCCGAAATGTATATTCCTGAGCTGGACATGTGGAAGCCCATTGCAAATATGCCTCGGAGGTATGTATGTCTCAAGACATGAGTAGGACCGAGTGAAATAACCATGCTTTCTCGCTTCTGGATGACGACTCTCGGTAATAGATTAAATTGTGGTACCTTGTTTCAGATTTCAGCAGTCAATTCCAGGAGGGTTATGCGTAGGATGCTTTTTCCGATACCTGCATGCATGGTCAGTCCAAAAATGTACAATTAGACGATCCCTGGACTTGATTGCTGATTTCACATGTGCTTTCAAAAATGCATAGGTTCAGAGTACGGGTGAATATTCAAATTTTGGATTTTCGTAGGCAAGGAGAGCTTATGTCTTCTTGAACGTCCTATAATTCAGCTTGTCCTTTACGGTCATGAGATCAGTATCAAAGAAGCCAGGTTCTCTGTCGTGTCTATGATTGCAGTATAAATCGGAAGAGGGTAATTGATCACTAATAACAATGCATCAAATATTATTAAGAGTGGCGCCTGCTTCTCAGAACAAAATCAACATCTGCTGTCGGGCTTGAAAGTCTACTTACGCTTGACATAAATCTGTCATTACAGGAGGTATGGATGCTTGGGAGCAGCAGTGAATGGCATTTTTTATGTGATTGGAGGACTCAAATTCAGCAGCATGCTCGGACTTTCCATGCAGCCTTATGCTTATGTAGCATCCATGGATGCCTTCGATACTAAACTGAACTGCTGGCAGAAAACTCGGGTCCTGCCCATGGGTGGCTGCGTTATTGCGTGCACGGTTGTGGGACGGGCTATTTACATGCTCACGAGCCATGCTGTGGAGTTATCATTCTGGAAGTATGATACATGGGACGAGTCATTCACTCGCGTCAAACCTCCTCCTATTCCATCTCCGCTACGAATTGACAACTTTTTGAAATTCTCTTGTGTGACGATGGGGAGTGATGTTTACATTATTCAGGTGAGCCTAGTATTGTTTTATGCAATTCATGCTAAGTACATGGTTATTAGGCTGCAATGTTTGATAGCTATGTCATGTCATTTGTGTGTTGCTCCTTTCAGTCTTTTTATTAGGTGCCACAGAAAAGCAGGCTAGCAATAACATTTGATTGCACATCATGGGTGTTCCTCAAATGTGATGTGATGTGGTCACATGTGTTTAGGTTGGAGGATCAATAGACGATTTATTAAGAAGAAGCGGCCGTAATGGGCGAGGTTATAAGGAGGGTTTAGTGCTGATTTATGATACCCGTACACAAGAGTGGTCACGAGGACCTGACCTGCCATATGGGAAGAATGGTGCTGCCTGCACAGTGGTTCAATGCTAGCATTAGCATGAATCGAGCTCAAGCCTGTTCTGTCCTTGTGGTCTGCAAGGAGAGTGTGGAATCGCTGCCCTGGTTCAACACACGATACTCCTGGATTTAATCGACATCATGGTGGAGAAAGTGTTGATGCTCGATACATGTGGAAATTCTAGTGGAGAGGAAAAATCCTGTATATTATTGATACTTCTGATGAGTCTCATTTGATCGGATGTCTGCCACTTGATAGAACTACAGTTACACAGCCTTACATGTAGAGAATGCAGATCATCCTACCTACCACACCTTCGCAGAGCTTCCGAAGCGTTGCATATTCTTCCCAGCTCAAGCTACACAAACTGGACTTTAGTAGATCATATATTTTTTTAATTCCTCCCATGTGATTTCCCATGCAGCTGAAGGACTTCCTCGGCATCTTCGATTAGTTGTCTCTTGCTTTTAATTATTCTGGTACATACCACCATGGCTGAATTTGTTTTTAGGTTATCCCACGGACAGACGCAGTACTTTTGCCTGGATTCTTCTCGTCTGGCATTTATGAACTGACAATTCACTCTAAAATCATGAGGCCACATGCCCTGTCAGGCCTGGATCCAATCATTGTTCAGAGTGAACAACTTGGGACTTGCATTGCCTAGTCACTAGTGCACCTTGGTCCTCAATGCCTATCTTGATTGCTGGAAGAGGGCTGTTTTGGAGGCTGATTCTTGCTTCATGGTGAAGAAAAGCAAAATGAGATTTGTCCATGGTTTGCTACAGGGGTGTGTAGTTTGAGCCATGAATTAATTTATAGATCGTGGCAATTATTGATCGTGGCAAAAGAAAGAAATGATAGAAAGAATAATATGCCGTGGTAGCAGTTGACTGTAAGGAACACATATATTAAAATATATTCAATACGCTTTGTAATATTAAAATTATGTGAAATGATAAATTCATTCTGATTTGTTTTGTTACTAACATGGCAAATTTTGAAATCATGAAAATCATTTGTTCACATTTTGGAGCTTCTGATTTGGTTAGAAGGCCAATAAAACCATATTGTTGGCCAAAGTATAAGTGATGCCTCATCAATGAATCTTTTGTATTATATAGAATAAATAGTAAAGTCTTGCATGAATGCTCCATTATGGAAAATGTACTTTTTGTTGTGTTGAATTTTAGTAAAGGCGTTGAAACTTACCAATTTTTATGCATTGAAAAAAATTGGGTAATTTTTATTGTCTAATATTTATTAAAGTGTGAAATATAGTTGTAAACTAGTTAATTTTTTTTCCCTAATTGGTACATTTAAGAAATAAAAGAAATTAAAACACGTTGAAAGTCCATGAACACTTGTTATTCCCCTCAATGAACCCCTATATTTCTTTTAAAGCCAAATATATTTTTAGAGATTTCGGTCACTTCAGATGAAGTATCAATATTTATTTTTCCATTTTAAAATTTTTAGTGAATATAGAGAATTTAAAGAGCTTTTTGGGAAGCCAATTTACACAAGAAAAAGATTTATGGTTCAGGAATCATGAAACTTTTCAATTTTGAGACTCAATTTGGCAAGCTCAATAAAATATTATTTTCATATTTATTTTGGGTTTTATTTTTTTGTAAAATATATTTTTTGTTTTTTGGTCTTCGTAATTTTCTAATTTTTTCCGTTTCCTAGTTTTAGAATTATTTTTGGGCAAACCTGCTACGGTAGATGTTAAAATAAAAGACACAGACAATTGTCCGGATTCCGGAAGGCGACTCAACACATGGAAGCAAGTGAAGTGCGAATGCCAAAAGGGAGCAGTTGGAGGCGCGGCAACCTTAGATGTCCCCGAAGCCAATGCAGGCGTCGATGAGAACTGGCTGCAATATCCGGACTCCGGAGCACCAATATCTAGACAATCTGGGGATGTCGCAGCCTGCAGGCGATGGTTGGATGCTGCCACCTTATCTCTCTCAAAGCTCCGACCTTCGACACACACCAGCTCGATTGGTGCCCAACTGGGGGACTGCAACGGAAGTGCCAACTGATGGGAAGAGTCAGGATCCACAACAATCTATCTGCAACAGGTTTCGCAGTGACCCAGAAGTTGAATCTAGAAGGAATTGTCGTTGTGGAGTGAGAGGAGCTCATCAGCGATGGCTGCAACCATGTCGCTCACATGCGCGCACATCGCTGCAGCGCCGTCGCTGCTCTCTAGTGCTAGTACTCGCCGCCGCAGCAGCGTCAGATGTGCGCTTGGTGTACCTGGTACTGGTACTAGGAGCTTTGGGAGGAGGCAATGGAGAGTGAAGTCGCAGTCTGAGAAAGCGCCGGGGTCGTCTAAGACGGAGGAGGGGGAGCCCACGCCGTCGTGGGCCAAGCCCGGGACTGAGGAGCTGCCGCCATGGGCTAGGAATGAGGCAGTTGCGCCTGTTAGTGATTCCGGGGACCTTCCGTTTCCTGTTTACTTAATCGGGTCCTGCTTGGTGGCCATTGCTGCGGTGAGTGCTTTCTTCTTCTTCTATTTTCCCTGCCTCTATTCCTCTACCCTAATTCAATTCGTCTGAGAGCCAGCTTCTTGAATTCGGATTGAGGAGCTCGGAATGATTTTTAATGCTCAGCATGAAAGACTCAATTTTCGTAAGGACTATCATTGTGTATTGAATGGTGGGATGGTTTATGTGAATTGGTGTTGTTGGGACGGGGATTGGAAGCAAACTTAGAGTAAGGGTTTATGCAATGTATGGTAGAGCATGCCGGTAGTCACAGGTGAGGTTGCTGTTGTACCATCATGTGTGGTTGCAAATGCTCTGACGCATGGTGATAGTGATTGTATTCTTAGAGGCCTTCTTCTGGGAACCCTAGAAAGTGTTCATGGCTCTTGCTTCTCTTTGCACCGATTTTGATGCGTGAGACCTTTGGTTCGTGTATCCATCAGGGATTCAATTCCGTGCTTTATGTGGGTTGGCCTCGCTTACGAAAGTTGCAAATGCGCTGACGCATGCTCGTAAGTGCATCTGTAGAAGTATTTTATGAGCCCTAGAAACCTTCGTCTTCCTTGCTTCTCCTTCAGAGATAGGCTGCGTTGAGATTCCCACTCTAAATTCCTAGGTATTCTTAAGTAGAATCGTGAGTCGGACAATCTCATGCTATATATGAGTGCGTTGGCTTCGCATTGGGATCTGCTGTTCTGGTGAATCGATTCTCATGTGTACGGTTTGAATTCCTTAAACTTATTACGGAGAATGGTTTTGGAAGAGCATGAGGAATTCGGACTGGTTTCAATAATTTTCTCTTTTTCTACCGAAAGTGTCGCCGATATCTTGACAAAATTGATGACATCCTGGGGATGCTATGCGTGGTGATTCCTGTAGGTTGGCTCCATATTCGAGTACTTCAACCAGAACCCTTTGTTTGGAGTTGTTCAGCCAGACAACCCTCTTTGGGCTCCAATTTTGGGCGTGTTCGCAATCACAGGCTTCCCGTCAGCGGTGAGTACCATACATCTTAAATTCTCCTCCTCTGGTTTACTGATGCTAAGGTTTGGTCTAAAACGATAGAGTCGGCCCTTGTGTTTTCTCTTCTTGTTAAAGATTTACGGCTGTCAAGATTTACACCAGTCCACCGTTACTAAACGTATGTTTCCACTTGGTTGCTGAGCAGGGATTTTTATTTTACAAGGCTATAAGTTTAGCAAACAAGGCGTCAGAGGAAGCTGACAGAGCAGATGGGTACGACCCATGAAAGGCATGATTGTCACTTAGATTAGTAGAGAACTGGGCTTGTCTCAGGTTTTGAATCTTCTGTACCATAGCTTCATACTCAGCTTAATAATCCATGAATTGGCAGCTCGGTGCTCAGAGCTGATTATGTCTCCTCAGTGACCCCCTTCAAGTTCACAATGAGGTAAGGTATTGTGCGTGTCCAACTTGAGGACTTTCAAATGACTGCTCTATATGTCATTCTGGTAGCCATCAGAGTATAAGATCATCACGTACCGTGTCACTGAAGGAGTTGGTAAGAGCGTCTCCACCCATTGCTCTTGAAGTGACCCACGTAAGGTGACTACATATAGCCACGGCATCAAAGATGCTCCTGTGTCATCTCAACTTTGCCACCAACGAACCTGCAAACTGCCACGGACGGACACCTCACTCCAGTACTCTTTCGTTCTACTGCTGTGGTTTGTTGCAGTCTTTGAGAAAGTGAGCCATCGTTTAAAATACAGTCGAATCTTGCTTCCTACTATCAACTCCCCCGCACGCGAAGAAAACAGTGTGTCGAGGCTGAGCTTATTCTCATACTGCTTGCACTATACATCCTCAGTGATGTTACTACGGTTGGAGAAGTCTTGCATGCAGGCACAACATGTTATACCAGGTGTCTAGGTATGCAAAGCGGATATAGCTTGTGAATGCTCTCCACCTCCGCTCTCCTCTCTCGCACATGACATGTGAGTGACCACTTTTGACCTACGCATCCCTCTTCCATATGGCCACAAGATCAAAAACTATTATTTAGAATGGTAGTGTGCATCAGCATTGTTGCATTAGACTAGGTGGCTAAAAACCTGCGCGGCACCAAAAACCGTAGGCTACACCTATCCAAGCAAGAAGTATATTACAGCTTCTAACTTCAAATTTCTATGTATTTATGGTGTACATTTTAGGCTGAGCAGTTTTGGAGCCACCTGTAAATTCCCCTTCCAAAATTCATAACTAATTTAATATTAATCCAAAATTAATTATTCCAATTGGTCAAATTTCCTTTATACTTTACACATCTTCCAAAATTTGATTTCTTTAATAGCTCCCTACCGAGCCTACTAATCTATCTGAGCGGTTTTGAGCCACTTACTATAAAGATTTGATGAGTTCAAAGATTTTAATTGGGAAAAAGTATTTAATCATTTAATGATGGTTAAAGTGTGTGATATACTCTATGACCACCTTTAAGTAATTTGAAAATCTCTTCTAATCACAATTTTTCTCATCAAATCTTTAGTGGTGGAAGTCCCATTCCCAAGTCCAATAGCTTCTCTCTTTTTCTTTCCCATTTCCACATGAGGTTGTAATGATGATTGTCTAAACATGGAAATTGAAATATATCAAAATGTGAATTAAATAAATAAAAACAAAAATTCAAGTACAACTATCAAATAGATAAATCATCATATCTATTTACTAATAGATATGGCCCAATGTTGGAGTGTAATATCTGATTGAAATCATAGTGGGAAAACATTTGCCATTCTAATGTTCTTTTGTTGGGGTCATTCTAATGTTCTTTTGTTGGGGTCGGTATCTGCTAGTCACTCAATTTCCTTCTGTATGATTGATCCATACAACTTATTGATTTCCATATTTGATGTTCAAGCCTGATACCAAGTCCACCACAACCGGTCCACTCTATCAAGGGAGGCGTGCAATACAGATGGCAATGACATAAATCAGTTATTCGATTCAAATACCATCATTAAGTACCCACCCAAAACATTTGTTCAGAACTACTGATTTTTTGAGCTACATGATTTAGAAAAAGAAAGTGCATTGTCCCTGTTGGACGATGTAACTGCGAAATAAAAGGAGAAAAGAGCTCATAAACACTACACAAAAATGGTGCACATTTACACATCAGATTAAGCTTATTTGCAAACTGAAGATGCTTTCATTCAATTCTCACATGTTGGGCAGAATCAATATAGAGTTCCATCGTTTGGAACATGTGTATTAAACGTTTAAATGACAGTCATGCCTTTCATAGGTCATATAACCCCATCTACCAATCTACTAGTATACTTCTCTAATTCCTTTAAGACAGTGTCACAACACCAAGATAAGAAATAAATGGAGATTGATCCGTAAAGGCACTGTACCACGGCCGGGAAAACAATGACAAATTGAATTTGCATAATTACAAAGGGCAGGAGTTTGTAATATACAACTACAGGAGAAAAAAACAAAGGAAAATTCTCTAGTAGGCAGTTCTGTGCACATGATGATTTCAGCTCGACTCTCATAAATTATTGGACAATAATGCATGAACAAAGTGGCTGAGATGCAGAGGTGGCACCTGCTGGCTACTTTTTCAGGGATGTGGAGAGGACTACATATGTAAGCAACTGAAGGCCATCATGGACTTTCTCAACTGTAATGCTGGCAACTTCTTGTATGTTGCTGTTCAAAGTTTGAGCTCTGTCTTCAATAGAGCCTCCTTTCTGCAGCCCTTGTCTAGCATCCTCCTCTCCTTCCTTAGCGATGTGGATCTCATTCTTAAGAGCAGCTTGAAATGCAGCTGCCACATCTCCAACGGCTGTAAACACAGTTTCTGTCAGTGATTGTAAAGCAGCCTACTCGCAGGTGGAAAACAAACGTCATTGCAAAATATACTTAAAAAATAAATAACAGTCAGTTATAATGCAGAGAAAAAATAAGAGAATTTTAATTACAGTTTTTGGACAAAATATCCCTATTCATGAAAATAGGGTCTAAAAAAACATACCTATGGCAAAGCTGTCAGAGACAGCTTCAATATCAGCTGTCATAGCCTGTGCTCGTTCCTTGATCATTTGGCCCCGAGCTACACAATCTTCAGGCCAATCGATTCCCTCTGCTTCGTTCTCACGTGTAAGAACTAGTTTCCCGAGCAGTAGCAAATGCCCGATGCACAACGTGCAGAGCTCCGAAAGTCTCTGCAATCAATTGAGCCAATTATCAGTCATTAACAATCAATTTCAACAAATAATCATATCAAATGACCGGAAACTATGTCCCACGCAACTATTGCACACCTTGTCAGCCCCTTCGAAGCTGTTACGCTGGAAATCACCCCCTAGGGGAAAAAAAACAAGCGCAAAGAACTCACCGACAAACTAATAAATCTTCAACCACAAGAAATTCATGCGAACCTACAGCAAACTCCAGTTCTATCATGTGCTGGAACTACATCCGACATATATACCAAGTTTCTGCAAAAAACCGACCACAAACTGTGTATATTACAAAAACTGCATAAAATGCTTACATGAATGCTATCCGCTTTAATAGCGTCCAGCCGATCATTCGATTTTTGCATTATTTCTGCCACTGTCAACCCGTTCAACGTTGCTGCAAAACTGCAACAGAACAACCAGGCTTACACCGTTATAATGGCCGTCACATCCGAGTTAAATATCAAAATTCTAGCGTCAACAATGCTAAAATTAGAAGAATTAGACCTTGCAAATAGGAAAAACAAATACTTGTGAGATGCTAAAGAACTCAAGCAGACTCAATAGCGCAATTACCCGGTAGCCAATTTTGCAGCTTGGCTGACACTTGACTCACGAAGAGCTTTAATTTCATTTCCATTGTGAGCAGCACCAGCAACTTTCTTGCCCTTCCCAGAGTCTGGTGAACCAGTCTCACTATCCCCGTTAAATGACAAAACTTGTTGCAGCTGCTTCAATTGTGATTCAAAAGCAGCTCTTTCCTCGCCTGAGAGCTTGGCTTTTGCCCGGTTGCACAGTAAAGTGTAATGATTGGATAAATCCTCCAACTCCTGAGCATGCCAAGACCCAAGTTGAGGAATAATCATTAAAAGGAAGATCACTGAACTTTAAAGGCTGATATATTATATTAAGGGTTAAGGTACTGACATAAACTATATTCCCATTTATCCGTAAATTCCAAGGGGGTGTCACATATCTTAATCCCGAAACGAGAAACCAGTAATACAGATTTTTTTGAAAGTGGAGAGCTGCCAACCTCCAAATGTTCTGGTCCACCATATATATAAAAGCAGTGATCAAAAGTGACGTCCTCTGTGTAGCTCTCCACTTTTCCAGTGGACTCCTCTTCAGGACTCTTCTCGTCCGTCTCAAGGTCGAAACCAGTTTCAGATGCCAATATGTCCAACGTTTCTTTACCGACATACTCCAAAGCACGTATGCCCTTAACAGTAAGCTCCCTGCCACTCTGAAATCCAAAAGTGTGAAAAGTAGGTCAGCGGTAAGTGATTAACAAGCGCATGGTATAGAGTACTCGTAGACATCATGCTGTGAGTTCGTATATTGAATTGTTTTCGATTACCAAATTAGTACTCCTGTCGCGAGATCTTAATAACACTGCCGCAGGATATATATATGTATTTTAATCAACTTTAAGCAGCCCATGCCCACCTGAAGGAGATTTGATGGAAGAACTCCGCCTTGATTTAAGGTCGTGCTCTCCAGCCTGCAAATAACGTTTCCAGTATGTTAATGGAACACTCATATACAATAAGTTAGGGACACTTGCAATAAAACCACAAGATCCTTTCCAAACAAACAACTCATGGCCTTACTTATGCACAAGATTGACACTCCCTTTCCATGCACTTCCTAGCGCTTGCCATGCACCCGTTGTCAGATTCTCAACCGAATCGTCCAATACTTTTAAACCCTGTATTACGCACAATCAAACAAACAAAGATGATAAGCAAACTCCATCTCCCAATTCCATCAGATATGGTACCTTAATGAACATAAGCACTTGAAGGCAGATAATCTTGCAAGTGCTAAAGCTTCCAGACCTGTCCTAGGAAAGATTCCTCGCTTGCACTCTCCAATTTCAATAAAGCAGCCTTGCGCCGAACATCTTCTTCACTGGCTTCCTCGGGATCAGCACTCTCTATCTCTTTGCTCTCTTCCTTAAGAGAATCTACTTCCTCACTGTCGACCTTGGCATCATCCAATACAGACTGCTGCAGATCTGCAATTCCTTTCGCTGCTGCTGCCGCCTGAAATAATGAACATCATAAAAGTCATGAAAGAGTTAGCCAAGCTCAGTGCCAAATTGACAAACTCAAATCCGGCGAATGGCACTGGTTAGGTTTCTTCGAAGCTCTAAGCAGCACTTATAATTACATCTGTACATCAATTGCACAATTTTGAACACCTGCCACTAATAATTCGTGATAGGGAGCACATACAAAGTCATAGGGCTGTGAAATATAAATAAGCATAGCCAGAGGCCCGTGAAGCATAAAAATCAGTGGACGTGGTTTCTTGGAGGACAACCTAACAATCAGGGAGCACACAATTGTCGGGTGCATTTTCGTCAAAAACTACTATGTTAAAAAGTGTAAAAATGAAAAATATATTCCATTTATTTTACTAACGGGTGGCCATTCACCGCACATTTCTATTCCAATCCCATAATCTGCGAGTTTAAATGATGCCGTAACATCGCCGGATCAGGGGAGAATCAAAGCTCATCTAACACCGCCACAATTGCATTCCAAGAATATCACCACGATATATCGTGCAACCTTTCCTCATACCTCCAACGGAACCACGATCGCACAACAAACAACCATGGCACCAAAGCAAGCTTCAACGTCAACATAATCTCCCACCCTCCTAATCACCACTCACTCACATTACGAATCCAAACCCTACCTGACACCTCAACAACCACTACCACAGACTACGTTAACAACAACAGACACTCCTCAGAGTTAACCTGCGACACTGAACGCTACCTCAACGTCACCGTAACACGGGAGAGAAAATCCTCAACTACCGCCAAACCAAAGCACTGCACAATTGCACCCCGAAATACAACCGAACCTCCTAAAAACAAACCGCGCAACTATCGTCACGCCTCCGACGACGCATCGATCGCACAACAAATGATTACCTCACCAAGAACATCAACGTCCGCTTCATTCCCCTTCCTCCTAATCACCAAACTCCTCTCACCACTCGACATCGCCAATACAAACCCTACGACACGATTGCCACAGATTGCGTCAACAACAAATAGAAAACTCACATTCTTCTGAATCTCCTCCGCAGCCTCTGCCGCCGCCTGCTGGATCTCGTTCAGAACGGAGAAGGCGGACGACTTCCACGCTCCCCAGCCCCACCCGCCCCCCGACGACGCTGGTGCTGCAGCAGGCGCAGGCGCAGCAGGCGTCGACTCTTTCGGCGTGAGCGCAACCTCATCGCTCTCCTGCATCTCCATCATGGCTGCCGCTGCCGCAAACTCGCTCACGCTAGGGTTTCACTCTCCTCTGATCACCTCCCTCTCCTCTCCAGCAATTGTGTCTCCGACAATCAAACGCCAAACCTTCACGACATCATCGCCAACGCCATTGAAACCAACGCCAAGACTCGCACTATCGAGCGCCAACTTTCTCTTCCCATGTGACTCCCTCACCCAAAGCCGTCGCTATCTATAAATTGAGTTCATTTTTCATCAATAAATATATAAGCATCTGGTAGAAATTTCTTGTTTTCAGCAGAGAGACGGTTTTCGGGTGCGGACAGATACCCTTACCATGATGATACTAGGTACTGATACTTGTCTAATACATACCCTGTGCGAATGTTCCCTGAGATTAGGGACGCTGTTCCCCTCATCCGTCGGCACTCATTGGGCGGATCGTGCTGACGTGAGACTTGATTGGTGGGCACGTTTCCTGAAGCGTGAACATTCGAGAGTCGTTCCGGTGATGTTGTGTTCATGTTGTGGTTATGTCCGGTTGATACATGTAACGACTCGTTATTCGAGGGTATCAACTTGGGGGTTTGTCTGAAGTAGTTGGAGTCGGAGAATGTCAAGAGAATATAGATTTTTTAGGGCTTTGTTGGTGTGGAGGGGTTGTTAGCTTGTAAGTGATCATAGGAGGTGGTGTTGGAGTCCAGGAATCATACTGCGGGATTATGCAACGGCACTTTTGAGAGGGAGCTGATTGACGTGCCATGGGTCCGCATAGAGGTTTCTTCACGCACTTTCTGTGTCTCCAGTTAGAAGGCGAGCAACAGTACTTTCTTCA
The DNA here is from genome assembly GCA_014871385.1 of Ceratodon purpureus. NCBI lineage: Eukaryota > Viridiplantae > Streptophyta > Bryopsida > Pseudoditrichales > Ditrichaceae > Ceratodon > Ceratodon purpureus. The sequence continues at coordinate 26,517,385 of CM026421.1, forward strand.
CGTACTCCAGCTAGAAGGCGAGCAACAATATTCTTTGCTTTTCTTCCTCTCTTATTATCACTGATGTGTTTACGCAGTCGGGGTATGTTGAAGTTTGGTTGTTTGGGGATTAGTAGAGGTTGATATTGAGTAGACATTGTATTGTTGGCTGCCACATTGCTGGCGTTGGAGTTAAGTATAACCAATTGAAGCGTGTGGTTTGTAGTCCCGTTGTTGTGAGGTGCATGGCACTGGCAAATATCGGCACAAGAAGGCACTGGCAAACATAGGCACAAGAAGTAGAGTAAATCAGCCCAGCCAGAATATTTATGTCAGCCACTCTGAACTCTTTCTTGACAAGATGCGTTAACTTCTCCAAATTTTGTTTCCTCATGCTTACATTTAAATGTTGGCGAAGGATTGCAGGTTGCTCTTGGGGAAATAGGATTATCATGTCAATATTTAATGCCTGTTTTAGGTCTACAAGTACGGAATGTTCCTTCTAATAATAGTATAAATATTAGTATGGTGGGCCTTGTAGCATGAGCCCACGGTGTGGGATCACGGTCGCAGGTTGTTGCACTGAAATTGGTCGAGTTGTCCTAGCTTTGTTGGTAGAGTGCAAGGCTCTGGCCCCCGGCCCCCTACCTTTATATATATAGATAACTCTGGTATAAATTTAATACCAGCGTGAATAAAGGGCCCTTTAATCCGTAAGAATGTTGTTTGTAGGCCGTGTGGCCTACTCAGACAACCTACCTTTACATTCTACTAGCGGATGTTTTAGGACATATGCTCAACAACAGCTCTAGAGGACTCCAGAGATTCAGATTACCAAACGGGGAGGTCGCCACGAATGCCATGTTGGCCGACGATACCTCCCTCTACTTGGTCGTGGAAGCTTCTAACTTAAACAAAGCTATGGAGATCCTACGTACCTTTTGTACATCAATAGAAGCGAAACTAAGGGGCGGTTTACACTATGGACCGTGGACATTGACCACGGCCCTCTAAAATCTGTGATTGGCCAAGGAAGTTGTCCCGGTTCGACTTCGCTTTACACTACCTTGAAAAAAGGAGATTGACCACAAAGTTTGAGGTTACCAAAATGTGTTATTTTCTATCTAGTGGATAATGTTTCATGGTCCAACGGGTTTTTAGTCAAGTCGAGGTAAAGAGGTCGACTCGATGAAAAACAAGGGGACCGTTGGGCACAAAATCAATGATTGGCCAAAATCTGAAAAATTCAGCCCAAAGTCGTCCCGGTCCAAATCCACATTACACCATGACAAGTGACCAAGACATTTAAAAAATGATTTTTTCTTTTTCATGGTCACGGCTCTAGACCAAGAGCCGTGACCATGAAATCATTTTAATTCTCTTGGGATATCTTCATGGTCCGTAGTGTAAACCGCCCCTAAATTGGTTGAAGATGGTCAGCATCGGCTCATCTGCCCAACCTCGCACCTGGAGCTGGCCTGAAGACCCAGATATAAAGTGGTCAGAACCGGGACAAACTACAACAAACCTATGTTTTTCGATGGGCTTTCAGGTAGCCACGGAAGCTGTTAACAACAAAATATTCCTACAAATCATGAAAGCCCTCACCACATGGGGCACCCACACGCTCTCCCTTGCTAGACGCATCATGGTCTCCAACCAGGTAGTATTGGTGTCCATCTGGTACCTTTGCTCGTGCTCTAACCCGGGTACAAGCCATGGAAAAATGACACGAGCGAAAATCAACTGGAACGTAGTTATTTAACCGCTCACGGATAGGGGAGTTAAGGTCATCGACCCCAACCTCCAAGCCCTAAAGTTCTGAGGGTATTTTTCATCAAAACTGACTGAAAACAGCCCCTCTTCAAATCAAGGTGGATTTTGCTAAGTTGGGGTCTTATTAAGTACATCTAACCGTAAGATCTTGTACATAACTTCTATGTCTATATGTCCACCAAATCTTAGACACTCATTCCTCACCAATTGCAAGATCATAACTTTCAAAGTTGAAAATCAAGTTTTTTTTCCTTGCGCAAAAAGGGAATAGCAGAGTTTTGAAGGCCCAAAAAACCATTTTTTTGCATTATGGATTTTGGCAGTTTTGATGCACATCAAAGAAGACTGAGTTAGCTAATTGTAACAAAAAATCATATTCAAAAATGTTGTGGAAGGTTGCCAAAAAAACCATTTTCCGCTAGGGGGTATACTGAAATTCACAAACAAAGGCTGTTTTTTGACAATAAAAATAGCATATCAAAAAATTTTGGATTAAAAATCCAAACGTTGGGAACATGCTCTACAGCCTTCTCTATACACAAAATTTTTTATTTTTGAAAAATATCAAAATCTCAATTTTTGGTGGAATTTCAAAGTTTTGTCTTTGGGCAAATTTTGGTAATTTTGGGCAGTTTTGGGCAGTTTTGGGCAGAATTTGCTGCATTCACTGTCATTCTCATTGACTAACTGCCTGCCCTTGGAGGAGCTTTTGCGGTTCAGAGGTGAATAACTTTTCACTCTGCCATCGGAATTGAGAATAAAAAATACCAACACGAAGCTCTCACTAAGGCCTACTTTCATTAAAATTTTCATAAATTTTGAATTCAAATTGCATCCGCAGGTACATGCCCAAACTCCAAAATAGCCCCATTTTGCCACATTGTCCTTTAGGGGTTAAGATTCTAGTAAGAGGCCTCAAACCCGGGTACAAGCCATGGAAGAGCTTCATTCGACGCCACATCTCCATGATGAAGATGACCTGCCAGAAATGCTGGCCAACCTCCTCCCATTGGATAATGAACGCGATGCAAGCTCCACCCAACTCCTCTACCCTATGGAAAACGATTTTACAGGCTTTCACGAACACACAAAAGGGCCTCCAGCAATGCAAACCGCAGCATCCGAAGGAAATATTGCGACAACAGCTTTTAAGAAACCTGCTTTTCACGGACAGTGAAGGCAAACTCTTTGGAGTGGAGAAGGATTCACCCTTCTGTACTAGGGGAACCCGTAGCACGTCCATCATACAATCCATTTGGGATATAGGAACACATATTCGAAGACAGAGTAATAGCTACAACAACAAAATCATTCTTGCCTAATGCCTAGGCAGAGGGGCCCTCTCCTTCAAGGGATTACAGTACACACCCACTCCCTTATCAACCCCCCAAACCAGGCAAATGGGTGATGGCAGACACAATGGGCCCGATCCACGTGGTCTATCATGTTACTGCAACACAACTCCATTATCTGGGCCACGGGTACTTCCGTCTTCCCTCAGAACTTCTTAAGAGAGATCATTCCTTACTACGCCGCATTCCTAACCTATGGTTGGAGCAAGTTAGGTTGCTGAGGACGGAAGGGCTGAAACACAAGGTGCTTGAGTACAACTCGATCAAACCTCCAAATCCAGAGAACTCGATGTGGATTTTTGGAAACACCCCCATCCTAGACTTGTGACTCGGATCCGATTGATTGGGCATTGGCACCTATAGGAGCTCGGAAAGAAACTTCATTCTTTAACTATGAGACGAAACATGGATAAAAATACAGTCTTCGCAAGGCAAGTGTTCCGGCACGGGCGACACGAGACTTACGAAACAGAGGATTTACAACGATACAGATCAAACAAATTTTCTGACGTACCTAGCACCTTTGGCTTCACCGCAAGATTGCTTCCATGCTTTCGTTGACCATGATTGGAGGCCTACCTATTGGAGAATGGCGAGCTTGAGCAGGCTGGGAGGGCACATGCAAATTATGTGGGCACGGGGTGGAGGATGTTGAGCATGCCCTCATGACATGCCCCGTAGTGGCGCCGGCATGGCATCACTTCAGGGCCCTCAGGAATACATCCTCCCTTAGTCCAGCCTACAACTCCTGGCCGGACGTGCTCTATGGGCTCTGCTCTCCGCCGGGTTAGATAACGACTGAAGATGCTTCGATATGGGGCATTGGCACCACATTGGTCACTTCCAACACAGGTTGAGAGATCTTAAAGGCCACACTCATGTGGCAATTGTGGGTACAGAAATGCAGCTAAGAAGTCAATGGAGTAGACTTTAGCTTAGGGAAAGTGCTGTTCTTTGCTTGGAAAGACTGTATTCAAGTGGGGATCGAGGTTTGGTCTTCAATCCATCGACACACTTGGTCCGAGAAAAGAATATCAACTATGATAGAGACCTTCACCCATATCTTGACCAAGGATGGTATTTTCGCCACGATGGCCCAAGAATCATGGTAGAAGGTTATCCCCCCAACAATCTACCTCCCTCATGACCTCGCAACACACACTCCAACCTTCCTTCAAGAAATCCCAGTTAAATAATATAGCCATGACCGGGACTCCTTTCACTTAGTAAACAGCGAGGACCTCGACTTGGCGATCGACGCACTGTTTGAAGAAGTCAATAGTGACCTCAACGCACAGCGAGGGGTGGCCGAACTGGGCCCTCCGCTCTCACCTACTCAGTCTCAGGACTCCCTTTCGCCACCTGAATTAGTGGTTGTACCAGGTAACAATTTTCCGAATGCGGAAGCCGGTTGCCGCCAAACTCGGCTGGACAAATAGTATGCACAAACCAACATCACCACTATGATTCAAGATGTGCGACAGGATGTTAGCCCTGAGTCGACCCTACTTATTGACGAACACCTTAGGGAGGAACTTGATACCTTACTGTAGGAAATCGAAGCAAAACGACGCCAACAACAAAGAGCCCTCACCCCTCCTACGTCGCCTCGGACGCATGCTCGTAACGCCACGGCTGAGGCTTGCATCTAGGATCTCACTTCTGAAATCCCCTACACCCAAGAAGACCTCCCTATGGTCGTCCAACGCGCTCCAGCCACCCCAAATTTCGAAGGTCTTGTTGCTCTTGAGGACTACACTGCCATTGCGCAGCACCTCGGGGACGATGATTTTTGACGTTGGATGGCCGAGGGCCGCAGGTTCTTCAACCTTGGACGTTGTCACCCCCACTAGGGCATGTATATCTCTCCCCTCCTGTCGTGCAAGTCGACGCCTTTCCCGGGATAGATGTCGTCTTCGAATTGGAGTCCGCTTCGCTTCCTCTCCGACCTCTGTGGACTGCTTCGAGCTGCTCCGACGCCCTTGGTTGGCACGCTTCGGCTCCCAACCCTTCTCTCTCTTTGGTTTCTCGCTATAGCGTTGATATTCCTTGGATAGGTTTTTTGGGTCTTAGCTGTCAGGCTTTTGTTGTATTCCCGTGTTTTTGGACTGTCTAGTTGTCGGGCCGCAAGCTTTTGTCCGCTTGGCTGTTTGGCGTGGACCGGGTTTCCCGTTGTATTTCCCGTGCTTCGGGGCATTATTTTAAACCCCGGTGGGGTCTTTATGGTAGAGCGCAAGGCTCTTAACCTTGTGGTCCAGGGTTTGAGCCCTTGGGTGGCGTTTTGTTTTTTGAGTTTCACTATGTTTTTCCTTCATAATGGCTTGGTGCTGTTACTGAGATTTATAACCAATTTTTTTGAGAATTGTATTACAAACGGCAGATTTGCTTGCTGAGGATTATTGCAATTGCGTGCGGAGAGGGTGCAGACCTTCAAGTCTTAGCAAGGAAGAATCAAAGCACTTACCCGTTTCAACTTCAATTGGGGCCAATTAGATATGGTAATATACTTAGTTCTAAATGGAGGGTAGGTTAGTTGGCTTCTGTTTGTGACTGTAAATGGCACGGTTATATCATTTTTCCTGCAATTGAACTTTGTTTCAATTTGTGCTAAAGAAAAAAACCGAAAACCTTAAATATAAAAACCAAGTAAACAGAAAGAAAAGGCAAAAGAGTAGAAAGAATGTTCTATTGGTACAATTGCTGGACAACTGTCTTCTGCTTTGGAAGTAAGCAAGGTGAGCACTTGGGTGTTTAGAAAGAAGGTTTATAAGTGGCCAACACAACCCTACAGTTGTGTTAACTTGTTATACAACTAGACAGTTTGTTGTGTTGATTGTGCAACCCAAGTTATGGAGCATACATATCCCTGCTGTACCGGCCCAGTTGTGGTTAGAGTCAGGACCAGTGTGTGTTTGAGGATGAAACATATGGATAAACAAGAAGGTGATGAACCCAATAGGAGCCCTGGTACACAACGACTGTAGACATGAATATTGGTGAGAAGCTACAAGAATAGTGGGAGCTTCTTGTGCCAGACCTTGCATTTCCAGACTGTTTGGTGGCCATGGCCACGGCTGCAGCATGTTCCCTAAACTCCCCTGATCTGTGCCATGCAGTGTTCACTCCCTAAGCAATCATGCACTTTGTGCCGGATCTTTGAAGCAGAAAAGAGCCAGACAATTACTCAATGCATCCAAACTCACCTGAAGGTTGATGTGGAGTTTAACTGAATGACTTGTAGAAATTGCTTTCAAATTGGGAATTATGGTGACCATGGACTTCTGCGCCTGCTATCTGACTTTTATTCTTCGTCTGACTTAACTTATTCTCGCACTCTCAACCTTTGAGAAAATTTGTTGACTTCAAATTGGCCAATTTTCAGGTCTTGCCATGATGCCATCTTGGCGTGTCAATAGGCAAACACCACAGTGCTGCTTTGACTTGTTATTTCCACCAACTTTTGTCTTGTTTGCTTGCAGAGTAGCTTGTTCCTTCTTCTTCTTTCGATGTTGAGTTCTGTAATTTCTCCAGTGACATCCTCTTCCAAGGCTTTCGTTGCAAATGTCCCAACGAAGTAAGTTGCAGAGGGCTTCCTAAGTCTTATATGTTGTGACTATGGAGATATCATGAGGACTCAGAGGTCTACAAACTGGCTTCTGTCCTTATTGCCACTATACCTCCTGTTTGGTTTTGAAGGCTCTCACAGTGTCTTCAGCATCTGATACTAGGTGGAGAGCCTTCAAGTCTGAGTGTTACCTAGAAGATGTTACTTTGCTACCTTTACTCTACTCTCAAGTGCTCAATGTTTCAATCAGTCACATCTAGTCACTTGCATTAGTACATGCTTGGAATTCAATTTTGTGAGTACTGGCTGGAGTACTGGTGTATTTATGCTTCCTATGTGATCATGCAGCCTCCATCAACAAGGCACAAAGGTTAATTAAATTGATGTCCTTGAAAGCCATCATGTTCAAGCTCAAAATGATGTTTTATGCTTTGGTATTTTCAGCCTGGCCAATTTGTAGGGGCCTTGAGTCCTTTTTTCCACAGAAGGCAGCTGCTCACATGCATCGACTATTGGCATGAAACCTGGCACTGGACTCCTCATAAACCTGATAAAGTTTCAAAGATGGGAAGGGAAATATTATTTTAGAATATTACTATGGCACATGTAGCTCAATATGTGTTGGGCAATGTAATCAACAAACAATTCATTTTATTGTACCTATATTAATTCAACCATTAAGAAATAAGGATTGTTTAAAAACACAAAAAAATTATACTAGAATTGCAGTTGAAAACCAAGTTGATGGTATGAGATACATCAGTATTATGATCAATTTAGAAATTGAAAATTGAAGTTTATTTGAAAATTAGGCATGTAGGGAGAAATGTCTTAACCATGATAAAAACTCAAATGAAGGTAACCTTAAATGTGAAACACATCTAATGGTTTATTAGCAGAAATTTGTGTTAACCCCTAAAGGACAATCTTCCACATTTGGGCTTTTTTAAGTTCACTAGCAGAAACTTGTGTTAAACAAAATACACAAGGTTTTAGACATGTTAATTTGGGGATGTGCACTACAAGGGAATGGCCTAAATTTTAAAGATCAAACAAAGCCAATGGCCGAGCTAGAAATTAATATTTTACTATTAAAAATTCTATATATAATATTTTAAATTTTTATGTTGAACTTTAAATTTATGTGAACTCGTTTTGGACACTTAGATACTTAAGGATTAAAGAGTATTGAAACTTTACTAAATAGAATGGAAGTCTTTACAAGAATCATGGATTAAAAAATAATCAAAATTTGAAGTATTTTATATTTAGATATTTTAAGTTTTAAATCTACATTTCTTTAGATTCCAATAAAAAAATTATTTGAATTTTCATCAAAAATATATCATGTACAAGTGCATATATTACAAAAACAAGAAACTTTAATCAATGAAGGAGATCGATGTGAACAAAATATTTGTTTGTTCCATGAGTTAGTCCCTGTTCACAAGACTTGGCACATATTTTGCAACGTACTGACCAGATTGAAAGTGTAGCAAGTCTAGCTTGTAATGTCAACCTTCTCTTGCCATGGGCATGGTGTACTACTGCCTACTTGGCTCTTTTCACGTGATTTTACCCACTTCTAGCTGAGGTTAAAAATGCATGATTCATATACACTTGATAGTCTATGAGTACCGCAGTGCATAACATCAGGTGTACACAACTGAACTCCCGCTTGTTTCACATTTATGATATTTGTGTGTGGACATGGATTTGACTACTGAGTAGAACTCTGTGATTATGTATTTGTCCTGTGTATGTTCCCTTCGAGTGTGCTAAGCCATCCAGTGATAAATATTGACACGGCTGGAATTCAAATGCAAGTAGAGTACTGCTTTGAGTCATCATAAGTACCGAACAATTACTCAAATATATAACCTATGCTAAAAAATTATTGGAGCTTATGATAGAATGTGCAGTTACTTGTTACTGTAAAATGATCCAGAATATATCCAAACTTTGGTGTATTGAGTACTGTAGGTTTGTGAATTTTACTAGTGATTTTCAGAGCTGGCAGATGAGGGAAATTATTTCTTTGAAGAATCTATAGAATGGGTCTTGTTTGGACATTTCAACCACTTCAGCTGGGCATATGACCAGCTGGCTGGAGTGGACCATGGATAGCTGGAGAAGTCTGTGAACAAAAAGCTCAAGGCCCCATACTTTTGTATGGGATTTTGAGCAGGGAATTGGATTATAAGGGAGTCATTATTCTCAAAAGGCTCCAGTTTCCAGGACCCACATCAATCATGCGTCCTTCAACTATGCCTACATTTTCTCAGGTATTCTACAATATCTGGACCAGGCTACTCTAAACCACAATAATGAACTGCAACGTCTCATCTGTTGGCAAATGTTGGAACAAAATATACCTAAGTTAAATTAGGCATCTCAGTAACAAAAGTCTGGAGTAAACTTTTGGAACTAAAGTTAAATAAACTAACTGAATACATGGCAGTAAGAAAGCATAGGAATATTGGCATCACAAGATGAGTGCAGTTATCCGTATATTCACTACCATATTATTGGAAGTCTTCATTGGTATAGAAAGGAATGGTCTTCAACTTGGGCATGGACAAAAAAAGTCCAAAACTTTGCTGTGTAGACTTGGAGTATACAAGAGCCCTGGCCACACCAAAAAAGATGCATCTCTTTGAGACTACAAGTTACAACTCTGCAAGCGTATCATTTGTAGAATATTCACTCACAAGGTGACTCCTTCTCTATCATGCAGCTCAGTTTGTTGATCAAGTTTTGACGCATTCCTTCACCGCTATACCATGCATGTTGACTGATTGCAAATTGCACATGATCACGAAACACCCGCCATCAGACACCCGAAGCAAGGTGTCTACATAAACCGCACCCATTCGCAAGCACTGGGTTTCGGTCCCTTAGCTCCGTTTGCAAGGGGGTCACCTAGCTCCGCAGTGGAGGACTGATGATTAGTTGTCGACTTCCAATTAATGAGGTAACGTCAGTAGCATTCTCTACTGCTCCTACTAGATAACGCCACACAAATCTCAATTGAACGGCTGGCTTTAATATGCCAAAATCTTAGAATTACCTGCAATTTTATAGGCTGTACAGGTTCGGCATTCGTTGGCTCTTCCGGAGGTCATTTCTGTCTGCGTTGTCGTTGCAATACGTTTACTTTGCCAGCCTTGTGTCATTTTGAGGTCTCGAGTAGATTGGGTCAGCAACAAGAAGTTGGTGCCTCAGTTAAGTAGAGAGAAAGGTTTACATCGAACTTTACTGATGGATTTCACACTGAAAGACTTGGAGAAGTAGGGAATTATTCAGTTCAACAGGCCTGCTTAGCAAGCGTGTCCCGGGAGATGGTAACGATTAATTTTTCTAGTTCAGGTTTAAGCTCATTCGTTATCATGAAAGAGTGCAATTAGTTTCTAGCAAACTCATCAGCAGATCACCGACGATTAGTCCTTGGATATAATTTAGTGAAAGGGCTGATTCCAGTGTCTAGTTGTATCGATCCTGAATCGGTCTGATAGGTACCCATATAATCTACAAGTTTTCACTATTTCAATAGCAGCTTGTGACTGGTTTCTGAAAAGACCTAACACGATGTTAAACTCTGCAGGTGATCGTTATTGGGTGACCAGCGCAGACAAGGAACTCGGAGACAGGGCATTAGAATTGGGTTTTGGAGTTGAAGAAACTGGTTCGATTTGGGGTTCACCTTCCGAGTGAGGTTTATGTTCATGAAGATGCAACGACTCGCCAAGCGCACCAATCTGATCGCCCCTCCGAGACGCCCAGGGTCCAGCCTCAGGTTCAAGCAGATTGTCTATGTCGTCGAATCCTCGGTTGTCGCACACATAAAGGCTTGTTTGGAGGAACTAAAATTTTGCGTGGGTGTTCCCTCGTGACATGAGTGCCACGCAGAAACGAAGCAGAAGAGGTCATGAATGGCGCCTGTGCCACAGTGTGAAGTCCAACACATTGTGAATGGCGCTTCTGGCAATGCAGTACAGGTAGAGGTTTTGTGTCACGGCGGATTCTTTGGTGGTCTTTGTAGAATTTGGCTTAAATGGAGCTGAGACATACCCTCGTGCCGCTTCTGCTTCTGATATTCACATGGCCGGTCACAGCAAGACTGGAAGTGGAAGTGCTGCTGGATGTGAAGAATGCTCTCGACCCGCAGGGTATGGTGCTCATGTCTTGGCAAGCAGGAGCTCAGCCTTGTTCTGGCGCTTTCGAGGGAGTGCTCTGCGACACAGGTACTTACAACCTTGCCATCATCTATATGTAAATCTTTATTTCTTTGGCAAACCTGTCGTTGAGATTATGTTGAGAGGTTTTCTGGTTGTAGTAATAGCATCACTCATCAGGATGTTTTGTGGTTGTTGGCTGTTTGGGGAACCAGCGGGGAGAGTGACGAACATATCATTGCAAGGGCGGTCGTTGACAGGTTTCATACCAGATGCCTTGGCGGAGCTCTCGGCCCTTACTGGCGTCTTCTTGCATTTCAATGATCTGCGGGGCGGCATCCCTCCCTCGCTTTCCACCTTGACGAACCTCACGGATTTGTACCTTAACTGGAACCTGTTGTCTGGCCCCATTCCTCCTCAACTGGGTCAGTTGCCAAGCTTACAAGGTAAATTGCAATCCTCGAAATAATCCCTGCCAACTTTTTCCCTTCCATCAACTTGCATGCGTTTGAAATCGATGATCATTTCTATCCTCCCACTAAGAGAGTTAGATTAATGTAGCGACATTGATTAAGATAGGATATGTTTAATTTAGTTTATGTCATAAGGGTTGATTGGTTTAGCACTTTGGTGGAATAAATTCAGCTCTGGAGCTGGGTAGCAACAAGTTGGAAGGTGGGATACCAGCGGAGCTCGGTGCACTTTCAAACCTTGAAACTCTTGCTATCAACGCCAACAACCTCAATGGCACGATGCCAGCCTCACTTAGCAACTTGACCATGCTAACGCGACTTGATGTGAGCAATAACACATTAACGGGCACAATTCCAGAGTCCATGGCCAATCTGTCGAACCTCGTCTTCGTCGATGTGTCTCACAATTTCCTCTCCGGCCCCGTTCCAGCAGGTAAGCTGACAGAGATAACCTCACCTTCCGAAATGTTCGAAAGAGATGAGTCTGCATTATCTGTCAATTTGAGTATTCATGCACTATATAATATTGGCTATGACAAACTCGCCGTTCTTTACTTGCATGTGTAAACTTATATGTCCAAATGTTGTCACAGGATGGTTTGGTCTGAAGCAAGGCTTCAGATACGGCAACAATACCGGCCTCTGTGGCACGGGCGCTAACATGTCTGCATGCCCATCCCAAGTCTCGAGCTCGCTGGTATCGCCAACGCCGTCACCGTCAGATTCCTCGCAGAAACTCAAGTCAATTATGAGCATTGCAACGGCCATTGTTTTCGCGATTGGAGGAAGCGCCTTCCTCATTCTAGTTTTCATTTGTTTGCGGCGCCGGAATGCGAAGCTGAGACAGCAGGCATATGAGTCCAACTCAGATATAAAAGCGGTGGTAAAACCTGAGAACAAAGTGGGATCTGAGAAGGCGGAGAGCATATCTGGAAGCGGAAAATCTCAACACGGCGGCTCGTTCCATGGTAGCACACCGGACTTCTCAATCCTGGGAAGGTCTCGGGTTATGTCAGATCGAAGCACCTCCACAATCGCCTCGCGGGGTATCCCCAGCCCTGCAGAGTGGAGCTCCTGGATCCACCTGGGCGAGCTCGAGACAGCCACGAACTACTTCTCCGAGAAGAATCTGCTGCGGAAAAACTCCTACACAGCTGTGTACAAAGGAACACTTCGAGACGGCACTGTGGTCGCAGTCAAGGCAATCTACAACACGCGATTTGCGTTCGGAGAGCAGGACTTTCAAACGGCGATCGAAGCTCTGATGCAGGTCAAGCACGAAAATCTCGTCAAATTCTTGGGATTCTGCTGTTCCAAAGGAGGCTCTGAATGCTTCCTCGTCTACTCGTTCATCCCTGATGGATCCCTCGAATACCACCTCCATGGCCGAAAGGAGGTTTCCATGAACTGGAGACAGCGAGTCAACATCATCCGCGGCATTGCTAAAGGTAACTTATTCCAACCTCCCAAAAGCATCTCGGCTCATAATTTTCTGAAAACCTCAAAATCATCTCCAACTAATATCCTTCTGCTCTCTCCCTGCTGCAGGCCTGGCGCACTTGCACGAGGGCCTCACAGAGCCCCTGACCATGGTCCACCAGAACCTTTGGGCAGGCAACGTCCTACTCGACAAGCAAGGCAACGCGCTCCTCGCAGACTATGGCCTGTCCGACATCGTGGCGGAAGAAGTCATGTACGCGACTCACAAGACGCTTGCGGCTCTCGGCTACTTGGCCCCAGAATACGCTTTCACAGGCCAATCGACCGAAGACTCAGACATCTATGCCTTCGGCGCCCTTGTACTTGAGCTTCTCACCGGCCACCGCCCCGTTTTCTTCACCCCTGCATCTCGCACTCTCGTGAGCACCGTGACGTGGGTGAAGCCGCTGCTGGATCTCGGCAAGGTGCGTGAGTTTGTGGATCCCAAGCTGGGGTCCAGCTTCTCCCTGGCTGGCGCCGCGGGCCTGGCGCACATCGCAATGCAGTGCGTGGCGGACGATCCCGGCGCTCGGCCCAACATGGTCGACGTCGTGCGCAGGCTGCACGCTTCCGAGGCCTGGGCCGACATGGCCATCGACTCCTTCTTGTTTACTGCTGGCACTCCCGGTAGCGGAAACCTCTACTCTGGGCGCCAGCCTTCGTTCTCTCACAGTGACATGCTTCATCAGTGCCGCTGATAGGAAAACTCGTACATATTCATGTGTATATCAATGTCTGTCTTCACAAACTTGGTTGAAAGAACTCTGAATTTTTTCTTCATTTTTTCGAACCAAATGGATGTTTGATTTTCAGTGAACGATACAAACACCGCAGTTGAACTCCTTTATGAGCTGGCGTTGGCACAAATCAAGAGCATGTTCCTTCCAAAGCTCCAACCATGCATAAAATCTAGCTGAATTCTGATTATTGATTGTGTGCCATGTGAATGATGTATTTGCGATTGCATTTTCATCTTGTTGTATCTCGAGCAAACTCCTTGAGGTCTACCTGTGTAGAGAAAACAAAACTACTCTTAATTCGACCTTGGATCTGACTATGAGCCAAAAGTCTAAAAAGAAGTTGCAATGCACAGAAAGTAGAGCAAGGATCAAAGGTACCACGAAAACGGCGCCTTCGATCCTCAAATGGATCGTGCGGAAATCAACCAATTCTAGATTCAAGGAAGATGCCCGAGTGCATCTCAACACAGCACAAGATCGTATCGGATTAATTAGTGTTAAAGGATGATCAATTACACCATCCTATCCAAGCTTGAATGGGTGTCAACATTCCGTTGGACTGATGTCTTGCATCGACACATCAGTTATGGTTGTGGTTGCTGTGTTCGGCTCTAATTCCAACCACAAGGTGAGTCTTCTCGAAACAGGAACGCAATGCAGTTTCATTTCATTGATCATCGCAACAAGTTGTGTAAACAGACGTGGTTCGGCGCGTCATGTTTGGATGCAGAGGTAGACAGTTTTGGAGTGTGGTTTGATAATTAGTGTCCATATAACATATATGGAGTTAAGAATTGGGAGGAATTTACGCAACAGGGACCTAAATCTATCCACCAGTTGAATCATCAACAGTTGCAGATTACCAGTAAGACACCAACAAGATTTTGTTTGTGCCCATCATTAACAGGAATACGGCTGTGTCCACGAGCCGTAACCAGCTCTGATTGAGCGCAAGTGTCTGCTTGGATGTATTTCATCCACTAACAGCACAATTTGTTCGTAATCTTGCAAGATTCATCCATGAAGGCAGCAGTTACGAGGTTTTTCATTCACGAACAGAGCTGGTTACGTCCGGTAACCCACTCGCCGCCTCACGGCGGCTCGAAGGTTACCTAGTCCATAATTTTCTCCATTGCCTCCCTAGAGAATATTAATAGTGACAAGCATTATGAATCACAGGGCACGTACATAGCTCACAAACATCATGATCTACGAGCTAGAAATGATGAAACATCTGTGCTTCCAATGTAAAGAGATGTATGTACCCCTCTAGCTTTGTGTTGATATCCAGTGAGAAAGTCGATTCTAATGGGGTCATGGGATCCAGCGCAGGCTGAGACGAGCACGATAAACAGGAAGTTAATAACCAAAATCCCTTTGGTAGAAAAAGACAACACGAACAACAACAACGTCGATGTTGTGCTGGGACCTCCCATTTCAGCCATTGCTTGATAAAGGAGATTGACAATTCCTACTCTTGGCTGCCACGGCAAGTGTCAAGTTTAGCATTCATGACATATTTAGTGGTTTACCTTCTCAGTGAGATCCAAAGCGCCCTGAATGATCGTTGTTTCATCGTGAGTGAGTTCTCCCCCCTTTGCCAGCCTGCAAGATATAACCCACAGAAGTTCATCCTCAACAGGCTCCTTCTTCGCAGGATTTAGGGTTTCTTGTGCAATGAAGGTCCACAGAATAATGCACATAGCTTTCAATCAGAATCCTCGTTGGCATACCTCTTTTCCGTGAATGCTGACAAGTGCCAAGTTGAACTGCGCTCGCCTGAATAGTGCAGAGTCGTCGTGCCCTAATAAATGGTCCAGTATCTGCACTTCAAATAAATGTCACTCAACCAGTGCCTTGATTTCCTTTCTTGAATAAAGGCCCAGCTTCCGAAACATGTCAACCAACTGACAATCAGAAGCGTGTTGATTCCACACCAAATATATATGAAGCCTTATAATCATCGGGTAGAGCTAGTGAACAGGGGAGGGGAAGACCACAAAGATTTGCTTCTGATGAAGAAAGCTGAAAAATCACCTTGCCAACAGGGTAGGAGATGGGCCAGCAGAGGATCATCAGGACTTTGACCAACCCGACGAAATTAGCACCGATTGCGAGTCCGTGTCTAGAACAAATTGCTTGAGGTTACAGGTATCACCTGAATGGCAAGCGTCAGCACCAAGAGATGCTAGCCAAGGTTGCTCCAATAAAAACCTTGTTGCCTGAAAATCATATTCCACAATTCCATCAAACCTCTTCTGATTTTATATAACCTGCAGAACAGGCAAGGCAGAGGAGGTCCAACGACACGCATACATACCTCCCCAAAAGCAAGCACGAAAGTGACCGACAATATCACCGCCACAAACTCGTTGAACATATCATCCAGAAAAATGGGAAGAGCCTGCACTCAATCAAACACATATACGTTTTCAGCAAATCCTAAGTAGCTTGAAACAATACACGCACCGTGACAAGATACACACCGAAACCAAGACACCTAACCTGACATGCATCAATGTCGTACGGTCTGTACTGTTGTCTTCTACAGTAGAGAAAAGAGTATAATATTTCCCTTAAGTCACTAAATTTAAAACGATTGCTCCCCCTTGATAGTCGAATCACAGCGATACAACTTCAAATGCAGCACATCAACATCTACAGTATTTTCTCCGGAATATATTACATATGCTGAATTTCGTTTCAACACCCAAGGCAGGTCCCTCCTGAAGTGAGCTTCAAGCATCGTGCCTCTTCATACCCTGGCCCTGTAGCTTTTATAACCGCAACCAGCAACTGAGACGCTCTAGAAATGCTTCACCAACCCGGGATCGTTTCCATGAATACGGTTTCATCCCACCGATTCGTAATGATGAGCGCTCAGGATCACAGACTTCGTTAGGGCACCAGTTGGCACTCCGGTGATTACCCCAACTCGTATGATATATCATCGGGCGGCGTGCTGCAAAAGAGTGGATTTCATCCTGCTCACAGACCCAGTCACGTACTTCAATCGTAAGCCGGAATCTGACGCAGACGCACGTTAACTCCATCGCCAGCCAAAGCCTCGGTGGTGCAGAGCCTCGGTGGGAGGGTGCCTCGGCGGGACATCTGCACCTTCGAGGACTATAAATTCAAATGCAGCGCACATGTAGAAGCACAGTCTTGCTTTTTTCGAATTAAGTTAGCCTAGGTCGTAATGCAGGATCGGACTGCTTACACAGTTGGTGATGTCCGGGACCCTGAGCGATTAGCAATTGGGAAGAGAGCTGGGATGAGCATGTTCCAGAAGACTGCTTTTCTTTCGTGCGTCTGCTTGTCTTCGAAGTTCTCTCCTTTTTTGTTAGGTTTCCTGTGTTTAGAATAGAGCTGCACCCTTGGGTTCTTTGGCAATTGACCTTGCATTGCGATTAATTTTTTCTTCGCGTGAGAGCTGGGATCTAAGTTGTGATCATATATAGGAGATACATATAGTACATAGTCGAGAGTCGGCGGGTTGGCGGCTGCTGCCCTCTAGAGTTCGACGTTGCTATTTCCCATTTTCTTCGTCTGTCCTGCTTTTTACGTTGGTTTTTACGGTTGGAGCTTCTTCTCGTATCGACTTCAGCATTTTCGTCGTCCCTTTGTGAAGGAGTCTGCTTTTCCAGGTGACCCAAGAATCAACCTCCTGCGAATCATTCATCGATTCATTGATTCACGAATCAGGACTAGTACAGTCTTCGATTTAGGGACATAGGGCTTCATGCATGTCAGCGACGTGTTGCATTTGTTTAATTATTTCTTGTTTGTCTTCAGGTAATACTTTGCTTACTAATTTCTTGCTTTTTCCTGCAGTGCTGTGGAGGGACTCTTCCAACATCCACGGCGACATGGTGTCGGTAATTAGACACCAGCACCCATCAAGTCGAAGTGCACCTAGCACCGGTGCTTTATGCACCCATGAGCCGGAGCAAAAGGTCCGAGACAATCATGGATGTTCGGACGAGAGACTGGACATTCAAATCGAAGCTGAGAAGAAACCGAGTAATCATGCGCTGGAGCAGGTTCGTGATCACGAACTGAAGAAGGACCGGAATGCTTTTAGTGAACGTCGAGAGGCGCTATTCACCGGCTCTGGAGCCTCTTCAGAAGCCGCAGCGGCGGTGCCCACCCGTACCCGCAGATGGCCGTTCGAGCAGGTCAAGAAAAAAATGATGTCGATGTCATCCATTCGAGAATGTTCGAATCCAGCAGTCCCTGCAGCAGTTAAGGTGGTGCTTAAGCAGGATCTGAATGAGTTGCCGGCAGCTGATTCTGATGAGACCATGCCGTTACCAGTAGTGAAAGTTAACAGAACAGCGGAATATCGTGACCTATCTGCTGCTGAGGGTGAGGATATCCAGAACGATGAGCTTGACCAGGACTTGGTGATTTCAGAGGAAGAGTATGTGCAGTACGAGTCGAGCGGGGAGATGAGTGATTGCTCTATAGAAGGACGTTATATTACTGAGCAGGTGGTCCAAATATTGAAATCTCATGTTCGAAAACGGCTTGCTTTCCGGCGAAAGGAGAAGCGTGACATGGTGCCAGATCGCCGATTGGTCGACATCGACATGACTGATATGCAGAGCCACCAAGTTGAAGAGGTTACGAAGCAAGCCAAACGAGAATACAGAGGATCGAGCAAAGCAAACAAAGATCAGTTCCCGGAGGTGAGTTTACCAGCATGTTCTTGACAACTTGGTGGTAGATGTTTCGTTTGTGAGCGTGCTGTTTGCATTTATATTAGGTATGTCACTTACAGCTCTGCGCTCTATTACATTACAGTATTGACTGATCTGATTTTTAGTTGGTTCTACCATGCTTGGAATCTTTTAGGGAATTATTAAATTGCGGACAACGAAGCTCGATATTTCTTTTGACTGGATATGGAAACCCATTGTTTGGAAATCTGTACTCAACTTAGGACTTACCAAATAGGTGTCTACAGTTAAAACGTAGAGCTGATTGAAAAGCTTTGAACATTGTATCGTTTGTAACTTTATAGAAGGTCAGTAAATGAGATGTTGGGTGTGGATTAGAGCTGATTATTCATTATAATCAGAGTCTAGTGTTGCTTGAAAATTTTGGATACTTGAAAGAGCGTATGGTCATTTAACCCTAAAAATTCCTCGTTCATTTCATAATGGTCCTGAGCATATCGTTGATTACAAGAAGAACTGCTTCATTTGTCGAGTGATAGGATCATAACCCAATCTTCATTAAATCTGAGAGTTCTCAGGTCTACGGACATTAATCAGGCTTTGAAAAACTGTGACTGATCAAATCAGCGCTGCGTTGAAAGCGTTCTCTAATTCATGCAACATAGTTCAACTTCTCCTGATGAAATACTCATTTTTTGTGCAGAGCAAAGTTCAAGCAGAGGTAGGTGCACCAATTTCGAATGGGCATTTTGTTGGAGCATCAAGTACTGTCAACAACGATCAGCTGGTCGATGAGGACGATCCGCTGAAGACTCTGCCGGAAGGATCGTTGAAGCATGCCGTGTACTCGGTAGTGATGGTACATGGCCGGGAAGGCATTTCGAGGGAGGACCTTCTCAGCAGCTTGTATTCCCAGACAAAGTCAGCCATGCTTGCAGATGATTGGGAAGATGATGTGAAAAAATGCTTGAAGAGTCTTGATTTCGTTAAAGTGCAAGGGCAATACATCCTCCGAAGCCAGCTTCTTAACCATCCTTGTTCAAGGAGATCTCATGCCAAGGGAAAGGAGAGAGTATCTGAAATTGGTTCCCATCAACTAGATTGTGAAGGTGAAATAGGTCAACCTATGTGCTCCACATTCCATTGTCATGTAGAGTCTTGTTTTTGGTAGTTCTGCAGGTCCTTGTGTGCATAGCAACAAGATGATAGGAATTTACTGTGTAATGATATTGTTTGAATAGCTTAAATATCAAATTATTGTGCATTTGATGTGAATATTTGATTTAGAAATTATCTTGAATTATCCCATTTGAATTATCTTGATTTTTTTAGTTGGGAAATGCATGCAGGCCCGAAAGACACAACAGAGAAGGGAGAGACAGTTGAAGCTACAGAAAAAGGCATGTCATCTATGTTGAATAAGGAGCCTGTTACAAGAGCTCGAGGGAGATTGTTGGCGTTGCATGCAAAAATGACATCACAATCTTGGAGACAAGAAGGAGTAAGGCAATGTTCAGCATCATATTTGAAGAGGGTGAAGCCATGGCGATGTCCTTTGCCCGCTATGGACAATCACAAGCTTTGCAAGCATCACTTTCACAAGAATGAAGGCAAAAACAAGAAAAGAAGAAAAATTAGAGAAGGCTACCGCCTCGAAAGCAATAAGCTTGCTTGAACTTTTAGATCTAATCACTTGATTTTAGTGGAGGAAAAATATATACATTTTTGAATTTTTTTGATATTTTCCACCCTTTTAGTGGAAATCATTATCTAAGTCTAAAATTGATTAGATTTAGTGTCAAAATTTATCACTAAAAGGTTTACAGAACTAGAAGGCAGAATTTGGAGGCATTATGGGGAGTTGTAGCTTTTGGCAAGAATCATAAGTTACTATGACTCTTTGATTCTTAATAAATAAAGAAACACTTTAGACTTATCACATTTTGACTTTCTAAGTGTGAATCTCAGCTTGGATTATAACAACTTTTGGAAGACTTTTAATAATTCAAACTTGTATTGAAGTTGGATATATTTGTAAAGTATTGAATGTTTCATTGTATGTATAAACTTTTAAGCACTTAGTGATTGTTGATTGAATGAACTTAAGAAAATAGTCAATTTTCAAATTAAAAATTAAATATTACACTATAATAATTTGGTTTATAGAACTAGTTCTAAAAATTGTAAGTTTGAAAGCTTGAATAATTTAGAGAAAAATTCATACTTTGAGATAAATTGCAAAAGAATCACTTGGTTTCAAAGCATAAAACCTTAATGTATAGATTTATATCACTGATAATGTATGATTTTCATTCAAATTATAAAGAAAATAATTATTAAGTCTTAATAATCAAGACAAGCTGCATTGTACATAAGGTTATATATATTTTTATTATCTATAAATTTTATGACTTAATTTGACCAATCGAGTTTGCCATGTCAAATTTGGAAGGTGGTTGAATGACAAAAAATTTAGATGTTGAAGGTTTTGATTAAATGAATTTAATAATATTACATTTTTTATTTAAATTTTAATATTACAAATATAAGCATTGAGTGTTATTTTTATTATTCAACAATTCTATCTATAATTATGCAAAATTTTATAGAAAAAGCTATAATATGAAACTATTTACAAAAGAAATTTACAAGCTTAGAAAATTGATTGCTATTGATATTTTTAGATATTGACAACCTCAGTTCCATCTTTGATACTCATAGGAAATCTCCCTCCTACTACAACTCAAAGAAAAATATGAAAGAATTGTAGACATACCATTTTCTAGTTGGATATTTCTTAAATTTATTTGTTATGGTGATGATATTAATTTTTAGTTTTTAAGTTATATACTTTTCTTTTTATTGCAAGATCAAATCCTTTAATAGTGATGAGGTAAAATTCATATTTCTTGCTTTAGTCTACTGCCGTACCCCAGGGTCAGCTTCAGCAAAAATTAATTCCAAAAATATATGCCATAAATTTTGGAAAATTATTGGCATTTTTTGCCGCATATAATATCAATTGTTTTTCATAATTGCCGAAAAGTAAAAAATATCACTTCACACTAGACATTTACTTACATTTGAAGCATGTGCTAGTTGCAATGGAGAGAATGTGCTCCTTTTGTAATCAAGCTCACATACATTAGTTCACAAAGAATATGGGTTAAGAAGTGACTCAGGCTTTTCAAATGTGTTGTACACAGATTTTTGGAGTCTAATTGATCATAGAAGATGAAGTTTTATAGAATTGTGTTTAACTAATGAAGATGACAAATCAATTCTTCTTCTAGCTCCAACAAGTTTTGTGCTAAAATAAGTCTTTATGCAAAAGATATGGACAAATCATTGCAGCCTTGTAAAGATTAAAAAAAATAGAATGGGTTTAAAACAGTTTTTTGGAGGTCATTTGTGCATAGAAGATTAACTGTTTTGAAATTTTGTCAATTTAAGAAAAGCTTATGAATCAAGTAATCTTTCACCTCCAACAAATTTTATGTCATTTGAAGACTATATGCAAAAGTTATGCATGTTATAAAAAAGAAGACTAACTAAGTGCTTCACCTCAAAGTTCACATTTCCCATATGGATTGTTGGACACAACTCCACCCTACTTACATAAAGCAAAGAACATTCTCACATCTTGAACTCATTTATCTTGTCATCCAATGCAAAAGAAATGTGTAGGATTAAAACTTTAGTAGAAAATTGAAATAAGGTTTTAAGACGAGTTTTTTAAAATTAAAAAAGAAAGTTGCCGAAATTTTGAATATACTATTTTTAGGTTCCGGACATTAAAATTTAAAATTGATTAATTATTTGACCAAGGGGTGCCGAAGCTGACCTTGAGGTACGGTACTCAGAACCTCAAATTGAAGAAATTTTTCTCTTCAAAAGTAGTGAATTGATACATGGTACTTCAAGTATGGAATCCCCAGGTCAGTTGATAATTGCTTTTATTCAAAAGTCTACATTTTTCTTGGGCTACCAAATTCTTAAGGATAAACTGGATAACAATATTGAGAATAATCTAACCTTGAGTTGAAAAGATCTGAATAGTTCTATAGTGATATTTAAAAACTCAATTGACATTATTTTTTCAATTTTAATTAATAATTGTTTATTCCAATTCCCATTGGCATTATTTTTTCAATTCCAAGAAAAATAAAAAAGATTTGTAGACACACCATTTTCTATTTGGATATTACTAAAAATTATTGAATACTACTACTGATATATAAAATTAAAGCTGATAGTAATAAAAGATTCATTACACATTTTACTAAGGATTAGTTTTATTTATATATTTATTGATATACCTTAGATTTAAACAATAATCAATTATAACCACCATTCATGCATGCCAAACCAAACTTGTGCACAATCACCGCAATCAACAACTGATGAGTCGATGACATATTCTGCTAAGTAGAGAAAAATCCACAAACATGTACTGAAAGACAATGCACTTGAAAGATGAACCAACATTAAATTCCAAGTATCCAAAAATTCCAAACAATATTGGATTATGATTTGAATAAATAATAATTATTGTCGACATTCAACATCTCATTTGGTAACCTTCAGTCTTCCATAAAGTTGAATGAGAGTCAGATATGGGTATTGGCATACACCATTCATAGTTTTGAGTCTTTGACCCACATGTTTGCACAAAATGCAACCATCTATTTTGAGAGTGGAGGCCTTTAAATATGGCTTCATATGTTGTAGAATGAATATAAACAATACATATAGGGAATGAGGGAATTTTAGAATATGTAAAAAAGAATGGCTAAATCATATAGAAAAATATTGTATTATATTGTATTATTATAAAGATTCTTTCACATTCATGAAATCTGCAAGAATAGTACACATGGATATTTTTAGGACGAAGAGAAAATGTTCTAAAAGAAACATGGAGTCTCATTCATGGAGCTATCAACTTCATGTAATCAAATTTGACAATTGACTTCAAAAAACAATATGCAAATTATTTTGGTTAACTTATTTTTTATTCAATCATCTACATATTGTATCATTTTTGTAATTAAATAAATTAAAAAACATCATTTTCTTGTAATTTACACTTACTTTTGAACTCTTTGATTATAAAAGATGCAAGAGTTATGTGTAGGCCTTTACATTAAAAAATTAATTCATTTTTTATACCAAAAGCTTGCCCAAAGTACAAAAATTTGTTTTAAACCATGGTAATTCACATCTTCTTAAAGAATACATTCTTAAATATTATATTGCATGTTGATTTATTGGATCTAATTAATTTTAATTCAAGCATTTGTTTGTGTCATTTCTTTATTGACTAAATGTCGACCTTTTCTCATACTGGGATTTCACAATATATAAAATCCAATTATCCTTGTTTTTCCCCCCAATTTATTCTACATATATTTCTTTTGCTTTTATACAATTAGATCAACTAATTATGGGACATATTCTTATCTATTTCAAATTGGACAACAATACTTTTAAAAAAACTACTTTTCTTTGAAACCACCTTTGTCTGCTCTTCTTTAGGTTGTAAAATTCTATACATTGAAAATAACAAGATATTTAAAATATACCTCTACTTTAATAACTTCTCTATAATGAAAAATAAAAGTACCATGTATCAATAAGGAATACATAATCTGAGTGTTTAATAAGGAATACATAATCTGAGTGTTTAATAAGGAATACATAATCTGAGTGCAAACTAACAAGTTGCACTAGACAAAGTCTTTTGCAGCAAAAGCTTCTAAATTTAGAAAAATGTATTAAGATTCTTGATAACTTGCAATCTATCCCTTTTGCTTATCTACAAATTTCTTCTCTAAGAAACGAAAAGGTTTGATGACCAAAAGATTAATTGTCTACAAAACTTCTGAAAATAAAAAGATCACTAGTATTAAACATGATGTTTTTGACTAAATAAAAATCTAGAAAAGTGCCGCTTTTTCTTATTTGTTGTGTCGCTCCTAACTCACATGCTTCTATAGTGCTCAAAATAGGAATCAAAAGCTCATATTTGCTACAAATGCATCGACATGAATTGCGAGCATGTTCAAACTGCTGAGGGTAGCTTGTACGTGAGCGCAGAGCGCAGAGCGGAGAGCGGTGAGCGCAGAGCGCAGAGCGGAGAGCGGTGAGCGCAGAGCGCAGAGCGGAGAGCGGTGAGCGCAGATTTGGAGAGCGGAGAGCACAGAATGGGGGACAGAACCTTAAAATAACACTTTTTTTACTAAAAATAAATTATAAAATTAGAAGATTCGAATATTCTCATTATATTTTTAGAAACTATCTTATTTTAGTAACTTAATTGACCCTATAACCGTGGACTAATTACAGTATTCTCATTGAATTTGTAGTTCGTTTTCTCTTTTCTTGGTGATTAATTTTTTGACGCGCACCAATTACCATGCTTGAGCTCCCTCTAACTAGTTTAGGCATACACTAATTCCCCTTATCCCTTCACATTTATATGCAAATTACTGCTTAAAATGTACCGGTATTGAAGCTCTGAAGAGTGATTAATGAACCTTTAATATTGTACATTTTCTTAACATTACTAGAATTCATCCATTCTTGTCTACGTGCCTTTAATTTTTATTTTATTTTATTTCATAATTATCTTGTATTTTTTTTATTAACTTCCTCTATTCTATCTATCTTGTTAATGGAGTGGAAAGACTCCTTTCATTTAATTTTATCTTTCATATTATTTTCTCTTTCATATTATTTTCTCTTTCATTTTCTTAATCTCTTTCATATTATTTTCAACCTTCATATTTTTTATTTTTGTTTTTTGTTTTTCTTTTCTCTTTTTTAATTTAATTTAAAAAAAAATAAAAATGCTAAATGACTTCTGCACAACCCTCTTCCTTTTTCATTAAGTTTAGGAGGATGACAACTTTTAAATGAAGGAAAAGTCGATTTTCAAGGGCGCCAAGCATCACTAACGTAAATATAGAGATACTTGATCCAATACCACATTTTTTAAAGGGAATCAGTGAAGACACACCACCCTATAGCGCACCTGCGTACTTGGTACATAACAAGGATAAACTACAATCATATTTTGAGTTCAATCATCACCTAAAGTATGACTCTGGCTGCTGATGAATCAGGCGACACTAGAAATAGTTGGAAAAATACAACATTTTTTAGGGGTGCCTGCCACAGAAGTGGTTGCAAACATGCTTGCTTCACGGAATCTTTGGCAATGGGAGAAAAGAAGTGAGAGATAATGCCAATACCGTCATACATGTGAAGCCACCCAGGTGAAGTCAGTACTAAAATTGTAGCTACATGTGTGCTCAAGGTGGGCCCCTGGTCTTGAAAGTGTCACTGCATCTGCAAATGGCCCATGAAGTGGTAGCTCAAGCTGCTTCTCACTTGCTTCTTCATCTAACAACAAGACCTAAAAAAGAGAAAGTATTGCAAAAATTAGTAGATATTCATATATTTGACCTACATATCTCATACCTTGTTTCTTTGGTATTAGAACCTCTTAAACGGGACAATACTCAAATGACCAGGTATTGAGCAAGTAAAACTTGTTACCGACGGTTGACCTCAAGTGACCAGGTACCATCACTGATTCATCAATTCATATAGGAAAAATACTAATCGACACAATATACTTTGTGGAAAAGATAATAAGATACAAGTGGAGCTAGAATCCACCGTCAAAGCCTGAGTTGCATTTAGATCAGAACCCCCGTACACAAAAAGCTAACCACTTGCATCCTTGTTATCCTTGCCTCCTTTGCCGCTTGCACACCATTTTATTAAAATCATAGGCATTTTTATGGACTTGCCTGGGACTAAGTCTATTTTACGCAACGGCGTCCCTGAAATAAACGGTAAATCTGCCTCAGAATGGTCGCCTAAGCCTCCCTCTTTCAAGGTGGGAACAGCCCACAACCAAATATCTTCGTCCACATAACCAGCAGCTACAATAGTTCCACTCTGGCATGCCCAACACACGGTGCAGATTTCTTTTTCTTCTTCCTCTTCATCCTCAACTTCGGCTTTTGGGGAGTACTTTGATCCAAACTGCTCTCCTAGACTGGCTGCACGATGAGCCACCTTCTCTGTGAATGTGCGTGGACGGTCGGAATTTGGGCGTGCTCTATTAGCCGCTTGCGCTATGCTTCTATGCCACCCCAAATGGCAAGGACTGTTGTCTCGTGAAGACCCCATAATACTAAAAACTCGTTTCCGTATGCAATGACCAATGTGTGCAGGACATGCAAACACAAGCGTTAAATGTAGACCTAAAAGTTTACCAAAAAATATGGCACCCTGAATCTCCATAACCTACATCAAGTTCAAACAGTTCAACAGAACATTTGTATCTTAACAATCATAGCAATACCTGCTAAATGCACCATTCACTTGCGGAAGAATACCAACAACTGAAGGTGCAGTGCTACTTCCAGGTCTTACTAACCCCCCTGAAACGCATTAAATTACAACATGTTAAACATCAGTGTGCCAGTACATGCGGTGTAAGAGGCATGGTTTAAACTTTCATATATATCACAACAGGACGACCACCATGTCTACCACGCTAGAAGTCAGGAGAAGATTTACCTAGGGTAATATATGCACGGATGCAATAAGGCAACGTGACTATTTCATTTGATTTTTCATCGTGTCAACCAAATTACTAATCCAGGTGTCACCCTCGCGACAATAAAGTGGAATTAATATGGAAAAGAAGCAAACGGACATGGATGCTTCAATTTGTACTGCACGAATAGCTCTTCAACATTTTACAGGTCGCGAAAATAAAAGAAAATGAACACTTACATATAAGTTGTTCCTTGCAAAACTGCAATAGCAGTGATGTCATGATCCCATTTTATCGAACATGCCAGTTCTAGTTTTCCCAGATTCTAGACCTAATTCAAATATTGCAACATGAGTTGTAGCAAAATCTGAACGTCCAATTTAAAATTCATACCGTGGGTGGAATCAGCGGGGTTCCTCAACAGGATTTCTTCAACGTGAGGAATGTAGCCTATAACGTCTTAAATGGTTACACAATGTTGCAAAAGTAACAACAGTAGGAGACCAAATAGAACTTACCTCAATATCATTTTGAGTGGTGACATTGACTAATTGTCCTCCATGATTCATAAACTGCAGCAATAGACATCAAAAATTAGAATAGATCTCCTTAATGCTTTGAATATAAACACAAATATTGCAAGCACATAAAAATAAATAAAAAGGTAGCTCACTTCAAGGTACTTGCAGGGTGCCCTTGAAGTGATAATACAATCCTTATAAGTCTTCAAACATAAACCTCTAAACACTCCAAGAAAAAGAAGTGTAGATTGACATACAGAGAAGCCACAGCAAGCACACGCTGTGTGGGCTCAAAAGCGAGAATTGAGGCAGTTGCCGGGACCCCTTGATGTCCAACAACCTGGGGTGCAGCTGCTCAGATTTCAATCCTCCTTCGAGTACCAGAACCTGATTTTGCTCACAAAAAACCGCAGCCTCATAAACCCTTAAAACCTCGATCCACCATACAATCAGATTCAAATGCTGGTAACCAAACCTTCAAAAACTCAAAGCGAAACAACAAAATTACAAACACTGAACCCCGATTTTCACTTTAACCACAACAAGCAAACAACCATGCATTTAAACTCCACTACTTCACCTCAAAGCTACAAATCTCTCCATCGAAGACCCGATCACCAAAAAAACCAAAACCCTACTGCCCTTTCTATCTCTCTTGCTCATGATCAAAACAAAGACTCTAAATCCTACCAACAAATCAACGCAATGAAACCTTCAACGAAATACGTAAATTAACGTGCATTCACTGAATCCCAAAAAGACCCACCAAGTTTAAAAGCAAAAAGGCCGAAGCGAGAACGAAAGGGCCGAAGTCAAAATAAAAGAAAATGCATTCATTGAATCGCACACCAATCGGAGTCCACATTCAAAATAACAAACGGTCCATGCTCTAAACCAAACCATCAAAAATTCACATGACTTGAAATTGACACTACGAAGATTCGAACTCCCAACCTCGAAATACATAGCCAATCACCTTGGTCGGCAACGACGTAGGCCTCGCAGAGCGGGATTTCAAAGCCGACTCCCACTCAACTCGTGATCGATGCCTTGGATGCAGCGTATATATTACAAACTTTACGCAAAATTTGAGAACCCGCTTGCCTACATTCGTGCACGAATGTAGGGCCGCGAGGGGGGGGGATTTTGGGGATTTTGGTTTGATATTTTTATTTTTTTTGTTTGGTGACCATTTGGGTAATGTTAATGCTCTGCTTCTCACAAAATCTGAATTGAAATGTAAAGGTCGTGGGGATTTTTTGGGATTTAATTTTTAATTTTTTTTCATTTTGCAAAATTTGAGAACCCGCTTGCCTACATTCGTGCACGAATGTAGTGCCGCGAGGGGGGGGGGGGGATTTTGGGGATTTTGGTTTGATATTATTTTTTTTTCTGTTTGGTGACCATTTGGGTAATGTTAATGCTCTGCTTCTCACAAAATCTGAATTGAAATGTAAAGGTCGTGGGGATTTTTTGGGATTTAATTTTTTTTTTTTTTTCATTTTGCAAAATTTGAGAACTCGCTTGCCTACATTCGTGCACGAATGTAGGGCCGCGAGGGGGGGGGGGGGGGGGGGGGGATTTTGGGGATTTTGGTTTGATATTTTTATTTCTTTTGTTTGGTGACCATTTGGGTAATGTTAATGCTTTGCTTCTCACAAAATCTGAATTGAAATGTAAACCTTGTTCAGAGTTTTGATGAAAGTCTAGTAAGTTTTTCTCAGTTTTTCAGGTTTTTTTGTGAGCCTTGTCGAGGGTGTTGTTTGATTCTTCATAGTTGCTTTTTTTTCTAATAAATATCATATTGCTTAGGACTCTGATGGAGATCATCTCGGGAGTGAACGTCAAGACCCGACGCCTGCAGAAACTGAGGTATTTCATTTAATTTACAATTTATATTATTTTCTTATGTTTATGAATTTGAGTTCTTTTCGCCGTGTACCCTTCATTGTTTCCTACTCTTTTTGAAATGGAAGTTAATCCTCACTCCATTTCTTCTACTCTAGGTATCATCCGATGCTCCAGAGATGTCCGCTACTTCCCCCATTTCTGTGATCAATGTTTCCGATCTTTCGGATTCATTTGATCAGTACTACTGTACCTGTGATGTAGCCAACCCTGTAGGTCTGGAAAGTGGACCTCTCGAGGTCCACTCCCCACAGTACATGCCTACCTCGCCAGTGTACATGCCTACCTCGCCAGTGTACATGCCTACGTCCCCTGTGTATGAGCCTACCTCCCCAGGCTATATGCCCACGTCTCCTCCACAGGGCTCTCCGCCGATGTCTCCACCCTCTCCTTCCTCGCCGATTAGAGTCAGGAGGCCAGCCCATGTCGTCTTTGCTCTGCCGGCAATTCTTCCGTGCCCTGTCCAACAGACCAGGCGATTTTGGAGGAGGCGCCATCACTGGAACTGTAGACAGTCTAAGGAGTACTGTAGTCGATCCTCACGTAGATAGTTTTATCAATCACGATTGATGATTGAATTGTTAAAAGAGAGATGACAGTATGAAGATATATTGTTACTTTCTTTTACATACTTGTCTACTTTGCATGACTTTCTTCGATTGTGCTTGTTTTCCTAATTTGCGCACCCCCTCGCAGGTTACGCAAACACAAGATGTGTTGGTGAAACCATCTTGTCCGATAAACTTGAAGACTGCTACGGAAGGGGAATTGGAACATCAATCCCAATACAAGGTGGACTCCAACGCCGTCATCAACAAGCTCAGGATCAAGCCATCGCAGAAGTCCCGAATGTCAGTGCCCCTTTGCAGGATGATCCCAATGGCAAAGGTTAGACCAGTGGGCGAAGTGGGGGTACAACATTTGGAGCGGGAGTTCGTTAAGGGGTATAGAGATGGCGACCGCGTCATGTACATCTCTATGTACAACAACGAAGAGCAAACAAGAGATGTTACGGATGAGGTCATGGCTAGATGGAGCCCATTATGGAGGGACGCGAATGATGCCTTTGAATTTGAGCTTCAAAGTGACGAGGACTGGTCGCAATTCTCGGGGAAGATGTTTTTTGTCTGGGAAGGTAACCATCGCCTCTCAGCATGGCTTCGTCATATCAACAAGCATCATGCAGACGACCCGTCTTGGCACATATCTGTGCATTGCATAGTACTCGACCCCCGTGGCCACGTTGGCAATCTTCTTCACGCAATGCATGACATCAACTGGTAAGTACTTGTTTCTTTTTTTTGTTTTTCGATTTGTTACTTTATCTCATCTCTATAATTCATCGTACGTATTCTGGTTCATTTTCAGGTCGACTGAGAATGACTACGTGAAGAGTAATCTCCCCGCAAAACTATTTCGAATCCGCTCTTTCGGAATGATGAAACTGGAGGAATTTAAAGACCTCCTCAGCCCTCAAGAGTATGACGCATGTTTGAAGAACAAGGCACCTAATCCCTCCTGGTTTCCCTTGACAACTAAAGTTTTCATCGCATTTTTGTACCGAGTAAGTCCTACCTCCTCTCTCTATTTGCTTCTTATTATTCAATACTCATGGAATTTCCTAAGGCCTGATTATCTTTTCTACAGCGGGAACTCGCTGCGGCCTCGGATGAAGCAGCCACTGCCTACCGCAAGAAGACACCCGAGGATGAGCAGTCTGCAAGTGCAGTTTGGGATGTCATGAATGAGGCATCAGAGAGAATGGTCGAAGCCATCAAGAAGAAGGACTTTACCAAGTACTTGGCCATTGCAAATCCCAAGAATGGTGACGACTTCCTCAATGAGGTGACTCACTGATCATTGTTCAATTCACTATTTCGTATGACTTCAATAATTTCTGTATTAATCGTTTTTAAAACTTCGGTGCTTCTTGCAGATCAATCGCCATTACAGTCTCAACAATAAGCCTGAGATGACGCTCGAAAAGCTTCAGAGGCTTGTTCTAGCGGCCGTTGAGGCCAAATACAAGGCTCGTTGGTTGAAGTGGTGGAACTCATCCCCATTTGCTCGAATGTCTTACAGATTTCTGCCATCTGAATTCAAAGACACCGAATTCGAGCCATGGTTGAACAAAGCTTCATTCTGGGCTGGGGTAATTTTCATACAAAACCCTTTCCAATTCCTTGTTCCTTTATTATTTTACCGTATTCCTTCTTCGTTGCTACTTATATGAATTTTGTATTACAGTTGGAGGAAGCCGTCATCCACGAAGTCGAGGACATATTCAAGGCGGAGAACCTCGATATCAATTGGACAGGCGTTTCAATCTGGAGCCCTCACATATGTTCCTAGTCGGCCAACTACTTTTGATCCCAGGGCCCTTCTATTCGTCGATGAAGAGGCTATAGAAGGAGATTCACAGTCATCTAGTTCTGAGAGTGGAAGTAGCGATTTTAGCATGTTGTGAGTTTGAAGGAGGCTTCGGTCTTTCATTGTTTTCATCTGATTTGATTTGATTTAATTGGAGTTCATTGCCATTTCCGTCGTCTACTCTACTACCCTAACTCTAAACTTGTTATGATTCTCATTTCCTATTTCTCTCCGTGTTTGTAAAGGATGAAATGTCACAACTGTAATGCTCAAAACATGAAGAATGAAATGTTACAAAGGAAATGCTCATAATTTAAATTGCGCTGTAATTTATAATTTAATCATTCAAAATCCCACATTTCCATAGACATGTTACCTATTCTTGACTTGGTGTACATCTTGGTTTCTGCTACTCCATTATTGTACACGAACTCTGAAATTTTCCACGCACTTTTAGGACCATTTTTTTTAATTGGTTTCGAGTTGTCTTATTCCTAGAATCGTCTATATTATCTAAATCCATCATGCTGGAATACTCGTATCTAGATCCAATAGGGGACCAAATCTAAAGGAATGTATTTGACCACCCCACTAGACTTCACGGTACTAATCCTTCGGAGGATATACAGTCCAACTCTTGTCGATATCAAACCAGCAAGTTTCGCCATCCGATATGATCACTTCGGGCAGCTGAACAACTGGATTCTCATCGATGTTCGATAGCAAGGGATACGGGATTAGGGACAACTCCATAATACGGAGAAGCTCATTGGTACAAAGCACTGTCCAACGCCATTCACCTTCACCAACATGGAGGCTTCCGATGTGCCTAAAGGGTGGCAGGTCCATGCCTTGTTCTCTAGCGCGCTCCACCTCCAACAGCCAGGGCCGCAGCTCCTGATAACTCCCTGGTGCCTTTGGGGGCAAACTTACAGCCGCTCTCGTCCTCCTCGATCTCGCATTACACACCTTCGGCATCGCGCAACACACTAAATTGTTGTAGTCTTAAAACGTCCCACATAAGCCTACAGATTGACCCCCCTGAACTCCATCGCTACCTTCGCATACAGCACAGAATGCCAAGGACTGTGTTACTATCCTAATACGCCACCTAGAAACAAGCTCAAGAAACCAAGAGTGACCTCCTCATCTGGAACCCAGCTTACCAAGTGCTGTTTTATGATGAAAATCTCCTACTTCTATCACTCAAATGAAGATGCTTCGCTGCCTAGGAAGAGAGAGTAATCTTCGATGAAGACAAGGACTCTAACAAGGTATATCTTGGTTTCAGCAGTTAAGATATTTTACACGAATTTTGAAATATTCCAGGAAGTTTTCAAACCTTGCCTCCTTTATGTTCTGTGAAAGTTGTTTTTTGCCTTGTGCATTTACATAATCCTATGAAAGAATTATTTGTTTGATCTAAAACTTAACGCATGATCATTGTATCTTGCCTAAACCCATGACAAATCTAACAAAATATATGCATGACGTCATCATGACATCAGCCCTAATTTATAACTTAGAGAACAAACTTAATAAATTCTTACCAGAGATAATCCTAATTTCCACGGTAATATACTCTTTTTCTAAAAAAAGTGTCAAAATTAAGCCTTAATTTAGTAATTTTCCACGGTTATAGGGTCTACTTTGCTTTTGAAAATTTTCCTAATTATCAATTCTGTGCTCTCCATTCTGCGCTCACCGCTCTCCGCTCTACGCTCTCCGCTCACGTACGAACTTTCCCCTCAAATTGCTCAAGAAGCCATTTAAAGGTAATTACGAGTGTTTCATTGCTCACACATTCATAAAACTATACTCATATAACAATATCATTACACTCTTCAAACACAGTCAACACTCGTTCATTCAATTGAGCTCTACTTTAATTATAGCTTCATCAACTATAAATCACATAAAGACCCGACAATGACTTTAGTGTAGGAGCGGATGGCACCTTACCCGACATGACAAACCGTTTCGTGACGAGAGGATGGCGCCTTACAATCCAAGTTTATCTTTTTCTTTTATCATCAAAAGTTGTACGTGATAAAAGAAAACCCGATAAAGCATGTAATAGAAAACCCGATAAGCATGTAATAGAAAGAATTGTTGCTGCGTCTTTATGCCGGCAACGACCTCTGCGAAAGCCTTATCCAAATGTTGTGGGTGCTTGTTCGTCTTTGGATCTGAAGGACTATTGGAGTATTTTAATTCTTATTGAAATCACGCTTCTGCGAGATGTGGACCCCGGCCTTCAATCCTACATAAATAACTAAAGGAGCATGAGCTTCTGGTGACATTGCTTCTTTGTAATGCAGTTGCTATGGAGTTAAGGATCTTGGTTTGAAGTACAATATTATGTATTGTTTGACCTATTCGTGAAGCATGTGCTGTAACTGAAGAATGAACATGGTTTTCCATTTTTGCAAATTCATCAGCACTGCTGAACAATAGTAATTATGTACTAGATAGTGGTCACGAGGTTGCGTGCTACGGGCAGTAGCGGGGAGACCTCGCATGGCGGAGCCGCGTAGTGGCGAGGGCGCGAGGCCGATCGGCTACCGCCGGTGGCAGGCGACCTCGTGACCACTATCGTACGTAGTTGTGCAGAAGGCCTGGCTCGCGGCGAGTGGTCCTTTATGTTCTTTACCTCCTTGGCCGGTTCCCGGTCCCTTTTGGGATGTTAGGGTATAGCATTTCTCGTTTCTGGTTTCAGTTTCCTGCATGTGCAAGGTTTTGGAGCAGCTATGGCGATTTGTTTTAGTCTGCGCGAGGGCTTTGGGGAGTGCTTGCGTGATCATGCTGGTGTATGATTGGTCTTCTTTTTGCAGTTCCTGTGAAGATTTTAGTCTCTTGATGAGTATTGTGGAGTATTGAGTGTTATGGAACATTGAGTGTTTTTGAGGATTGAACGGTGTTGTAGTAGTCGAGTGATTTCTTGATTGATGCGATTTGGAATTCTTTGCGATGGTGATTGTTGTCAACATGGCTGGTGGTCGAGTTTCCGCAAGGAAGCGCCATACACCTCTTAAGCTAAAGGATGGTGTCGGGAAGCGGAAGAAGGCTCAGAAAGGGGCGCCCCAAAAGAGTGTTGGATCATTGGATGTCGGTGATCTTTGGAGGTTTCTGCTCTAGTTGCAGAGATCAGTGGTGCTACCGAGATAGATAATTCAAATTCTCCTGCATTCGGTGAGTGAGAATGCGAATGCGGTTAGTAATATCTCTAAAACCATTGAGCGCCCTACCACTGCGAGTGAAATCAGCGGCGACAATGTACCTGCGATTATGATTGCAAGTAGAGCAACTAGTGTCTCTAATTTTCCATCGTTTAAGTTGTTCCCCAATTCCAATAGCAAATTGCCTATAGAAACTTCAAAAGTAATTGAGTCTTGGTCAGACTCTGGCGTTACTACAGCTGATATACCGCTAATTGATGCTTCGGCATGCTTTCATGATTCATCCGTTGGTCTCATGACTTCTCTTGGTGAAGGAACAAAGTGCCGTCCTTCTAGCGTTAATTGTTCTCTTGGTGCAATTAGTTCTTGTGGTTGCTCAGTTTCCATCATTTCTTCAATTCTTGATCCTGGTAGAAGTAAAATGGTTCCTCACGGTCATTTACGATTTGGACAGTCGTGGAGGTGATTCTGTAATTGAGAATTTTCTTTCAAGTTCGAGTACAATTGCGTTTGGTTCGGATGATGCGGTAGGTCAAATTATTGCTAGAAATGTCGAATCAAACATCCAAGATGTTTTGATCGTTGAACCGGCCATGGAGAGTGGATTTTTAAACCATGAGGAACTTGATTTCAATGGCTGATGAGCAACGAGTTTAATCCCAGTGCTTCAAATGAACGGTGGGCCCGAAATCGTTTCACAGCATGGCAAAAAGAGAATGGTATGGACATATCTGTGCGTTTAGAAGACATTCCTCTTCAAGAATTAGGTCAGTTGTTGGCCAGGTTTTTCTTTGTAGCTTGTAAGATGAATAAGGAACTGTGTCGTGCTGCAAGTTTGATGAACTTGTATAAGTCTTACAATCGCATTTTAATTTGTGCTCAAGATGATCGTGTAAACGCAACCGGTATATCTGAGCCACGATTTTCTATGATGATTCATCCCTTCTTCAAAAAAACAAATAAGGCAGTTAAAGACACCATGAAGCGGAGAAGAGCTGCAGGGGTCGGTAGTGAAAGAAAGAAGGTAGATACTCTTACTTTTGAGCAAGAGAAAAGAATTCTAGCGTGTTACATTCATCAATGCAACACTCCTAATGGCGTGCACAAACGATGGGCATTTTATTGCTTTGTCACGTTCTTGGTCAGAGGACATACTGAACTGTACAACCTGGGTTTCGGAGACTTCAAACTTGATGTCGACACCATTGGCTTACCCTATGTTGTGTAAGTATCTTCTTTAATTCTCAATCTTGTTGTTAATTGATTCATCATACATGTTCTCATCAAGATTTGAATGCCATTGTGTTCTCTGGTCCATCTTGCATGGTGAACTTCTTATGGTATATTTTATTTAAACTGCGATGTATTTTCTTTGCAACTGAAGCGTTGATTATAAATGTGCATTTCTGGTTTTACTTGGTGGCTTATACTTGTGGAATGTACTCCAGGTTTCATGAACGGTAATCTAAAACTCATCACACTACGTTGAAAGTCTACGAAGTGGAGCAGTTTCGGTCACTTGTCTTGTCATACAATACGGATGTGGTTGCAAGCTTTCGATGCTTGTCTGATAGTATGCATGAGGATTCTAACAATGAACATCTTTTTTTGTGTGGGATTAAGGATCCTAGATCTAAGGTGTGGTTTAAGAAGGGTGTGAATGTCAGTGAAGGTGTTATTAGACACTAGATGAAGGCTATGGCAGCTGAGGCGGGGATTAAGGGAGATATAACTAACAAGACTGGAAGAGTAACATCGATTACAAGAATGAGTCTTGCTAGCGTGCCTGTTGATATCATGCAAAGTGTGACGGGACACAAGAATGTGAAGAATTTAGCACGTTATGATAGGACTCTTATCATGAAACACAAAGCTACCCAAGCTTTGAACATGTGTCCATATAATCGTGTCACACACGAGCCTTATACATTTGAGTACTATTATGAGCTCGAGAAAAAACTATGGAATGCTAATGAGACTGGTGACATTGTGCAAGTGGATGTGGAAGGCGATGAGTTTGACGAGGACTCAGAAAGAGAGGAACTTGCTGAATCTCTAGGTGGACAAGTTTCTTTAGAAACTGGAGGTTCAAAAGTGGACGGTGTACAGACAGGCTACCTTGGTCGTGAGCATGTGGTGGGGGGAAGCACAACAAAGTGGACCACAAAGTGCAATGTGTGATCAGATTGCAGTGGAATTTCAGTGGCATGTTTGGGGACTTCGGGAACGTTTGGGTCGTTGAACTACCAGAAAACGACGTAGGTTTTACGGTGACACCTGTTGGGGGGTTTTGCGTTCAGCACAGAAGCCAAGTGAGAGCCTTCATTGCTTCCAAGCCCGCGAGGGAGTGGCGTGAATGCTCCGCAGCCACTTCTGTTTTCAACCGGATCTGCTGCCAATTTCGAGGAGGCAAGACTCAATTGTGATCAGGTGTGCGCCATGTTTAATTGATGCTCGGTTGGGGGGCTACGTTTCGGGGGTTGGGATAGGGTTTAGGGTCCTCCAAAATGGAATTTCCGCTTTGCTGCGCACTTTACTGTCCTCGCACTTTGGTGAGGATGAAGGAGCTGCACTGCGAGGGTTCAGTGTTCGGCCAGGGGGTGCACCGTGTTATGCAATTACGTTCGCTGTTTTTTCTGAATTTGTTCCGCAAAATCTCGAGGTGCATCGCTGCGTCTGCTTCAGGGTGGGAGTCTCTGGAAATTCAGCGTCGTTGGAGATGCTCAATTGCGAATGCCGGCATGAGCGTATTGGGCGCTAACACACATTTTCACTCATTGCTCGTTTCTGCCCTCACACCTGTCGAAGTTGTTAGGGTCATCAGAAAGTCCATAGCGCAGGGTGCGTGAACTTCGTATGTACTTGTGAGTACAGTGTCACCGTGAAATTGGTAGAGAGGTCGCACCTTCGTTTGTAATTGTACTCGGTTAGGCTTTGAAGGAGTGCGACGGATTCTGCGGAGGTAGCTACGAGGAACGTAAGCGTCGATCGAAGTAGCCTGTTCAGCCAGGAGCGGGGATGGCATCCAAAAGTGGGCAAGTCGCAGCTGGGGTCTAGAAGAGCGAGCCTGAATTAAACAGGAAAAATGCTGAGAGAATTAGGTTTGCGAAGGCTTTGTTAAGTCGCTGTAAGTGGAGTGTGCAGGACTTTGCAGAGCACTTCAACTGCGAAGATGCAGGGATCTGTGGGAAGACGGAGTTTGGGATCAGACACATCACATATGCTCATCTGACACGTGTGTTCCCAAACAAGGGTGGCAGCGGAATCACAGTAGTCCCTAACGAATTCGTCTCTGAGGAAGAATGCGGCAAGCTGCTGGAGCTGTACCTAGCGATGTACAACCACCCTCCTCCAAACAAGGAGTACGCACGTTTCTTTTTGAGGAGCTGGTTGGCTGAAAGAGAAGGGAAGGTCAAAATTAATTGGGCTAAATTTGCTTACGATATCTGCCGCAAGCAGTACGCTCAGTGGGAGAAAGACGGGAGAGTGGAGGAGGCCTGTAACGCGAAGTGGGACGATTTGGCAAGCCTCGAAAATTCGGAGAAAACAGGGGAGGGACAGTCTCAAGGACAACGTCAACAATTTGGAGCAGCGTGTCAGCCTGTCCGATTTTCAACGGAGCAGAACGGAGGAGTGCGAGAACTCTTGAAGACTGCCGAGGCGGATAATGAGGGCTTCGGGCCAAAGCTGTGAGTCACGGAGCCCCTACTATGCACAGTGAAATTTGTGGAATTTGCACGTTTCTGAGAAATCGGACTAAGACGCCACTCATCTCCCGTGGCAGCATCTCCTCCCGAAATCCATAAATAACAATCCTGATTCAATACTGATTCAATTGCCCTAAACCAAAATTTATGCAGAAATAAACCGATATCAAGCGTGAGTAAGAACCCGGATATTAATGCCTTGACGGATGCGTCCACTGCCTATGCGTACCATCTTCAAAAACATGCCGAATCAAAAACATGCAAAAAATACACGCCTTCTCTGTACTGATATGTGTAATGCCTCCTAAAATCACGAATTCACAGTGTCGGGACTCCGAGCCACGTAGGAATGCTGATCAGTGTGCATTGTACGATTGGCGTTCTTCAACGTTGGACAAGATCGTCTCCCTCGTGTCTGCTGACATCTTAAACCGCGGATTCCTCTTGTTGCACTTGTATTGCAACAACTCCACCTTTGACTGTACCACGAGGTGGGAGTAATTCCACGCCTTCGGCTCGTCCACTAGGAGCTCATAGCGGAACGACCCTGCGTCTCGACCCACACTTGGAAGTCTGCGGTAGTATGTCCCACTAATCAGAACAGTATCCTTGGGCCATGTGCACCCCCAACCGTATGTAAACGTAGCATCGTTGTTGTGCACTGGCATATCACAGAGCACTAGGAAAAAACGGTCGCCGTGCTCTGGTCGATCAGTGTAGACCACGTACGTGTCCCCAGCCTCCACTCGCTGTGCCTCTGATTCCAAGTCCGCTTCATCTTCGACCTCGTCAAATAGGTCGTCATCGAAATCCGCATCACTATCAACGGAGTCCCCCTCTCGCAGGCCTGCAGGTCGGCTGCGCACCGCTGGACTTGGTAATCCGTCACCGCAATTTTGAATTTCGGTTGGATCCGATGTCTCCCCTCCCTGTCCACTGGCTCGTTGAAACCGAGTCGTAGCGC
This sequence comes from Ceratodon purpureus, assembly GCA_014871385.1. Classification (NCBI taxonomy): domain Eukaryota; kingdom Viridiplantae; phylum Streptophyta; class Bryopsida; order Pseudoditrichales; family Ditrichaceae; genus Ceratodon; species Ceratodon purpureus. The sequence continues at coordinate 26,556,833 of CM026421.1, forward strand.
AGGCGACCTCCAAAGCGAAATTCATGCACATCGTCCCCGTCACAGCGTCAGCACATTAATATCTTCCTAACAGTCTTCATAGATTGGGATTCCGAAGGGAGCACTCCAAATAATTAGGCACAGGCATACATCCGTGGTTTTCAAGAGACAATCATTACCGGGAAAAGAAACGAGATAGACGAGGCTCTCACCGGAATTGGAGTCAGTGGCTGCAACACTATCAACGACTAGTGCTTTACGTGCTTTCGCCGCGCACAAAACATGGGATTGTCGTCCATACACTCAGGACAGAAACACGCAAGTTTTTTGATGTGCAAATACGTCACGTTAGATGGTGACACAGAGGACACGGAATGAACAGACCGTGTCCCTGGTACTGGCCTGCAATCCAAGTCTCGACCCCTGTCCACTGCACCAAGCTCAATCAAATGGAAATATCGGATGAAAGACCTCCGAGCTTTCCCATATGCACGATGTTCTTCATGCTCCTTGCGGTTGCAAAAGCCCACCACATCAGCAGCCTTCTGTAGTTTGGTCCGCGAGTCAAAATTCATTTCCTCACTCCGTATAGCACATTTTAGCATCGCACCTGCTCCATCGTGAAGCCCCTTCCCGTGGCCAGTGCCGAAGTATGACCAGACCATACGACAGCCATTGGGCAACCCCGGCATCACAGTCGTCGACGGATACCTAAAAATTGACCGACATTCAAAGTAAAGTCGTTAAGTATTGGTTGTGTCAGATTGAGCGCATGGGAGGGAAAAAGGACCCACGAACTGTAAGCCACTGAGAAAGACAGATTTACCTTGACACGTGATACCAACACCTCCTGGATTTGAACTGTGCCGCACAGCCGTCGGACCAGACTATGTGCTCATTGGGCTTGATACCTCTGTCGGTGAGATCCTTCCAATGCAACGCAAAACAATGTTGCACAAAAAGAGTGTCGTGCTCCATGCTGTCACTAATATAGTAATGGTACTCAGTCAACAGCTTCGGTGCATTCGATTGTGGGTCTGCAATGAAAATGGGGTTCCATCGATAACAAATATGCACTAGTATTGTGATCTGATGCTGAAGCCAATGCATGGACTGGATTTCTTGAAACGGTTGGAACGTGTAGTTCTCTGCAAAATCAACGGCTGACAATATCGAATCAGGTGGGAAACTATCAAGGGATACCTTGAACTGCTCTGCTTGCCATTTGGCAATGTAGTTGTGGACTATGAAGGAACTCAGTTTTGGCTTCAAGTACTCCAGAAATGTTGGGGCTCCCGTGGTTTGATACATCATTCGAAGCACCTTGTTCTCCTTCCCTGCACGAGTAGTCCCGTGCACCACCATCTCGAAGTTATGCCATTGTACCTGTAGGGGAATGCTGTCATCCGCTTCTCTTGGGCACAGCTGTAGCATATCCATCCCACAAAGGGTGCACCGACCCTTAATGCATTTGGGATTGTGCCACCCATCCTCCTCTGCCGGGCATAGAACACTATGCCACATGTCAGTTAATCCCAAAAAGTGGGTGAGATCAGCGTGACACGTGCTCGGCCCTTCCGCAGGTCCCGGCTGTACAGTGCCCGGCGCAACACACACCTCACAAGCGCAGCCGCAATGGCGCCCATGTATCCCCTTGGTCGTAGTCCGCATGTTATTCCAACCATTCCTGAGTTCAGCCATCTCACAATGGTAGCGACAGGCACATGTATTTCGCTCCTTCAACCTTCTAACGAAGAAGGGCTTCAACAGCTCAAACGCACGGAGCCCCACCTTGTTCTCTTCGTTAGCCTCCCTGAACCGCGAGTGAAACTCCAACTGCAACACCCACCCTTCCACAAAAGCTGCATTAGTCCAGCGCACTATCATTCAGAGGACTCTCTGGGATAAAACCTCTCAGTTCAGCCCCCCCCATCAACCTTGTCTCTTGTTCTTCTCTACCTTCCGTGTTAAACCTAGGTTCCTCTCAAATTGAGCATGACAAAGGCAGAATTCTCGAGTTGTCACCACGCAACACCTGAATGTGAAAGCAGTCCCGTGAAGCATTCCATTCTTTTTCAGTTCTACTCGCTCTCAAAAGCCTAGAAACAGAGGAAGTTCCCAACTGCTGCGGTCCATATCCACGGCTCCTCACATCAGGTCCGGCGGTCAATAATCCTACAGACCACAATTCTCCTCGGTGCAGACTTCTGTATTATGGACCCTGTACTCCGCTGCGCACCATGCTCCTCCGAAGCGCGCACATTGCCATGTACGCAGTACAAATTTTTGAATCCCAAAAACTGAACTTCGCCACTTACTTCTAAACGTAAGAACTCACAAGTCTCTCACCCTACCTTCCTTGTATGCATGGACTTCACGTCACCCCCCTTTGACGCGAAATCGCACTGACTTCTGCCCTATCAGAACAGCCTTCCACAGTGCCCTTCATCGCACGAGGAAGACAAGTGCGAGAACCGGTATAGAGACTGCAGTCCCAATGCCGCAGTGACGCGTGAAAACACACAGCTAACGGACTTGTCATAACTCAGCGAGACCAGCAACACCACTTTGCCGGCCACGAACAGAAGCCAAGTCTACTGAACTCCCAAGGACATGACATTGCCCACTCAGGGTACCCCATCAGAGTGCAGGCATCTGCCCACGAGTCCAATGCTCTCGCCACACCCGTAACGAACTGCAATGTTAAATTACAAGGGGAAATGCAAAGGGCTTTGCATGGTTTACCTGCGATACTTGTAAATAATGCGTTGCATGCATCTCGTAATCAGGGTTGTCTATTCGGACGGACATGGGCAAAATTTCCGGACATAGACGGACGGACGGACGGACGGACCGGTCGGTCCCCGGACATACTCGGACATTGAGGGGAGGAGGAAAATTACTAAGTTAGTTTTTTTTTTTTACAACTTACCTATAGGGGAAACATATTGATGACATGGACAACGAACGATGACGGGGAATTCCACATATGCAAAAGGGGTGCCAGCATGTGTAGGGGGCGAGAGCGGGTACAGGGGGGGCGCGAGCGGGTTCAGGGGGGCGCGAGCGGGTTCAGGGGGGGGGGGGCGCGAGCGGGTTCAGGGAGGGGGCGCGAGCGGGTTCAGGGGGGGGGGCGCGAGCGGGTTCAGGGGGGGGCGCGAGCGGGTTCAGGGGGGGGGGCGCGAGCGGGTTCAGGGGGAATGGGCGCGAGCGGGTTCAGGGGGGTTCAGGTAGATAGTAAATTTTTGACAATGCAAAAAAACCTAACATTTTCATCAGAATAATATATTGGGGCTAAGCGCAATGACAAAAGTGTAAATTCAGCATAGAAAAAATGAGATACTCGTGAGCCAAAATACATGGACTTTGCAAAGTTGTATACATTTATGAAAGTAAAAGCATTTCATTACCAATTCAAACCAAAACATTACAAAAATTGTAGTATATGAAAACTAGTCACTTAGTACTAAGTTGTAACTATTCCTATTCATCTGCATCTACTCCCGCTGTGCCACTTGGTCCCGCTCCATCGTCCAGCGTCAAGCTGCGCCTGGCTCTCGTCCGTGTTCGCCGGAATGGGCCATCACTTTCACTGAGAGAACGCAAAATTTGCGAGTTCCTCAATTCTCTCAATGTACGCAATGTCTGTGGAGAGTGTTCCTCCAGAAGAAAGTCAACAGCCTCATGTTTGAAAATTAACTTCCACTCCGAAAGAGACATTTGGACTGCATCACGGGCGGTCAAAGACATGAATTGACCTTCGAGGTCTGTAACCAATTCCCCGTCCTTGTTCCATATGAGGCCTTTTGGGTGATTACCAAGTTGGAACTTCCTATGCTTCGGATCCCAGTATCCATTCAAAGTCTGATAGAAGAAATTTCGTTTCCCTTGGTCCTCCTTCTTTGATCCAATTATCTTCTTTGCCACCCTCACAATCTGATTGGGGTCATCCTCCCATCCCAACTCGTCACTTACATTGCTCTTGAAGACCGAATGAGTCTGGGCCCGCCAACTCCAAATCAAATCTTCCCCCCACATGTTGCGGTACTGTTCACCTGGTGTGTTTTCGGGATTTTTCTCATGGCTTGGTGGCATGTATGGAGTGAGTCCAAAAACCTCGTACAAGCGTTCATGGAACGGGGATTTGCACACCGGGCAAAATCTCCTTACCAAAAAAATGTTAATTAAACACATAGGATGGAACATGTGGGTACATGATCCAACTGCCCATCCACCCTCAGGACCAAATGGATTTATACACACAGGGCATTCTTTTGAACCATCCATCACCCACGGTTGAGGATTTGGCCAAAGCTTTCTGCTATTAACTCCTTCCTTCATTTGAAGATCATGGCACGAAGTTGCGTTTACATCGAAATTCAACTTGGCCCAATCTATGAGTTCAGGATTCGATTCTTGCTTTGCCATGGTATCTGGATACATATCATCTGCGTTTGTCCATGAAGTGAGGCCAAAATTCCTTCGTTTGTTGTGTTGCAAGTACGATTCGTCGATCTTCTTGAACTCTATTGCAATTTGGCGACCGCTATCAACGCTGAGAATGGTTGCCACTTTCCACTCGTAGTATGCTTTAGCAAACTTAGAAACAAGGAGCCGCAAATCATTATTGGCTCTCTTCAATGTCTCCACTTCTCCCGTTAGAGCATCGGGTGGAAATGACAAGGAATCTTGACTTAATGGTCCATCGATGTCCACATAGGGTCGCGGGTATGGGGCTGGTGGAGGCAATATCACTCCAACTCGTCGTCGTTTTGCTGGAGTGGAAATATTCTCCAACACACCGGCCGTTGCAACATCAACCGTGTTGTTGATGTAAGATTCATCCACCAACATTGGATCTTGAACTACAGGTATATCATTGGCTTGAGAAGACTGAGGTCTTTCTCGTTCTTGCAATTGATTGCGCAAATCTGATATTACTGCATCTTTTGCTGCTGATTCCAATCGTAGTTTTCGGATGGTCTCTTGTAACTCTGCAATGAAGCCATCCTTTTCTATTAGTTGTAATTGCAACTCCCCGACCTCCTCGGTCTGGTTAGACTGGTCATTTCTAACTAGAACCGGCATGCCAAGAACCATCGTAGGTTCAGTTCCGACCACGTCCAAATTAGCTGCCGTATTTGGATCGTTTTCCATGAAGATGTTGTTCGCATCGTCGTGAGGTTCTATGACGTCCGCTGGATGGTTCATTGGAGGCTCTACAGCCATATTTGCTGATGCTGCAACTCTACGTGGTGGACGTTCTCCACGACGACCATCGGAATCAGAATCTGGTTCAGACTCTGCTGTATCAGGCTCCCGCACTTGTGTTTTTTCCTTCATTTTTTTCCCCAGGCCACCATCTGCGTATTTCCTTTGTTTGGGAATGTCACGCTCTGTCGGCGCCCTAACACTCGGCGTGGATTTGATGGTGGACCAATCCACCACTTTGTGAAGCACCACCTCAGCATACACCATTCTGCAAATGAACAATGGTACTTCATTGCGTTCAACACATCGTTGCTTGTATAGATGCTGGTAAACTTGTATAGAACGTTCAACAAACTCCGCATTCAAGCAATAATAAAGGTTAGCCTTGTCTGAGATCCTGTGTTTTCTGTGCCGATCATGTGGAAATATTTTTGTGATGTGGCACCACTCAATGAATTCCTCGCATGTGGAATATTTCCACGGTTCCGGCTCATCTTGCCAACCTCTAAATGCCAACTTTGTGGGGTTGTTCAGCACATGGAGCCGCTTCTTCATCTTCTTGCCACCACGCTTCCGTTCACGATCTCTGATTTTCTTCTTTTCGGCCTTGGTGAGTGGCCTTTCCTCCGCCGGATCTGGGTTTCCCTCCATCGTGGTGTACTGGTAAAGTTTTCTGTGTTAAAAAACACACCAACTCCTCAGAACTTCCCCCAATTGATTTTAAAATTTTCCTCCGTGGTTGATTATGGTATTGTAACTATACTTTGTGGCCCACCCAAGTATTCAGCAATAAGCCACCATGAGGTAGTTTAGGGCCCGAATTCCCGGATGAGCGTACAAAATAAGGCTGAAAGCTGGTACGTGGCGTTGTCAAAATACTGTAGACCCCACCCAAGTACTCAGCAATAAGCCACCGTGAGGTAGTTCAAGGCCTGAGTGCCAAGGTGGAGCTAAAAAAAGTGGGGGGGGGAGGGCGCCCCCTTCACTTATATAGTCGGGGGGGGGGGGCGCGAGCGGGGTCGGGGGGGCGCGAGCGGCTGAGGGGGGGGCGCGAGCGGGATTAAGGGGGGGCGCGCGCGGGTTTAGGGGGGGGCGCGAGCGGGTCTCGGGGGGGGGGGGGCGCGAGCGAGGCAGGGGGCGCGAGCGGGTATGGGGGGGGGGCGCGAGCGGGTATGGGGGGGGGGCGCGAGCGGGTTCACGGGAGGGGCGCAAGCGGGTATGGGGGGGCGCGAGCGGGATCAAGGGGGGGCGCGAGAGGGTCCCCCCTTAAAACAAACTCTCATTTCCTTAGGAGTACCATTGAAGAAGGTTGGAAGACAATAATAAAAACAAATGCAATGGATTTTTTCACCATTTCTCTCTAAGATAAAATTAAAAATTAAAAATTAAAATGGGATATGAAAATAAGGAATACTGATTTGAATAATTTGGGGATGAGAAATCAAATTATAGAAAAACAATCATGACTATAATAAGGGACTCGGGATAAAAAGGGATGAATAACATGGGAAGAAAGAAGTTATCAAGATGAATAAATGTCATGGTGGTTAGAAACTGAAATATCCCATAACGGAATACTGATCTAATGCACCATGAATAATATAAAGTTGACTACAAGAAAATTAGTGTATTAATATTAGAATAAAATAAAAAGAATAGCATGGTGTGGAAGAGAGTTCGATTAGAGTTTAAAAAAATAAAAAATATAATGCATTGAACATATGGATCCTACAATGCTCTAACATATAATTAAAAATATAAAGAATCATAAAGAAGGGCTCGATGCAATTGGTTTGGCATATAAACGGAATAAAATTAAATCAATAGCATGGAGTGGAAGAGATAAAAGGAATAAAATAAAAAGAATAGCATGGTGTGGAAGAGAGTTCGATTAGAGTTTAAAAAAATAAAAAATATAATGCATTGAACATATGGATCCTACAATGCTCTAACATATAATTAAAAATATAAAGAATCATAAAGAAGGGCTCGATGCAATTGGTTTGGCATATAAACGGAAAGAATAAAATTAAATCAATAGCATGGAGTGGAAGAGATAAAGGGATTAAAATAAAAAGAATAGCATGGTGTGGAAGAGAGTTCGATTAGAGTTTAAAAAAATAAAAAATATAATGCATTGAACATATGGATCCTACAATGCTCTAACATATAATTAAAAATATAAAGAATCATAAAGAAGGGCTCGATGCAATTGGTTTGGCATATAAACGGAATAAAATTAAATCAATAGCATGGAGTGGAAGAGATAAAAGGAATAAAATAAAAAGAATAGCATGGTGTGGAAATACGTAGGATTACAGTTTAATAAAATAAAAAATATAATGCATTGAACATATGGATCCTACAATGCTCTAACATATAATTAAAAATATAAAGAATCATAAAGAAGGGCTCGATGCAATTGGTTTGGCATATAAACGGAAAGAATAAAATTAAATCAATAGCATGGAGTGGAAGAGATAAAGGGATTAAAATAAAAAGAATAGCATGGTGTGGAAGAGAGTTCGATTAGAGTTTAAAAAAATAAAAAATATAATGCATTGAACATATGGATCCTACAATGCTCTAACATATAATTAAAAATATAAAGAATCATAAAGAAGGGCTCGATGCAATTGGTTTGGCATATAAACGGAATAAAATTAAATCAATAGCATGGAGTGGAAGAGATAAAAGGAATAAAATAAAAAGAATAGCATGGTGTGGAAATACGTAGGATTACAGTTTAATAACATAAAAAATATAATGCATTGTACATACGGATCCTACAATGCTCTAACATATTATAAAGAATCATAAATAAGGGATCGACGCAATTGGTTTGGGAGATAGACGTTTTACAATTAAATCAATAGCATGGAGTGGAAGAGAGGCTAGAGCTGCATGAGAGGTTGTGCAAGTATAAAATCCCAATACTTTGTATTTTTTAATTTGTTTTATTTTATTTTTTTCTCTTAGAAAGTAGTGTAGAGATTTCACTATTTCCAGAAGAGAAATAGAAAATAAAAAATGAGATCTAAAACTAATGGAAGGGGGGGGCGCGAGCGTGTCTTAGGGGGCGCGAACGGGTTGGGGGGGGGCGCGGACGGGTAGGGGCGCGAGCGGGTACAGGGGCGCGAGCGGGTGGGGGGCGCGAGCGGGTACGGGGGGGGCGCGAACGGGTATAGGGGGGGCGCGAGCGGGTACAGGGGGGCGCGAGCGGGTTCAGGGGGGGGGCGCGAGCGGGTCCGTGGGGAGTATATAAGGTGGGGAGAAGCTCTCGCCCCCCTCACTCCTTCCCACTGCGGCTCCTTGTCCTGACGTGTGAAAACACGCCTTGCTTGGAACTGCTTATGTGGGAAGTCTTCATTGGGGCGGGGGGGGAAGTTGTTGAATTTTTTTTTCAGGGATTTACTTTGCGATGTCTTCTAGACAAGGCTCCGGCAAGCGGCCTATGTATGTGGACTTGGATGCTCCAGATGCGGTGGACCCTATGAGTTGCGTAACACCTCATGGTTCTAGTGGTTCTACTCCTTCATCTAGCTCGAAGGGTAAAAAGAAGAAGAGTATACCAGCGCACGAGAAGGATGACGGTTATCCACCATTGGAGTATACGCATTTCATCAGGAAGGTGGCCGTCGAGTACTACAAGGCCCGTACCATACGAATGTTGAAGGCAATGTACCTTGATCACGGAGAGAATGGTATCTACAACCTCCAACGTGATTTGGAAAGGGAATTTTGGAGCGCATTGGAAGGATCAGAGATGTACATGGATTGCAAGACGAAGTATTTTCACAGCCCGAAGTGGTTGACACAACAAGTGAGTAGTGCTACGACAAATGTCATTCATGTGTTTGAATCACATGTCAAGAAACCACAAGGCGAAGAATGGAGCAACCAAGACAAAGTGTTTATTCAAAAACTGACAACGGTTCAGGAGGCATGTCAGAGATGTTCTAAGGGGAAAACAAAGATTATGCCTTGGAATGAGCAAGCATTGAACTCAGCATTGGAAGCACACATGTATGGTGCATTGATATGGATTCCGGTTACGGCCAAGGTTGTGCCATTATCTGGCTTCAATGCCGAGGGGGGGTATGGCAAAGTGCGAAAGGTGCGAATAGCCAATATGAAGAAAATTCCAATTCACATAGAATTTGCGGGAAAACTTTCCAAGGCTAAAACCGAAGTGAAGAAGCGAGAGGAACGGGCGATTGAGGCCACGGTTAACCCCGTAGAGCATCCGGGTGTGATAAAATTTTGGGCCATTCACGCTAAGACCATGGAAGCTTATACCCTGTGGTGGAATGGAGATTGCCTCCGCAACTTCCTCAAGATAAATGAGAAGGCATCCGAGGCAATAGATTACAAAGAAATTTTGAAGTCGAGGGATATGCCCATGGAAGAGTGCCAAAGAATTGTTGCCTACCGAAAGAATCGGGGAATGTTGGCGTGGAGTCTCATCTACGTTATGGACATAGTCCATAAGGCTGAAATCCTCCACAACGACTTAACGCCATCCAACATTCTACTCCACTTTCCACCTCATGACAAGAATAAAGTATATATTGGTGTGTGCGATTGGGGTGTGGCAAGCAGAGTCATTGAGAACAAGGCCTCCCCTTATGGTGTGATGGACCCCGATGAACTTGTACTAGTAAAGGAGAGGAGGGTAGGAGTTGCACCGGAGTTGTTCTTTTTATATGGCAAAAAAGATGATGAGGAACGGAATTTGGAGCGCATGAAGAGGATGCATCCATGTACGACGCTATCTGATGCATTTTCGGTAGGCCATTTGGCAAAGAAGATATGGAGAGAAGAAGATTGCCCAGAACTCTTCAAGGATTCAATCTCAAAGATTGTATTCTCATCAAAGTTGGATGGCTTGCTTAACGAAGATCCTACAAAGAGGCTTTCACTTGCAAAAGTTGTGAATGATTTGATGAGCCCCCCTTACAACTTCCAAGCTCCCAATGGTTGTTTTAGATACACATTGTAGTTCCATAGTGAATTACGTTTGGAACATTTTGATTGCCTATGTGGCCTTGTTTGCACATTTCGAATATTTTAATAAATCGTTTTTTCGGCGTATACATGCCTTGGTGGAACATGAAATGGTATTGTTGGTTTTGTAATGGAATGAAAAATTATTTTTTAAAAAAAAATGAAAAAACTGTATGGCCCATTCACCGGGACTGCCCCTCGTACAAGGGTGCCTCCCCCCTGAACCCGCTCGCGCCCCCCCCTCTGGAAGCTCGCGCCCCCCCCTCTGGAAGCTCGCGCCCCCCCCTCTGGAAGCTCGCGCCCCCCCCCTTCCAGAAGCTCACGCCCCCCCTCTGAGAAGCTCGCGCCCCCTTTGCAGTAGGTTGCGCCCCCCCCCCCTTGAAAAAGCTCGCGCCCCCCCTTGGAGAAGCTCGCGCCCCCCCCTTGGAGAAGCTCGCGCCCCCCCCCCCTCGGAGAAGCTCGCGCCCCCCCTGTTGGAGAAGCTCGCGCCCCCCTGGAGAAGCTCGCGCCCCCCCTGGAGAAGCTCGCGCCCCCCCCCCTGGAAAGAGAAGCTCGCGCCCCCCCACCTGGAGAAACTCGCGCCCCCTGCACACGCTCGCGCCCCCCCGCCTGGAGAAACTCGCGCCCCCCCTCACAAGTATAAATGCCACCAACTTAGCCCAAGCCCAATATCATTTGAAATCATGGCCTCTAGTCCCGGAACTCCTTGTGGGCTCCTTGCTTGAGACTATGTGCATCACATTGGCCTGTGGTTGATGTCTACACATACCATTTTTTTCTCACATGTGTCATACTAACACTTGCAGACAGGAGATCATTGTACTTTTTCAGAGACACGGAGAATGGCAGGTCAACAGCGTCAGTCGACGGCTGAGTGGGCTCCGTGGTGGACGTTCATTGATAAGGACCATGTGAAATGTGTGTGGTGCAATTTCACCTTTCGTTATAAACGACAAAGAGCTTTCAAGCACTATGGATGGGGTGAAGGTTCAAGCAAGAGTCATTGTACCAAGGCCCCCGCCGCCGTATTTAGGCGCTTTGCCAATTGTGGTAATGTAATACCAAAAAGAATGACACATGCGGAGATATACGGCACTGATGGTGGTGATGGCGAGGCACACTTGGCACACTTGGCACCATGTTCTAGCCAGTCTATGCCTGCTGAGCAATCTACGGAAGTGCCTCAGAGAACGGAGGAGATCCAAGAGGAGAGGATTTCCCAAGTTCAACCGTCTCAGTCAACTCCGCCTATAAGCAGAGGCGATTCATGTACACCAAGATCTATGCGGCAACAAAGTTTTACCGAGGCCTATCAGATTGGGATGCGCAATGAATTGGATGAGAAATGGGCGTCCTATTTTTATGAAGCGAATGTGCCTTTCAATGTGGTTAGGCATCCATCTTTTATCGCTGCTGTGGAGGCAACATCGAAAGCGGGTTTTGTGTACCGTCCACCAGCATACAACGCAATGCGAACCAAGCACATCCAGCCAACAAAGCAGCTTCTCAAGTTGAGAATAGAGGAGAAAACGAAGCAGTGTATTAGCTTGTACGGGGCAACTATTTGCTCGGATGGATGGGACAACGTTGTTCATCGGCCGTTGATGAATGTCATGCTTGTGTGTCCAGCAGGAGATATATTCCTGGGTTCCATTGATACAACGGGGTACAAGAAATCAAAGGCATACATAGCTGGGAAATTGAAAGAGTACATCAAAGAAGTTGGACCGCAGAATGTGGTACAGATTTGCTCCGACAATGCTAGTGCGATGTTGGGAGCCATGGACCAGGTGGTTGAAGCTTATCCTCACATTTACAAGCAAGGTTGTGCAGCTCACATCATGGACCTCTTACTAGAAGATTGGGGGAAGGAAGCAACCTTCAAAGAGCTGATTGCCTTGGCAAAACGCATACCAAATTTTATACGTCGCCGTCATGTCACCATGGCTTTGTTTCGCCAATTCAGCCCGAAGTTGTCTCTGTTGTTACCAGCGGAGACAAGATTTGGATGCTCGTACTTGATGATTGTTCGATTGCTTGAACTGAGGGAGGCACTAATCCAGGTGGTAGCCAGTCCGAAATGGGACGAATATGTGGGTACTTTATTCAATCGGTCAAACGGGTATCGAGCTCACACCTTAGCATGTCAAGTACGGAGTACCATTCTCGATGAGACATTTTGGTTACGTTGTGAGAATCTTGTGCATGTTATGAAGCCGGCTGTTGTGACCTTGAAGACATTTGATGGACAAACACCGGCAATGGGGAGGGCATGGTTGGCCATGAATAATTTGAAGAAGCATGTGTTCCGTCTACGGGGCGATCCTTTTTTCCTAGACCCCGCTATAGCAGATCGCTTTGAGAAACATTTTACGAAGAGATGGAAGATGATGTTGACAGATCTCCATTATGCAGGCGCCATTTTGAATCCCTACATTTTCCCGGAGAGCCACGAGCTATTGACTAACAGTGCTGCGAAGCGTGCACTCCTGCAAGTGCTAATTCATTTGAGTGAGTGCCTTAAACTGGACCACGATACTGTGTTGTTCGAGCTAACACAGTTTGAGGAACGCACCGGTCCATTCAGCCCTTTGGAGGCCCCAAACATTCGACAGACTAAGATGCTACCTCATCAATGGTGGCAGCGGGTTGGGGGCGATGCGTTACCGTTGATAGCAAAGCGCATCCTTTCGTTAACATGCTCGGCATCATCATGTGAGCGAAATTGGAGCATGTATTCCTTTGTTCACAGTAAGGTTCGCAACCGATTGGCCGTGAAGAAGGCAGAGGACTTGGTGTACATTTACACGAACAGTAAGCTCCTTCGAGAACGACGTGGAGCGGATCCTGTTCTTTGGTACGAGAACCAACCGTTCTCCGAAGACTCGGATGAAGAAGTGCCAGCCATGTACGATGAAGACGTATGTGATGATGATGGAGATGAAGGATTCCACGACGGACTTGAAGTTAATGAAGGCGATGGTGATGACGGTGGAGTTCATTACACTCCTGCTACTATGGATGATGAGTATCCAGAGTTACCCGTTGACAATGGTGATGGTGACATGCCACGCACTGAACCCGTTAACCAGCCGGATGGAGTTTTTGACTGGGCAGGATTTGATGAAGAGGCAGCTACTTCGCCTCACCACGTTGTCAATGAAATACAAGCTAGAGGCGAGGTCGCATACGATCGGGCAGACGATGATATTGACGATGAATTTGAAGTCGAAATGACTCAGCATCAAAGCGACGATGGTGGCAATAATGATGACATTTACCCCGTTCGTAGCGTTTCGAACAATGACAATGAAGAAGGGGGTAACAACATGGGAGAGCAAATTCCAATTCCAGAAGACGTTGAGGGAGGAGAAGAAGTTGAACAACTCCAGGCCACTCTGCCAGTAAATGTTGAGGAAACAATCAGGTCTGGAGGTTTGGATGAAAGCCCTCCAAGAAATGAACAATCCGAGACAGTCAGAAATGGAGAAGAAGATGAAATTCCTATTGGCCGATTGTTTCAAACACCCCTGCCCCAGAGTACACCTTCAATCGGAGCAGTACTTGCAGGGTTGGGTCGACCCCCTCCACCTCGATCAAACACTTCTACTGGGCATGGTTCATTAACTCCAACACCGAATACAAGCATTCCACTCACTTCTTCTGGACAAAGTCTACCAGCTGGACCTTCTACGACGCGTCATGGAGTGATACGGTCACGGAAAGGTCCAACAAACGTTCGCCCTTTTTTTTCAGGATATACTGTTGGAACTACCCCGTCTGTACCTGTGGCTCTGGGTAAACGTAGATTACCCGTAATGAATGTGGACGGAATCACCGATAAGACCAAAAGACGGAAGATCAAAAGAATTGTGACCACAGTGGTGGATGGTACAGTTGACCACGAAATTCGCAACATTCATTCCACGGTGGAGGAGTATGTGCCTAATCAGGGGGGAGATGGAGATGACGAGGGGTCGAAATCCTCAGAAGGATATTACTCATCAGAAGATAGCCGTGAAGAAGCACCTGATGATGAAGACATTGTTGTAAGAGTACCATTGGGTATGCCCGGTACTCGAAGGAATCCACAGCGGCGCACCGCCAAAAAAAACAAAAAAAAGTGATACATCTATTAGCATATTACATATAGAAGTTATATAGAGAAAGTATAATATATATGTCTCCAAAATAATTTTAAAAAAACACAAAAAAATATAATATATATATATATATATATCTAAATTTTATACGTAGATACTTATATGTTAACCTTAGTCAATGTCCATAAAACATTAGCTAAGGCTATTGAATGTAATTTTGTTTCGACATGAATTGAAACTTCTCTCATTTATGTCACTATGAAAAATTCAGTAGTGTCTTAATTTCCTTCAGTGGTTGATTCTTGTTCCCAGCTCGCGCCCCCCCTTCGCAGGCGCTCGCGCCCCCACCCCAAACCCCTTGCTCGCGCCCCCCTGCAATCGCAGGCGCTCGCGGCCCCCCCCCCCCGCCGTCGCAGGCGCTCGCGCCCCCCCCACCATCAAAGGCGCTCGCGCCCCCCCCCCTCGCAGGCGCCCGCGCCCCTCCTAGTCGCTCGCGCCCCCTCGCTCGCGCCCCCCTTCCCAAGACGCTCGCGCCCCCCCCTCTCACGTGCTCGCGCCACCCTCACTCAAGGCGTTGGCGCCCTTCCTCTTAGCCACGTCATCCCCCAAGTCAACAATATTTGGTGACATGTCAGACGCGTGGCATCCTAGGTGGCCAAGGTAACTCCCATTTCACCATTTGGGTGGTCAACCGTAAGTCCTGGTCAAACGGACCTCCCCTGACCCCTAACGGACGTACGAGCGGACCGGACGGACGGACAGGTCCTTTTGTCCCATGAACAACCCTGCTCGTAATCCTTGATTCCGATCCGACGCCTCTCCACGTCCCTCTTGTTAGGCGAAACAGTTGTCTCTGTTTCCCACCACCCACAGACTGCAGACCGATCCTCTGCACTGAGACAATCGCTGCGTCTTTTTCGATCCCCCTCAGCCCATAAATTCTCCCCAGTCTCGTCAACTTCAGCTGGACGTTGAAAAGCTTTACGTACTAGATATCGTGAGGCTCCTAACGCCTTGCAGATCTTGCGTTGAGATTCGCCCTTGGAGACGGCAGCTGTGAGCACAATATTTCTCACCTTTGACTTCCCTTGTATTGATGCGGACCGTATGGTTTGCAAGGTACCTTTCAAACTTTGACCCAGCATTGGCTCTACTGTGCGCACCTTCTGAACAGCTGCACATATTTCGGGGTCCACGGCGCGGACGCGATCGTCACTGAAGCACCGTTGCAACACACTCCTCTTCTCTTCTTCCGTGAATCCTCCGTCCAGGACGCGCACTAGAGTATGAAGCACTTTTTAAGCCGCCCATGAGCACTTCCGGTTTCAAAGAGTCACTGTGTCTCCTTCAATGTCCTCCACATTAGGCCGTCCGGATGCCACGTTCTCAGGCAAGACAGCACTCTCCGACCTAGAGTCTGCTCCGCTTAACACTCCCATGCCATTCTCCAGTGCCTCAATCTTGCGCTATGCGAAATCCTCACCGACTTGCTCAAAGTTGTCTTCGTCCTCGTCTTCTGCATCGGAGAGCCCTTCACAGCCTCCATCCCCACGGAGGGTGTCGACCTCATCTGTACGAGCACGAGCCCTCCAATGGCGATGGTAGTCTCGGTTTTGCGCAGCCCTGGTTGGACACGAGTCAGTCGCATAAAGCGAAACACATCGAGAATTACCTCTATCACATCAGCAGTTACGTGTTCCTCAGCTGATAGGACATTTCACGCTCATACAATGACAGTATTGGATGCAGATATGGGCATTGGTCAGTATGCACCCTTAATCTGCACGCGTCTGCATAAGCTATGGTCATCCCACCTGAGTTCCCGACGGCGGTTCTCCTCGGCCTGCTCCAAGATCGCTAGCTCGCGACGCTGTTCATACTCCAGTCTCATCTCTCTCCGGCGAGACACAGCCGCCCTTGCTCGTTGATTTTTTTGGCTCCCAATCCCCGCCAAGAAACGTGAAAGTTGTTAGGCATCAACCGACCTGTACCGTTTGTTGTTCGCTTCTGTCTTAGTACACACAAGCAACCTGCTCACATTAAATCATGTAGATACATACTGTCACTCCGAAGTCCTTAGGTCACGGGCGACTGCTTCAGAAATCGGCATTGTGCTGCATATCTGCAAGAACCCAAAATTTAAAAACAGTCACCCATGAAGCCATTTCAACCAATGGCAGACCCAGTTCACGGGTATGTCACTGCACATCTATACGTGAGTTCGGAAACATGAATTCATGCACACCCTAAACTCTAATAACAAAATCACCTCACCAACCTCGAAGTTGAAAATGCTCACCACTACCAGTTTATCTGCCCTGGTCGCATAGGTCGTTCTGCAGCGTCCCAGGTCCTTGTTCGAGCTTCACGTTGCTGTCCACCCCCGTCCGCTCCTTCACTCACATCCCGCTACTTCGTCACATTAACCATCATTAACCCTAAACCCCGTCCAGGATATATCGATTTACACTTGTATTATGAATGTTCATCAGCCGTCAGCATCTGAACTCTTCGTCCCCGCTGTCCTCGCAAACATGGGCTCAATCCTGTTTCGCCAGTCGGAGTGCTCCCTTCTGAACTACCCCAATCTTCCTTGCAACCCTAACTGCAGCCTTCGAACTCCATACGCATCGACAGGGCGGTATCGAAAACACCCATGGACAGACGCTTGCCGATTCCCCTGCCAAACAAGTATCTTCCCTCAATTATTCCGGCATCTACATCTCAATTACTACCCTCTCTCATGGCAGCACGTACATTAGGTTCACTGAAGTCAGTCCTTAACGAAAACAATTCCGTCCCAGCCGCCACCAAGAAACCATTGTTCCAAAATCTGACAGGGGCTTCGACGTCCCGCACGTATAACGCCCACCCGATGCGAGGGATTCAATGACGTTCCCATCAATCAGCTCAACCACCAGGTACTGCGTGGCAGATTTCTAAGGCACTTGGCACCCACTGCCACTTTGTCCACCGTGTTTTTCAAGTGCAATTGCATTTTTAGAATTAATTTTTTTCGTTTTTTTTTTTACCGGGATATCAAATTCCTAAAAATATGCTCAGAACTGTATTCTAATCCCACAATATTGTCCATAAAAACCCCAAAAAGTTTCTCGAAACACAGTGCTTCGAAAACGTCCCTGCGGTACATATGGACCACCCAATTCCGCATTTCATGTGGTCATATGCATTTCTACATCCGCAAGTAGAAAACGGAGGTCCCAGCGAAATTAAAAGTGATTTCCGAGAAGAAGTGCCATCTTTCTGACCACTTTTTCAAATTATCGCATTCACTTTCTCGCACTTTGCGCTTCCCATACGTCATTGTAGAAGCCGCGAATCCAATCGGAATTTTTCCACATTCTTCATAATCAAGTCTATTTTCCATAACCACACTTGCTCTCAACGTACCACGATTTTAGATGCCACTTTTCTTAGTGTTTCCAACAATGGCTGAAATTGGCAATGAGCTAAGCACTTTTGTGGTCCACTTTATTGTGCTTCCCCCCTGGTGCGTGTTATGAACGTGACTACAAATGATGGAGATATGTAAAAGAATTCCATTGGTGGTGGTCAACGAGTCACCTGATCAAGATACTGTAGGAGGCCAACGTTGAAGACATCCTGTGCAGCGTCCACTGTCGAAGATCACACGTGTATATAATTTCAACAAGCCCAAGGTTGCTACTCCTTATCATCGGGAATTTCCAAAAAGGTTTGGGAAGATGATGTCATCTGATTTTGTACGATCTCAAAAGTTTTTCCATAAAGGCCCAGTGTATAAGTACCGTGATTTTTCTGAAACCAAAGTTGGGTCGGGAGGCAGTAATTTGATTCAAAACCAAGCTAGAAGCTCGTGGTTGAATGGATCCCCTGAAGCTAATACTCATGGAGGCAGCAGTAGTCGAAACTTTTTTCTACCATTGGTGAATATTGCAATTGGCGATACAGAAAATATCCATGGAATAAGACGTGAGCAACATGAAGAACCATCGATTATTGACTTATCTTCTCCATATGGTGCAAGTACCAATACTGAAATTGACGATGGTCATGGTTGCAATATTTCTGAAAGTGAATATGGTACTGAAGAGTACATTGATCATACAAGAGGTTCTAGTCGCGAAGAACTAGTTTATCGACATCAATATTTTGACGTAAGTCCTAATGAGCATGAACTTCGTTTTGCCAATTCTTTTGGACATTCAAGCTTGAATACCATGAGTCTTGCTGATGGTCACGATATGAGACTCTCGTCTAATAGTCTAGCCTCACCTTTCAATCCTATTTTGTTCTCGCCTAGGGGTGTTAGAGCAGATTCAACTAAATATCAAGTTGGTTATAGTCATTCCAATTCTATGTCTCATCATCCTGTTGGATATGGGCAAATTAGTCCTCCTCCATTTGGTTACATCAGATATTCTAGTTCTCATCCTTATGGGCATCTCCAGCCTATGTCTCCTGCTATCAACCACTATGGTTTTGCAGTTGCAAGCCCTTCTCATATTTCTGCTAGTTATCCAGACTCGGGCCTTTCTTCTCCTGTTCATGGCACTGTTGGACATCATTTTGGAAATGGTCAGTTTTTATCGCATTCACAAATGAGTTACGGCCACTCACCTGAATATAACCAATACTATGGATGCAACTATTGGAATGGCGGCGTTGGACGTGTACCTTATGCAAGTAACTTTGTCCAACATTTTGAAGGGAACCATGTTGGAACATACACTAGTTACAATGCAGGAGACAGTCGGTTTGGTTATCATAATCTACCTGGTAATGATGCTGACTTACCTGCAGATTATTCAAGAGATCTTGAAATTCAGAACACTTTGTTTTGTGAACTTGGATACACTTCAATTGCTACATAGAATTTGTCGGGTTCTTTTACTCAGCAAACTGACCGTGGACAAATGCCTTCAGTGTGCCAGAATTTGGCAGACGTTGGGGCATGTAATAAGATTTCTAAGGTGCAATCTAATAGTTTTTGTCGTGCTAATACTGCAACGGCTAATCATAAGGTCTTAGAAGCCTAGAGCTAAAATGGCAAATTGAGGAGGAGCATTCCTTTATCAATGAAGATATCGAACATGAATTAGAGGTTTCTATTGCTGCACTGGAATCTAGTAATTCCGTCATTGCC
Source organism: Ceratodon purpureus (assembly GCA_014871385.1). Taxonomy (NCBI): domain Eukaryota; kingdom Viridiplantae; phylum Streptophyta; class Bryopsida; order Pseudoditrichales; family Ditrichaceae; genus Ceratodon; species Ceratodon purpureus. Next base: position 26,576,279 of record CM026421.1, read on the forward strand.
AATAATGCTGTTAATTGTGGCAATGAGTGTGAGTTTCCATTCAATAATCAAGTTCTTAACGAGAGTCTATTTCCTTTAGCTATTAGAGATTCTGATCATCTTACTGTTAGAAATAATGATCATACGGCAGAACTTGAGCGAACTGAAAGTAGTCGAATGCCTAGTGGGATCCATATTCATGCTCAACAAGTGTCCCAATATTTTTACAGCTTTCTTGGTGTTAATCCACGTGACATTCTTTGAATATCCATGATCTCTTTTAAAATTGAATTCAGAGTAGTGGTGAAGCTTATTTCATCCTTTTAGATAGTATTTGCAAATAACTAGAGCTTGGAATGTTTCAAGTGATGCCTCGGCTTGTCTTATTGGATGCTTTGTGTAAAGAAGTTTAATGCGTGCTCGTAGAAAATAGTTCGTGAAGACCCCACTTCTGTTGTGGTTAGATTCAAGGTGGGCATTGTTGAACCTGCACACCACTACACATTCAAACATGACTTGATTGTCACTTATGGGAAGAAGACGGTGTGGAACTTCACAACGAAGGAGTAGTTTGATCTCAAGTCTAAAGAATTTTTGTATACACCTACTAGCGATGTGCACCGAGTGCAGTACCATGAAGACATCGATTTTTTCATTTGCTGGAATGGTCATTGGGACATCTTGCTCGACAAAGACATCGAAACTTCAAAAGTTGCCCTTTCCACTGGCCCTGCAAGCTCTTACAAAGCAGCTCTAAGCTCTTAACCTTAGCTAATCTTGACTTCCCTCTACCGTTTCAGTATTTGCAGTTCAGATAGTTCGACCTGGTTATTCTGATTACAATTGCCTTTTGCGTTCTCAAACGTGGCAGATCTTGTAGTATAGTGGTAAGTATTCTTGCCTTTAGTGGACAAAGCGACTGTTTGGGAGAAGGGAGTTCTGCATTTTGCGGAGCAACCCTTGTCGAGATCCGTAAATAACAGATGCAGATTAGTACATAAGAATTTAAAGGGATTTTGTGAAGCAATCATCTTTCAGTGCATTTGACAATGTATTTATAGGAAAAAGACAAAACTCCGTCTATCAAGGCGTGCTTCTTGCGCATTCTGTTTTCCTCACATTTAAAAATTCAAATTCCCCTGACCTTGCGAATCAACCTGTTCATATTCTCTTGACCTCGCGACTGAATGGTATGCATATTCTCTTGACCTCGTGAATTGTGGCTGAAATTTCACTCTTTCCGCCAATATTGCCCTATCTTCCCATTGAAATGGTTATGGTATTTTTTAATTCTCGCGAATATTTATTTTCTATTATGCATACAGGTCGGACCTATCTGGAACATAATACTACATTTCTTTTTGAAAGTTATAGAGGCCTCACAACCTCGGAGTAGCGTCCATGCTCTTGTCCAATCAAAGGTCGACTACACTACGAGCCAGGCCCTCCCGACAGATACAAATCGGTGGGATGAATCCGTATTCATGGAAACAATCCCGGATTGGTGAAGCATTTTTAGAGTGTCTCAGTTGCTGGTTGCGGTTATAAAAGCTACTGGGCCAGGATATGAAGAGGCAGGATGCTTGAAGCTCACTTCAGGAGGGACCTGCCTTGGGTGTTGAGATGAAATTCAGCATATGTAGTATATTCCGGAGAAAATACTGTAGACGTTGATGTGCTGCATTTGAAGTTGTATCGTTGTGATCCGACTATCAAAGAGGAGCAGTCGTTTTAAGTTTAGTGACTTAAGGGAAATATTATCCTCTTTTCTCTACTGTAGAAGACAACAGTACAGAGCGTACGACATTGATGCATGTTAGGTTAGGTGTATTGGTTTCGGTGTGTATCTTGTCACGGTGCGTGTATTGTTCCAAGCTACTTAGGTTTGCTGAAAACGTATATGGTGGCGACAGCACCAAGTGCTTGGAGGGTTCTCTGTACGCACTTGAGAGTGTAATCTGGAATTCAGAAAAAATTTGAATTCATAAGAATCCGAATTGATCTAGAGCCGTGGAAGCGCAGCCTTGTATTGGCCTCCTCTACATTGATATATTGCAAACACGTGATTGTGTCTACGGAATGGTATTTTCTTCCTATCCAGTTGCTCTAAAATAGGTTGATATGTTTCAGTAGTAAAACCAATTATAAACTTAGATTCACCAAGAACTTATCTGTCAATTAAGCTAATTTTTGTCTCATGTCACGAGTGCCTGACCTCATCTGTATTACGATTTCTACATGGGAATTGTTGCTTTGAACAATGAGTTTGTCTTGTTTTTTCTATGAAATGGAAGTTTCTCTTCTTCCAGAAGCTTGGGGTTTCCCTAATACCTTGGGACTATCAGATGGGCTTTTCCCAACCCATGCAATGACCACATCTTGATGTTGTTCCATGGGACTTGTAGGACTGTTTTGTAAAGATTGTTCTCTTGACGTTGTCATTGCCCTGCCAATGGATTTGATACCAAGACATTCACATGCTTCTTAGTTGGAGAGTGTTGTGCTGGATGAGGTCCTCGATGGAGAGATTTATGTTGGATTTAGCTCGAACTTTGTGTAATTAGCTCCAGGCTTCATTGACTCAACTCATGGTCTTTGAACAGCAGTGGAATGAGCATAAACCAGGCCCATCCAGCTAGCTCTCCGGGGCAATCACCTCCACCGGGAACCGATAATCTAACGACCTCTCCGATCATGTCGTCACCCCAGCACCAGGAATTCGTCCGCTCCCGCGCACAATCCCCTCGATCGAGAACTGTAGATCCTCGTCAACAACAAAAATTGCAGGCTGGTCTGTTTCCTGGTAAGTCTTGCACTGCTATCGGAGGAGCTCCGCTGATGGACCTCTTCGTGTTCTCTTATCTGCTGAGAAGGCACATATGCAATCTCTCCTATTGCTCCCTTCATCTTCCACAAATTTAAATATCTAAGGGTCGGTGGCCAATGACAAGGTTATAACTGGTTTTTGTACATATTAGGATCAGCTTACAACATGCATTATTCAAGGATCTAATCAATTTATTCTTTTGAAGTACAAAACTCCACAATTCTGCATACTGTATTCGAATTGGTTGGTTGCATACTGTAATATCCCACTGGTCTCTGACCTCACAATTGGATGTGTTATAGCTGAGCTCAATCTACAAGTTTAATTGTTTATGAATCAGTGACATCGAAGATCATGGATCAAAGGAAGAAATTAAGACTACTACACTAAAATTCAACATGAACTATTTTCTGGCACCGACTCCATAGAAGGACAACGGAAAGCACCCCACTATAGCTTGATTGCTTAGTACACAAGGTGACATCGTTTTCAAAGTAGTACATCAATTGACAATTGTCAGGGGTTCCGGCATGGCGTTGATTTCAACATTGGTTCCCTCTTGTAAGGATATGTACTTCGAAAGCATATGGGTTCCTTTAAATGTCTATAGAATTTGCAATTGGTCCGACAATATATCTTGCATGAGTCGACGACCTTTGCTTAATGTATTTGCCTAGGTAGCTTTCCTATTTCAAGGACTTGGTGAATCGTGGTCGAGACTGAATTCAGATAGAACTGCAAGTCAACCTGACTTCGGGTGGGTTGTGATTTTTGGGGAGTTTGGTCCGGTGTTTCTATAGCCATTTGATTGGATTCGATGCATATTATATAGGGAGAGCCCATCCGGACAGGGGCTCACGGCATAGGAGGGTCCTAAGGCGAAGGGTCTGGACGGGGAGGGGCTCTCCAGGCGTAACCCGCTGTCCACCCAACACAAAGGCTATCAGGTTTTTCGTCTGCTGTGGTTTTCTGCCGGGTGGAAACTATGGAGAAAAACCTGAGAGGTTTTTTTTAGAGAGATTCCGCCGCAGGATTTATACTGAGGAGATCAGGAGCTAATTCCCTAAGGATATCCCTAATCGTGGCTCGTCACATCTACCCTTTAAACGGGCTTTGGAGTTCACTGGATAGTGGAGTGCGGGTTTTGCCATGTGAAAATCCCAATGGACACTCATTGTGGAGTCTCTGGATCAAACCGCCACTCTGACGTGTCAACCCAGGAGAGGTCTCTTTGGTTGTTATTGCATGGGTGAATTTCGTGGCCCAATCACATGTCAGAACAGTCTGCTTTGTGATTGATACTAGATAGGTGTGTCATTAACTCTGTTTAGCGAGAGGTATACATCTCCCTCGATAAATGCAAAATTTGATGCACGAGCGGGACATGTTTGGCGAGGCCCGCTTGGCTAGTGTGAGCCATACACCTCCTATTGGGGTACCATTTTTGCAGAGGCCCACTAAGGCCCATTGGTGTGTCTGGTTAGAGTGATGATTGGGGATGTTCTAAGGGGGTTACCTATAAACTCTGGCTTGTGCCTTGAAACGATATTGAATCTTGCTATCCTAAAGCTCTTCATCCTGAACATATACTTGCACTTCTAAGAATAAAGTTCCAACAAACAAAAATATTTGTTGTGGTTATTTTTGTAATCATGAGCATGAGGTTGTTATTGTAAAGCTTCTCATTGTTTCATAGGAAACCCTTACCAATTTTTATTTTATTCTTTTATTTTATTTTTGAAACAAGACGATGAAACCTCGTAGTATTAATGAAGAACCACACACCGCAAAACTAGAGGAGACAACCTTTACCAATTCACTGCCAACTAAATACTACTGCCAAAGGCCCAAACTGCAAATTCTAGCAAGTTTGCCAAGCGGTTGTTCAATTTAGCGAGTGTTCACCAAGAATTCAACATCATTCTTGTGCCATTTACTTATATTTGGTGAATGTGTCAAAGTGCCCTATGTTTGTGGAGTGCTTCACCTTGCTTGTGGAAGAGCTTTACGTTGTTTGTTGAAGTTTTTCTACTTACAAGTGGAATACACATGATGTAACACTGAGGATTAAAATTTGTTTGTGATAAAATGGCGCCGGCGCCATTCACTATGACATTTATATATGTTTTCTTGAAAGCCATACTTAGTGATTGTTCATTGTTGTTGGATGAAAGTTGTTATACTTCATTCTTGTATTCATTTGTATGGAATACATACTTGTATTAGAGCATAATTTAGATGTGTTCCACTCGACAAGGATGAATGAGAGATAGTGAGAGTTATTTCATTTTTGACAACTTTTTTGTCTCCGTCATTTACGGGCCCGGTAGTCTACATTTCCACACAACCTGCCTACATTTCTACCCACACATCCTAAAGGAAGCACTCCAAAAAGCCGCCCTCTGAGTAGTGAATTGTGCACACTGAGCACATGTATTTGACTCATAGATGGCATAGAGGACTGCAAATCAATCCACTTTACGGGCTTGAATTAGTCTGTAAATGGATAACCTGCATCTGTATTTTGTCACAGTCTGAGGGCGGGTGGACTTCTCTGCCATGAAGCCATGGTACAAACTTCAGTTTGGACAGCACGGCCCTAGCCTTCACACAGTAAATTTGTCAGGAAAAATAGTGGGATTTCAAAATTTCTTATTTTTAGGAAACTGCTATGATTCTGAAAAAATATTTTTTTTTTGGTAAATGGCCATTCTAGAAGATGAATATAGTTTAAATTTCAATACCTTGTGTGCTACTTGGCTTGTCACTTTTGTGAATTGGAAAGTTTGGAATAAATGTAGGTTGAATTCTCACAAACTTTGCTTAAGTTTTAGTAATGAAATGAATTAAGCTTGGAAAAGAAATTTATTGCATTTTAGTGCTGAAATTTGGTAAAGTCTACTCAACAAATCACAATCACAACGCTTCTGGCTACCTTGCGTTTTTCTTCTACCTTCTAACTTTAAGTAATTCAATTTTATTGATTAACAAAATAAGTAACATTTAAATTCCATTTATGGGCTTGAGATTTGAGCATTGGGCTGTTGAATTTTATGCAGGAATTTGTAGAATGTACCAATAAGAATAGTTGACCTACAACTGTACATCATACATGTATTGAATTGCAGAAAGGTGTTTATTTTAAATTGAATTTTAAATCCCAAAGTTCCTTGGTGTTTTTGGACCAAAGTTGATTCTTTTCTACGTCAGGTTTGATACATCTCAATCTAAACATTTTTCTTGGTAGATTTATTGGTAAAATATCAAATATAATTTGATATAATATTCAAATATCAAAAATAAATCGTAGGCTTTTCTTCATTTGTGAAATCACAACAATCCAAGTGGACTAAAATTATTTATTAACAATTGTGGAACTTGTTTTTGTCAAACTTTGAAGTTTGCCTTTGTAAAACTCATGTACACTCCAACTTTGATGATTTGGTAGTTTGATTAGAATTTTGGTTAAGAATACATTATAATAATAAATTCAAAAAATATTCAAAATAAAATAAAAATTCCTGCCCAAATATGAAGAGAAAAAAAAATGTCAATGAAAAATCCTCAAAAATTTGTAAATTTACGATAAAACTCACACAATTAGTTTGCAGTAAAATCTTCCTTTCAAAAATTTAAATGTCAAAATATTACTTTTCCTACTTCATTCAACTTAAAAACTTGAATTGGATTTAAAAGAACTTTATGAATGAAGGCATTGTTTAATTTCTAAAAAGATCTTAATTTTGATCATAGAAACTTGTTGTCTTTAACTCCTAATTGGTCATAGTCCAAGAATGGGCTTTTGAGACTTAGGAGAAGTTTCTACAATGTCAATTTAGGATGTGCTTTTCTAAATTAAGATTGTAAACAAAGATAATTGCAAGAGCTTTGGAAGGATACAAATTTGTGCACATGCCAACATACATGGAAATTAATAAGTAGGTAAAAAAATCTTTTCAAAGAAATTTTGAAGCTCACTAAAGTTCCAGTTATCCAATCTCTAAAAATGGTCATTTAATACCCTACTATCTTCATAAAGATCCATGGAATTCTATAGAACAAATCCCATACAAAGGCTTAATTAGACTTTTTAAAAGGTATTTTATGAAATGTGGTATTGAAAACATTTTTGAAACAATTGCAAATCAAATTCATGAGTCATGACATAGAAATGGATGTAAGATGAAAATTCAACAATACCAGCTCACCTACAAACTTTAAGAATCACCCTATAATAAACATACCGTCAAATGACATGTCCTTCAAAGTTTTAATATGGTCAAAATATGAGCAATGCTAGTAAACAACTCTTATTTGGTCAAGAAAGATAACCATTTTTTATGTCCCTCTTAAAGAAAATCAAACTCTATCACTTTAATAACGTACTAATTGCATATTATGTACAAAATTAAATTGTTTATAAATTCACCCTATTTGTTTCAAAAAGTAGGTGAGTGATTCATGATTTCAACATTGAACTTTGCTACCAATCATCACTTTAATAACATGCTAATTGCATACCATGTACAAGGTTAATCTCTAAAGTTCCTTGACTAGGGTTCTCTAAAAAATGCTCAAAAATTGTCATTTTTAAAATCTAACCGTAAGAAACATGAATGACTATAGGATCATTATTTTCTAAATATAACCGTAAGTTCTTCAAAAATATTATTTTAGTATATAGCTCAATAAATTTCATCATAATCAACTATAGAGATTAGAAGATTATAGCAAGTGAACTTTAAAAACAAACATATTTGACATGGTTTTTAACTAGGTCGATACACTCTAGCTTTTTTTTTTTTCTTTAATTTTTTGGAGCATGACAAAGAAAACGAAACTAGCTAATTGTATGGAAAAAAATTACACACAAAGACAAGTGTAGCATGTTGAAAACAACATTTTTATTAAGTTAAATATAAAAGAATGTTAATTCATATACTTTTCTAGGGATTACATTATATTACAAAGTCCTAATCGAGACGGTCAAAGTAAAGATTGGTTTCCATTCTTTTAGTGAACAAAAGAAAAAACCTAAAAAAACAGTTTTCTAACTTTTATGAAGGAAAGAAGAAGTTATTCTAGTACATTGCCCAAAACGTTAAGAAATCTTTTATCTTTTGTGGAGTGACCATTATGTACAGAAAGAAGTTTATTTTGGGAAATCTCAAATATGACAACATTAAGTATACTGTATTTATAGAAACAATCTTAGAGGTAATAGATAGGGTTTTCTATGCCGTCTGGTCATAACTATCCGGTCGGGACGTCGGAATGGGTCGTGACGAGACCATTGTGACGTCACAATAGGGGTCAACGTAGGTTTGGACTAGGCCCTGCGAGTAGGTTGGGTAAAACAATTACCTTGTCGCGTACATGGAGTCCTATGCGGCAAGAGAGGGGGCCCACATTAGATGACGTGGATCTACGGGAGGGAGGTTGCGATGGCAAAATGTAAAAGTGATGACTACTGTCGCCCCATGTTGGGCCATCGTCCGGACCCTTGTTCCTTGTTGTCCGCCCCAATTTAACCCCTTCAGCTTGCAGAGGCCATATCTTCCTCATTTTTTGTCCAATTTTAGCATTTGAGGACATTTTTGGCATCCACATTTCATAAGGATGTCCAAAATTTCCTTACAATTAAGATTTGGATTCTAAATGCGGCTGCTATTGCCTCTGAAAGTTTCTGTCCGCCCCATGTTCCCTCTAGTCCGCCCCATGTTCCCTCTAGTCCGCCCCATGTTCTCTCTAGTCCGCCTCATGTTTCCAACCATTGGAAACTCCTCCTTACCGTCCGCCCTACGTTCCCTATCGTCCGCCCCATGTTCCCATACGTTGGGAACGTGGTCCACATCGTCCGACCCCTTGTTTCTCTTCATCCGCCCCAATTTAACCCCTTCAGCTTGCAGAGGCCATATCTTCCTCAATTTTTGTCCAATTTTAGCATTTGAGGACATTTTTGGCATCCACATTTCATGAGGATGTCCAAAATTTCCTTACAATCAAGATTTGGAATTTAAATGGGGCTGCTAAAGCCTTTGAAAGTTGTTGTCCGCCCCCCTTGTTCCCTCTACTAGTCCGCCCCATGTTTCTTCTGGTCCGCCCCATGTTCTCAACTATTGAGAACTTGTTCCCTATTGTCCGCCCCTTGTTCTCAATAATTGAGAACGTAATCCTCGTAATTTTTCTTTCCATTTACTGTAATTTGCTCACATGTCATGACACGTGGATGCCTTCCATCCTACGTGTCAAAGTTGTGGTAATGTAATTTTATTCAAAACCTAGTTGTTTTTTAGTCCGACACGGTAAAGACAGGATCGGTCATTATGTTGTGACTCTAAACCATCGTGACGTCCTGACATTATGACGCAATAGGCCCACATCGCGACACAATAGAAAACCCTGGTAATAGATGTATATAACATGGTTGCCCGAATTGCCTATCAAATAAAAAATTTCACTCCGAGTACCATAACTATTTTTTTAAATGTCTAGTTGAAAATAAAATAAATATAAAATAAAAATAAAAATAAAAAATAAAAAATCCCTCATAGTTCTTGTAGAAGCAAGCATTCACAAAAAGTTTCAAAAAACTTTATCTAAAATTGACATCAGAGGTACATGCCCGAATTCTAAGAAAAACCCAAATGTGGAGGATTGTCCTTGAGGGGTTCAACTGTTTGTAAATTCACCCAGTTTGATTCTAAAAGTAGGTGAGTGATTCACAATTCCAACATTGAACTTTGCTACCAATCAAATAGGTGAAACAATTCTTTAGAGAATCAAGATTCAAGAATGAGGTGAGACCATGGATGAGATTTGATGAGAGAAGAGGATCAAGTTTACAAATAACTCAAACCAATCATGAAAATGTCAATCTGGACACCTTTATGGTGAGGCTGTTTTCCACTTTGACTGCGTTGTAATTCTCTTAAGTCCAACACTCAGAGAGCAGTGTATCAATTTTCAATCTTGGAGCCTGGAGGAGTTTTAATTTCTGATATTATGTGCTGTGCGCACGAGGCACAATAGTCAATGACAATTCGTGTGGTACAAGTGGGAACTTAGGGCGGTGTGCTTTGTGTGCATGGATGTTTGCTGGAATTTAATATATTATGAGACTGTATGTTCTAGTGTACCTACTGTATAATGTACTTTGTGTGCATGGCTACTTGCTAGAATTCAATGTATGAGGTTATATGTTCCGCTAGGATTCAATGTATGAGGTTATATGTTCCACTAGGATTCAATGTATGAGGTTATATGTTCCAATGTAGAGTGAGGTACACAACCAATTTGAATTGGGTAGCACCATGGCAGGTGGCCAATATTTATTTATTTTTGCAGAAGGAAGATTCTCCTCACCAACAATGATTTTTTTAAAAATAAATTTAGGCAAAAAGGCACTAAAATCAACTTCAAATGGCTCAAAAGCAAGTAAAATATTACAAAATATAATTAAAATAAAATCTTGAATATTAATTTGAATACTAAATATGAATGAAATTTGTAGATTATGTATATCAGATTATATCCATACAATAAGTTTTATGATTTTGATCAGCATCATTTTAAATTTCCAGAGTATGCAGTTATAGAAGCAATGAAGGTTAACCTCAAAACATTCAATTGAATTAGAACATACATTAACATATACATAGTAATATAGTATGTGTACGTGTGTGTTTTGGAGGAAAGAGGTGGGGGATTTTCTATTAAAACTAAATAAAAATTGGGACTTCAAAAGCTCACCAAAACCATGTCAACATGAACTGAGAACTCCAACTTCATTTTAGTTTTTTGAATTTTCAATCATTTTCAATCATTTTATCCATGCAAATAAAATAGTTTATTTCTCTCTGAATGAAGGGACTAACGGCCAAAACCAACTTCATTTTTGAAGTCAAATGTATCCGTAGTACGGTTTCATTCTAGAATCGACACATCAATCTCGCATAGGTACATCAAACCAACAAGTTAGGGATTCTAACATTAATTTGATGTCATAATGGCAACTTGGCATCTCAATGACATCAAAATAATATAAAAATGATAGAAGGAAAAAAAACCGACATCATGATACACACAATCAAATTAAAAATTTCATAAATGTCAAAATGACTTGAAAAAGATATTGAAATGACAAAAACTATTATGACAACAAAATGACATCAAATGCCATTTTAACGTTGCTAAATCCTCATTTTGATGTCATATCTCACATATGTCACTTTCATATCATGTCAACTTGTGTTATTTTGGAAATTGGTACTATTTTAACATTGTTTTTACCTTTAGATATTTCATTTTTACCTTTTCAAGATTTCAACATGCCTGATGTCTTAACTTGGTGTCAAGATGACATCAAAATGGCAAGTCACTCTTTGATGGCATATTGATGACTTCCTCGAGTTTCCTGATGCAAGTATAGATTTGTCACAGTGTATGCTTTGCATCAGAAATACTTGTCACAAAGTCATATCATGACGTTTTGGCCCTTTGGGGTGTGATGTACTGTACATCTACTGTATTTACTCCTAAATGGCTTCTAATTTACAGCCCACAGACTAGTAGTCTAGCTAGAAAGTGATTGACCTGTAGTCGGGTCATGTAAGGGACCGGAGTTATATCTTACAGTTTTACTTTTTACTTGGGTCATGATATGATCTGTATAAATCAAGGTTCACCAAGGGTGGGCACTCTGTGACTCGCATTCATCTTCCTGAGTTCCTCGCATTCATCATTCCAGAAGAGGTGGGCGGCCTGCGCTGCTAAAGCTCCGACCCGATCAAACGTGTAGTTACACGACCTTGGAGGCTTGGACTTGCATTGATCAGCCATGGCTGCAGTTATGCAGCAGCAAAGGTCCGGCGACATCATCGAAGAGTTTCGGCACTATCTCCTCGAGGTCGACGATGTCGACAACTGCCTAACAGCGCGGGCCCTGCCATCCTATCCAGAATGCAGCACCGAGGGTGGAGATCATGACTTCAGTCCGGATGCGTTCTTCGGGAACATCCTAGACGAGGGTTCTTTGATGCCGAGAAGTCCTTCTGCTCCCAGTCCTGCAGCTCTGGTGTGGTCATCTGCAGATGAGCTGGACGAGAACTATGAGAGTGATGACTGGAGCTGCGGCGACTACGCTTTGGAGAACCATTATCCGACGCCTGGGGATCATATCGATCCCAGTTCCTCTCATCATAATTCTGTAAGAGTTGATCAGCCCGGGGTTTCGAGTACCCAGGAGATCGTGTCGAATATGCTCCTCGCGCTGTCAGGATGCCGAACTCAACAGCAGCTGATGAGTTACAACTTGACGACCGATCATCCGCCAGTGCGAGGATCGGTGTCTGAGACGATGTCACCATCAATTTTGGGGGAATTTTCGGAGCACTGTATGGATGATGAGGAGGGAAATCATGGCAATGGTATTCAAGCGGCGTTGAACATGGAAAGTTGGCCAAACCTTGACTCAGGCCAGTACCTAATGCCGTCCGACATAAATTTTGAGGCAGACATTCAGACAAGTGAATCTAGCTTGAGGGATTCAGACCCAGGTGAGAGCCAAACGGATGGAGAGGCGTCGGTGCAACAATCCTTCAATGAAGATTCGCAAGTGAAACCCAAGAGGGTTCGTACGTTTAACTACAGAGGTGTGAGGAGAAGACCATGGGGAAAGTTCGCCTCTGAAATCCGAGATTCGGCTCAAAACGGAGCTCGTAAATGGCTGGGGACATATGACACTGCGGAGGAGGCAGCAATTGCATACGATAACGGTAAATTAATCTCAACCGAATTCCGCTGTGATCCTCTGTTCCAGAATCTCATTTGTAATTCTTAATGTCTCGGTTGTTTTAAGAAACTCGTGGTTGAACAAATGGGAGTTAGTCGAATGACCCCCATTCGGCACCTGTTAATGGGCGGAGTCTCTCTGTGAATCAGTCCTTGTACTATATGTTGTGCGCTTGACATTTAATATATAAATCATGCTTAACGATTAGAATCGCAATGAATGAGCAGATTGATCTTTGAATTTAAACAACTTCTTGTTCAATGCAGCCGCTTTTGAGATGCGAGGTTGCAAGGCGCTTCTGAATTTCCCTCTCAACGCCCACATCTACTCAGCCATCAAGGCTGCAAAAGAGTCAGCAGCCTCCGACGGCACTACAACCAATTCGGCCAACTCACCCAAGACTCGAGCGACTAAGACGCAGTACACTCCTCGGTCTAGTACAGCAGCTTTACTCACTGATCAGAGGTCATATTCGGAGCTAGCAGTTGAGGTACTTAAATCGAGGTCACCGTTTAAAACCTCCAGCATGCAGTCATTTGAGCCCACGACTAACTTCTTCCCACACCTGGATCAAATTGAGACCTCTAGAGTGCTTGAGCCTACTCTAGATCAGATGACCGGCGAGGAAAGATTGGCACGCACTCTAGCCTCAACTCTGGCGCGCACTATGTGCACCAGCACCACTACTCCTGAGTCGGAGTTTCGTGCTGCAATGCTGAAGCGCGCTGCGGAGCTCTCGCAGCTATCCTCCTACATGCAGCAGCTCGCAGGCGAGGGGGCTGATTTGCAGTCCAACCCTCTCCCCGAGTTACCGCGCAGTTTCACGTTCCAAGAACAGGCCGCTTTGTTCAACGCAGTGGAGCAGAGTATCCCCACTGGAAATCTGGCCACACTTGCGTCGCCTCAGGCCGGACTACGACGAAGCAGGTCCCTGCTATCGTTCGACGAACCCTGCTGGGAACCATCTGAGAAGCGAATCTCTCGAAGTTCGGACGCTACCAGGAGCTGGGGGAGCACTTGCAGTTTGTGATAATCGATCGATCCTAAAACACCTTCATTGCCTCCAAAGTCCTCTGTAAATTTATAATAATATATACTTCATTCAGAACTTGGCAGTTTTGCATGCTGGTCATGTGGCAGTACTTCTAAGTGATCGGTATACCACGGTCAAGCTGAGCGAAGTCTACCCACGAGCGAGGGCCCTGGCGCTGGAGTTGCGAACAAAGCAAGAGGAGTTCATCCGATCGATTTAAAAAGTGCGATCAGTTCAGCTTCCACACATCTTGTAGCGTTACTGTAGAGCTTTTTGATCTCCTTATCAGTGCAAGGTTGAGCTAAGGCCAAAGATGTACGAATTTGAAGGTCACAGGCTCAGATTTCAAGCGTATCCACAAGGAGCCTGCTCTTGACCTTCATGTTCAAAGTACATTAACACGTGGATTCATCGATTTGGCCACTTGGAATGGGCTCCCATCCAGTCGGTATATTTTGGACCTATGGGACGTGGTACACTGACGCAAGTTGAGAGGGCACGGTAAATCTCCACTATCGTGAGAATTCATCAATTTACCGTACTGTACGACGATGAGGATTCAACTGTACTACGGCAACAAGATGAACCAATAATATCCTCCTGTAGTTACTTGAAAAGCTTATGCACAGTCTGGTTTCTGGAACTCTGTAGGCTTCCTCTCAAGCTGCTGCATGTTGAGAGCTCTAGACAAGTTACTGGTCTGGAGTGAGGATTTACGGTTCTTGAAGTGGGAAGCGTGTAAATTCAACTCAAAAACTCGTTTTGTGCAGTACAAATGGCAACATATTCAGAGGTGCCTTGTCCCATATGGCTACAATGGTCCAACGGAAGACTATGTGGGAAGACTTGTCTGAGTTTTTGCTGCCGTCATCAGTCAACAAATCTATTTCGAGGTTCTTAATTCTAGGTAGATTACAGACAACTACAATTTATTTAATTACGCAGTGATCGTGGAAAGTTACAGAGAGGTTTAGTTTTTTCTTCAGGAGCTGTGAATCCAGGGCCCTCTCATGCGGAAAGATGCTGTTATGTGGCCTAATAGGTAGACTATCATTCTCTACTAAAAAGGGGTGCATTGAGATGTGTGCTTCAAGATATTTTTAAGATTGGAAATTTTTGGAAATTTTTAAGATATTTAAATAGTGTCTTAAAAGTATCAACTTCTTTTGAATAAATTAAGACACTAAAATATCTTAATATGTACCTTAGGGTTTTTTTGTACTTAGAGACCATCTTTAAGAAGCCATGGATATGCAACCTTTTTTAAAGATTGTGATTGGTTGAATGGAAAAGCCTCTGAATATTGACTTTACACTAAAAACAATTCATTCTATGGGGCATTAAATGAAAACTTGATGTCGTAAATACTACTATTTTATATGGTACAAAAGTCCATGGGGAATAAGTCACGCACAATTTGTATCCAATCCATTTCAAGGAAGTAGAGTTGATGCAAATTGTGGCAAAATTGCCATTAAAATTACTTAAAATTGTAAAGATTTGAAGAAACATGAATTCTTTGCTTATTATATATGACTAGATCACCTGATTTGATAATTATGAATTCAAAGTCATGAATTGAATTTTAGTCAAAGATATATTTTTCAAGAAATAGACATTTTAAATAAGAACTAAATACAATATTAAAATACTCTAAGTCCTATACCTCCTAAAATACATCTTCAAATGAATAATTTTTAACATCTTTGAAATTACAGCGGTCACATTGTTCTTCTGAGATTAATGTCTTAAAGTATAATTTTGAAATGATTTCTAGTGGATAGACTAATAATTCTTTTGTAACAAATGAATGATTTGATTTCTTCATAGTCTCCTTATCACTTTGTACTACTTCCAAAGCTCATGGCTTTTAAAGGACAGCCTTTGGTCTTGAAGCATGATTTGGCATCCACATAGATTTGTTCAACTAAAATTCTTCCACAATCCTCTAGGAAGGTGGTTGATGGGTACTAAAGAGGAAATAGTAGGGATGAGTACTCTGCATGGGAGCACACCCGGAAGCATACCCTCATGAGAGTCAACAGCACTGGTTCCTACGAAGAACCGGTCATGTTGTAGAAAATCATAGTACCGTACATGTGTGTACAATAATCAACATTTATTTTACAAATTGGTCTTCAAGTAGTGAAGCTACAGCTACAGCTACAGCTACAGGCATCAATGGTGTTATAAAAAAGTAGTGATCACATGTATGAACTTCAAATGTTTGGAACATACAGGCTTAGACCGTGACCAAGAATTACATATGTCCGAAGTACCCATATGTCAGAGTGGGGGCAGCCCCGCTTGGAAATAAGGCAGAATGCACGTCGTATGCTTTAGAAGTTCGATCCAGCCGAGAGTTCATGAAGCAATACCGGGACAGAACTTCTTGCGTAAATGAATTGGTAATGTTCACGGTGCCTGCAGTAGCTGTGGACCTCATGTATGTGCCTAATTTTGATATCAATCAAAATAGCTGATCAGTTCAGAATATTGCGGTTCCAGAGCATCTGACATTGTCACATTCAGAATGTGATCGATGATAGCGGAACCGGCTGACAAACTGAGTCTGTTTGCAAAGGAATTGCTAAATTTTGGGAATCATAACATACCGCCATGTTGTTCGATTAATCATAACATACCTCCATGCAAACATGTGCTGAATTCTTCAATTATGGTGGTGCTCGATCTTGCAATGTTTTTGTATTGGCTTATACGTACTTCCCCCTGGCTCCATTGACCTCTATAGAGTGGAATCGAATGCGCCATTTCTAGAGGACAGTTTCTGGCATTATATTGATTCCGTGCAACTTTGAAGTAGTGCTATGGCTCGAGGTGGTGCCAACTATTCATCACATGAAGGAGCTCCGCATGCAGCTGTCTAATTGAATTTCTCGAATGCATTGCGAGGAGGTATGTCTCGGAAAATACATATTAATGTTCTGTACTATTATGCAATGTTAAGGGTTGCGAAAGTTTCACTCGAAATTGATATCACAACTGTATGAAGCAAGCCAGAAGAATATGAAACAAGGCGCACTTGACAGACATTGCAGTGAAGGAATGGCACACCGAATGTGAAAGTGAGGGGATCCACATGTTGAATTCATCCGTCCAAACTGTTCATAACTAAAAATTACACACCCTTCTGGGCACTCTGCACTAGCAAAGATATTTTCCTACTTGAAAGATATATCCCATTCAAATCTGTGTCCGAAACCACCGGCCCAGTTCAAATTTGTGCAAAATATGAAAATGACATTGGAAAAGCCCCGCTTCAAACGGGTAAAACGCTTCCGTTTCTTCGAAGAGCGTCAAAAAACATTCCAAAATCCAACCCTAATTTTAATGCTCCTGGAAATGCCCGCATCAGAAACACAAGCAAACGCTTCACAAAGCAAGCGTCAAAAAATTCCAGAGCCTAACGCCAGTCTGACAGACATTCTCTAGGAAACAGGAAAACGTTTCCGCTTCGACACGGAGAACGCAAAAATTCGAGCTGTGACCTGAACTAGCAGGTCAGAAGCACCACAGACTAGATTCGTAGAATTTCACGTCCATGGCTAGATTCTGTGTCCTCAATTCGTCGTTGCAGAAATTCGCCAGCATGGGGTCGGCAGAAACCTCGGAGAACATCAAAGAATAATCGACATCATGATCCTCCACATCGCCAAACTCAGCCTTGATCCATTCCTCCACTGGCACAACATGAGAATCCTCGGAGACCGAGAGATCGGAGGTGAACTGAGACTCGATGTCCTCCGCCTCATCCTCAGATGAGCTCATGCTGGACGACGAATTCATCGACTGAACCGGGCTGCTCTCTAGCGTCTCCGTCACAGCCAAGGACGCTGCAGGCGAAATGCAAGCCGCGGCAGCGGCGGTGGCCGCAGCCTGAACCTCCCGAGGGGAAGTACACCGGCAAGTGAGCTTCGGCGGACTGTCAGGAAAGTTGAGCTTCACAGAATACCCCCTCAAGCACACCGCCGCCGCGTCATACGCCTTGGCCGCCATCTCCGCAGTGGGGAACGAACCCAACCAAATCCTCGACCTCTTGTTCGGCTCCCGAATCTCCGACACCCACTTCCCCCACGTCCTCATGCGCACCCCCTTGTACACCTTCCCATTCTCGCTCCGCCCAACCAGCACCTTCTCCCCCTTGGGCGACGCCGCCTTCTTCCCAATCGAACCCACCCCACTCTTCTTCACGGGCGCCAACAAACTCCCCCCTCGCCTCCCATGCAACGTCGACACCGCCGCTTTCTCAACCATTCTTTCCCACCCAAACTCTCACCTTTGTAAAGCCTCAATTCACACTCCGAACTCTAAGAATGTTCTCCCCAAGGTGAATCCTCAAATTCACCTTAAATGGAACCAAATGGGGCCCAAGGAACTAAAAGAGAGAACTACTTTAAGTATGATCAGGTGTTGGCAACTAGGATGCAACAACTGGGTGATTAGCTTTTTGGGATTAGACAAGAGATGGGAAAGTGGGATGTGATCAGGCATGGTGGGAGCATATATAGTGGAGGCGGAGGACCGAGGGGGGGAGGGGCATGTGAGGGGATCTGTGGAGGGGCAGGAGGGGGAGGGGGGGTGTGTGAGCCGGGGGTGGGGGCGAGAGGCGGAGTCATGTGCCACAAACAGCAAGGATACGGCGAGATTGCAAGCGCGGATGAGCAGTAAGGGAATATCATCATTGTTATTCCGGGGAGTTATGACAGTATACAATCTTTCTTGGATGTGATCTCAGGTTCGCTTGGCCGTTCTGGAGCTACACTACAAGCGCTTGCTTTTTGGCCCCTCGAATCATACCGCCAGCGTCCTTTCGCGCTTTTCGACTGTTGTGGGTTTGTTTTGCCCTTCGTCTAGTCAGTTGAGTGTTTGTATATTTATCGTGGCTGGCGTCATGAGGTTGCGAAGGTCATGACTTCGACGAGAGCTGGTAGATTTTCGGCCCTTGGTGCTGTGCGAATGTACTTGTTCTGCACAAGTTGAATGAATCTGAGCAGATTCGGATACATTCTCGAAACCACGAACCTTAGTTTTGAACGTACTTGGTGTGGGCACCGGTTAAATGTTTTGCTGTGGAGTTGTAATATTTTACGGTAATTGATATTTTACAACAAGTCAAGGTATGGACAAAAACAAGTTATTCAACTAGAGGTATTAATAGAGGCTTCAAGAGTTCCATTTCCAATCTTTGAAAAGTAATAGTTTCCTCCCTTAAAAAAATGAGGTTTATTGGAATAGCATTTTGTGCTTTCTTTCATCTTGTAGATATAAATTTAAAAAATTGACCGGCTTACAAAATAACAACTATTAGCCATATATCCATAAGTATATTTTCTAGGCTAATTCATGGTGGGAATGATAAGTATTACTGAGGCCTCGCATTGATAAAAAAAAATGGTTATGCCCCTCAACATATTCAAAACTAAGAATGCTACTTAACATTTTATTCATTACTTCATATACTATGAATCACATGAATTCATATTCTTATCTAGAATCTGAAACATTACATGTTATAATGAAACGGCTCATAGTTGCTTCATAAAGAACAACCATCCAGAAGTTGACACTCCCAAACTTGACAATCTCCCAAAAACAAATCAACCAAATTATTGACATTCACTATGTGACCTCACCAACGAAGAGTTTAGACTAGTCTGGTAGTGCAAAGAGTCAATGCCTGCGACAAGAGAACAGAGCGAATTGATCGCAAAGAGGTACAGGCCCAGGTCTACATCGTGGAGAAAATCGAGAGTGACGACGTACACAACAAAAACCATCGATTCCGGAGTTTCTTCATCTTGGAGAAAACTGCACCACAGACATGATCACCTGTGATGAAGGAATTATTTCACACAGCTAAGTTTCCAAATTACAGTGTGAAAGGGAACCATCAAATCACTGTTGCTTGCAAGGTAATCCATGGCAATTTTCAAGGAAAAAGAAAAGAAAGACCAGGTTCAGAATTCTACAGTGGTTTTGAAGAAAAATGTGGACGAGACATAATCATTTTAATATTGAGAAACTCGAATCGAGGTGACTTGCATGGCTATTGCTTTTCCTCCCAATGCAGGTCGAGGCTGTCATTGGACAGACCCGGTCAGAGTGCGAAGTGCCTACGCTTTGGAACCTTTCCGGCTCGCCACTTTTGGGCTAAGTTCTTTCCATTTGCAGGCGTCGAAGCCTCGAAAGGCCCCGATCTGGAGCAGCTGCTGGTCGCAATGGGCCAAGAGGCCTGCACTTCCGCTGATCCATACAAATAAGGATGGCCCTCGCTTCCCGATCATCGCAACAAATCCTACAATCGAGGCATCAGTTGGGCACCTTTAATACAGCATATATGTATTATCAGATCGTATGGCATCATGACACGGTATATCGCATGTAAATATAGGCATCTAAGTTATACAATTTTATCCTTAGCTCGTAGTGTGTTTATTTTAAGAAGTGGAATATCTCAAAAACTACCAGAATATCACAATTGCCATCAAGCCCTTGCATTGAAGTTATTTGTACATTCACCCACTTTGTTCCTTATCCATCATGTTACATATGATCTCACCTTGTTATTTGAGTTGTTCATATTTATGATTAGAATACATACTCGAATGCCATGAGGTTTCATCCACTTTATTGGAGCAAAAGTTGTAAAACAAGTGTTTTAGATTCTAATGCAAGCATCTTGGGACACTCATAGTTGTTTAAGAATGTTTAAATAGAGTAGGTTGTTCTTGTTTGTTTGTTTAGTATATCCAATTCATGATATAACACTTTGATTCATAGTCCAACTATTTTTGGGATTGATCATAGAGTGGAATATAATTAGTATGGTGGTGAAGGTGATTGATTGATGTAGTGTATAGAAGAATGTGTTAGTCCATCAACAAATATAAGGGTCTAGAAATATTTACTTCAATAATCTACACAACTGATAAAACAAGTTCTATTTCAAATAAAATCATGATTACCAAAAACGCCAATCTTAAGTATATGCATATATTGATTTTATTAAATTTAAATTAATTGATTGATACCTATACCAATTTAATTGTGATTTTTTTGTAAAGGGATTTTAGAGATATAATACTACCACGTCTTTTTAAGAATTGAAGCAAATAATTTAATTTTTACATTGCAGATGATGTCATAAGTTTATGAGAAGAAAAAACAATGAACATTTAGAGTATTTGGATTTTTAAGATTAGTTTATCAAATCTTAAGCTATGTAATGAAATAATTTGTTTATAGCATAAACTATACTCAAACAAAATGAATTTTTAAAGGTCTAACTTACGATCCATTTATGATTTTTTTAAGAACTCAAATTGAATGTTTTATTTAATTACAACTTAAATATCTATTTATGTGGAAAATTTATATTTATTAATTTTAATACAACAATTAGTTTTCATCTATGGTGATGTTCCTCGCCATATTTTACATTGAGAAAAAAAATATTATAAAAATTTATAATATGTTTTAAAGTTATTATGAATCTTCTTATAAATCGCTTAAAAAAAACTTGATAATTTTATATTGTTGCCAAAATTTATAGATTTTTTTTACAAGATTTATAAATTTATATTGTAATAAAGAATTACTTTCATCTACCATAATTAAATATGGTATATAAATGATACATGCGTAAATAAAGGGCTCTTTAATGTGTAAGAATGTTGTCTGTAGGTCACGTAGCCTATCCAGATTCTTCTTGGATTAAATGTCACCTTTTGGTGACAAGGCTATGTAGATTTTATTTTTTATTTCATTCACTACAAGTATATGGTTGGATTACTTTCTTCTTTACAATGGTAAGATTGAGTATAAAATGTACATATGATCCATAGTTAAGGTCGTATGATATAAGGTTTAAAACTAGATTTTACCTTTTCACTCAAAGTTCTTGTTGTGGATATTCTTTTTTTTCTGGAAAAATCATCTTTAAGGTAGGTTTACACTATAGACCACAAAGATTGACCATTGCCAACTTAAATATGTGATAGACCAAAAAAGTCGTCTCGATTCGCCTTCGCTTTACATTACCTTGAAAAAAAAAGATTGAACGCAAAGTTTGAGGTAACCTAAATATGATATTTTTTGCGGAGTGGATAATGTTACATGGTCCAATGGATTTCTATTGAGTTGAGGCAAATAGGCCAACTCAACCAAAATTAAGTTGTTCCAAAATTAAGTTGTGTCATTGGCCAAAAAATCAATGATTTTCTGAATTCAATTATTTTACTAATTTTTTTATTAAAAAAACTCACTTCATTTGTTTCTATGTTTCTATGTTTCTATGTTAGATATATATTAAAAGAATCGAGCCCAATATCATCACGGTCTAAATCCACTTTACACTATAAGAAGTGACCAAGACATTTAAAAAATGATTTTTGATTTTTCATGGTCACTACTTTAGACCAAGAGCCGTGATTATGAAATGATTTTAATTCTCTTGATCAATCTTCATGGTCTGTAGTGTAAACCGCCCCTTAGAGATAATGTTGCATGGTCTAAACTAATTAAAATAATGTCTACCAACTTATGTTGTCTTACATTGAATACCGTACCTTACTAGCAGATTCGGCACAAATTAATTCTAAAAATTAATGCCTAAAATTTTTGGAAATTATGGACATCTTTTGCCTAATAGTATGAAATTTAAAATTCAACATTGCCTAAAATTGAGATTATATCCAACTATGAAGCTTCGAATGATTGGAATGAGGGAGAAGGTGCTCCTTTTGTAATCAAGCCCACTTACACTACTCCACAAAGAATATGGGTTAAGAAGTAGCAAGACTCTAGGTGGGGTTTTCGAAATGTGTTGTACACAGATTTTTGGACTGTGATTGAGCATAGAAGATGAAGTTATATGAAAATGTGATGAACTAAGAAAAGTTGAGTAACCAAGCCTTCTTCCATCTCCAACAAGATTTATGTCAAAAAACGTTTTCATGCAAAAGATATGGACAAAACAGCACGTAAAGGTCCATGTATCAAAATGTGTTCCAAACAGTTTTTTTAAAGCTCAATTGTGCATAGAAAATCAACTTTTTTGAAAATATTTTGGTCTAAGAAAAGCTTTAAAATCATGCTATCTTTCACCTCCAACAAATTTTGTGTCATTTGGAGACTTTTTGCAAAAGCTATGCTTGTTATTAAAATGAAGACTAACTAGTTGTTTCAACTCAAAGTTCACATATCCCACATGCATTGTTGAATATAACTCCATTCCTCGTGTATAAGTAACTGAGCATTCTATGCCTTAGATGTTGGATGAGTGCCTAATTCATATTTAATTAAGATTCACAAGTGCCTAACCTTTTGGATATCATTTTTTGAGGTGCCTAACCTCATTTTCCCACTTTAATTAATTATTAGGCAGTGAGGTGCCGAACCTGCTAGGAAACTACGGTATGTTTTTTCCCAATATGTGAGCAGAGGTGCTAGCCTTTACAGTGCACGACTATACACTGGCAACAAGTGGAAGGAATGAGTGATCAGCGTTTGGTGCATTAAAACTTAACTTACAATTTACAAAGAACTCTGAAGTGCCAGAAGGCTTCAGGTGGCAAGTCTCTGTCCTGGTATGTTTTTATTCCTTGACTGGAAGGTCGAAGGTGGCAGATTTCTCACTGTTCGCTGTTGCCACCTTGCACCCCGCCAAGATTTTAGCTTAGAATGTGTTCTTAAGGTCCCTTCCCACCTGGCAATTCATATAAATTAATAGCGGTATTAGTGGCCACTAAACTGCTGAGTGTTCCCACCTGCGCACATTCTTAAATGCCGATCCTACGTGTCATGTGAAGTGGTGTGGGGTAATATCGGTCATACAAAAAGTAGCTGCTATAATTCCTGGCCCACCAGAAGATAAGTACAGGTCAGCTAGTTGTTACGAATCTAGCAAATACGGAGATCTGAGAGATAATTGGGCGGTCATATGTAAAGTGGCTCACGAGGACCCCTTACGTAAGAGCGGTTTCTACAATCAGGGCGAGGTTTCAGAAAGGTGGCCATGACAGTCGGGGAGATGGGGGGGCTTCAGCGGTGGAAACCCAGCGCAAAACGCAGAGAGAGGGGTGTAGATGATCCTTCACTTGCTGCTACGCTCCTTGCAGGTACGTCCCTCGTTGCAGCTGCGAATTCTGTCGTTTTTTGGGTTCCATTCACCCATGCTGTCCTCGAATTCATATACTGGATGCTAGTTTGATGTAGGTCGGTCCTGCAGTTTAGAAAAGTCCATTTCAGAAACTTGTATTTGTTTTTTTTTTAAAAAACTCCTTCGAATCCCAGCCATGTCATACATTTAAAAGAAGTCAAATAAAACGAAGAATTCATTGAGAGGTCTTACGTTACATACGTGGAACAACAACTCATGAATTATGCGTTTTCACTGAGTGTCGTTCTCGATGCATTGTGGTTCGGCAGAAGTGTAGATTGCACTGATTTGTCCTGCGAGTGATTCACCAAAGAAACCGTCAGATTGAAGTGGTATTCATTGAACATTCTCCTGAACTGAAATGCAGAAATCAGAAGATACGACGATGGAGAGACCTGAAGTCGACCAATCCCTTGGACCGTTAAGAAACACGGCAATGCCAGTTCATGGTGCGTTGATCTCTGACCCTCCTCTATTGTACATTACTTGTATTCTGATAACATTTCTTCGGATCTGGTTTACACATCGTACGCCTACGCTGGTTTACACATCGTACCTGCACACAAACAAAAAACACTCCGATGCTTAAGTTAGTTCACATACAAAGAAATGAACACTGTTCTCTCCTCGGTCTGCAATGAATTTATGATCTAGATAGTCATGCTTTCAGTCGATGTTCGTTATGTCTGTTCAGTATCTGCATGTCGCTGTATAGTACTTCTTGCTTGAAATGATTTTTTACGTTCTATGTTTAAATGGCAGGGTCCAACATTCCCACAGCACAGGCTCCAAGCCGAGGAGTTCATCGTGCAATGGGATTAGCCGGAGCAGCAAGACCTCCACCCATAAGCACCCCTCCCGGACCCAGCCAAGCCAAGCGGGCGAGGAAGGACCGGGGACCAAACTGGCTCCCTCAAGAAATTTTGCTACTCATACGAGCAAAAAGAGATATGTATCTGGAAGAGATTGACACGGTTGATGGGCGCGACTTGATGACACCTGACCATACAAAGTGGACCAGAGTCTCTCAAGAAATCATGCGTTCAGGTTTCTCCCCGTGTTTAAGGGACGGAGCAGCGTGTAAAGCCAAGTGGAACCAGTTAATACCGGATTACAAACGTATCGCCGATTACCTTTGTAGGACAGGGAGAAACAACATGGACTACTGGGATCTCACTGCAGCTGAGAGAAAGTCCGAGGGACTGCCTCGAATGTTTGCTCAAGAGTTCTACGACTCCATTCATGAATGGTACCAGAACCGGCCTCAGATTCAGCCTCCCCACGTCCGCGACCTGTTAGCACCAGAAGACGGCAATTACATGCCCCAGTCACAACAACAACAGCATGATGGTGAGGAGGATAGCGAGGCTGAGCAGGAGGAACCGTACAATAACTCAGTGCAGGATACTTTTGACTCCGCTGATGCTTCATCTCAGCCGAGATCACCCCGACGTAGCGTATCGACGGCACCCCAGCAAGGAAGGACGCCCCCACCCGGAGGCAGCCCAGGTGTTCGGCACTTCACGGGTATCCCCCCCGGTATTATGCCCCACGTCATCAGTTCATCAGAGAACACTTATGCAAGCCAGAGGCGTGCGGGCAATACAGGAGTGCGGCGGAAGAATCTGAATGGTCATTCCGTCATTGCAGAAGCGACCAAAGCCACTGGGGCAGTTATGGCCTCGCAGATGCAGGAGATTGCCGATGCGGCCAGGGAGTTAGAAAGGTCCAAGATAGAGGTGCAATTGAAGTTATTCACAGAGCAGATGGAGTACCAGAGAGAGAAGGACCGCCGCATGTACGAAAATGCAAGCATTGCGAATGACAATGCCAGAATGGCCATCATTAAGCAAGGGGAAATGGTGGCCTGTTTATCGCAGTTGTCAACTGTTTTGGGCCATGGTATGACGCTGGGGAAGACACAGTTCATTGATAACATGAATCCGATTGGATCTCAGTGGCACAGTACAGGAGAGCAGGGCTTCTCTAGCCCAGGAGGACAAAGGTTTCACACTCCGAGAGCCGAAAATTACCAAGGCCAAGGAGGAAACAACTTCAAAGCACCAGGGCATCCCATACCTAGCCATGCCCACAATCAGGCACTACCCCCCGACATCCCACTATACCCAGTTAGAAGATCCCAGCATCCTACAGAAGCCGAGTTCCAACCAGATTCTATGCAGAGTACTGGCCCGACAGTGGACTCCTCCGCTAACACAACATCAACGGCTACTGCCTCTAACGAAACAGAACCTATGGACAACCTTGACAACACTCGGATGATCTGACCTCCTGAGAAGACTCCCCCGTCCAAGCAGCATGAAGACATCTCGAACCTGCAAAAAGACCGTAGGTGTTAGGGACTTGAAATGCGTTCGAAGGTTTAGTACTTCGGTGTTTTTTTCTTGTTATTTCAATTACTGTTTTCACTTAGTGCGTGTCGACTACGGAAGTTGACTGTCAGCCGCTATACAGGAAAAAAATTTCAGTGCTGAGTTTGCTTTGAGTTAAGAGTTTTGTGGAATTCTACGAAGGCTTACCTGTAATGACAAAGTGCCAGAGCATTGCAAGCCACCGCACCTCCCTCCCCTTGGCTTGCTGAATTAGTCCTGCAGAAACAAAGCAAGCAGTTCAATACGTATGCGGTTAGTCAAGCCCATCGCAATGCCGCACACTCTTCCTCACTTACATTCTGAACTGATGCACGAAAAACAAAAAAAAAAAAACATCCGGGGAGCAAACCTCATCAACTACGGATGCTGTCGACGTTGAGTTGAGAGATAGACTCCTAGCTGAGCCCTTCTTGCCGATCCCAATACAGTTGCCATGTTGTCTGGAATGTTCTCGCCAGCATCCTGTGCTGCTCCATCGGGCGGTGCTCCATCAGGTGCCCCCTCCTCATCAACTACTTCACCGTCAAGCCCCTCCATTCGCAGAATCCGAAGTAACTCTTCCACTTCATCATGTGACTGCCTTAACAAAATATTGTGCAGGATCGCACAGCACAAAATAACATCCGGCATGAAAGTAACATGGAGGTCTGACTTCTCCAAGAGCTCCCGGAACGATTGCTTTAATATACCGAAAGCATTCTCTACAACACAACGGCCTTTGCGAAGCTTCTTGTTAAATAGAGCTTCGGAAACTGACAGGTTGTTGGTGACTTTGTGCGGTACCATAAGCCATGGCAGTAGTGGGTAGCCAAGATCCCCGATGAGGTATGGGGTATGACCCTCAACGGCGTACTGTGCATCAAACAAATTACCGTGCATGCCCAAGGAATACAGAGATGACCTTCTGAGAACCCGACTGTCATTTGTACTACCAGGCATGCCCAAGTACAGGTCTATAAAACGTTTGTCACTATCCACCACCGCTTGGCAGTTAATAGTGTATCCGCCAGACTTAAAATAATAATAATCAGCAGCCCCAAACTGTGGTTTTGCAATAGAAATGTGCGTACCGTCTATGGCCCCGACGAGGGCGGGTAACCCGCACATGTTCGAAAACTTAGCATGAGTTTCCCGGAGTCTATTCCCAGTAGGCCACATAATCTCTGATCGCAACGTTTCGTTGATGGCATGAACAACTTCTCTGAGCATCTTCGAAACAGTACTGCGCCCTACGGCAAACATCTCACTGCAGATAGTTAGATTAGCCCCATGTGTAAGCTTGAAGAGGGTACAAGCGACACGCACAAGAACAGGAATCGCAATTCTGTATTTCGTGTCCTGTTTTGCGATATGAGGCCGTAATAGCTGAGCCAATTCCAGCACGGACGACTTGGTCATGCGAAACATGGAAATCCAGCGTGAATTATCGTACTGAGTCAGAAGGAATCTGGAGAACCACGTCGTAGAACGTGGCTTCACCCAGAACCCAACGTCGTCATCCAAGAATGTGACAGCCGTACACAATCGATATGTCTGCAAGCTATCACGAAGAAAGGACTCCGTGTCAACAGATACGCCGTGGTTCCCATGGACGATGGCAGACAGTGGATCCTCGGAATCCTCTTCACACTCTATTGGCGGTGCAACGTACTGGTCCTCGTATGAGTGAAGGAGAATCGCAAGCAGCCAAGCCGTGAAAGTCCTGTAATTCACGAGGCACTGAAATTGATCCATGTTACCTCCACCTCCTGCAAGAGGACAATTCAGGAAGAAAACGTCAGTACTCTACGAAGTCAAGAACTGCCGAAGCTTTCAAAGACGAAAACATAGTCTACAAAACCCTACTAAATGGATACAGCAGAGGAGATCTTCCGGACATGGAAAAAAACAATAAATTCACCAGCGAAATGGACAGGACAAATGTAATTGGAATGACAGCATAAGAAAATCAGCTGCCTCAACTCTGCAAGAAGACTACAGATAATGGGAGAAACGATTCTTTATTGAACAACCGTGTCCCTGGAGCCCGAAACCCTAACTCTGCAGTAGCGTATCCAAAGTAGCAGAAATCACATTTTATGGGAATGAACATCACAGCGCCGGGAAAAAAAAATACCTTCTGAGAGTAGCTCTCGGCCACGATCAAATCTCCAACTTCACAGACTCTCCGATTCTCAACCACGACCAAATTGACAGACTCTCCGATCCTCAAAGGACGGACTCCATAGAACCAACTGGAAAGAAAAAAAATTGCGAAGATAATGCGCCGAATCTGTACTACTACGGTCTCTAAAAAGAAGAGAAGAAAAACAAACCACCTACAAAATGCATCGTGAGCGCACCCGCAGTGCTTGAAAACCAGAGTGAGAGCAAAGAACTTCGGAAGGGGAAGAGCTCCACGATTCGAAAACCGACTGAAGGAGACAGACGAGGGCGACGTGCTGGGACCCACCGAGGTTCATCACGTAAAATCAACTTCTGCTGGTGTGAAGTCTCAGGAAATAAAAAATCATTAAACGGTGACCTGGCCAGGGATTTGGATAAGACCGCCGTATGTGTGAACACCTCATACAGTATTACCGTATTATACATTATTATACCCCGGAATATACGCACAATTCACCATCGGAACACGGACAGTGTGAAAAGGAACCGGACTTTCCATAGTAGCGCTGTTTCATTCATAAAACCTGTTATACAAATTGCCAGGTGGGAAGGTCCCTTTAGTTAGTATGCTACTTGGCACTTGTTCAGTGTCGCTGATACAAGTTTACTATCCACCACTAGCAAAGCACAGAATATCAAAGAACCAAAATTAGATCCATCCTTTCCTTGCACTCCGAATCAAAACACAAAGAATATAACAAGTTCATCCGCTTCTTAAATGGAATATGGTCCAATCACAATAGAATAAAGTTCAGTTTTCACTTACATGCCAGACTTCTAATCCTACTCAGTGTAGTTTTGCAAATAATGTGATGTTCAATTATGAGAATCTATATTAAACATTTTTTAAATCTCAATCCTGTGGATAAAAAATATTTGTCAATTTTTTTTAAAGAAAATGATAAAACATACATTTAATATAGTTACCTGTGAAGTTTCATAAACAGATTGTTGAAGGAGACAAATTTGCAAATGGGTCATTTATTCTTTGCAGAAACTGGCCCTTCTTACAGTCACTTTTAAGACATAATAAATAACTCTAATCCCCGCCTTCAAATTTCCTCCACGTTCAACATTCATTCCTTCAAATTTCCAAAAATCTCAACACTTTTTAAAAACAGGGTAATAATTTCCAACACATCTGATAGGATTGCACTGTAGGGTACGTTTCAAGAATGTTACGCATACATACGCAAGAACTCGCTCCACTTGCCCGAAACAGTGGAATCTATCAAGATATGATCAAGCCGAGTGAAGCAAGGGAGGGCCAGAGAGAAGCCAAGGCACAGCCTGCACCCAGTCAGCCCAACTAACCTTCCAACCAGCTTCATTCACTAGCTTAGCTTTTGACCATGGACGTGGGTGCCCATAAACCTTTGGATTCAAGCCATCGCAAGCGCCAGAAGCGATTTGGCAGCACTTCTGGACAGAACATCGCTCCATAAATACAGAACCGGGATGATATTTGTCTCGGGATGCCTGTTGGTAGGGATTTTTGCGATGTCGATCGAGACGTGGGCCGAGTAATATCCCAGGTTCGGCGAGGAAGAATCTCCAGGCTATGATACAAGTGGATTATATATCATTATACTGTGGTATACTCTCCTTGGTATGAATCTACTGGGTACGGTGGATGAAACTGGGACAAACATTTGAATGCTATACTACAGTGGACGTGGCAACCACCATATGGATGGATCGAGGTGAATTTATAGAATAGTCTTGACAAAAAGCTTGACGTGTCAGTTTTATCCACTGGCACCGTAATTGGCAGAGTCCAGTAATTTTCTAAGAACTTCTTCCTTTCACTGTAGTAGAACATGTCAACTTGATACAAACCTGGAAATACGTCACAGCTGTTATGGCAGCCCGGGCCGTTATGTCCCTCACCATTGACCAACGTATGAATAAATTTCTTTATTTAATCTGTCTGCATTGCATAGGACTAAAAATTGTATGTAATTGACCCCCGGGGTGATTTGACAATCTGATTACTGGTGACCTGCTGGGATTCAACACCAAACAGAGTGTCTAGAAACGCCAGGCTGAACGTGCCAGTGAGGTCACAGGTGATCAAAGTTCCAACATCCCGCAGCTGTGACGCGCTCGACTGTAAACAGCCAACTTGGACCACCAACCGATACACTCAACGAAATACACAGAAAGAAAATGAAACAAATATTCGGAAACTGTAGCAAGATCATCCCGCAACAGTACACTCTGTCGCGGATCCATTATTATATCCCGTGGCCATGACGCGACGTCACACAGAGGCATCCTTCAGTGGAGCCCCTGCCCTCTGTCCATCAAGATATTAACCCCAACGCTACGCGTCACCTTCCCCGGGCACCCGATCACATTCAAGTAGGACCCATGTAGAAAAAGGTTGCATTTTCCAGTGGACCCCATTGCGTTTGCACTTCACTATACAACCCGAACCGTGTGCATTCATTTCCCAAAGAGTTGCAAGTCCTAGAGGTCGCTGGAGAACCTTCACAGAGAGAGAGAGAGAGAGAGAGAGAGACTCAGAGTAGCTTACATAAGTTATCACAGCAGCTGATCTCAAAGTCAGAGAGCACACTGCTCGGCACACTTGATTGAATTGTTCACGTGGTTACCGTCGGAAGTGTACATAGCCCACTATAAGTTAGTAGCTGCGGGAATTCGGCACAGAGCGTCGTTCATAACCTGGATAGTGAGGTTTCTGAGGACTGGTAGCAGCAGCTTCGTCCCGGCTTCAGGAAAACGTGTAGATTAACTGTCAAGACATTGTGTATATAAGGAGTTGTCGTCTTTTCTAATTGAAAGGTGAAAGCTAGTGCTGAAGCGGACGTCTTTGAGGATTATTTGAAGATTTGAGATTGGTGTTGGAAAGCTTGGGTGAACTTGGTTGTTCGGGGTGACAATGGTGGAGAAGAACAGGAGTCAGAGAGGAGCGGAGGGGGCGAGGAGGCATTACCTTGCGCCGGTGAAGAAGGAGTCGCAGTTTGTGGTGAAGAAGGAGAAGGAGGAGAAGTTGGTGAGTAAGAAGGAGAGTGTAGCAAGTCCTAAGTATAGGGGAGTGCGCATGCGGCAATGGGGGAAGTGGGTGAGTGAAATTAGGGAGCCGAACAAGAGGTCGAGGATTTGGTTGGGTTCGTTTCCGACTGCGGAGATGGCAGCGCGCGCGTATGATGCCGCTGTGGTGTGCTTGCGGGGATCTACTGCTGCGTTGAATTTCCCCGACTCACCTCCGAAAAAGCTTCCTGAATGTCACTCGCCGCGCGATGTGCAGATTGCGGCTGCCGCGGCAGCCGCAGCTGCTGAGCCGTGCACTCCCGTGTCGCTTCCCGTGAAGACAGAGGCGCAGTCTCTAGATGTGCAGTTGAAGAGTATTAAGAATGAAACGCATTTGTCACCAAATTCGCATCAACGCCCTGCGGAGTCTGAGAACTCGGGCACGACAGGGGAGCGGTCCTGGTCGAAGAGCGTTGTGAAATCGGAGCTTACAGATGATGATGATGACTGCACGGGCGAGTCATCGCCTCCTCCTGCTGAAGTGAAATTGGAGGAATATCCTGAAGAGGAGTTTGTGAGCTTGGAGGACGTGGAATTGGCTTGGAACGACATGAAGTTTGATGATATCATGGACTTTGATCTCCCTGCTCTTGAGGGCACGTCTCGGAAATTTTCGAAATCGAATTCGGGGCGCAGAAATCCGCAGTTCAACTATTGCCGTCAATTCTCCGGCAAGTACGAGCCTGTGGAAGTCTACAATGTATTCATGGTATAATTAATGTCCATGACTCCGTCCATTAGAGCAATGAGAGGCGACGTTGTGGGACTGTCTTCGACAAAAACCATTTTCGGAATCATTTCTCCGGAGGTGCAGACTGCGGAGGCAAATCAACCTCACAAAGTGGTTTCTCATCAAATTAGGGTAGGTTTGTAGTGTAGACAGAAGGCTTAGCCGTGAATTTGCTGGGCACTCTGTGTTCGCTACGGTGTAGAAGATTCAGAGGAAAATATGTTTCTTCTGCACGAGTGTAAAATTTGTACGATTGTGGCTCCCAAATGAGTTTTGACCAGCAGATTTAGCCACCTGATTGTGCGTAGAGCTTGATCGGAAATAGGAGTTTTGACACATTGAACATCTTGAGTGGATTGTGCTCATGTTCATTAGACGGAAGATTCATTCCAAGTATATGTATTCTGATTGAGAAAGAGATGCACATTGCAAACTTGCGAAAAGCCGAGAATAAATCACTACCAAAGCATCCCCTGGATGCTTGATTTCCAATACTTTTTGTGTCGATGTCGCGATTGTCCAAATGGCCCTCCACTTGATCTTCTGATAATTAGGTGTCGCTTAACCAGATCTTGTTTTGCTTTACAATTAAGCAGCAAACCGTTTGTTCCGTCACTTTTCATACAAGTGAATATTGTAGTATTTATAAACTCCCTCCGATGCAGAATTGTTGCTTCTCTCTTCCAGTAATGTGATTCTTCATACGATTGAGTGTTTGCCCTTATCAAGATGTTAACTTCAGTCTCTTGCAGGGAAGAATTCCTTCGGTATCAAAATATATATAATTAATAAATAAAATGTTAACTTGAATGATAACTTAGTGCGGCTTGTCAATGTACTGTACTGCCATACGTTATGTCAGGCAGACGTTAACCATCACCAACCTTTTGAACATTTAGCTATACTGTCTTGAGTGTTTCTTATCTTAGAGATTTCCATAGAATTCATCTGGCATCTCTCCCGTAACTTATGGTGATAGTTTTTCATCATTCGAGTCAGCTGTTAGCCTGTTAGCGACTTGCCGTAACCTGCAATAAACCGTGAATAAACTACTCCTCAGATACAACTCAAATCGATGAAAACGACGATGATCTGTTACCGCTTCCTAGCCTGATGATTCACCTCGAGTTACTCCATCTTAGAGCCTTCAGAGATCACGCAGTGAAACTTCTGAAATCAAGTGGCCACTCCCTAGCCTCAACTTGCGCTACACCCACCTGTCGACAGAAAGCAAAATGTTCTTCATCACTCTCGTGGAGTGAAAGCTGAGCAAAGGTCAGCCCATCAACACCTGTGAAGCTTGTACCAGACACTGTACGTACGTTACAGCGATGAAATGAGTGTGACTAAGCCAATGTCACAGTACCACTGACATTCTTGTAACTTGTAAGCAAACTTCCAGCATCATGAATCACCATCTCCATCTCCGCTGCTGCAAACGTGCACGGCCAAGTGGATGGCAAAAGCCTCCATCCAAGTTGCAGAAGCCGCGTGGGGCATCATCTCACCTGACCTGACCTGACCTTGGGAGACACACATGGGTCCGAGGGTCCACCATATCCACATTCATTCAAGCTGCCACTTCTGCGGTACTACTACTACTCTTGGCCCCTCATCAAAAATCCTGAACCTTTTTTCTTGGCACTTTGTGCCTCCAAGTTGTGATCACTTGCTTTGAATCTCATGACATATCTCACCAACTATTAAATTGTGTCCTGTAGCAAGATGGGCTGTCTACGTTATGGAACATATAAATTAATTGCATCGAATATGTGTATTTCCTCAGAGTGATGGGCTGTCTGGGTTTGATATGAATTGCTTAGATTAATGTTATATCATACTATACTATTTCTCTGCAACATTGAGCTGTTTGTTTGTGATGAGGCACCAACTTACTGCTCTTTGCCGCTGTGGTGGAGGCTTACAAGAGTGTGCATTGACGAGCTGTGTGCTTCCTCCAAGTGGCGCTCTCTTAGCCCAAGTTGGCTGGTTCGTTGAAGTTCTTAATGGATGATTTTAATCAATTAAGGTTGAGGGGTGAATGGGTAGTTTGCCACTTCCATATCTCCTATGGAGTTTGTCTTTCAAAAGAAGATATTATGCATGTCAATTAGGAAGCTTATTAAAACCATGCCTATCATTATCATTTTCAAATAGAAAAAAATCATAAATTACTAACTTTTTGGCTGTCTTTATTACTAACATCGAGTTACCATACCTCATGAAAAACACTCTCAAATTTCTATTACTAAATCAAGAAGCAAAAGAATCATACAAAACATTTCTTGCCATTTCCAATTGTAGGGTTTTTCTTAGGACTGCTAGAAGATCATGGGCAAAAAATTTCATTAAATTTTACCATATATATATAAGAAGTTTTCAAAGCTTGAAGTAAATTACATTGTTTATTTATTTATTTATTTATTTTTATCCAACCATTGACTTCCCCTTATGTCAAATTTTTGCACCACATAAGTTGGAGGTTTTTTACAAATATAGCGTATAAAATACTAGGCACTTAGAGCTGGTTTAGACTATGCCCAAATTTTGAGAGACCGTCGGTTTGAACCAATGAAAATGCTGAAATTTCCGAAGTCTAGCATCTCAGCCTTTAGACTAGGATGAAAAATTGTAATGATAATCCTTTAATGTGATTTTGGAATGAATTTTTTTCATTATAAATGTTATTTTGAACAATCTCGAAGGCAATCAAAGATCAACCATTCTATATGGCAACAAAATTTGTTTTGAACCATAAAATGCTTAATAGGCACATCATGAACAGCGCCGCTACAGAAACTTGAAAGTTATACTGAAAGCTAGACATTAGATACAATATCACTCAAATATATTTTTTAATGAGGTAGAATGTCCTTAAACCAACCAAATAAGGATTTTGGTATAGTTGTTTATTTTCTGCTTTGTATTTTCTGTGGCACTGCTATGTATTTTCTGTGATTTTTCATCGAAGGCAAAACAAGAATGATGCCGAAGGCATTTTTTCCGAAATTAAATAACAGAAAACCAATTTATTATGAATTTTGTAAGTGAAAAGTGTCCAAGACCTAAAAACCATTTAGATGCTGTAATGTACAAACGAGGTACATCTGATTTTTCAAATTCTAGAATTCAGGCCTCATTGGTTTTGGGTCGTGGCTGGTAATTTGAGGACATTCTACCTTATATAGAAGTCAAGAGTCCATATGAGTAACTCTTGATTGGAGTACACTAAAGATATGCTAGCACATTTTTTCATGATCATTGATTACCAGCCAATTGCAATTTTTGCATGAGTTGATGGTGTGTTCGCCTCAAAGTACTCAACTCTGGATTCTCAACGCACAATATGTAACCACACAAACACCGCTTCACATGGCCAGTCTGGTAGAGAGTATGCATGTGGATTATGGGCACTGCTTGGACATTCATTTCACACAGGACTCGAATGAATTAAGATTACACTAATTTTTAAAGTTGATGTTTCATGAGTCATGTGAATCATGTTTTCTGTGCCTAAAGTTGCTTGACCCATTCTAGTAGAAAATATGGTTCACAACCTCTAGGTTGCATTTTTAATTCTACTCAAGGAAACTGTGATGTGAAGGACCAACTGCAATAACTAGGAGTAGTTCAAATCAACATGACTTTTTCATGTGTTTGTACAGTACACTACATTGTTTTTGTAGACTCCTAGCATTAGTTGCTAGAATCTTTGCCTTGATACCTTTAATTTTTCACAAGATATTCAATAAAATTTTAAGAAGAGTTTAATCTTTTTGAATCCATATTTTTTATGATTACCCAATCTTTGTGTAATTTTTACGCCAAATGCGTCACTGAACTAGCAAGAAGGCTTCAAAAGTGGAAGTTTCACGTAGTAGTATTGCAATGTGAGTCATCAAATAATATGATCTTTAATTAGAATAGCCCATGTTAAATATACTTATGATCTTAAATCATTCAAATTTTTAATTTCTCTAGCGATGGATAGTTTATAGGAAAATTTATTCTAACTCAACTTGTCAAATAGGGTAAGTCATAATATAGCTCAAATAATGCAAGTTTCTCAATATCAATAGCCCAATAGCCCAAATTATCAAGAAATTTTCAAATAATGTGGATTACTCCAAGTAATATCTACACTAGGTAGATTTTAAAGTGTAGCAACGAGTGCCTCAGATCAAGGATTTCAATTGAAAGCTGATCCTCCCTCATGGATGTCTTCTTGAAAGGATTAGTCAATAAGTGCTTTCAATCTGTTCCTCAAATTTCTGCAGAGTCACATTATAAATATCCCCAAGTCGAGGCCACACTAACTAATATAAATATTTCAACGATTAACAGCTGGTTCAAACCTACTGGCCCAAGGCTCAAACACCAAAAGATGTGAAGATTCTAAAGTTCAAAGAGTCTTTGGTTGTACGGAGTAGGAATTTAATAAATATAAATAACTATGGCATTTGGTTGTGCACGCCTCATTATGAGCTGACCAATTAGAAATGCAATAAAAATAACATAAAACGAACTAAAAACTATGAAAATTAGATAATGGTGCAATAAATTGTTGAATGATATGTACTGTACAGATCATTTTGAGTGGAATATTTTTTTTATTATGAAAAACTCATGGATTGTTGAAAACTATTATTTTAATCAACACTTTTTCTTCTATTGTCAATGAATGACTATATTAAAAGGAATATGATTTCATACAAATTCCTTTAAAATGTTTCTAATGGTTTAAGAAAAAATCATAAATGTAATGAATCGACTTACCAAAGATTGAGGATTCCAATGTGTGATATTTTCTATCAAAATTATCTCATGTAGATTTAATATGTCTAAAGTAGGGTCTACAATATTTTTGATTTAAAGATAATCTTTGTGGAAAAAATTAGGATTTATGATTTTTTACTTTTTCCATAATAGCGATGTATGATAAAAAAATTCAAGCATGATTATAAATTTGTAGCTTAAGCATATTATCTTTGTGCATAATATATTTATAAGAGAAGCTTGATTTTTTAATAAATTTTAGATTTCACTTCTTTGCGAAATCAAATTCTCATTCAAAATTTTAGCTTTTTAGAACCAAATCTACAAAAAATGCTAAAATTTATTGGCCATGGATTTCAAAATGCCAATTCTATAAGTATGCCAACAATGGTCTAACTTTAGATCTTAACCTCTAAGGTCCCTTGATTATGTTTCACCAAAAAACACTTCAAAATTGCCATTTCCAATGTATAAAGCATGAATGACTAAAAATCATTATTTTCTAATTCTAACCAAAAGATCTTTAGAAAGTGTGTTTTAGTAGATAGTTCAAAAACTTTCATCATAATCGACCATAGAGATTAGAAGATCATAGCAATAAAAATTTGAAAACAAACTTTTTTGACACGATTTTTGACTAGGTTAACACACTCCAATATTTTTTCCCTTAGGTTTTTTGCATTATGGATTTGGGGGGTTTTGGTGCATGACAAAAAAGACTAACTTAGCTAATTTTATTAAAAAAAATAATCACATACAAAAGACAAGTGTAGCATGTTGAAAAAATTATTTTTATTAAGTTGAATACAAA
Organism: Ceratodon purpureus; assembly: GCA_014871385.1. Taxonomy (NCBI): domain Eukaryota; kingdom Viridiplantae; phylum Streptophyta; class Bryopsida; order Pseudoditrichales; family Ditrichaceae; genus Ceratodon; species Ceratodon purpureus. Next base: position 26,614,024 of record CM026421.1, read on the forward strand.
AGAATGCTATTTCATATTTATTTCCTAGAAATTCCATTATGTTACAAAGTCAATCCAAACGGTCAAAGTAAAGCTTGATGTCCATCCCTTAAGTATAAAAAATAAAAAAACCTAAAAAAAATAAAATTGTAACTTTTATGAAGGAAGGAAGAATTTTTTTTAGTACACTGCCCGAAATGGTGAGAAAACTTTGATATTTTGTGGAGTGAACATTTTGTACTGAAAGAAGTTTTTTTTTTGAGAAATCTCCAAGATGACAACATTAAGTATTAAAAAAAAATCTTAGAGGTAATAGATGTATTTAGCAAGGCTTTCCAAATTGCCCATTGAACAACAAATTTCACTTCAGATATCATAACTATTTTTTTAAATGTCTAAATGAAAATAAAATAAAATTCCCTCAAAGTCCTTGTTAGGGCAAATGTTTATAAAAAGTGTAAGAAAATCACGACTGAAATCGAGGTCACATGTATAAGCCCGGATTCTAAAAAAGCCCAAATGTGGATGATTGTCCTTTGGGGCTTAACCAATTAAATTGCTTAAATATGATTTCATTATTTTAAAACTGACTTCTTTATTGACATGCAAAAAACCTACAATACTTTCAAAGGTCTATCTTTAATTTTCTTATATTAATATTTTGTATTCATAAGCTGTTATTAGTAAAAAGTGTTTTTTTTGCATTTTCCATACATATTGTCATTCATCTACAAAACTCTTTATATGACATGCCAAAACAAATTTGGAACTTCAACATGCTTGAATCTCAAAATGTAACATGTTGATTTTATAGAACCAACTACAAAGGCTTTTTCTTTCTCCTTTCTCAATCTAAGCAAATACTTCCTATGAATTGGCTTCAAATTTTGTCGACCTTAGTCATCATATAAAGTACCATAAGTTTCAAAGCTATGGAAAGCTAAGTCTTCCCATCCTCGTCCTTCATTACAAACACATCTTCCCACAAACGATTGTTTTTCTTCCATTGGCAAGGCAAAGCAAGTCACACCAACAATATATTTTTTAACCCACCTAAGTTGTCCTATGACAAAATCCCTGAAGAATCTTACAAACCAAACACCCCATTGCCAGGTGGACAACCCCCATTGGCAACACACGCAATAAAAAAAACACGAACAAACACAAGCTCCAGAAACAGATTCCGCAAGTGACGTAGCTCCGTGAAACAGTGACATCGGCGACGCAAACAAATCCCTCCCAAACTCACCATTCTCGACAATACTCCCCAATCGCACTCCTTTCCCAAATCTTCAATCCAAACCACAACCCACCTCACGCCGAACGTCCATTCCTCACATTAGTTGCCGTGTCCGAACAACCCACAAACAGATTGCACACTTTCAGTATAGCAGGTCACCTCAATTTGGGCACCATTTTGGGCCACATTTTGGGCACCATTTTGGACATGAATTTTGTATGGAATTGAATCTGAAATTGAAGCTTGCAGGTGGGTGCTGGAAGGGTTTGTGAGGAGGAGAATTGGGTGTTCATGCTGTGGGATTGAGGTTTTGGGTTTTGGTGGAAGTGGTGGTGATCATGGTGGTCATGGAGGCTGTGATTCCGGGGGGGGCAGTTGCGCATTTGGGGATGGGGATGGCGAATGCTCGCGGGGTGAGTGTGGTGGTGAGTGGGACGAGGCTGGCGCAGCCGTTGCAGAGGGAGGCTGATGCGGTGGAGTTTTTGCGGGGGGAGTTTCGGAGGCAGCAGAGGGGGGTGTTGGTGGGGAGGGATTTTAGGGTTGGGGGGCGGTGGAGGCAGCGGGAGCGGAGTGTTGTGGGCGTGAGGGCGATAGATGCCGCTCAGCCGTTTGATTATGAGTCGAGGAAGTCGCAGGAGCTGGAGAAGAGCAGTAAGCTCAAGGTGGGGATTGTGGGGTTCGGGAATTTCGGCCAGTTCCTGGCGGATAGGATCGTGAAGCAGGGGCACCGGGTTTTGGCGCACTCGCGACGCGATTACAGCGAGAAAGCGCGAGAATTAGGTGTGGCATTTTTCAGGTCGGTTGGCATTGATTTTGGGTGATGAGTGAATGATTCATGGGAGGATTCTTCCTTTATTTTGATGGAACTGCAAAACCCTAACACTTTCGTGTGGCAGCAGATGGTTATTGGTAAAGAATTATTTTTCTGAAACCTAATTAGGGCTAGTTCCGAACCAATGAAAGCTAGTTTTTGTGTAGATTAACATTCTTAATGCAATTGAGTTTGGTAGTTTAGTCCTCTATGCAGTTAAGTTTTTAGGTTAAGAATCAAGTTGAAAATTATCCCTTTGGACATCCATTTAGTTCCCCCAATAATCACCTGACACCTTTGAAAATCATTTTAACCGTTGCTATTCTCCTGAATTTAAGGCCTCGAAAACAGATTTAAATTGTTGAATTCTTTCTTCCGATCGGTTTACATAGGAGTTGCAGGTTTAGTAGCCACTTGAATTAATGGCGTATAAATGATAGTAATGGGCTTCATTGCTAGAAATTGTAATTAAGGATTTTTTTGCTGGCATTGGCTACACAGGGATGCGGATGATTTTTGCGAGGAGCATCCTGAGGTGGTTCTTCTGTGCACTTCGATACTGTCAACTGAGTCTGTGCTGCAAAGTCTTCCCCTACAACGACTCAAGCGCAACACCCTTTTTGTTGATGTTCTCTCCGTGAAGGAGTTTCCGAAGAACCTCTTCCTTCAGGTATCAAGTACTGTCAAAGTAGTCTGCGATCAATTCTTGGTGAAAAACATTCAGACTCTGCTCGTTGTTCGATTGTCATGTCCAATACTATTGGCAACCCGACCAAGTTTTATAGTGGCGAGACGTCAATTGGTTTGGTGTGACGTGTTTCAGAAACAAATCTAGATTAGAATTATTCTGGTGCTTCTGAATTTTGGATTACTTCTAATGTGTCCAATGGGACGTTTGATCTCAACAGGTGTTGCCCCCCGAATTTGATGTACTTTGCACTCATCCCATGTTTGGCCCTGAAAGCGGCAAGGGAAGTTGGGCTGGATTGCCTTTCGTGTATGACAAAGTACGCATCAGCAATGGCCGACGGTCGCAAGCGGCTGACAGGTTCCTGGATATCTTTGTGAGTGAGGTAAGATATTGTAGCCTTCCCTTCACTAGATTTGGATATGTAGTTGTAGAGCTGCGAACTATTTTTATTGGTGGGAAAGGGTGATACTTTTTCTCATGTCTTTTGGTGCTGTAGTAGTGTGTTATTAGGAATGGTGATTTCAGTGTTCGACTGATCATGAGAGTTACACTCCTTTAACTCTGTACGGCCTTAAACTGGAAGGCTAGTAATTGGACATGGGCAAGAGTGCATTCTTGTCTCTATTATAGTTTCTTCATTGCATTTTTACCGGATTCTGGGTTGCCTTCGACGTTTGAGGTTGTTGAAGCTTCCATGTCAGCTGTCGCTGACTAGTGGCTGCAAAATTGTATCTCAGGGTTGTCGCATGGTGGAGATGAAATGTGCTGAGCACGATCGATATGCAGCGGGCAGTCAGTTCATCACTCACACTGTTGGCAGGTTATTATCCTTTTATTGGAATAGATCCTCTAAGGATAATCTATCCTTAGCGGCTAGAAGATGAGCCATTTATTTCAATGCCTGCATGTTTGAATATTTGTGGTTGTTAACCTATGAAATTCCCCTTCTAATTTTAGAAGATGGAACATTTAAGAGTTGTTGCTTAAAGGAATTGTAGCAAATTTCTGTAACTTAAAGTCTGAAGCAGTTGCATGTTAAATTCAGGGTGCTAGGAAAGCTTGGGTTGGAGTCGACGCCAATCAACACCAAGGGTTATGAGACACTTCTAGGACTTGTAAGGCGTCGGATTAAACTCTTGTATATATTCTGCTTAAACAAGAACTAGTAAATGACGAGCTTCGATCACCACCATATATATATGTTTATTGTGATGATGGTGTAGGTGCATGATAAGCAGTATGTTAAGGAAGCGTTTCCAGTTCAGTCTTCCGATAGCATCTTGAGTAGGACATTTGTTTATGGATAGTCTTACTGTCGATTACACCTGAACAAATTGATCTATGGACAGGTAGAGAACACGGTAGGTGATAGCTTCGAGCTCTACTATGGGCTGTTCATGTACAACCCGAATGCAACTGAGGAGGTAAGAACTAATGCTTTCCGCCATTTTTAATACTCTCGTATGTTACCGACTCCATGGTTTTGCATTTTTAATTGGTACTTGAGCAGATTGTTTGGACAGAGTTTCCGCATCGTTTTTTGGGGAACGAATCGTCATTCTGATGCAGTCCTGAGTTTGTTATTTGTGTATACAAGAGTCTGAAATTCTGAATTAAAATGAGTTCTTAGGCGAGAATTAGTGAATTTAATCTAACACATCGCTTTAACTTTACAGCTGGAGCGGCTGGAGCTAGCTTTTGATTCCATAAAGAGGCAGCTTTTTGGGCAACTTCACGATGTTTTGAGAAAGCAGCTATTTGGTGGAGCGGATGAATCTGAAGGCGGGCTCCCACAAGGCTCAAATTCATCATCAAAGAATGGAAACTCACGGTCTGGAACACCCACAAATGGTGGTTCCAGAATCATAAGCAACACCAATACCGAGCCCCCTATTTTTGAGTCAGTCTTGAAGAAGTCCATTGAAGTAGACAAGGATCCTGATTCAGTCGCAAAGAGCCTGAAGCAGTAAGGTTCGTTAATCTAGAGCCTTCGAGGGATGTATCATAGAACACTTGAGACGTATGTTTAGTGTAGTTTCGTCAAAGTTTTCCTTCCGATCAGCTTTTCCCACTTCCTCACTGCAATCTGAATCTGGAGTAGAAGTTCCCAGGAGTTTGGGCATTGCATTTATTGAAAGTTGAAATAATTGGAATACTGATAAACGACTTTTTACAACTTCATGCATACTTATTCTTGTGAACCTTCAGAATGAACTTCACTGCCACACCTTTTTCAGAAGATAAAATCGTTCCAAGCAAGAGCTTTCAAAATTTTAGTATGTCTTTGAATTGGATAATGCACAATTAAAAATGAGATTTTAAAGCCTGTGTGACTTCGAAGTTAAAGAAACGTTGGATTAAATTTCATATACAAAAGTGACTAGGTCCAGCAAACACCTACATCAACACCTCTTTGTTGCAATCTTCTATATCATCAAGGACAAACACATACATAATTATTGTGAGCTTCATAAGCAAAATTGACTCATATATATACAATTTAGGCCAAAAATTTACACGTTGAAAAGTAGGAGTTGGTACATTGATTAAGAACAATATATATAAACTTATAGAACATGAAAAAGAGAATACAATCAAGAAAATATAACAAGGTAAAAAATTTCCAAATACAAGAAATACTACATAGGACATATGTTGTATTTGTAAGTGTTTGTGGTATTCTTGTATTTTGTTCACATATATTTTGATAGTTGCACAATCCCAAAATTGAAACTTAATTTTTTTGGAAGATGTATGTTGTAATTCTTCCTCTGCCATCCATAATTTAACATTTGATATTCACGCTTGAGATTTTTCAAGCAAGATTTTTTGAGGTAAGGAGCCTTATAGTCCATCCACTTTCTTGCCTTCCGGACATCCCTACATACTCCAATAGCAAAGTAGCAACATTATAGAATAATTTCTAGCAATTGAAAAATATCACGTAGATTCTCTAAGGTAGAGGTGTTACGGTTCGAGAACCGATCCTAGTTTCCTGTCGACACTCCACGAGTCAATCATCACTGAGCATGCAGATCTAATTGAGATACACGATCGTCAGATCAGAACGGATATCAAGTAACATTCAGGCCTCATCACAGGGAAACAACGAGTCAATCAAGGAAATGCATGAACTTCCGAACCATCGAGGTTCCTTCCATTTACAAGATGTTGCGTGAAGAATAATCCCTTCTTCCAGGTATTTACCTGGAATCCAAGGAGACAACCCTAACTCCCAGTAACCGTCTAACCTCTCCCTCTCTCTAACCGCAGCTAAGTCCAGCTGTTACGATATGATCGTAACATTACCCCCCTCTTGGTTTCGGTGCAGTGGGGTGACAACGATGAAATTCCTTCACCACGTCTGGGGCGTTCTTCAGATTGACCGCAGGCTCCCAAGAATTTTGTTCAGATCCATAACTTGTCCAAGAGACGAGGTATTGGAGCTTCTTCCAGCGGCCATATAACCGAGAGTCAAGAATTCTGTCGACTTCCCATTCGATGTCGCCCTCTGGAGTAACAACGGGTGGCGGTGGTTTTTTCTTGCGTCCCTCAATTGTATCTTGATGGTATTTTTCAAGCAACGAGATGTGGAATACATTATGAATCCGTAAAGTCTTAGGTAATTGCAACTGGTACACCAAATCAGAGAGCTTAGCTGTAATCGGATAGGGTCCTAGAAATCTGGGTGCCAATTTCCTTGATGGCCCTGCAGGAGTAATGTTATCATGTCGGAGGAGTACCTGGTCTCCAACGTTAAAAATCTGATGTAAATGGCCCGAGTGGTCATATCGCTTCTTTGCCTGGTCTCCGGCGATTTTTATCAATAATTTTATTTCTTCATGAATTTGCTGTAGATATTGAATACGGTCTTCAGCTGCAGGTACGGTGGATGTTGATGGAGATGTGAATGATAATGACGGGTGATAGCCATAGGTTGCAAAGAAGGGTGACATCCCTGTTGCAGAGTGAATCGTGTTATTACATGCGAATTCTGCAATGGGTAGTAAATCCGCCCAATCATTTTGTTGCTTGGTTGTAAACATGCGCAAAAACTGCTCGAGAACCTGATTGACCCGTTCTGTTTGTCCGTCCGATTGAGGATGAAATGCTGTAGATGGAGAAGGTCGAATTCGTAGGAGCTCATATAATCTCTTCATAAATTTAGATACAAAAACAGAGCCACGGTCAGAAATCACCTCATTGGGAATGCCATGATATCTCCATACATTGTGAAGGTATAGATTAGCCGTTGCACTTGAGTCCACTGTTTCGTTGGTCGGGATAAAATGGCCTAATTTAGTGTTCTTGTCAACAACCACAAGTATAGAATCATACCCTGTACTTAACGGTAACTTAACAATGAAGTCAGTTGTGATTCGCTTCCAGGGAGCTTCAGCAGCTGGTATTGGCTGCAACAGCCCATACGGCGCATGGTGCGGAGGTTTTGACCGTTGACAAGTGTCGCAACCATCGACATAACGGTGGACGTATCGTCGTAGAGTTGGCCAGTAAAAACTTCGCATGACCAAATCCAAAGTTTTTGTTCTTCCTTGATGTCCTGCCGCCGGAGCATCATGTCTAGATCGCAGAATCTGGCGGCGAATTTCCTCGTCATTCGGAACAAAAATGGTATTATGAAAATACAATACTCCATTATTACAGGTATATGAATGAAATTGCCGGCGAATGTGTGCTGGCGCTAAATGAGGGCCGTTTGCAAAATATGCTAATATTGGCTTCAAGGCTGGATCCTGCTCAGTGGCCAGCCGGATGCTTTCTAGAATACGCTGGTCATTCCATACTGATTCACAGTTCTCCAAAGCTGCTAGCCTTAGAAATGGTCGGGGCTGTTGTTCTCCTGCTTCGATGACGTCTGGTCTTCGGGACAGTACGTCTGCCCTACCGTTCATTGATCCTGGTCGATGCTGTATTACGAAATGGAATGCAGATAAAGATTCTGACCAACGAGCTTGTCGTCTATTAAGCTGCTTGGTTGTTAAAAAGTACTCCAGATTTTTGTGGTCCGAAATTACCTTAACTTCATGTGGTGATCCTTCTAAATAGACCCTCCAATCTCGGAACGCAAGCACAATACTTAATAGCTCCTTATCGTAAATGTCGTAATTTTGTTCCGTCGGCGACATCTTTGAACTCCGAAACGCACAGGGATGAAGATGGCCGTCATGTCCGTGCTGAGAGAGAATCCCACCAGTTGCAGTGTCAGATGCATCAGTCTCTATAACAAAGGGTCGTTGAAAATCTGGATGTATTAACACAGGTGCTTGACAAAACCGAAATCGAAGCTCTTTGAAAGCATTATCAGCCTGGAGGTTCCATTCAAATAACTGATCTTTTCGTGTTAGCATTGTAAGTGGGACCGCAATTTGTGAATAGTCACATATAAAGCGACGATAAAAGTTAGCAAAACCAAGAAATGCTTGAACTTCTTTAACGTTTTTCGGTATTGGCCAGTCCTTAATAGCTTGTATTTTATCTTCACACATTTCTAATCCGGTGCTTGAAACAACCATCCCTAAGAATTCCACAGAAGTGCAATGAAATTCGCATTTAGATGTCTTGACATAAAGGCCGTGCTTGTATAATCGTTGCAGAACATCCCGCACCACTTGTTGGTGTTCTTCTAAATTTTTGGAAAAAATTAATATATCATCCAAATAAATTACCACCGAGATGTCCAGGAGGTCACTAAAAATGTACTGCATATGTGCCTGAAATTGAGCAGGAGCATTCATGAGACCAAACGGCATCACCAAGTATTCGAACAAGCCATAACGGGTCTTAAATGCCGTTTTAAATTCATGCCCTCGTGCCATTCGAATACGATGGTAAGCTTGTCGTACATCTAATTTTGTAAATATTTTAGCTCCTACCAGTCGATCTGTGAGTTCGGGAATAAGTGGTAACGGGTAACGATTACGGATCGTAACTTTATTTAGGTTCCGATAATCTATGCAGACCCGAATAGAGCCATCCTTTTTCCGAGCAAAAACTATCGGGGCTGATACCGGGGACTTAGATCGTCTAATCCACCCCTTCCCCAAATTCTCTTCCAAATAATGCCGGAGTTCCTCCAACTCTGTCGGAGACATTGGCCGTAAACCTGTGTTCCTTGGCTCCTGCCCTTCTTTAATCTCAATTTTCATGTCCGATATTCCATGATCTGGTAATTCATCAGACGACTTCTCAGAAAAAACTTTGTATAAATCGTGGTATTCAGTTGGAATCGAATTCAACCCTTCTTTCATCTCAGACCCTCCAGTTTCATTGAGCTCTGACACCACCAGAGAGTAAATCTCCGCCCCCTTTGCAGACAGTCGGAAAGCTGGGGCAGATACTATGGAGTGCCTCGGTGCTTTCAATGCTGACGGGGTTTGTCTCCTGATCTTCTCTGCGGTGGGGCTCGCCGGGGCAACTTCCGTTTCAACTGGCCGGTTAACTGCTTCAGGGATCCGTCCGCCCGAGCCGGCAGATTGACCCGGCCTCCGTATCTCCCGCTTTATGCATGTTCCTCGGCAGTATGCCGAATTAAAAAACACTTTCTTCTCAGCCCATCTAATTGTGGGGTCATGGCGAGCCAACCAAGGAATTCCCAGTACACATGAATATTTGCCAGTATTAGTTAAATCAGCGACCAATATTTCGTAATGACCTGCTATTTCCAATTCGACTGTTGCCTCGTGGGTAATGAGCCCTGAACTGATTGTTCTTCCATCGATGACACGTACTTCCCGAGGAATTTTCTTTAGTTTAATTAGAGCATGACACTTTGCCGCAAAATCTGGATGCATAAATACGCCAGTTGCCCCCGAATCTACCAGAGGGTTGGCATCCAAAGAATTAATTCGAGCATTTAAAGTCAAATGAGTCCCAGGATCAAGGGTAGCTCGTAACTCCAGCGGATCGACCCTTTTACATGTTTGTTGCCGGGACGAGCTTCCCTTCGCCTGTATCATACCCAGGTACCGAGCTTCCATCCTCAGTCCCGGGCTTCGGCTTTTCCCGAATCCACTCTTTCCCCAACTCCTTCTGATGCGGCTAAAGTCAAAGGCTTCGATGGATTAGTGGGGCATCGAGCTCGAACATGACCAAGCTGACCACACCCCCAGCATCTTCCTTGCCTTTGGTACTCCAATCGTTCCGCCGCAGTTTTAGCAAGAGCTGTGGTTACTCGGGTCGCATCTAACTCCATCGGTACTGGCCCTGATATTTCTGGAACAATCGGGGACGGACCAGTGTGATCCTTTACAACAGGAGTTGATGATCTAAAGCTTGAATAGGGAAGTTGAGGCCTTCGGATTTGCCGTCGAGCCCATAATCTTTCGTCGATCCTCGACGCCATTGCTATCCAGTCATTCAACCCCCGGGGTTGAGTTTCCGCTGTGGCTATAGAATCCAGTATTTCGTCCTTGAGTCCTCCCCGAAAACGTGCGACCAAGCTGGACTCGTTCCAATCGACCTGAGCCGCAAGTTCATTGAAGGTGGAAATATAACTCGCCACCGAACCCGTTTGTTTAATTTTACCGAGGCAATCCTCCGCATTTCCCCTTCGATCGATGTCACCGTAAACCGCAATGACCGCTTCTCGAAATGCATCATAATTCACTAACAACGCATGTTGTCGTCCCTCATCGAGCGCTTGTAACAGTGGCATCGCCCAATTCTGGGCAGCTCCACCCATGTAAGACAAAGCATATGCCACCTTGTCCTCATCTTGCCGGTAGGTACGCGGTTTTCCTCGGAATACTAAACGGAGCTGTGCAAACCAACGGTACACTTCTCCACCCCTCTTCCCTGCAAACTTCTCTGGTTGAGCAACTTTCGATTCTCTCCCACCAATTTCAACATCATCATACTTCTCCGACCTCTGCAGATCGCGGTTAGGTGTGCTAACAGTAGCAGAGGGTGACGCCTGGAAAGACGCTGGAACTGCGCGCTCGGAGATTTGTTGTACCATATGTGGGAGTGCGGCCTGGAAAACAGCTTGTATCTGTTGTTGAATAAATTCAGCCCATTCAGACCCTATTTCCCCCGGCACCTGAGGTACTTGTTCAATATTCGGTCTCACTGGTTCCATGATAACCGGAAATCCGTATCCCGAGAATTAATCAAAGCCGTGGTGCAGCCAATGGGACACCAATCCAGCAATGCGAAAGATACAATCGATCGGCATCCTAAATCCTCTCGGAGTGTGGACAAATAAAGGACGCAACATAATGTTACGGTTCGAGAACCGATCCTAGTTTCCTGTCGACACTCCACGAGTCAATCATCACTGAGCATGCAGATCTAATTGAGATACACGATCGTCAGATCAGAACGGATATCAAGTAACATTCAGGCCTCATCACAGGGAAACAACGAGTCAATCAAGGAAATGCATGAACTTCCGAACCATCGAGGTTCCTTCCATTTACAAGATGTTGCGTGAAGAATAATCCCTTCTTCCAGGTATTTACCTGGAATCCAAGGAGACAACCCTAACTCCCAGTAACCGTCTAACCTCTCCCTCTCTCTAACCGCAGCTAAGTCCAGCTGTTACGATATGATCGTAACAAGAGGGCTATTGAACCGCCCACTGTTCCAAAACCGATCAGGACTAAAATTTACTTGGTTTGTACATTTCAGTCCTGATCGGTTTTGGAACAGTGGGCGGTTCAACAGCCCTCTACCTTATTAGATTTTATTTTGATGATTTGATCTAAGTTTGGCCTAAATTGCACTTTCACTGTTTGAGCATGTAAAGAACTCTTCAGAGACTTAAATATGGTGCTAACATCACATAAGGAATACAACACAAATTTGGCTCATGTTTTCAAATCTAGGCAAATATTTGTAATGGTTTCGGGTGTATTTACTAATTTTGACAAATGCCCATTAGTGAATATGCCACAAGGAAAAAGAACTACTACCCATTTTATCAAAAATGTATATAAAGGCCCTTTGAGCAGGTTTCATTTTGTTGCATTGTAATCTTCATAAGTTCACATTAATGGAAAACGGTGTTGGTGTTCATCAAGGTAAGTTGCTAGAGAATTGAAGACTAATTCTATATAAATTTACTTGATCAAATCTGACAGAAAATATTAAAGATTTTCTCTGCAACCATAATTTGCCAAAGAATAAAGAAGAAATGATATAAACAATTCAAGAAATATGGAATGAAGTATCCTTAGAGTTACAGAAACAACGTTATTCAGGTATGCCTAATTGTAGAAAGCAATGCTCTTGGCAAATTGTAGAAATACTAGGTAGTAATAGTATTTAAGAAAATACAAATGCTTGTATATTTTTGAGGTTTATATATGCATCCTTTATGATGTTGAAACACACTTCACTAGCATTAACATACACGATGACATTCCAAAATCTATTCATATTTGAGCAAGTTCTTGCATTCCAAAGTTGTCAATTTTTTCAAAACAATGCATTCTTAATAGAATTTGTAAGCATTTTAGATGTGAATCTACAACTTCCAAAAGAATTTAGAGCAATCAAATGGAGAATAGATTGAAAGACTATTTCATAAATACTTCTTTAAGCAAAACCACTTAAGCAAAACTCGTTCTACATTACTTTTTTTATGTTTCCTTTTGTGCTTTTGAGTGCATGGAGTGCGTCCATTTTTGTTATTATCAGTTTTTGGAATTGAATCTTATATGCAACTAGTAAGTTTTCAACTACTCGAAATAGGCAAAGACATTCTAGTGACTTAAGATTCTAGTGTTTATATCTTCTTCAAATCCATTTAAAATAGCTATAGATAATAGGATTTAAGAAAAATATAACTTTGATTCAAAAAGCATTAACCATCTTGATCTATTCTCCTCATCAAAGCTTCAAAGGTTGTTTTTTATCACTGGTATAAGTGTTTGTAACCACTAGCCTTCAAAGTACATAGTATCAAATTGATTAGTTACATTATCTTCCCTTAAAGATACACTTGCTATGTAACACGTGAAAGGCTATGATATATATATATAGCAATAAAAGCCTTCTTCAATAACAATAAGATTGGAAGCATCACGCTTATTAAACATATGAACTTGTACAAAGCAGGAAATGGACTAGTAAATGCTAGCACCCAATAAATCTATTTAAAATATAATTTAATTCACACAATTTTTTTATTAATTTTAAAAAAAAAATCAATAATATATTAAAACAATTTTGTTAAAATGATACACCTTTCTCATTAAAGTTGGAGTTGTGGAGCACATTCTATTGTGAATAAAAAGCAATTACATTTGCACAAAGTTGACAGCAATATTTGATATGGTTATACTTCTCTTTGTATATAAAAAAATTTCTCTAGATTGAAAAACTCTAATATTCTTGAACAAAACCTAAACACATTAACCACTGTTGAAACTTTAACATTTGGTGCACTTTTTTTGGAATTGACAGCTCAATGCTTGAGCATTACTGACCTTTTAAGTGTATTCAAAAATTATTACTAGCCATCAATTATTACTAGCCATCAATTATTACTAGCTAATGATAACAAATATATGTACATGTCATACTAATGACATATATAACAATAGTTGTTGTTATCCATTGTTTATGTAAATATTTGTGAAACTCTAGAGTAGTATTGTTGTGAAAGAATTTGTTATCATCACTATTTGATTTGACATTGATTAGTATAATAGACATGACCATCACAATTAGCATATCACCTTTATCAAACAATTTCTCAGACTTAATGGTCACACAAAAATTCTCTATAGAAATAAATGATCAAACTTTCAACTTTCTTTCATGTTGTTTAATTTGAAAGCGCACAAAACCAAACAAGATAGTAGTATACCTTACTCCATTAAATGAATCACAATGAACTTATACATGTTTCACATTTAAGCTAAGATTCCAATTTCTATATCTATACAAGATCTTCCCTTCAAATGCTAAATGCCTACGATCCTCAGTAATAACCTTCACAAAACATCCAACCTTGGCCTGGACTTTGTGGTAACAACAAGAGCCATTGTTGAATAGTAAATGAAGACACAAAACATACAATTAAGAATCAGACAAGAAAGAATGTTAGGATTGGTCCAAATGTAAGGATGTGATCCATTGTATTAGAGGAATTCCGCCAAATTTCATTAATTGCACTGCATTCTCACTACTAATTTATTATTGATCAATTACGTTTCTAAAAGGTTTTTTTAGATGTATAAGAAATTCACGCATTTTTAATCTATAAGTTTTAGTGGTAAGTTCTCAAGACAATGTACAAGGCTAAGGAGGGGGTCTTCATAGAAGAGGCGGATGCATGATGAAAGGAAGAGACTTCTCATGACGGGGACAAAAGAAGGCTTTAGATGGAAATGGGGCTTTATGTAAAGAAGGTTTATGGTGATAAGGGTTGGCATTGAGTGTGAAGTGTGAAAAGAATTGCAATTGGGTCATTAGACTTCTTGACTTACATCAATGGAGAACATCTCTACATAGGCTCTGCCGTAGAAGCCGAAGCCAACAAAGCAAGACAAGAAACCATAGGATCTACCCTTGATGTTCATTTCAAAATTGAAATATAGCTCAAAAGTAGATCATGTAGTTTACAGTCACTTTGTTGGTTACGGATCCCTTTGTTGGTTACGGATCCCTTTGTTGGTTACAAGTTCTCAACTTTATAAACGTGGTTGATTTCCTTGGGTTCATGCATCTGGTTGATACAGATTTGAGAATAATTTGTCCTTCACCAAGTTGTACATATGGTATATGGTGCCATACGCAAGAATGAAGACCCCCTTGAGCAATCAACTTCTTTTCTATGGGGGAAGGGGGACAATGCCCTCAGGGGCAAGTTCGTATGACACTGAAGATCAGTTTGAGTCTGCACATGAACAAGTGCTCCACTGTGCAATTCATTTTTAATGCATGTGGCATGATTATGATTCTGGACAGATGTTTTCAAATTTGCACTGCACCTCAATAACTGACTTTGAAGCTTCTGTTCTGTGTACCAAAACATCACTAAATTTCATGACCTTATTGGAGATGTAGTAAAGTAGGCTTCTTCACACACAGTCAATTGCAGAAAATCATAGAACAAAATGCATTGCAGTAGGTAGTTGGGTAACATCAACGTCTATTGTAAAATGCACATTCTATCACAACAACCGCTTCTGCCAGTTGTTTATAGTGACTCACAAGTTGTAAGTTAATCCTTGCAAGATGAATGGGAGCTACTCAAATGGTGAGAAATGCGACAGTCATTGTCAGCAGAAAGCCACACTATGACAGTCAATTTGCGTGTGAAGCCTCCACACTTTGCAGAGCAGTGGTCACCTTTTTAAGTACAACAAGAGTTCTGGGTGATTCTGCCTTCGCCCTACCAAAAACCAAGTGAAATTATTATTCAAAAATCAATGCTTAGAATAAATAGACAAGAAACTTTTTTTTTTTCAACAATTGGTCCCTCGCTGCTGTTATCATGAAGGCCCAAGGGGAAGTAAATTTTGTTGCAGGGGCTGTCATCATCAGTCACAGTCCTCTTCCGAAAGGTGGAAAAGAATTATGATCCTGCATCAGCACAGTTGCTGTGTTTCATGATAGGCAATGAACTTCTCTTCAAAGAAAAGCAGGTCTTGGATTCCGCAGACTCTACATAATCTAACGCAACATAATAACTCTACACAGCTTCAGCTTATACAATATATACATAGTTTTGGCTGCATCGTTAAGGCTTATTTTGCATGAAATCAGGGACCACCTGGGTGAGTCAATATATTTCAAAGCAATCACGGACCAGGGTCATTGCTCAAATTCTCTGCAAAAGGAGCTGCACCCACACGCACCAGATCTCGACTTTGTCGGTCACTGGCACCGCTCCAGGAAAGCCCAGGGTGCTCGCCTTTGATAGCGCATCTGGTACCAATTGGTAAGAAATCAATGAACACATGCTTTGAGCTCAGCTGCTGCCTGACATGAGCTTCTGTACCGCATTAAGTCGGCGTTTGAAAGTACATAATTGCAATCCTTGTTTAGAGTTAGTGGTCGTGTGGAGGAGCAAAGTCCAGAGCTGCGCCGGATAGTCATTGTTGTATGGTGATAAATCTTGCTACGTCTGGAAGCTGTAAATCAGTCTGGGTCATGTTCATAGGATATAGTTGATGTCTCATGGGATGGTTTGACAAGGCTTTTAAAATAGAGGCCGCTTGGTTTGTTCTATTAGATGCACAAACTCGAAGTGCTGCCGTATCAACTTCGTTTGCTTCTTCTTTGTACTTTTTGGCATTCAACAGGGAGGCAATAGAAGCAGCATCACGATGATTGAGCTAATTCTAGATTCATTTGGCGTTTGAATCTTTAGAGTGGGATCAGCTGCATCAAGCTACACAGGCCACCGGCCCACCTCTTTGCATTGGCAGCAATTTTCATTTGCAGAAAGAGAACTTCTTAGCAGGAATGGCCAGTGCACGGCTAATGCATCTCCCAAAACCCGTGGGCCCTTACCACGTTTCCTTCGCTGATTTCGAGCTGCGACCTTCGGGAGACGATGAGTGTGTCTCAAGTCACCCCTCAGATGTTGAAAAGGATGACTCGCTCAAGCTTGAAGGTGTCCCGCCGATGCGATTCTTTTACCCCACGGCTGCAGAACCTAGGTGGCGCCTTGGTGAGACTCAGAGCCGCCGCTGGTTGCCCCACTTCAACTACACATGGGGCTATTTCTCCAAAGTGATTCAACCCTCTTCTTTCCTGCGCCGACTCGCAATTTGGACTCTCTCTTGTGCGTGTCCATCTTACCTTTCATCTTAACTTTCTAGAATGTTTCTTGAATTTCATTTTGTTGGCTGTAGGAAGTACACGGCCAAGTTCTGACGGTGGCGATTGCGGTGCGTCGCAGGTCTCATGCATCTGTTCATGTGGCTCCAGCTGCATTGCTCAGTAGCGCAGGCCATCTTGGTGCCTGTGAGTGAACAGGGGAAGAATAGTGGTCGGTTGCCAGTGGTGATCTTCTGCCATGGGATGTGGGCTTGCCGCACAACCTACACGATTGCTTGTTGCGACATGGCCTCTCATGGTTACAGTGAGCAACCTCGCGAACCCATTTGAGTTCTCTTCCAAATTATGATATCACTCTTGATATTGGTTCTGTAGTGGAAACCTCGACAAGGGCTGAGCAAAAATCAAGGAATGACTTGTGATCTCTTCATGGCAGTTGTGGTGGCGGTGGAGCATATGGATGGGTCGGCAGTGGCTGCCAAGTACAGAGATGGAAAGGGGAGAAGAAAGTGGATCACTCATGCAGGTGCGGAGCGGCCATTTGATGACACTCCAATTGCAGATCGTTCGAAACAACTCAGGAAGGTAATGCAAGGGCTCAACATTCTATCTAAGTCGATCGATATTTTGAAGAGCACCAGCACGTTATGTTGAAGCTCTTGAATTGGTTAGTCTTTGAAGTTTTTGGGGTGACGTACAGAGAATCAGCGAGCTCCGCAAGGTGGTCGACATTCTGGAAATGCTTGACAGTGGACTTGTGAGGCAAAAATCGAATGCCGTCAGAGGGAGGGCGAGTTTGGATGTGGGCATGCTCCAGGGACGCATTGACATGTGCCAGCTCGCAATTCGAGGGCACTCATTTGGCGGCTCTACTGCCATTGTTGCTTGTGGGTTGGATAAAAGACTAAAATGCTGCATCGCTGAAGATGCGTGGTTTCAACCGATAGAGCAGGTAATTTACCCTATGGCATCTAGACAATGTGATTGCAAATTGCATAACTCTTAAAGTACTAAATTGCTCATTCTTTGCTTCAGTATGATGCATCATGTCTATAGCAAATGAAGATCTAAAATAACTCTGCCTTGGAGCTATGCCTTCAGCTTGACTTCGACAGACTGGCTGGAAAGGTCCCCCTGCTCCTTCTCAACACAGAGTTTTTTGAGTGGGATGATCTACGTCGCCTGCGCAATCTGTTTCTCGAAGCACGAAGGAAAACCCAGCTTGACGAACAGCCTTTGGTGACCGAACTAGTTACCATCAAGGTTATTGAAGATTCTGTCTCTGTGTCACGCTTTGTAGTCAATTCAGCTGGAATAAGCTGGTACACTTCGATCAAGAGCAGAAGGCCTCAACTGTCCAAAATTGGTTCATTGTAGAATATGCTTTCAAGCAATCTCCTCGGAAGTGCATTTATTTACAACCTGCTTACAATTTGATGAGACAGGGTACACGCCATATGGATCAGTGCGACTTTCCCGTGTTGTGGCCCAGGACCTTCAAGGCTTTAAAGTACGTTCTCTCGCATGATAGCTCTTGCAATTCCATGCTTCTGCTAAACCTTAAAATCAGTTCTGATCATGTCCAGCTTTTCTCATCTTATTGGATTTGGCTACATTGCTCGCAGTTTGTCAGGCACAGTGGATACCCAACTTGCCAAAGACGTCAACAGCAGACTATGCCTTGAATTCTTGCACCGGAACTTCTTGCCTCCTGGTTAGCCCCTTCCCCGGTTGAAATTTTGATTGCGTTCAGATTGTTCATTTTTAAAGCCTTGACTTGTGGAGTAGTAAAAGACGCTAACGTCGCAGATTACCACGCTAAGTAGGTCGCTTTCAAGCATTGTCTCCGGCGAACGCGAATCCATCATTCCTTTCAAGACTCTGCTTGATCATCTGCGTGCAGGTACAGGAGCTCCGTTTGCAGCAGAGATTATCAAAAAAGACGTAGATCATCTTCTTGTCAGCACAATTGCACAATCAGCATTAAAACCGTTACCAATCCAAGACTTGGAGAACCAGTAATCTACAGATTAGGCAAAACCGCTGTAGTCATCTCGGTGATTTTATTAGCATGCAATTAGCCCAAAATGTTAATATATATCAAAATTCTGCTGTGTCTCAAAGGGAAAGCAACTAAGCCGTACTGACTATGGTTTAGACTCTATCAAACTCAGGAATTGAAATTTCTCTGAAACCTGCTGTGAGGAATATCACTTGCTTTACTGAATGTTTCAAACGAGGAACATGTTTCTCAGCAATGTTACAGTATCACAAAAGAGTTACAGTGCATCAATGATAGTGTTCCATTGTTATTAAACAGCATTTTCATAAATCAGTACGCTGCTCCACTCGTGAAAGCCTCTTCAAGGACGAACATTATATTATCAACATAATAATTACTGGTACGAAATTAACACAATCCATAATTTTCTTCTATATACATCTGAATGTAACCCCATACTGAGGAGCTACAAACCAGGACAAGCAAAAATCCCTAGTCAGCCGGAATAGACATTTGCTGAAGCTTGTCGCAGTACCACAATATAGCCTTCATATTTTAACACTACGAAGCTGGAAATTGTAGTGTACTAAACCTAGTCCTGATCTAGAAAATTGAGAGGTTGGCGGCAGTACAGCTTCAGACGTGGTTATATTTACAAGCTCCGAGATGTAGACAGAAAAAAACAGCCTGGAGTCCTTCCTATAGCTTGAAGAGGCTACAACCGGGGCTGCGACGTCCATGTTGCATCCCAACATTGATTTAGGAAATCACACGGAGCCTTTCCAGGAAGAGAGGGGTGGGGTTTTTGCATTTTGCCACCCAAAACTCAGCATTTGGGCAGTGTACCTTTCACCAGCTACTTCCTCAGGGGGAACTGCATCTTCCAGAGCTTTTATGTCCTCCTCGGTGAGCTTGACACCAAGTGAGGCGATGTTGGATTCCAAGTTTGCTATCTTAGTGGTTCCTGGAATTGGAACTGCTTTTCCAGCACCCTTGTGAATCACCCAGGCTAAGGCCAACTGACTGGTGGTACACTTCTTCTCTTCCGCAATCTTGGCAACACGTTTCAACAGTATTTGGTTCTTTGCAAGATTGTCACCTTGGAAAAAAGAAACCTCTCTCTGCACAAGCAACACCGAGCTTATCAAGTCACAGCACTATATATACTGTGCAGGGAAAAAGTTTTGCATACCAATCAAACAATACCTGGAAGCTAATTAAGTCTAAACCTGATTGTTTGTGAACTTGTTACCTGGACTCAAAGAAAGTGAAGGTTAATTGCTTACCTTTCGGAAGTCACCTTCAGCAAGATCCTCTGCCTTTATATTGCCAGCAAAGAAGCCACGCCCCAGGGGACTGTAAGGCACAATGCCAATCCCTAGTTCCCTGCACGAATAAATAGCAGATTCGCAATTTCATGATTCAAGCCAGGCAAGTTCAAGCCGATATGGTCCAAGCAAATTAGAACTAATACAATTCCTTTCCTCGTCAACCACGAGGCTGTACCAAAAATTCATAACGATGGGAGTAAACGGAGTGACACTCAATATTATTGCCAGGAACAAGTAAACCAGAAGGACACACTCTCATAACCATTCTGATCCGATTCAGAATCGTGACATGACTAACAAGAAATTGGTCTAATCGTTGAAGTGCTACAAAAACAAATAATGATGAGGAAAACATGCTACCTGCAAGTTGGAATGATGTCGTTCTCCACATCCCGCACCCATAGAGACCACTCAATCTGGACGGCAGTGATAGGGTGCACCGCATGGGCACGTCGAATCTCAGATGCCGACGCCTCTGAAAGCCCCACATACTTCACTTTCCCTTCCGCAACCAGCTTCTTCAACTCCCCAACCTGAGTTTATATTAAGAACAAAACCAACTCTTCAAACCGATGTTACACAACACTAACCATTTGCAAGTTGGCAAATCGATTCTAGGGTTTGGGGTTCAAGAGACAATTCAGAATCTCGTCATGTAATTGGCATACTTTCTGGCAACTAGCACATCTTGCTTAGTAGCTTCAGGAACCGGCAAACATCAAACACGAGCTGATGGAAATCACTGCAATTAACTCTACTAATTCGCTAGAAACGATCTGCCAACCGAGTTTTGCAATGAAGAAAATTTTTCAATGAAGGTCATGCTTACCGTTATTTCAATAGGAACCGAAGTATCAACACGATGCTGGTAGTAGAGGTCAATGCAATCAACACCCAGTCGCTTCAGACTTCCTTCACAACATGCGCGAACATACTCTGGGTCACCCCGGATGGCTCGTCCATTGCCACCCGGATTGCTACCAATTCCAAACTTGGTTGCAATCTGCACCTTCTCACGTATACCTTTGATCGCCTGCACATCACCCGCACATCACCCACAGTTGATCAACCCCGGCCCTTGCATCCACTGATCTAATCCTCCATCCCAGCTCTAAACAAAATCTCCCAACATCCAACCCCTCATCAACCAAACCACCAAAAAAAGGAAAGCTCTTACCTTGCCAACGAGAATCTCGTTAGTGTGGGGGCCATAGATGTCAGCAGTGTCTAGCAATGTCACACCCAGGCCGACAGCATGGTGAATGAGCTTCACCATCTCCTCCTCCTCCTTGGGAGGCCCATAGTAACTGGTCATGCTCATGCACCCCAGTCCCAGAGCTGAAACCTCCATACCTTGTGACCCAAGCGGCACTCGCTTCACTGCAACAGAGGACGTCATAGCTGCAACAACACACCGAACAAAACTCCCTCAAAAGAGTGCTTCTACACTACAAGAGTGATCTTCTCCGAAAGCTAATAGTTTGAAATGCTATGAAATGCCCATCTGGACCATGGCATCAGTGGCAATTGTCTCAGTTCATGAGAATTTAGCTCAGGCTGCTTATTAAGTTTGAGGGACGTGAGCTGCAGGTCATTTATTGAAGGTACTGTGCAGGAAGAATGTGAGGCAATAGCTTGGCTACTACCATGGAAATTTCTAGAGAATTTATTTTTCTAGATTCTGCAATTGTTTATGCTTTGTGCAATTGTTTCTAGCGTCAGCGTGATGAGCATGGAGGCATCTCAGGACATGTCTTTGTGATGTGATCATGTGAGTGAGCCCCATTACTTCAAGCACATCCTGTGAAGTGTGTTTGTCATGGACAGGGTTGGTCAAGAGTGAGGAATGGGGTCCCATTCATTGTCATGGTACAGGCACATTGTTTATGCCAAGTGTTATTTTTAAACTGCAAGTTACAGCAGTAGATAGCTTCGTAGCTTCAAGAGTAGAAGGTTAGAGAACAGTGCTGGAAATGTATTTACTTTGTCAAGATAGATAGATAGATAGAAACACCAGCCCAGTCGGGCCGGTGTGAATAAAGTGTCCGTTCATGACGGGGGGACAGTGTGACACAACTGCTCTCCCCTTTCGAGGATGGACACTATAGTAACACTATAACTACCTAGCCTAGAGCTAAGTACTACCATTAGGAAGAACGGACATGTTCTCCACCCCTAGGACATTTTAAAGGGTACCCATACAACAAGGTCAAGAGACCCCCCACCAAGATTGGGTGGATCAATGGTGGTAAAGCCCCGGGCGGCATAGGGATTCGGAGGGATGCCAAGAGCCTATCCAACATTACCCACAGGCCTTCTGGTAGTTTAAAGTCATTCCGGACTTTTACTTTGTCACCAAAGATTCTAAAGCTTGTCTTTTTGGTATGTTACAGTATAAACTTGGTACGATGTTCAATAAGTCATAAAAACCATGATTCTCAAAAAATAATCTAGTTTCCAAATCATCAGGAAATTTTGACTTGATTGGAAATTTAATCATGAAGAGTAGACTTCAATTGGAATATAACCTTGTGAATTCCATCTAAATTAGAGGTTGAGGTTGAGGTTGAATGAAAAAATAAATAAAAAAATGGCTTATTAATGTTGCAATGAAAAGAAGGGTACAAAATTAAATAGTATGTAGATTTCATTCTATATATGTTTATATAATTTTTCTTGAATGTATTTTTATTTTATTTTAAAAAAAAAACAAGTATAGCTTACGTAGTTAAATTAATTCAAAACAAGATTCTGTTAGTCACTTCAAATATTAGTGCTCATATATAATCATTTCTATAAGCAATAATGGATTTATATAGTAAAACCAAAATTATATGGCCACTCAATCAAGGTATTTTTGCAACAGCAAAGTATCTAGAAATAGGTTCTAAATAATTTACATATCATGGAAATAAATAAAGTTCCAAGTATTTACATAGCATTATAAAAATTTAATTGTTTTTAGTTTTATTCCTTATCATTTATTTTTATTAGATTTTGCACTAGCTTATTGGTCATGATTGCAAATCATTGGTGTCTATAGTGCTACTTCAAAATCATTTCTATAAGCTTGTGTAAATCTATAAAATAAAATAAAAAACTTATACATCCACTATATTAAGGTATTTTGACATTTACAAAGTAGTTGTAGCTTCCAAATAATTTACTTTGTAACGAGTTTAGTAGACTTCAAGATATGTTTTCTTAACCCTTAAAGGCCTTTCAGACCGTATTCAGGTTGCAACACTTCTAGGCAGGCTATTATAAGGTTTCAAAATTATATTATTTTTTGAAAATTATTCCTAGTGTAACTCTCAACAGTAGCGTTCCAATGGCGCAAATTTCAAAGCATTTGGAGTTACGATGGAAAAGTTATTAATTTTAGAAGAATATGTTTTAAATTTGGGCACCCAATAATCAATCCAAATCTCCCATTTTTTGCCCAAGTTGCCCATCATTCAATAGGGCAGAAATGGAAAGCAAGGGAAATTTCCCATTTTTTGCCCAAGTTTCATGTCCTTCAATAGGGCAGAAAGTGACAAGACAAATTTTCAAAGGATGGGCACTTGCAAAATGATGGGCCCAATATTTTTTCATCCATAGACATTTATGACGGTTTTCATTCAATAGGAACTTTTCATCAAATTAACCATTTCCATCTAAAGAAGTTCTTGATTGTTTTCATCCAAATGACAATTGTAAGGTAACTTACATTGATAGATGGATGAATGAAATCTTCTAATCACATTGGACAGTGTGTAAGCAGAGGATGAAAGGAGTCAGACAACTCCCAGTTGAGAATGGATGGACCATTCATTCTCAGTTGTTCTGACTCTGGAAAGGAGTCAGACAACTCCAGATTGAGAACATGTGCACTGGAGTTAGACAGCTCTATATTTAGTGCATTGGAGTCAGACCACTCCAAGATTGAGAACATGTGTACAAGAGTTAGACAACTCAAGATGAGGTACACTAGAATTAGACTACTGATAATAGTGAATTAGCTTTACTCTAAATATAGGAGTAAAGATAGTGGTGAATTATCTTTATCCTAAATATAGGAGTAAAGATCTAGAAGAGTCTCTGAGTTAAAGAGATAGAAGGATCTAGAATGATCTATGGATTATCTTTACTCCAGATATAGGAGTAAAGAAGATGGAAAGATCTAGAAGAGTCTCTGAGTTGAAGAGATAGAAGAACCTAGAAGGATTTGTGGATTACCTTTACTCCAGATATATGAGTAAAGGAGATAGAATGAACTATGAATAGGCTAGACTCTGGGACATAGCCTAAGATAGACTGTAGTTCCTTTTGGGAAGGAACTCATATATAAAGGCTCGGGGGTGAGATGGTGAGAGACTTCTCTAGTGATCACTTCTCTATGGTTGGGTGGTAAGCCTTCAGTCAATATATTTTGATCTTTGTAGTTCTATTGAGTTTTTATCTTTCCCTTGTCTTATTTGTCTTTTTGTTGAGAGTTGGTGGCGAACCTGTTGGGAGGTTTGTTACAACAATTATCATCCAAAGCTTAATTTTCATCCAAAATCAAATTTTCAGTCATATAAACTATTTCGTCCAATCTTCATTTTTCATCCAAATTTAATAAATTTCATCCAGTATCTATGACGTGGCGGGGGTCCATCCACACTGCACAGGGCCCTTTTTACCAAAATTGCTCTTTGAGATAAAAGAGAAATATACAATTTACAATTCAAAAACTTTTAAAAAATTGAGATTTACTCCGATTGCATTGAAATTTTTTGTGGTTCTTTCCTTCATTGACTCCAACATATTTGACATTTGGATTTCCAATTGGACATTTTTAGACTACCCTTTAGGTAGTTTCAAAATTTGGAGAATGTGAGGCAATTTCAGCACACCCCATTTCTCAAAGTCAAGGATTTTTTCGCCTTTCCAAGCTCGTATGAGGCTCAAACTTTGTAAGCTTATACCTAACTTCCATACCTAAAGGAATTGATGATTCTCCATGTATCAAATGTGTTTCCAAACTATAGTTTTTAGGCATCAAACTTAGGTATACTCACATGGAAGTATAAAACAAAACTTTTACAATGACTTCAAACGTTATAATCTCACAATTTGTTCGGTGGATTGCCTTCAAAATTGATATACACTTTTTTGAGTAATCCAATTACAAGATCTTACGTTTAAATATTCAATGTCATGTCTAAACTTAGAAAAGATGGTTTCTATCAGTAAGGGTATGTTTTTGGCAGTTTTGGCTCCAAAAACATGACGGGCTTTAGGGGTTAAATTTAAAAATATCTTTGATTGAGAATTTAATCATGGATATACATTAAATTAGTTTAAGATTAAAAAATCCCTTTTCCAAAAAAAATCAAAGTAATTTTTTAAGATTTTCAATGTTCAAAGAGAGAAATACTAAACGCTTTTATAATGTGCATTGTCTGAAGATACACATAAACATGAAGTAATTAGATTGTGTCAAAACATAGCTAGATGATAATTGAAGAATTTTGAACAATATCTAAACAACCTTAGAAGTAATAAAAATGCTTGCATGTTTGAAATGCATATAAATTAGGTTTCATATTTGACAAACCAACTTAAGTTTTTTAATTGTATAGTTGTGACTTGATTATTTTAAATCCATCCTAACGACAATTCTCAATATTTCTTTAAATAAACAAAACAATTCAACAAATGTACTTTTAAAGATACAGACTTTGTCTTTGAGAAAAATAAAAAATATTTATAGGTGCACAAACTAGCTACCTAGGTACAGTTCTCCTTGACTTCATATTGTATAATTTTTATTTAATTGGTCATTTCAATATTTCAATCCATATGTTTTTTTCCTTCTAATATACTATGTTTAATTAAATTATTTTGAATATGATCTTTAATTTATTAATTTGATTTAAATAAATTTTAAAAGAAAATTACATTGATATTATAATTAATTTACATAGAATAATTTATCAAAATTTTCAACTGCATCTAGATTCTGATAAAACATAAATCCATAAAACTAAAAAAGAGTTTGATGTTTAAATAGATGATTAAATTATTTATTATCTATTATATAAATTTAATTTCTAAATCAATTGTTTGGTACATTTGCAAGATATTCTATCAAATATTATGCATTGTCTTTATGCTTTCAATTATGCAATAATTTTTTTGATTAGTTTCATGCTTTATATTATGCACTAACTCTGTACATAAAGTTTATGCATTAAGTCTATGCATTAAATTATGTATCCATTTTATACATTAATTGTGAGCAATTATTCTATGCAATAACTATAAGTTTTAAATTATGCTTTAATTTCACAAATCACTTTAAGTTTATATATTATGTATCCTTTAATCCCTTATCTTTCGGTCTTTTTCAAATCTTCCCACATGTTTGGTTCTTGGCAAATGTGATTGTTTGACTCATAATCCTATTCATGCAAGGTTGCCCATTAAGTGAACATCCAATTCTATAAAGTGTATTTCCATTACAAAGTCATGAAATGATTATTTGCAAAAATGATTAATATATATATGACATTGGTTGAACTAAAAATCATTCTATTAGTATTTATATCAAGTCCATTTCCATAGCCATTGTGCATTAAATATGTTTGTTGCATTCATGCATTAAGTTTGTGTGCTATGCTTATGCAATATGTTAATGGACTAATTTTATGCATTGAGTATATGTATAACGTTTATGTAATAAGTATATGCATTAAATTTATCGATTTAAATTATGAATTTAGTTTAAAGCATTAAACTTATTTATTACTTCCATACATTAACTATATGCCTTAATTTCTAATTTAAGGTTATCCTAATTTCATGGATTGCATAAATTTTATGCTTTGAGTTTATGCATTAAGTTTATGCTTAATGCATATCATATTTTAATCTATATATGAACTTCGTGCATTAAATTTATGTTTTCACTTTATAGATTAAATTTATGCATTGAGTTTTTACATTAAGTTTTAGCATCAAGTTTTAAAATTAAGTTTATGGGTTGAATTATGTATTAAATTTCTGTATTAAAAGCCTTATGATTAAACATCATGATTAAATATCAAAATTATGTATTAAGTATATATTTTCAATTAATGTATCAAATTGATACATTAACTTATGAATTAACATATGAATTAACTTACATTGAAGTTCCCCACTCAAACCAAGGAATCTTGCCATCGAACGCCAATGTCCAGTTTTGTGACCTTAAGTACAGTCAACAAATCCATGGTTTTTTTAGACAATGATTAGAGTCGAGAAAGCTATCCAGTTGATTGCCCTTCAGATAGCTACGAAGAATCCATTAGTGACCAGGGCGACTTCACTTATTATCATGTATCCGTGCGCTCTTCAACTCACGAGGCTGGTAACCATGGAAAAAACCAAGGTCCCATCTAAAATGCTTGATACCATAACTTGCTCTTTCCTTGCTCTTTGCCTTCTGAAGAGCTCTACTTCTGTCTCGTACTTCAGCATAGGTGCAATAGCCCTTTTAAGCCTCATTTCATTTCCCTCTATCAAGTCTGCAGAAAAGATCTCTCTTGTTAGACTGAGCTCTGGCGGGCATTGAAATCTTCTCTGACAATGCTGCAAACTATCCATACCTTTCCACCTTGGAACTTTGAAAATTGTCTCTGCTCCCGTGCCTTTGTGGTGACCTGTATGTTAATGACCAAACGTCATATACATAGGAGTTTTACAATTTTTGCTATTAGAGCAACAATTCAATTCTCAAACGTATATATTGGTCTAACTAGGCATATTATTGTTTGCAAATTAATCACTGGTGATAGTGAAAATGAAAACATTTTTTAAAATATGAAGAAATTTGCATTGAAGAACCCTTCTTCTTGGATGAAATCATTGAAGGTAAAATAAGCACTAAGTAATGAGCCTGGGATTTTATTAGCTACCGACCAACTACAAATAACTATAAATTTAACTAAATTGTCAATGTAACCAACGTAAACAAATAAGTATAAATTTAATTATTTTAATACTATAATTATTGTTCAAATGCTTTTACATTTGTTCAAAGCGATAAAGGTTTAAAACTGTAAATTATTACGTAAAACATAAAAAGAACAATTAAATAGTAATAATTAAACGCATAATTGTTGTAAGTTAAATTTCATTTAGAAGGTATAAATATATATTTAAGCATTTTTGATGAAAAACCTTAATACCTAAATATTTAATTTAAATAAACATTTAATTTATATTTAAAATATTATTAATTTTTATAGTGTGTTACATTATAAACATATATCAACATTAATTTTGTATCTTTTTCCAACATATGATTTTGAATCATACAAAATTTAAAACATTGTTAATTTGAAGTTCAATAAAATAAATTGATGACAAGTTGTCACAATGTTTATTTATTTCTTAATCACGCATATAATTAATTTGCAACGGTCCATTATTTTAAAACCTTTATCATTATATTAGAAGAATAAAGCCTAATCAAATGTGAATTTATTTGTAATCAATGAATTGCTGAAGTTGATTTTTAAAAATAAAAAATAAAAAATCCAACAATCTATCTATTAAAAACGGATTCTTTTAAATGTCATAATGAGTATTATTTGTAAAAGTTAAGTCATTCTTATACGCTCTTTTTTGTAACATAAATTGATTCTAAAGGTATGAAGTTATATATCAATAAGTGTACAGATTTTACATGCTAAATTTAAGTTTAAAAAGTCATATTTAAAAACTTAAAAAAACTAAATATCCAATAAAAATTAAAATATCATAAGTATATATAAATCTTAAATTTGACACACTTTAAAAATGACTTTTACATCTTTTCTTATTTGGACACTTTTGAATAATTTTTTTTAGAATTTATTTATTTTCTAACACATATAAAAATCATGATTTAAAATATATTAATTTATAATAAAAACAAATATTGGTTTAACAATTAGTTTTACTGATTGATTAGCTATACATATTTAAATTCATATTATAACTAGCTATAAGTTCAATATTATGAAAAAAAATCAAAAATTAATTATATGATATAAATATCTCTTTCACAATTATAAAAATATTTAAGATAGTATAAAACTATTACATCTTTGTTCTAATAGATTAAGTTGGAATTAATTTAATTAATAAAAATATAATGTTTTACTGTCGAATATATTCATTCATTGTATTTTAGTGTCATATTCCAACATTTATTCATTATCAAATAAATTTTTTATTCAAATATAGGCAACTTTCCTTACTTTGATTCTAGATATTAAAAGAACAATAAATTTCTGGTTTTACGGAAAAAATGCAAAAAAATGTTAAAAAAACAAAAAAGTAATTGTAGTTTAATGTAAAAAAAGCAACAAGAAGAATAGAGATTTTCGAGGGAGAAAGCTTAGATACTTCCCAACCCCACTACTGTATACGGTAAATGGAATTTCCGGCGGGGAGAAAAACAGTGGATAATGCAACCCCAGGGAAGGCACGCAAGGGCCAATGGGAGCGGTGCCGCAATCAGGCGTGGGGGGGCTTTTATCTTGGCGACGCAACTGGGAGGCTTTTCATCCAGGGTCTGTGAGTCGGGGCGAATAAGCGATCACAAGCGGGCAGCAGCGCGTCTCCTCCACTCGCGTTGCAGCGCAAGATATCCTCTCCGGCCATAGCTGCACCCCGCCCTCACCCTCAAAACATCTACACATCTCCAACAGGCTCCAGCGCCAGGCCAACCGATCGAGAGCAGGAGCACGAGTCCAGCAGCTGTGCCAAGCAGACCGGTTGCAGCCATGGCTCAAGCGTTGAGGACCGCCAGCATTGCGACGTCGTTCTGCGGAGCGAGCGAGTTCGTCGGCTCCGTCGAGCGACTGGGAGCCCAGAATGGCGCCCGCGTGGTGTGCAGGTTTGCTGCTGGTACCAAGAAGGTGAAGCAAGCTGCCAAGACCGTGCAGAAGAAGTTCTCCGGAGGTGGCGCGGATAGGCCATTGTGGTTCCCAGGTGCCAAGGCGCCCGAGTGGTTGGATGGGTCCCTCCCCGGAGACTATGGATTCGACCCCTTGTCGTTGGGCAAGAGTCCCGAGTACTTGCAGATGGAGTTGGACTCGTTGAACCAGAACTTGGCGAAGAACGAGGCCGGAGATGTGATCGGAAGCCGGTTGAACAAGAAGGCGGACATCAACCCGACGCCGTTCCAGCCCTACAGCGAGGTGTTTGGACTCCAGAGGTTCAGGGAATGCGAGCTGATCCACGGGCGATGGGCGATGTTGGCTATCTTGGGAGCTTTGTCAGTGGAGGCTTTGACCGGCGTGACATGGCAAGATGCCGGAAAGGTGTGATTTTCTGAATCTTAGACTCAGCAGCATGTTTTGTTAGGAATGTGGACATAGCCAGTGCTTGTATGTTGACGAGTTGAATGTTCGGAACTTCTCTCTGGGTTTATGGAGAAATGCAGCCTCGTGCTCGCCAGCCTTATCGATACTCTGTAAATCGTTGATTCCTTGAGCATCTGAGGGGGACGGGCATCGATGTAGGGAATCTTTCCATATTTTTCGATATGACGATTTGCTAAATGAATCGATTGATATATCGATGGGACATGTTTCCGCTACATCATTATCTGACTAACAAAGTGACTAATTTGTTGATGTGATGGCAATGCGTGCAGGTTGAGTTGGTGGATGGTGCGTCGTACTTCGGCCTGCCCCTGCCCTTCAGCATCAACAGCTTGGTGTACATCGAGGCCCTGTTGGTGGGAGGCATCGAGTTCTACAGGAACTCGGAGTTGGACCCCGAGAGGCGTCTGTACCCCGGCGGCAAGTTCTTCGACCCATTGAAGTTGGCCGACGACCCCGAGAAGAAGGAGGTCTTGAAATTAGCCGAAATTAAGCACGCTAGGTTGGCCATGGTTGCCGCTCTCGGCTTCGCCGTCCAGGCTGCTGCCACAGGAAAGGGACCCCTCGACAACTGGGCCACCCACCTTGCCGATCCCCTGCACACCACCATCTTCGACACCTTCTCGAAGTGATTTGTTTAGTTGAATTTTGTAGCCGGAACGTCAAACCTGTCAAGTTTTTTTCTGTAAGCACGCAATGTAATATTACACAATTTTCACCGACTATCTTGCATTGCCAGAGAATGTGGATTGCATGGGGCTGGGCATCGCTTAGCTAACTGCATCGGGACTGATGGTGTGCTTCCATCTTATCTCTGATCCTATGCAGACCGATTGTTCTTTGGTCGTATTTTATGCCAAGGTCTTCGCATTTTGTTTTATTGAAGGCAAGTTACTCCACAGTATGATGCCCTAATCAACTTTATCAGTGCATAGTCAAACTTCGATCTAAGGCTTCATCGTCCACCTCTGGTCTTCTTTCTGATAGAGTCTACGCGAATCAGGATTGCAACTACTTTAAAAGTTAATGTTTGAACATCGTTTGAAATTGCACATTTCTGACATTTTCTAGCCACGTCATGGAAATCCCTGCCTCCGAAAATTAACTGTATGGATCGTTTTCTTCTTCTCAACTTTAGGTCGCTGAAATCTGAGGAACACATATCTCCACTTGAACATCGTAGGAAACTCATCTGAGTATGCGCGACACTGTAAATAACAAAACATCTCGATGAAATTCCCCAATACATCTTTCTTCGAGGGTCAGTGCCCTAACGCATTGTGTCTCATTTTCAGAAAACTCATTTTCAGAATCACTTCTGGTACAGTTTCATCAGTCCCACAAATTTCCGGATGTGTACTCCTCTTATCAGGAAGTATCATATAGATTAAGTTACAAAGCATGGCAACATGGGAATGACGACAAGGGATTCCTCTCACGAGTAGAGATGTAAATTAGTTTAGACACGTTCAATATTTATCACCTTCCTCGCATAGTCCACGATTTTCAATTGCTTTATAGCAGAAGGCAAGGCATCCAGCAGATGCGGTGAACTTCCTTTCTCGTTAGAAGGGTTGTGACGTTTCTTCTCTCAGAGATTATTGGAATTGGATTTGGTGAAACTGCAGGGTGGAAAGTGAACACAAGGTGTTCGAAGTTGTCCTAATTCATGTGGCAGAGAGGCTACTCCAGCAATACACTTAATTTGATTTCAGCAGACACTTCCAAAACTGAAAATTCAACCAGCTTTTATCCACACCTCCCCGTCTCAACGTAGACAATCGAACACACAATCCAAAGAAGTCGGCTTCACTAAAACTAATTCGAGAACTAAAGACTGCACAACCATGTTACTGTAGCAGAATATTCACAAAATGAGCACGGAAAGAGTATTTAAGATAGGAAGTCCGGCAATCTACTCATTCCTGAGGAAGATGCCCAGCCCCATGCAATCCACATTCTCTGGCAATGCAAGATAGTCGGTGAAAATTGTGTAATATTACATTGCGTGCTTACAGAAAAAAACTTGACAGGTTTGACGTTCCGGCTACAAAATTCAACTAAACAAATCACTTCGAGAAGGTGTCGAAGATGGTGGTGTGCAGGGGATCGGCAAGGTGGGTGGCCCAGTTGTCGAGGGGTCCCTTTCCTGTGGCAGCAGCCTGGACGGCGAAGCCGAGAGCGGCAACCATGGCCAACC
Source organism: Ceratodon purpureus (assembly GCA_014871385.1). Classification (NCBI taxonomy): domain Eukaryota; kingdom Viridiplantae; phylum Streptophyta; class Bryopsida; order Pseudoditrichales; family Ditrichaceae; genus Ceratodon; species Ceratodon purpureus. The sequence continues at coordinate 26,646,424 of CM026421.1, forward strand.
TAGCGTGCTTAATTTCGGCTAATTTCAAGACCTCCTTCTTCTCGGGGTCGTCGGCCAACTTCAATGGGTCGAAGAACTTGCCGCCGGGGTACAGACGCCTCTCGGGGTCCAACTCCGAGTTCCTGTAGAACTCGATGCCTCCCACCAACAGGGCCTCGATGTACACCAAGCTGTTGATGCTGAAGGGCAGGGGCAGGCCGAAGTACGACGCACCATCCACCAACTCAACCTGCACGCATTGCCATCACATCAACAAATTAGTCACCCTGCATGTGTATTCTTAAAGACTCCTCAGTGATCTTCCCAGGGTATGTTTTACCCCACCCCTCAGACCATCAGACGTATATCCACATAAAAGTATCGTCTAATCAAAACATCCCGCTTCCATCGCAACACCCAGACAAACGTGGCACGGAAGAGGCAGTGACTTGCCACACAAATAACTAGCCTTTCAATTCACTAACGGCTCATTCCCACAAAGAACCTAAGAGAACCATATGTGACGCCTGCTGATCATCGAGTGAACATTCTTGATGATGGAAGGCCAATTCCAAAAATTAAGAAATCAAAGAACACATACCTTTCCGGCATCTTGCCATGTCACGCCGGTCAAAGCCTCCACTGACAAAGCTCCCAAGATAGCCAACATCGCCCATCGCCCGTGGATCAGCTCGCATTCCCTGAACCTCTGGAGTCCGAACACCTCGCTGTAGGGCTGAAACGGCGTCGGGTTGATGTCCGCCTTCTTGTTCAACCGGCTTCCGATCACATCTCCGGCCTCGTTCTTCGCCAAGTTCTGGTTCAACGAGTCCAACTCCATCTGCAAGTACTCGGGGCTCTTGCCCAACGACAAGGGGTCGAATCCATAGTCTCCGGGGAGGGACCCATCCAACCACTCAGGCGCCTTGGCACCTGGGAACCACAACGGCCTGTCCGCGCCACCTCCGGAGAACTTCTTCTGCACGGTCTTGGCAGCCTGCTTCACCTTCTTGGTACCAGCAGCAAACCTGCACACCACGCGGGCGCCATTCTGAGCTCCCAGTCGCTCGACGGAGCCGACGAACTCGCTCGCTCCGCAGAACGACGTCGCAATGCTGGCGCTCCTCAAAGCTTGAGCCATGGCTCCTGGCTGCTCAGAGCTCAATCTGAACCCGCTGCTTCTAACAGCCACTGCAAATAATGCGAGGGGATGGGTCCGACACTCAGCTGTCCTGCCCTTCCGATCGTGTCTGGCATATGTTTTGAGGGTGAGGACACTGGGCAGGATGAAGTTGTGGCCGTATGGATATCTGGCGCTTCCACGCGAGTGGAGGAGACGCGCCTGTGCCCTCAAACAATCCCCCATCCGCCAAGACGAACAGACTCGGGATGTAAAGCCATTGGCTGGCCAAGATAAAGCTCAGGATCCTCGATCGCGGCAAGCTTCTCATTGGGCGATCCCCGCATGCCCCCTGGCCGCATTATCCACTATATTTTTCACCTCAGGATAAACGACCCATTCCGCTTGCGAGATTTTCATGTACCCTGATTCCACCATTCCAGATTTTTTGATTCGGTTTCTGCGAGTTCTCATTCACTGAGATAATTTGCGTGTAATGGTACTCATATTATAATTATATTACAATAAAATGAGACACCCTGCTTGCTTTTAGGTAGCAAAGGCAGCTTTGGAGCTCTAGATGCTGGAAAACACGCTACTTGTCTAGCTTGTTCTTCTTTAGAAATGTGGGTGGAGACGTGATGCTCTAATGAGAACCATGTCCGTCCTGTTAGGAGTCGAAATGAGCAACGTCGCGTACGTCTCCATAGTGGAACTCAATGTCTTGCAACATTGGTCTGCTTCGAGATCGTAAGGAGTAGTGGTAGGTGGTGAGAACTGACATCTTCAAAATAGTTTTGAACCCTTGAAGAGCATTTTCCCAGCACAGAGTGTGGAAGATATACGCACATGACCTTTTTTGGAAGGCTCATGTTGTATCATGGATCTTGATCTAGGTGATGAAGGTATCCCCGTTGTTAGCACTGCACGTTGCACCCACGCTCCTTCAGATGCCCTGAAGTTTAATGGTGCTGAGTCTTCCTTCTCTGATGAACAGTGGTCAAGAAAGCCTCGCTCCTTGGAGCAGAAATTGCAAGTAGAACGTTGTCGTTCATCATCCTTGATGATCATGTTATTGTGAACCAAGAGGGCCTCCGTAGGTTGACAACACTAGCTCCTCTGAACGTTTTGTTCTCGATCATTTCCAGAGGGTTGCAGACAGAAAGCTTGGTGGGAGAACAAGAAGCAACTGGATACAGGTTCACTTCTTCCAGTTTTGACAAAAACTTGTGGACAAAGTACACGAGATTTCTCTGGTCCATCCTCTTCCTGACCTCTCTTCCTGTCCCATGGAGGAAAATATTGCACATAGGGAAGTTCCTGTCATTTACGCAAAACTCGTGCTCAACAACAAAAAGCTGTCCACTAATCGAGTAAGACGTAGTGCCTGTTTCTGGCAACGAATCGCAGTAGGTTTGGGGGACCATTCCACTTTCATAAAAGGTTGTCACCTCGCAATTCGCAGGTATGACGGTGCTTCGATGATAGTCGATAACAAACTTGTTAAGCTTCTTCCGGTAGATTTTATTCCTGCTGTCATCACTGTATCGGAACGCCTCTGTTGCACTAGATAGTATACCAATGCATTCCAGGCGCACAGACTGTGGGAAAACGTTGAAGAAATACTTAATGCAGATGATCATCCACTCCCTCACAAACTTCCACACTTGATTTGCAAAATAGTTCAGAATATCCAGTAGAACCACAAACCCACTAAACACAGCTGATTCAAACCCTAAGTTCCTCGCCTGCAACATCAAGGGGCCAATGCTAAGTATGCGGAGGAAGTTCTGATTCAACACATCTGTGGAGCTTTGGTCAATAATGCAGGTGTAGTCTCTTATGCAGAAATACCCTCCATCCACTATGTGGTCAATACACTCTTGAGTGGATTTTGCTCGGAAGTAGTAACAATTTCTCGCCAAGTAGGCCTTCTCAGAGACGGTCGGATACTGCTTCTTCCTATAATATAACCACAGCTGCAGCACATTATAAGGCTGAGTATCGAGGAGAAGATCGTACTTAACTCCATCAATCTTAAAGTTCAGATTCTCAAAAAGCTTTGAGAAGTCGTAGGTTCGAGTCAAAAATTCCTCCAACTCGGTTTCATCAACCTGGTTTAATCCGTCGACTTCATTCATGCTGTTGGTCATTAGTAAAACCGTCCTGGTTTTAGGAATGGTAGTCCGGAGTCCGTCATTCCACAAACTGGATGTGAAGGCATACGGCAACTTGAAAAACTTGGCTACCCGGACAAATTGCCACACAGCATAGCCGGCTTGTACCCAGTTGATAATGGAAAGCACGCGGTCGCTCAATAGGGTCATTTCAGAATCCTCTTTTCTTGGTCTCAATCAAGGACTAATTAGAAGCTCTTCTCTGTGCACCTCGGTGATGATCAAGAATCACTACTGATGCAAATATTGGACAAAAGGGAGCCATCAGTCTGTCACTGCCGTTTGCCCTCACTATATTTCTCTTGCCCTACGACCTCCGCGTCCTTCAAAATCGCACGTCCTTCAAAATCGCACGTCCTTCAAAATCGCACACGTGCTAGTTCGTAACGCAACCATTCAACACATGCTCCAAAGACCGCAGCTTACACCACGTAAAGCTTTAATTGCCCATGTAAGTTCTCTCTCAATTCAATTGAAACATATCTCACACCGACACACTTTTCAAATGCGCCACACCTCGAACCTCTAAATTATCTCCTGCCCTGCGTCTCTTGTGCTAATGCTATTAAGTGAGAACAGCTGTTGGGGTGCCGTGTGAGGTAAACACAATCGATGGTCAAAAGCATTAATTACGTTTACCGTTTGGCCTCCAGCTGCAGGGACGTCCGAATTACCACCGAAGGCTCAAACTCCCTCTCCTACTCCCATTCTCGTTTACCGTTCTCCTGTACGCGCGGCTTCCTTTCCCAATATTGCTGCAGAACTATCCAACATAGAAGACACTCGAATTTGTGCAATTTATGAACACTGAGTACATCCAGACCAAAACATAAACATCACAAGCTTCGATCGAAGAGACAAGTAACACAGCTATAGCCAACATTTATTCTGCTTCTGCTCGGACTGGAATCTCCACGCGTCGAGGCACACTGCTCCACCGAACAGTACACCTCTAGCTTTACAGTATAATACAATGGATGGAGTAAAACTGAAGAAAACGCTGCTACTTTAAAGGTCTGTTCTGCATGTAAGGTGAGGCCAACCAACCAAGCTACCACAACAAGCATCACATTCGAACGAAAATCTCCATCATCGCACACAAAGCTCACCATAGTACCACACGAGCATCACATACACAAGTTAGATTGCAAAAGAAGAATGAACACAAAACCTGGAAAGATTCAACACTGACTCGGCCTGCACAGATCTTTGTCTACAGTCACTTAACTCTCAGATCTGCATGCCAAACCCTCCAGAAAACTTCCACCAAATGATGATCATCATGATGGAAAAATGTAGACCAGATTAACTTAATCCGATGCCACATTCGCAAGCATCGGCTCCGTCTCATCAAATGCTAATAATCTCACACATCGACATGCATGGTGCTTTGAAACTGAACCATGCACTTATCGCGACAATGTCACCTTCCCCTAGATTTCAGAATGTCAATACCCAAATCTCGTTGATAACAGCGGGTTTAGGTCCAGTAACGCTTTTAGGTGTCATAAACAGGGATCCCAACAGAGTACATCCAGTATCCATTCCGTAGATGACTCAGGCTCATTCGTTCAACATTCTTGTATGCCCTAAACCGTTACTACATCTAAAAGTAACACTACGTTCAAGACCGTTACTGTTTCACAAAGGCGTGACTTCACCCATAACCGCACGTAATTCTTGTTTTCTGTAGATTATAGAGGTGTAAATAGGCGTTATTGGTAGATGACTGAGGTGTTTAGTGTGGTGACGGGTTTTTGGGTATGGGTTTCTGACGCTTGTGTTGAAGTGGAGAGCAGCCGGTTTTTCGTGTTTTTCTGCTGGATTTGATAATGAGTGCAGCGATGGCGGGCGGTACCAAGCTGCTGGCGCTGCTGCTGCTGCTTCACATCGCAGTATTGAGCAGCGGGGTGCAGCTGGAGGATCTAGAGGAGGCTGCTGACCTGGGATCAGTTGTGGAGCTCACCGGTGAGTCGATTGAGACCACTATCAGCAAACACGACTATATTTTGGTCGATTTCTATGCTCCTTGGTGCAAGTTTTGTCAAAGCTTGTCTCCTCAGGTGCTCTTCCTCACCTTAGTCTTGTGGGTATTTTTTCAGGATTTTGTTGACTGGTTGCAGTTGGGTTTGTTGATTTTATTTGAATTTAGGTCTTAGTTGTGTGTTCAATGGTGTGCTTGATTGAGTCGGTTTTTTGATTGATTGAAGCGGGTTTTTATGTGTACTTTGTTTGATGTTTGATATGTGTTCGGGCAGGAGTTTCTAATCAAGGAGAGATGGTTTTTATGTGCAGTTGGACCAGGCAGCTCCCTTGCTAGCTGATGGTGAACCACCGATTGTGGTGGCGAAGATCAACGCTGACAAGTATAGAAGTGCGGTTGAAAAATACGACATAAGGTGCACATCTATACTCATTTTGTAGAACAGGGATGAAATCGTATTCTAAATTTTTCTAGGGCTGTTGAAGGCGGCATGTTTGTTAGATTTCTAGCTTGGCATTTTCAATGTGCTATCATGTTTATCTAGTTTAATTTTGCTTGTTTTTAATCTCGTTGACATATCTTCCACTAGAGAAATCCACTGTGAATAATTTTGTGCGATGCACATCGCTGTGATGCTTTGTTAAGTTCTCAGATGCTGCTTTATTGATGGTTTTGGATTAGAGATGTTGGAAAGTTCATCGGACCTACGTAGTCACTCTGTTGTATTTGATCCAATGTGTGCCCAGTGTCTACCCGACGCTGAAGTTTTTCGCCAATGGATATCCTACAGATTACGACGGTCCTCACAGCGCACATGCCTTGGTCACGCATGTCAGACGCCTAACAGCTCCGGCTATTGTGGTCTACACATCTGAGTCTCGGTTCCGAGACTTCCTAGACACACATGGTTCGGAGTTGCCCATCTTTGTAGGGTTTGGTCTGGAAGCATCTGTGTTGGAAAAGCTGGCACACAAGTATAGAAATAAGGCGTGGTTTGCTGTGTTGGGAGAATACTCTGAGAAGGCTCACGAGAACTTCCAGTTTGATGAAAGACATGCACTAGTAGTGCTACGTGGAGTAAATGAAGTCCAAGATGTTTTTTATGGTCCTTTTGAAGGTAATATCATGCAGAGGATTTGGTAATGATTGCGGAAGAAGCATTTTGAAACTCATTCTTTAAGGTTCCATAGCGACTGAAGTAGTGAGGAGATGTACTGAGATGGTACGATGCACAAAAATCTCTGTATTTTCTTCTACTCTTATCTAACCTACTCACTTTCTGCTGCTCCTGTCCGTTTTCTCTCAGGCCCGGATCTGGCCAACTTTGTGAAGCGGAACTTGCCGGCATTGGTGACACCGGTGAATTTTGACAGCTTGAAGTTTCTGACAGAGGATGGTCGCCCAAACGTCGTTACCGTCCTCGACAGTAACTCCTCAGTCGAGGCTGATGCGTTCATCAAAAAGATGAGAGTAGCTGCTAAAGAGAATCGGGATTTCATTTTCTCAAGCATCGTTGCCTCCGAATGGCCAAAATTCGTGCGCCCATTTGCTCTAGGCAGAAAACCTGTGCTGCCTACCGTGATCATCTGGAATAAAAAGCTTTATGCTAAAGTAAGTCATCTTGAACGTTGAACGCAGCTACTGTCGAAGCATGTCACTCCCAGTTGATATTGCAATATAACTTTGAAACACTAAAACCTTTACATCTCTGTAGAAAATTTCATAATTTTTCCCTTCTGTAGATTAAGAGAACAAAACAGGGGTCCAACCACTGTTCTTCTTGTACTTTGAACCTAGAAGTTTTTCTTAATACCGTTCTATTAAAGTGTTCTTGAGTTCTGACGTTCATCTTATTTTCAGAATGACAAAGTGGATGCTTTTGTTGGAGACAAAATGGAGTCAAGCCTTTCAGAGCTGCTACAAGGGTATAGAGAAAACACAATCAAGCTCCACGAAGTGAAGGCTCCCACCTTTTATGAAAAGGCAACAGAGAACACCACTCAGATGTTACAAGCTATTGCTTTGTTGGTTGTATTGTTTTTCCAGTGGTTCAGAAAGAACAAGGAACACGCAGCTGCTCTCCGAGAGGAGACTCCAGCTCGTGCAGAGCCAAATGCACCAGCACCAGGTTTTGTTGATGCGTCAAGCGCTGACTCACACAAGGAAGACTAGAACTTAGGGCTTCATCCATTTTGAGTGTAGTGAGTTTTTGTGCCTGCAAACAGCGTCAGTGAACGAGGTTGGGAGGAACTGTTTTCAAGGCCATAGAAAGGTCTAATTGGTACGTGATTGTAGCCCCTCCAAACCGTTGCTGATGTGAAGGAAATATCAGGGAAGGTTTACGACTTAGTGATGTGCAGTGTCTCTAGCCAGTCCACAAGTCATTACTTACAGTTAACTGTGTATAATCGTGCAGATTAATCTGCTGTTGAAATCATCTTTCTCAACTTACCTTACATCATCGCCGAGCTTTTGCATGGACTCAGCACTTAATTGATGAACTCTCAGTCAGGGGCTAGAGAAACAGCTGAAGGGCTAGATTTTGAATCACAGTTTACCGAAAATTTCTCACCCTGTATTTTTCATTTTAATTCCATTTTTATGAGGTAAACCAGATGGGATACCCTTGATCTTGTTGAATCCTAGCATGGTTGTACTAAGAACAGAAAGCGTCACTAGAAGAAAACGAACGCAAAAGTACAGCACGAGTTCAAATCAATTTGAATTGTTCTACTTCTGTAAGCTTGAAATTTGCAATACTTGGTTTTTTATTGCTTTGGGTTGCTAGGGGCAATCTCAGCTTCTGGTAATGACAAAACTTCTCCAATCCTAGGCTTCTGGAGAGATTCATATTGTGCTTCTTTTTGTTTTCTCTCAAGCTTCGATGGTGCTACCAAGCCAAGCTCTGACAATACCACTGAGTTACTTCTGGCTCTAGTAGCGTGACTACCTCTGGATCTGTTAGACCAGGGTACGGATATATAAACCAGGGACACACTCTGCACCATTTGTAACCTTAATTCTGTGAGGGCTCTCCACCTCTCTCGGAGCTCTCTTCCATTCACAATAGTAGTCAAGTTCTTTTGACATCCAAATACAGTAAATCCCACGTAACCTCGGTTGTGCGTGGTTTTATACCCCCAACTTCGGGTTTAATGAAAACTTAAGGATACTTCACACTAGAATCGACCAAGAAAATCCATTTACTTCCTTCATCATGGATAAAATGGAAAAAATGATGTGGTAAAATGTTTCTATTGGAAGTAGTAGATGAAGTTGAAAATGGATACAGATAAAGTGGCTTACAAACATGGATCAAGTCATACACTAAAATACTAGAATTTGATCCAAAGTCCATGAATTTTGTTCACTCATGTTATTTTTGTCGAAATGTTTGTAGTAACAAGTTTGATTCATTTCTTTTCAATATGTCCTATTTCACACATTCAAAATGAGATAAAACAGAAATGGTACAAGGAGGAGTAATTTTTATGAATACTTTGGACAACAAAAAACTAGTTGAAATGATCAATGGAGGTAAATTTGAGTACCCGGAATTTTTATCTTTGGTGAGAAGATTAGTCAACCCTGATCTTTTAAGGATTAAGCAGACGATTGGAGCAATTATTGACGATGAATTGGATCTTTGGAAGTTTCAGATATGTATTAAGTGTCAGAGGAAATCTTTGAACAGAAAACTGATTTCAGTTGGGGTACATAACTTACTGCAGGGGATGGGTTTGTTGCAACAGTTCTGATGAAGCAGCTCTAGGGGCCAATTTAGACAAGGAAGACAAGGCCAATCTTTTTGGAGGCCTAAATATCCTTCTCTATATTTCTTCGCCGGCCTGCTCTACTCGGGCCTGGTTAGCAAAGGCGTACTTTCTTTTCTCAATGGAATTTTCACCATTTGACTCAAAATAAATAATATATATATCCTTCTTTTTGTTTTCGGGGGCTATCATTCTGCTTGTCCTTTCATTAGCTATTAACCCCTAAAGCATCAACTCAACAATTTTGGTATGATTTTGGGTCCGGTCAGGCTCCCTATGAGTCAAATTTTACCGGATGTGGTTGTGACTTTGGTACAATATGGGAAATTATCATATCTTTCTAACAAGACCAAATTTTACTTTCATCGAGCCCGTAGTTAAGAAATAATTCGTGTTTAAAGATCAAAATTCAATTCAGGGCAGCTCGGGCAGGTTTGGTGTGGTGTACCAAATCTATGACACTCTACAGTGACTTCCAAATGATCCTTTCTGAAATCGTTTCACAATTTTTTTTAAAACTTGATTTTGAGAAATCCAACCGTAGGATCTTGTTTAGAGCCATCCAATTAGTCTACGAACAAAGTTTTATAAAGTTTGATTGTACGGATCTTGAGATATATTCAGTCAAAGTTCCAAGTTTTATAAAACTTGTGAAACAGATCTACAGCGATTGGGTCACCTTCGTCACCCATTTTTCCTTCACCATTTTCTCCTCCTAAATCACTGTAAAATTCATATCTATTTCACTCTCCGAAAGGTGGCTGTCCCTGCTAGGCAGTACCCAAAAAAACTTTTCTCTCAAGTTCAAACCTTATGATCTTCCAAACGGCGAGGAGTTACAATCTATAATTTTTTGTACACATACATGTACAAGTTAGGAACTAGATCCTACGGTTAGTTTCTTTGAAATACGTTTGAATTTGCATAATTCTGCCTTGAACTAAAATAGGGCAGAATTGAGGCAGAATTTGGGATTTTATGGCCAAATGCTTTAGGGGTTAATATCTCGATAGGGCTTTGAGAGCATCATTAATCAAGCTGCAAATTAAGGGCTAGTTCACACTATGCCCAAGTTGAGAGGATGACCGTCACTTTTTTTACCAAACTCAGGTAGAGAAACCAAAAACCTTGAAAATAAGGTGATTTGTCCACAAAGGACGGAGATAAAAATTCTCTGAAATTTTTTTGAAATGAAGAAGAAGAAAAGATGAAGGATATACCTTGTTTAGTATTTTTATTCTTTGTGAATAATTGTCTATAATTTCTAAAAGTGGGGAGTTTGTCAAACCTTTTCCTTGTATACTAGACTCTTCCTGAATCAAACGTGATGGTGTTCTAAAACCATTAACTAATATTATAGAAAAATCGACATAAGACTACTAAAAAACCACAACTTAACATTATCTGGCAAAACTTGGTTGGTCCACGAAAACTTGGTTGGTCATGCAGAAATTATTTATTTTTTGTTTACCACGTCCCGATTTTACAGCAACCTTATTACACGCCTTGAGGGTATTCATGGTTTTTGATTTCTTTATCTTATGTGAAGAGGTAGAGCGCAATGAAAAAAAAGTTTGGCCTCTTTACGAAAGTTTGGATCGAGCATTTTACTCGACCCAAATTATTGCATGAGAGGTCGTTGGCTTGGCACCATAACTTCATACGAGTGATGCCACCTAGGCTTTTTTCGAAGCGACGTTTTTTAGACTTTGGCCTTTAGAGTGAAGGCCCACAAGTCGGACTTTGGACATTCCAGCATTTTCATTGGTCCAAAGCAACGGCCTTTCAAAGTCTGGACATAGTCTGAATTGGCTCTAAGACTTCCATACGTCGATAGCAAGTTCCTTCACCTTTGAACAAAAATTATTATTTGAAAAACTAAAATTCATCTCCTCAAAATTGATTTTATTTATTTATTTATTTTTTAAAATCACTTGAAATAACCTCATATGTCTTAATTTAGACAAATATCACTAAAAATATTTTTTTGTATTTTCATTTTTAATCTTCAAAATTTTCAACTTTATTTATTTGTTTGTTTTTTTTTTTTTTTTTTTTTTTAATAATCTCATTTATAAACAAACGTGCTATTGATATATGATATGTAAAAACTAAATATGAAATGGCCATTATTTAAGATTTTGGTTACCATTTCAAGTGAAGGTAAAGGGAATCCAATACATAAGCATATGAGGGCCCACCAAAAGCTTTGGAAAAGAAGAAGATAAATTATAGTCACAAATACCTAGTAATTAAACCCTAAAGGACTAATGGACCAAAACTTACTATAACTTATGATTGCAATAAAAAAAATCTTAGTTTGAATTTTTTAGTGAAGGTGAATATTTGTAAGACCTTTAAAATAAAACAATTATCATCAAATTTTGATATATATTGAGAAAGTTATGAGGTTTTTGAGATTTCGTCCCAAATCAAGACAACAATGTTAGGGTTAAGAAAAATCTCAAATCCTTTTTTAATCTAAAAAATAAATATAATCGTATCGTGTAGGTTTTTATGAATTTAGGAAGCTTTGATTCATTGCATTCTGACAAGTTAAGCAAATGATACAAAAAGCCATGTTTTGTGGAAAATTCCCGAAATTCTAACAAAAAAATATTTTTAAGTCTCATTTTGAATTCAATTTTAAAAATTTACAAATTAAAAAACTATGAAAGGTTAAAATAGCTTCTTACAACACTCTCATAGCTAGGATTGACATTATTGTATTTTATGTCAAAAAAAGTAGTGATATTGGTTTTATTATCATATAATGTTTCTATTCACTTTATATTTTTGTGAAAGGCAAGTATTGAAGTTTTTTAAGTAAATTATTTTTTGGGTGAATCTTCAAATCATTCATCTATTAGAATACCAATTTTTCTAATTGAATGCTCGAAGCCATATTATTTGAAAATTAAAGATCTTTAGCATGAATTTTAAAAAATCTTTTTTTGGTATTTAGGGACTATGAGCTTGCAATTCGTTTTGATTCTAACCCTACATTTTGGAGAGGAAGCTTTTGCTATGGAGGTAATAAAATGACAATTTTGAGAAGAAAAAAAATCTTAATCCTTTAGAGATTAACCTCTAAAGGACAAATAGCCCACTAGGGGCTATTTTAGAATTTGGGCAAGTACATGTAACTTCAATTTAAGTTGGGATTTTTTAAAACTTTTTGTGAATGATTGCCGTAGCAAGGACTTCAAGGAAATCTATTTCTTTTTTCAATTTGACATTTAAAAAAATTGTTATGGTACCTGAAGTCGAATTTGGTGCTTAGCGGGCAGTTCAAGCAATCATGCTAAATATATCTATTACCTATGAGATTTTTTCAATAAATATTTCATCTTGTCATCTTTGAGATTTCTCAAAGAAAAAAATCTTTTAGTACAAAAGGTTCACTCCACAAAAGATCAAAGTTTTATCACTGTTTCAGGCAATGTACTAAAAAAACTTCTTCTTTCCTTCATAAAAGTTAGAAATTTTATTTTTCTTAGGTTTTTTCTCTTTTTCACTTAAATTATCGACATCAATCTTAACTTTGATCGTTTGGATTGGGACTTGACAAAATAATGGAATTTCTACGAAAGAAATAAGATTTAGCATTTTTTTGCATTCAACTCAATAAAAATATCGTTTTTAACATGCAGCTACACTTGCTTTTTAGTTGTAATTTTTTATATGCAATTATCTAACTTAGTTTTCTTTGTCATGCACCAAAAACCCCAAAATCCATAATGCAAAAAACCTAAGAGTATGACGACTTAGTAAAAAATCGTGTCAAAAAAGTTTGTTTTCAAATTTCAAATGATATAATCTTCTAATCTCTACAGTCGATTATGATAATGTTTATTGAGCTATTTACTACAAAAATATAATTGAAGATCATACGGTTAGATTTCAAAAATAATGATTTTTTAGTCATTCATGCTCTTTTACTTTGGAAATGGCAGTTTTGAAGCGTGTTTTGATGAAACATAGTCATAGAACTTTAGAGGTTAATAACAAAAATTTAACTAACTCAATAACAACTAATTGGTATAAGACTACCTTTTCTCCAATCTAGTTTATCTCCAAGCCATAAGCTCACTATTAGTTGGAAAAGGCGTTTATTTTATATAATTAGTCTGAATTTAAAATTGATGGATTGGTTTTAGCAAATGTGGAAAATGTAATGGCTTGGACACAATTAAATGAGCAATTATAGGAAAAAAAACATTGTGCCAACCAACAACCGAAAAGCTTTGAAATTTCTATTTCACACATTAGGATTGTTTGACAATGATGTAATAAAGACATAGTATTAGACTTTTGTCCAATCAAATGCAAGTTTGTAGTTTAATAGTGACATATTGGGCTTTGCACATTTACAAAGTATGCCTTGTAGAGGAAGAATTTTGTTGTGGTTTGTAATGGGAATCCCCAAACACTATTTCAATTGAATTGGTTACGAGTGTGGATCAAGGTGTCAAATAGCACATATGTCGGTTCCGCATCACTTTTTGTATTAGATTGATGATGCATTACCTTGATGAATTGACCCAACAATGTCTACAAAAATGGCCTTCCAAAATAATATCACCATTTTTATTTGTTGTCGTAATACACATAAAGTAGCCATTATACTTTTCGTTGAAATTAAAATCAATTTTTTTGTATTGCAAACATTTTGACACAAAGAGAAGTCAAAGTTTGTTGACATTTTTTGGATGGCACGAATAATACCGATATCTTTTATTTCAACTTTTATGATCTTTAATTGGCCTAAACCTCGAGAAGAAGCATTGTTTGTTTTTGTATTGTTTCATTTTTATTTGCTTAAAATGTCAAAGACTGAGATTAAATAACAATATTATAATGGAGATATTTGTATAACTACTGAAAAAAATATATTTTGTTGGAGACAAGAACATTACAAATGTATGACTTTCTTTCAATATTTAATAAATTTTGATTTTTTTGGTTGAAAATAAGGACAACTAACAAGACTTATTAGGCATTTAACGTATTACGGATAAGACATTAAATCTAGAAAAGTGTGAAATTCTTTGCAATAATTGATTTTTTGTAGATCATGTGTTGCAAGAAACAAACAACAATAAAAAATTTCATAAAAAATTAAAAAATTAAATTTTTTACAAAACAAAAAGTGAATAAATAAAATAAATTTGAAAGTCTTCCCTACGCAAATGGCCAGATGACATTGTAGGTAGCCCATTCACAAAATGTAAGTTTTTTAATCATTACTTTTGAATTCGTCTTTTTTGAATTCAAATAATTAAATCTTAAAAAAAAAATGATCACATAACTTTCTATTAAATTAACATATTGAAAATTTATCAATTCTAATTTATTTTAAAATGATTATGCAATGTCTATTTAAAAACAAAACAAATAAACTTTTAGAAGTCTTTAGACTTCTTAAATAATATAAACAACATAAAGTATTATATAATGATAAATCACATTCAAGTCATATTTGAAGTCTACAAAAGAAGTCATGAGAAGGCGTTTCCTAAAAAAGAAGACTTGAGTACTATCGATAATGCTTAAATTAAAATTATTTATATATTTAAACTTTACAAGTATGAGGTCATATATTTTTCATGTCAATGTATGTTAAACCGTTATTAACATTTAATTAGAAAGTATTATCTCAAAAAACTTTAATTTACAATATTTCTATAAATATGTGAAGTGTATGATAAATCCTTAGTAAGCACATCGCTTCGTGCCTTGATATGGAACGGATAAAAACGCATTCCTATCCTTGGTGCTATTGGAACCGGATTATCTTCAGGCATTCTGTGAGTGGTCTGGTTACCTAAATTTCACCGATGCTATTCTTGTTAAAGTAATTGGCATGAATGATCCATTTTTTCGGAACACTCTTGGTATGGCCAAGGTTCGGGACATAGTGGTGAATGGAGACCTTATGGATACATATGTCTGCTAACGTCAAGTAAAATACATCTATAGGTTGCATGCTAATTATTGGCTTGCGTTGAGGTTATCTGAGGATGGTGTTGAAACAAAGTAGGGGTGGCCCAAAAGGTGGAGTACAATTGCTCTGAATTTCTTAAGTTGTCTCTTTTA
The DNA here is from genome assembly GCA_014871385.1 of Ceratodon purpureus. NCBI lineage: Eukaryota > Viridiplantae > Streptophyta > Bryopsida > Pseudoditrichales > Ditrichaceae > Ceratodon > Ceratodon purpureus. Next base: position 26,661,556 of record CM026421.1, read on the forward strand.
ATCTATTGAAGTTCCTCGCTTTTTAAAACAATCTTGTAAATTTGCAGAAAGACTTCCCAAATTTACCATAAGAAAATTAGCTCATTAGGTGTCAAAAGTACGTGCAGCATAAATTGATTGCAAGATATTGGGCACCTCATCAGTCCCGAGCGTCTTCATCTCCACTTTGTCATCTGCATTTTATGACATACGACATGAGCATGAAAAGTATCGCAACTCAATACCGTATCGTAATGAATGCACAACTACAACGATAAAAGCTGTGAAGAAGTCAAACGATTGATGCGAATTCACCCTCAAAAATGTACTATATAAAGTACTATCTAGCTACTTACTTGCACTCCGAATGAACACTCGATGTCCGCATTGCACTGTAATTCTTTTGTCAACATCTGTGCACGCAATTGCTACATTCTGTAATTTGTCCAAGAGATGATCATCCAGCGATACTTTAAACTGCAGAATGCGTGATCCTTTCGTGATGTTTTGAACAGGGCCTATTACACTCTTAGAGGCTTTCAGAGCATCGATCTCTATTTCGTTTGAAACATGTATCACAATATCCACAGGTGGGGAACGACAATCTCGAGAATCCTTTTGAGCGATGTACTGAGAGTCAGTTGGATTTGCCGACGACGTTGAAGCTTCACTACTCGAGTTGAGTCCTCCTCCATTCGCACAAACATCCTTGGGCTGAGATTGTTGATTATTTGCAGAGATAATTGTTTATCCACCTTTTCAAATTTTAAGTCGCACAAACCTTTCAACATACTGTGAATCTCCTTCATCGTTCTGCGATCCTCCTTATCATGGGCAAACACACCCTGAAAAGGCCAAAAATGCAAATATCTAGAGAAGTGGTGGAGGAACAAAAGGATAATTGGCCAAAAGATATTCGTATAAGGACTCGCTGCAACAGCTTCAAACTTGGATTTCAATGAAAAATTTGCCGATGGACTTTGATCAGTGGATTCCGGTGAAGTTGTCATTGCTCTCAAGCAGCTCAAGAGATGGTAGCAGTACTCATCAGATGGTGGCAGTCGGCTGGTACCAAACACGTCATTCCTGAGTCCTTGATTTAGCAAAAAAAGGGTGGCATGGCGACATGTTTCTGACCCAAGGGCTTCGCCTAGGAGCTGTGTTAGCAATGTCGTTGGGTCAAGCTGACGGCATGGACAAACATTAGGTCCCTTGAAAAATGGAGTCCTTAAGAAATGGAGTTACAGTCCACTGAGCTGGGAAGCATGCCCTTGACGTGGCAATTTCTGATTTCACCTTGTGCGTTCAACTTTCCATGTGCTGCCTACATGGACGAACTAATTTGGGGTAAATTGCTGACATGGATTGAGCGCTTCTCGTTGATTTATGGATTTCTACCTGTACTCAAGGTTATTTGCGAAACACCGGTGTACCATGGGTTTTGCATTGCGGTCTTTAAGGGACCTCGATGAATTCTGCAAAAGAAAAACCAATTCTCAGTATCCTCCTCAAAGTAGGGGTGGCCCAAAAGGTAGGATTACAATTAACCTAAGCTTTGGTGGAAGCAGTTCAAGTTGGAATCCCAATCCTATAGATCCAAAGACTGGTTTGGCTCACTCTACTAGGGTGAAGATGGCTATGCTCTAAGAACATAAAATATTTTTATAAGCAAAAATATTGCAATATGGAGTATTATACAATGATATATCACATTAAAGTCGTATATGAAGTTTAGAAAAAAATTCATGAGAAGATGCATCCTAAAAAAGAAGACTTGAGTAATATTGATAATGCTTAAAGTGTTTAAAGTACCTAGAGTTATGAGAATGAAGATAGTAAAAATGATGATAATTATAAAATCCGTTGGTATATAATGATATAATATATAATATATTATGTGATAGAATATTTTTTAAATGTTTAAATTTATTTTTAAATTTTAAGAAATTTAAATCTTTAAACTATTAAAATTCAAATGGTTTATATATTTAAACTATTCAAGTATTAGTTCATATGTTTTTCATGTCATTGTATGTTAAACTGTTATTAACATTTAAATAAAAAGCACTATCTTAAAAAACTTTAATTTACAATATTTTTATAAATATGTGAAGTGTGTATTATATTCAATAACATTTATACACAAATTCATAATAGTATTAATATGATTAATATATATATCTTATTTTATAAACCTTGAAATACTACTTCCATGTCACTATTTATTTATTAATCAAATTAAGTAAAATCAATAAAGTCATAGTTAATACAATTATCATAGTTTAAATAAATAAATTATAGTTTTTACTTATTATCATCAAATGTAACAAATTTTCTTAATCTCTTGATAGTAGCCTCTATTTGGATCTTAGAGGAATTTTAAGATTTGAAGATAGTGACAAGAGATATTACAACACAATACTCCTCACTACATTCTATTCATTGCTTACCGCCCTTTGAGGTGCAAATTCTCAAATTTATCAAAATTTATTTTAGAATTTATTTCCAAATTAAAAGGATTTGAATCATCTATAAATGATTAGTTTTAAACATACTTTTTACACATGTTTATAAAGAAAGTATGACATACATCATGTTTTTTTTTTATTTTTTTTTTATTTTTTTTTATTTTTAATTTTTTTATATTAGCCTATATCAATAAGTTTCATATATACCTATCTTGTGATCTTAATCAATACCCCATGGTCAAAAATGGAAAGAATACATTTTTATAGTCTATTGCTCACACTAAAAAGGTAATTTAGGAATATTTGGTCTTAAATAAATGCAATAAATTTTTTCGTAGAATAAATTACCCATGTTCAAACGACCAATTTCTTTAAATATTTTTGTATACTTTGTGAAATCTAGTTGAAACTTTCAAGATTGAATCTTGAACATATTGAACATGTTTAGGATTTACCAGTACTATACTGGTGTAACGCATCCAAAACTTCAACCACAACGTGGCAGCCAATAGCAATACAAGTGGGATTCAGTGCACACCTACAATCACAATACTGTACTGTACTCATTTCCCACCTGAGGACCTAATGTCCAAATCTGCGAGTACACCAATCCATGGAAACGCAGTTCTCCATGTTGTTAGTGAACCTGTCAAATTGAGTTGAGGCAATCCGTTGATTGCGGCCCCATCCAGAGGACAACTTGCGCAGGTGGAGCCTTCCTGCCCCCGCCCTTCACTCCAGATTCCGAATCCCGAATACTCCACCACGTGGCCGACCCAGAACTGCCCAGCGCATCCCCTCCTCACGCCACGCTGGACCCAGTATCGACCAATAATAGCATCACCAATGCAACTCCCTCGCCGTCGGTGCCGTTGCCCCCCTCCTCGGGCACCGACTCACATCCGCCACCACCGAAATCCGAATATCCGGACATAGTATCAAAGGGATACTAACATGAATATTACGCAGGTAGCATACCAGTATAAAACAGGTATCTCGGAAGACCTCCCCAGGACGCCTGGCGGGCCCGTTCTGTTCTAGTGCCCACAGCTTCGTCGGTCCACGACGCAAAAAACCCGTCCACTATTTTCTTTATACCCGCACTAGTATCATACAGGTAAAACAGGAGTATCACCCCAGTACTACGTGGTTCTCACCTAGGCTTAAACAAGTGAGCTCTGTTCTTGCTTCTTCGGTCCACAACTCGCACTGCCCAGCCGGTTCACTCTCTACCCGCCAGAGTATCACAAGGACATCACCACAGTATCACCCAGACATGAGCGCAATATTACAATGGTTGGACAGGTGTATAGTCGAGGTATTGCCCGGGGCTAGTTGCGATGATTCCATTCCGTTGTGGGGTTGGCTACTTGTGCACGAATTCCAGGGTTGCCGAGGCAGAGCTGCACGGAGAGGACGAGCCTCCACTGGGAAGAGCCTGCGCAGAGCTACCGTCTTTTTAATCTCCGGCGTGAGCTCAGTCAGTGGCCTTATGCACCTGTCGCGGCGCCTTGCGCTCTGAATTCCTTCAGATTGATTGCTCGCGTGTGGTGGAAGGTGGGGAGGAGAGGAGGTAAGTAGGTTTTGTTTTCGGATCAAATTGGGTTTTGGGTTTGAGTGTTTGTGGAGTTTGCGGAGATCGAGGTTTTGGGTTGCGTCGATGGCGAGTGGCGTTTAGAGCGCGTTACGTGCGCGTTGGGTTATGGTTTTGAGGTTTTGGTGTTAAGTTTTTTGGGATTTGGTGAGTTGGGGTTTTTTTTTGGCTGTGTTTTGGATTGGTTTTTTTGTTGGAATTGGTCAAGTGGCGTTAGCTGGGTGGGTGTGACGGTGGGGATGGAGAGGGATTTTGTGGGGAATGCTGGGAAGAGTGTGCTTGGAGGTGCTGGGGAGTTGCGGGGAGGAGCTGAGAAAGAATTTGAGGTCGTTGGATTTTGCTGATAATTCGTGAGGGTTGTTTTGGTAGGGTTTCCGAGATACATTTGATTCGACTAGAAGATGCATGTTGCTTTTTTCGCTTCTATTTAGGTTAAAGGCAACAGTAGTAATAGAATACTCTACAGTTGGTGGGATCATGATTTGTTAAATTGCTCTCTGGTTGTCGCAGAAGGGTTTTCTAGATGAGAGCTCTTTCGGCTCTTTCGGCCACAGGAGTTCGAGGACTAATCTTGCTGTATTTTGTTTTTTACGAAAATACGTTAGTGCTGTAATATTTCTATTCAAGACATGTCGATGTCATCGCGATCTATTACTGTCCCACTGGTCTTCGTACTCTGAGTTATGGCATGCCCTGTTTTTCTAGTAGTCCTTTTTAACGTGGAGTTTTTTACTTTTCTTTGCAGTGAAAAAATCCGTAGACAGACGGACGACGGGGTCTTTCAGCATAAACATGCATTGATTGCTTCGAAGGTTCAACATATGGTCATTGCTAGCTGTAGAGTAGGAAAACAGATGCATAAAGGACAATTTAGGGACAATGCGTGTGGTGCACATGGACACTTCGCTGTGGGAGAGGTTGGGGAAGCCATCTCGAAGACGATGGCAAATGGGGATCGTTTGCAGATTTGCAGAAAGCACCGGTCCAGTTTGAAGTTTTGTATCTCCTGGAAATTTGCGCTTCTTATAGGACTTCTGGTGGTGGTGTCCCTGGGAGGAAAAGCGAATACCAAAGGCTTTCAGCAAAATTTAGATTCCTTTTTCTGTAAAGTAGATCAAGATGGAAATGGCGAAATCGAGCAAGGAGAAGCGTCCAAGGTTACCAATCTTTTTCTTTGCAAATTTTGTTTAATTTAGGGGGTTATGTTATCGCCTGCATATGGGCTCGTAACGATCGTGGTGTTGTTAGTTCAAGATTGAGAGATAGCGCTCTATTCTTTCTCATTTTGGTTAAGTTTGTCATCGTCTAGGCGTAGCCCTTTGTCTGGGCTTCACAAAGTCGAATGTTCACTGACATACGGCTCGCACTGAACATCTGGACTCTGAATGCAGTTTCTGCGGAAGCTGGACGCGAAAATGGCAGATGAAGGTGATTTGGAAACAAAAGAGGGTATGAGTGAGCTGATAGCGTCCTCTCAGTTCGACTTTGATTTCAGCTATGGAGGGAACACCATATCCGCTGAAGAGATGCTGGTGAGAGCTTTTCACCTTGGTTCCGTAATTCGCTTGATTCCTGGTTTTGTTTACTCGAAATTGTTCATTTCAGAGAAATTCACGGCCGATCCTTTAGCGAGAGCTAAGTTGGAAAGTGCAACATATACTGATAGAACCGGTTCTAGACTCTAGAGGCAAGGAACGAATGCATTGGAAATCTAGGATCAGGAGAGCTAGGGAAGGATGATTGTAGTATTTATAAGGTTCCGAATTTTTGTGTTTAGATCTTCTTAAAGCTGTACGATAGAACTTCAACTAGAAGGTTCTGCGTTGTGTTGATTTATACACGTAGTTAGTCAATGTTCTGGTACTTACATTCATGTGTTCTTTTGTACAGGATCATCTGTCAAACATGATGACTGCAGACCATGTAGTAGATTGGGTTACTCACGGACTACAACTGCCACAATATGCAGAAGCATTCCGGCGAAATGCTATCAATGGTATGGATTTCCCCGCTCTTATTGAGAACGACAGCGAAGCTTTGCTCGAGGACCTTGGCATCAAGAGTACTCTACACCGGACTAAAGTCACACATGCTTTGGTGAGACAGATTTTCGGAATCGGCACTGTTCCAGGTCCAGTTCGGTCATTACAATGCAGTCCATCTAGTTATGGTGGCATACAGCTATCATGGGAAGCTCCTATCAACCGTGGTTTGCCTCCCTTGCACAAATATCTGATCGAACGGTGGTCAAAGACATTCTCTACTTGGACAAATGTGGCTGATACAAGGGAGGTTGCCTTCCTGGACAGAAATGCTGTCAAAGTCGGGAAAGAATACACATATAGGGTGCAAACTTGGGGTGGCCATGGCCCCTCAAATTGGGTTACTGTCGACGCTTGTAGAGCAGATGTTGCTCCTCTTTCGTCTTCGAAACTGGACGTGGAGGATACGCTGCCCTTGCAGATGGCACGCCAAGTTAGTGCAAGCCTGGACCCAGAGTTGTTGATGCCCACAGGATCCAAGCCATCCCAGAAAGAGGAAAGTGGTATGTGGACTTGGATAAATTCAGGGATTATATTGCTTCTTGCCTTGGCCTCAAGACACACATTCTTCTTCGATGTAACTTTGGCTGCTTGGGTTCTTCTGCATAATCATTTACGGCAGGCATTGATGAAAGGGTTAGAAAGCCCTCATCTTTGTGTGAGAACAGCAGCACGTTCTATTTCATTAGCTTATGATAGTTGGTTGTACATGCGTCAAAAAATCTGGGCACTTTCCAGGCGTGGAGTGGATCCGTCATTAGCTGCAAGGAGAGCTACTCTGAAGAGTTTAAGTGAACCGTGCATGCAAAGTCCTTTTGACGCTGAGGAAGAGCTCAATGGGGGATATTTTGAGGCTCAAGATTTACGAAGTATTAGTGCGGATAACCTTTTAGGGGCAAGTGGTTTTGGGGCAAGTAGTTTAGGGGCAAGTAGTTTAGGGGTAAGTGGTTCAGGCCTGCAACTGAGTTCAGGGGATTCAAAGGGCTCATCTCCTAATAGCAGTGAGAGAGAAGTGGAGTTGGAGGAAGTGATAGACAAGGCAGTGGTGTTCCCACCATCTCCTCCTCCGCGTGACGTAGAGCTGCTTCCTGTTCCTTCGAAGCGGAGTAGAAACAGGTGGGTTGTGTTCCTGCATCAATATGCAAGTTATCCTTTCTTGGCATTTGCTTTATACTTCGAATACTTGTTTGGTAGAATAGCATCTTCTATCACATTATTGATGTTGGCAGTGGTGATGCTGTTGTGTAGTATTGTTACCGAGATTTTAGGTTGGTTATTGAAGTTAATCTGAATAGCACTTGGAATAGCATGCAGTTCTGACTTGTAGTTTTGCTGAAAATGCAGGTGCAACCACGAAGGTTGTAAAGTACGGTTTGATCGTTGGCATTCATTGCAAGACTGGTGGATGAAGCTCAATAAACATTATTGTCGAGAATGTCAGAGTGTTTATTGTGTGAAACACACTCGAATCTCGCCACATGGACCTCGTGGCCAATGTGGGTTGGATAGCAGTTGCTACTGTTACAACTGCCATGCAAACTTACCTTCAGAAATCCAACGCAGGCTAGAAGAACAGAACAAATTACGTGTTGGCCCTTCAGTGACTAGCGATTCATCATCAGCAGCAAATTCTTTGGGTAGTTCGAAGCAGAGTTTCGGCAGTTCCTCCAACAGCTCCATAGCTGGTGCAGGACTCCCCCCCTCACTTAGCGACACCGTGGAGCCCTACTTAGATAGTAATGGCCTACTTGACTTTAGGGACTCTGTTGCTGCTAAATCTTTGGGCATATCAAAAGCAGCTTCTGACTCGGGAATGCCCGATGAATCAAGTGACCGTGCGATTTCAATGCGTGGTCATAGAAAACAGAGGAGCTTTGCTTGAGAAGGTTTGCGGTTCTATAGCATCCTCGGTACACGGTGTTGGATGGCAAGTATGCAGGTATTTAAGAAGTTCACGGGCCTTGTGTATTGTACAAATTCTTGTTATCGTGTGTGAAGATTGTTCGATATCTCGATTCAACATGGAGATTTGTCAGATTCCTCGCCTTCTTTCCCTGCTCTTTCTTGTCGTACATCAGGCCAGCCGGCACACAACTAACCCAGTGCAGTACTTTTCTTTAATAGAGCTTTTGTCCGTGTAGGTATGTTTTTAGCTCACAAGTACTGATAAATCTTTGGTTTGCCTTTGCAGGGTATGAAGCAAGACGCGTAATTTATCCGCGAATCTTCTGTGGCCGCATATAGGTGGCTCTTGTACACTAGAATTGTTTTCATGAAGCATAGTGCTTCTTTTGATACACAAGTGCGAATAATCAGATTAGGCAAATTGCAAATGCTATTGAATTTGTACTCATTCATTTACTTTCTGGACGGATCTTTGAGTTAACTCTGTGCGTTGGAGCTGGCTCATACTGTATTTTTAAAACTCGTCTGTCATGTTGACCACATATTTTATTGTTCTCGTTTTACAGATAGGCAAAGGGTCATGGAAGTCACTAAAACATGCAGGGTGATTTTTTTGGCCTGAGAAGCACAGACGTGTGTGGGCAGTCCATTTGCTTACGAAGCCTACCAAATCTGGTTTCTGTGACTTATTAATGTAGTGACATTTATTGTTCTTTGATTGAGAATGTAAGGTCCTGTGCAAAACATTTTTCTATGCAACGTCTCATCTAATCTTTTAAGAGTTCGGTACGGTAGTCTTGAACACCAACTGGACCGCCGCTCGCTGATGGTGCTCGTCCTGTTGGAACTTTGTATGATATTCTGGCTGGAGTAAGTACGACGTGCTTCCGCCGATGGTTCCTTCCTATTTAGTAATTCTGTAGCTGGTCTGGATAGGCTCTTTCTTGAAGCAGAGATTTGTGTTGATACTTATTCAACATGAATAGTGCAACTATTTGTTAACGGTATATCTTGCATAGTGGCTTACATTTGTAGATGTGGTCGTACTTGTTTCTACAACATGCTCCGTTCTATGGACATGTGACTGGGTCTTAAGACGCACGAGGTATTTGGACAAATCAATCACTGCCTTCGCAATGTCTTCTACCACCGAGGTCGAATACTCTGAGGAAAGGCTAACATCATGCACTGCGCGCAGTAGGAATTTGAGCCCCACCCCAATGTGCTTTTGATTGACACCAACTTCGTAAAGAGATCAAGCTACTCCTCCTGTAAGAATCTGAATCACTTTCTACTGAGAATTCACAGTAATGTTGGTAAATCTCCGAAAAGCAACATTAGGCACAGATGCACACACTGTATAACTACCAATATGTTGGGTGTGAGACGGAGTGCATGTGAGTTCAAATTACCAGCATGTGCGCGTGAGCCGTGATCGAACAAGTGTCTGGCATCACTCAAATGTGCACTCTGCACAGCATCTTCTTCACCAAACCCCATGTCTCAAATAAGCAAATTTCGATAAGTTCCAATCCCATCTTGTCTTCATTACCAAAAGCACACCGCAAAACAACTGGCAACCTCCGGCGTTTCCACTCCGGGTTCAACTCATAAAGATACGAGAATCGGGTGTTTCTTTTGCCGGTCGCCCACCATCCGATATTCCCCATGCCGCATCGATACCCGGCATCACCTTTTGGAAACCCACCTGGAGGCATGCGTTCAAGCCACACCAACGTCATCTGTGGGCCGCCATCGCAATGCCAAGTGTGTTACAATTCGTCCGCTCATAAAAGTGATTAGCTGGAGTTTGGAATTCTCACGTCACCAACGCTGTCTTGCATGCTGCAAGATCTTTCACATAGCCTTACAAATACCCGCTTGAACGTATCAATTTACAGTGAATACAGAAAGAAGATCCAGGCAGCGGTGATAGAAATCAGTCAGTTTAGAAGTACTATTTGCCAAGATGGTGAAGCTTACTTCAGCTCGGCAGTCTCGTATGTATGGTCCTCCCGGGACCAGGGACTTGTTCGAGAATTTGAATGCATTTTTGTATCTGTTCGGTACCATTCTGTTTGCAGCTGGGACCGTGCTGTTGCTGCCCAGCTTTGAAGTGAAGCAGAACTGGGGGTTGTGGATGATTCTTGTTGGAATTGCCACTATTGTTCTTGTCAACTTCCATGATTTGCATGCGCACTTGGCTGGAATTGATTACAACTTCAGCTTTCTGACGTTGGATACCCAGCTATGGATGGTCGAGCTGGCTGCTCCTCTAGTTCAAGCCATTGGATCAATCCTGCTCTGCATCGCAACATTCTTGATGATCAGGGTGAGTTCGTAAGAATCACATTACAAATCCGTTTCTAGAGTTTACATACAATATTTTGCTGCTTTCAGTATGTATTCTAATGTAGTAGATTACGGCAGAGCATGCAGCATTTTTTGCAATACGCACTGTTCCATTAGCTTGGTGGTAATTTGGAGATCATTTTTACTGGTTGGTTTACGATGGGAGATTGATTCGTACTTATGATTTATTGCAGTTAAACAAAGGAGTGTACGGCGATGACGAGATTCAGCTGAAATTGGTGCAATCCTTCAGGCTCGTGGTGGCAGGCTCGGCCTTGTGGTTACTCGGATCAATCCACAACGCATTCCAAGTGTATGAGAAGACAGGCATGCGAATCCAGGTCCTACAGAAGGCTGTGTCGGTGCCCTGCATCATTGCCAGTGAGCTTCTTCTCGTGAGCGGAGTAGTCTCCCTGCAAATCTCCGGCGAGGATCGTAAACTCGCGGTACACATCCCAAGCTATTGCTTTCATCCTTGTCAACCTCTCCGAATATCACTCTTCACTTTTTTCTCAGAACAAACCTTCTTGACGCATCAAGAATATTAGAATTGCAAGCTTCCGAGCCCTGATTAATTGTTTGTCGAATGCAGACAATCTCGACCTGGTTGGCACTAGTGGCGAGCGGTGTACTTGTGGTGGCAGCCGTGCTGAACGCAATCCGTGTGGTGGCGCTCCAGCAAGTGGACAGGTTCGGGTCCCATCTTGAGATTCTGAGGGGCGGTGCGCAGGAGCAATTGGACAGCACCCGTGCACATTCGGAGCCTTTGCTGAGCTCTCAGGGCAAGTACCAATCCGACATCGAACGTGACCAGTCCAACGCTCCATACAGAGGCTCTGTTGTCCCTTCTGAGTCTCTTGCTCGTTAAGTTTGTCGTTCTAGACTTTTTGCAGTAAGTGAAAATAACGAGATAATTCTTGCACTCTCAACTGAATCAAGAGAGTTGTATCGTGTTGTCTGAGGTGGGGTCTGTACATGTGTCTGTAATTCAGAAATATGTAAATATCGGTTTCGTTCAGAGTTTTGGCCTACGTTTGGTTTAGGCTTGACGATGTACCATTTCTGCTATCCCCTCTTGTGAAGGAGGCCATCGACAATAAATGCATCTTCTATGGAAATGTATGCTTATGAAAACTGATGATGATGGTATTATGTCTAGGTGAACCAGTGATATGATGCTTGAGTAAATTATAGGTTTTGCACAGAATGTTTACATTATTTTGTTTTGGGGATGTTTTGGATAAACGCAGTTGAAGATGCTAGTACTGCATCTGCAGCAAACCTCCTGACAGGATTTCGTGAGTGTTGATGGGCTGGTTATCATATATTTGTCTACCACATTTAAATGCTTGTTGATCACTCAGTTCTTTTTGCAGCGGCAACTATCCACTTACACTAATCAGACATTTGTTAGATCAATTTTTCAACTTCTCCTCTCGCTAAAAATATGAGCCTTACGGAATTCTTTAACTTAGTTGTGATTTAGTTTCTATGGAAATACAATTTTTACCCCATATTCATTGTCGAAAGTTAGTGCACCACAAGAGCCTAATAGGCGTAATAGACCGCTTTTCACGGTGGTCATACAACAAGTAACGACAGTACAGGTGAAGATTTATAACCATTCACCTTCAACATCTCGTCACTCTATTTTCGCTAACTATGACCTACTGCTTAATTCCTGCGCTGCACTTTTGTCGATGCTTGTAAGGTTGAAGGCACGAACATGTGATTCGTGAGTTGGATATGGCGTTATAAACGGAATGGAGTCCTTGTTATCCGACGGAGGGATTGCTAGTTAGAATTGCACGTTGTGGGAGTCCGAGTGGGAGCTGAAGTTGTCATGACTAGAGGGGTTGTGGGGTTTTCGCAGGCCCTGAAATTGATAATGAGTGAACTGCAATTAAGTGCTCCTTTGTCGTGTTTCAAGAAATAAGGCCTTGGAGCGAAGCGGAAGGAGTTGATGGTGGATTTTGGTGTGATCGTCGCGGAGGCTCGCAAGCAAGTTTGGTCAGGAGCCGTGCCTCTGCAGCTTCATTTCTACCCTTTCGAAATCATTTGATTGCATGTGCCGTATTCCTTCCTGGTAACCCTGCCTTCTTTTCCTGATGAGAGGGTTTATGAAATGCTAATTTGTTTTTATGGAACTTTTCTTTTTCTTAAACCCTGATTCCTGGTTATGTCATCGTGATTTGTGACACACGAGCTGCAATAGTGTCAGGGTATTCTCTCAAAGGTTAAGTCTTATCGCTAGCAATGGCCACTCGGGAGTGCTGAATTGGGTGTGTATTAGTGTAAATGTTATTCCTCAGTGCCGTTCAGTTGTAGCATCGGCAATTACATGTAGCTATTATGTGGATGCTTCTTGTGACTTGTCTCTGAGTACTAGTTTTGTGGAATGTTTTGTGTGTAGCCTTCGGCTGTGTTTGGTGCACTTGGATGAACCCCTGCTGGACAGATTCCTTGCAAACTCCACAGCAAGGTGATTGGGGATGTGTGTGAGATTATTTTTTACTAGTCTTTACATTTTTGATCATTTTATGAGGAGCTGAATTTTCTTGATGGTGACTTTTGCTTTTGCTTTCACTTCTGTTATTTGCACAATAATCTTTAGAGCTGAACCTCCTTCTACGCCTTCTCTTATACAAAGTGTTATTTGCACAATAATCTCTAGAGCTCAACCCCCTTCTACTCCTTTTCTACGAGTGTTTTAAAATTGTTTGCCCGTTGTATTAAGCCACTTCCCTCGTCATCCCATGGTTGGTCTGCTCTGAATGTAGATTCTTTTAAAAGCATCAAGAAAGGATATGGACATGTTGGATTGTTGCTTCATTATGATGAAGCTTCAAAATTTGGGGTGATATTTTTAGGTACAAGAAATCCTCGACAAGCGCATCGTTTCGTGCCATGGTATGGAACAGACAGAAAAGCATTCCAACCCTTGGCGCAATTGAAACCGGATCCTCTTTAGGCATTTTATGAGTGGTCTGGCTATCTAAATTTTAGATAGCCATGCAATTCTTGTCAAGGTTATTGACGTGGATGATTTAGTATTCACTTCCATTCCTAATATGGCCAAGGTGCTGGATATGGTGTTGAAAGGGAACCCTGTCGATACGTTTGTCAGCCAAGACCAAGTGGATTACCTCTACCAGCTGCATGCCAATTGTTGGCTTGAGATGAGGTTCTATGAGGATGGTGTTTACCTTGAGACACGAAGTGCAGGTGGTTTAAAAGGTGGAGTTACAATTGACCCAAGCTCTAGTGGAAGTCGTTCAAGTCGGGATTCCAATCCTATAGATCCAAAGACTGGTTTGGCTCACTCCACTAGGATGAAGATGGCTATGCTCGAACAAGAGGAAAGGTATTTACAATTAAGAATGTTAGATGGAGAACTTGATGTGGAGGTAGACTCTGTTCCTTGTCTTCTTTTACCGCTGACAAAGGAACTTCTCAAAGAGTTACTAGATGAAGACAACTTCCCATACGAGCTGACGCCAGCTAATATGTAGTTACCATGTTTACTAGTTACCATGTTTACGACGCCCAAAAGCGTTAATAGACCTAAACCCGCTATTATCTACGAAATTTGTGTATTGACATTCTGAAATCTAGGGAAGATGATATTGTGGCGATAAGTGCATGGTTCACTCTCAAAGCACCATGCATGTCGACGTGCTAGATTATTAGCATTTGCTGGGGAAGACTTGATGAGATGGAGCTGGTGCTTGCGAATGTGACATCGGATTATGTTAATCTGGGTCTGCATTTTTTCATCATGATGATCATCATTTGGTGGAAGTTTTGTGGAGGATTTAGTTCAAATCGATATGCAGATCCGAGAGTTAGGTTTGTGTTGGTTCTTGTTTTGCAATCTAACTTGTGTATGTGATGCTCGTGTGGCACTATGGAGATTTTCGTTCGAATGTGATGCTAGTTGTGGTAGCTTGGTTGGTTGGCCTCACCTTACATGCAGAACAGACCTTTAAAGTAGCAGCGTTTTCTTCAGTTTTACTCCATCCATTGTATATTTATACTGTAAAGCTAGAGGTGTACTGTTCGGTGGATCAGTGTGCTTCGACGTGTGAAGATCCAGTTCGAGCAGAAGCAGAATAAATGCTGGCTATGGCCGTGTTACTTGTCTTTTTGATCGAAGCTTGTGATGTGTATGTTTCGGTCTGGAGGTACTCAGTGTTCATAAGTTGCACAAATTCTAGTGTCTTCAATGTTGGATAGTTCTGCTGCAATATTGGGAAGGGAAGCCGTGCACATTCCGAGCCTCTGCTGAGCTGTACCAATCCCACATCGAACGTGACCAGTCTAACGCTCCATACAGTCCAAGGCTCTGTTGTCCCTTCTGAGTCTCTTGCTCGTTAAGTTCGTCGTTCTAGACTTATTGCAGTAAGTGAAATTAAAGAGATAGTTCGTGCACTCAACTAGGAAGTTATATCGTGCTGTCTGATGTCGAGTCTGTAGATATTTACATACATGTGTCTGTAATTCAGAAATCTGAAATATGTAAATATCGGTTTCGTTCAGAGTATTGGCCTACGTTTGGTTTAGACTCGACGATGTACCGTTTCTGCAATCCCCTCTCGTGAAGGAGGAAATCGATAATAAATGTATCTTCTATGGAAATATATGCATATGAAAACTGATGATGATGGTATTATGTCGAGGTGAACCAGTGATCTGATGCTTGAGTAAACAGGTTTTGCATGGAATGTATACATTATTTTATTTTGGGGATGTTTTGGATAAAGGCAGTTTAAGATGCTACTACATTTGTGACATCGGCCAGCAATGTTGTGCTTGGAATGTAACTCACAATAATTCTCTAACACAAGATGTTCGGTCTGACTTTGTTATTTGTTATGCTTGCTACTGGTATGTACTGTACTGTAGACATGTAAATCATCGCATGATACCCTGAATTGGATACTTATTGCACAGAAGCGAATTTGTGAAAGAATTTGAGAAAGTATAAATCGTATTGACGGTTTCTTAATTCGATGAGGCGAATTTATCGCTTCTGTTATTTATTTTAGTAATACGGTCATTTAAGTAATGATGTCATTGAAACTAGAAACTTAGCAAAGAATTTCAGAAAGGATTCCTTTCTTGTAAGACTACTCAGTTGTGTGAGGAAGGACGTGGTGTTTCATTTTGGTTTATTTAAATGCCTACACATTCAATTTTTAACAACCATTATTCTAAACAGTATTTTCAGATGCAAGTTTTTGAATTGATATACAATTTGATAGAAAAATATTATGGATTTTTACATCAAACAAATATCTTTAATTTTAGGAAGTCCTAAAACTTTCTGTAATGAAGCAATGAATAACATGTTTAGAAGAAGGAATACTCTTTATCAAACATTGCGCACATTTGAAAAGCAACCATGCATACTTTGCATCTAAATGTACAATTCAACTATATCTCAAACTATCTATTATTCTTAGTTATTGGTGGTTGTTAACCCCCAAATGCCTGAGCCTATGACCACGGAAATAGATTTTGACTTTGGATGCTCTATTATGCTACTATAAATAATGTAAAATATGAATTTTATACTTTTCTTAGCTAGATACACATGTTATCTACAAGAAATAATTTTATCAAAATTAAATGTTTCAAAATGTAATTAATATAAATTTTCAAATCAAAACAAACAAAGAAAATTCATATCAAATATAGGTTATACTAAAAAATTATGAAATATTTACCATAGATGAATATGACAACCAAAAACCTTATATTAGTTACCGTGCTCAAAAATTATGTTTTAAATCAAAAATATGATGAAAAAACCTAAAACCGTGGAAAATCAAGAAGTAGCGACGGTTATACCCCTTCATCTTATACCAGCTATAAATCAGTCAATTTTAGGTATTTTTCAAAATTTTAAATTGGACTGGAAAATAGATTTGCCAAACTACATTTCATTGGTTTACCTCAACTGCAAAAAATATCATCTCGATAGTCAAAATTGTGTTTCAGCTGTCTGTATCAAGGAATTTTTGAATACACACACGGTATTGATGTTTTTGACTTTAAAGAGGCACCAAAATTCATGAAATTATTATTTTGAGAAATTTTTAATGAGGTTAGATAGATCTCTGTCAACTTTACCACGTAAGAAAAAAAATGGATGAAAAAATTGTCATTTGGATGACAGTTTTGGAACTTGGAAAAATGAAAACGACCAGTTTTTGGTCGTTTGGGCGTTTAGGGGTTAAACATTGGTTAGTTATAAGAATGTTTATCTTGAAAGAGTTTTACACCACCAACCTAAGTTGTGTGCATAGACTATTGGTTGGTGGTTGTGAGACATCGCTTGTTGGTTAGAGTGTCTATTCTTGATAAGAGGGAGTAGTTCTATACCACCAACCTATGTCGTATGGTGGATGAAACACACACGCTATTCATGCTAGTCTCTTTCTTTCATGCACCCAGATATTCAATCTAACTTTTGATTAGGAGCTTCTTACTCTAATAACCTAGGAAAGTCATCAGCTAGATACCAGATGTTTGAACTATTCAATTGTTTGTTAAGGATCAAACTTGCAACAAGGTCAGTCCCAGTACACTGACTTAATTCAGTTCTCCTCTGTAACTAAATCTGTTTCGTTTAATGTACAAGATTTCGTCTGACCGAGAACGACCATTTCGACTTCAAATACATCAATTTCTCGAACAGTGCACCTGCCAGCCATATCGACAGGGCGTCAGAGAAAACGGTATGCAGAGTGATATCATGGTTGGTATCAGCTATTTGTACAACTTTGTTTTTGGAAACAAGAAGGTGACACGTCTTGATCATGCGTAACAGAAGAGAATACAATCCCAAGACAGGAAGGAAAAGTGCACTAAGGGTGGTTTACGCTACAGACCAAGGGCCGTGACCAAGGAAAATGGACTAATTTCACGGACACACTTCTATGGTTACATTTCAGAAAAATGTAATTTTCAAAGTTATTGGGCCTTGTACTAACTGTAAACCAAATTTGGACCGGGAGGAGTGACTATGTACTAAAAAATGGGTGTGTTGATTTTTAAATGATTACCTTAAAAAAGATAGTTTTGGAACATTGATGATTGGACTTTATTTTTAAAAAATCTAAAATATTAAAATAGCACTCTATGCCCATGGTCCCTTCTTTTGCAGTGATAAAACCATTTTTTCCTCTCTTACTACAAAATCTAGAGGATTGTTCAACATTATCCATTATGGTGTGAATAGGCCTTTTGAGAACCTCAATTTCTTTGATCATTTTCCTTTCTTTTTAGTAGTGTAAACCCAAGTCATCTCAAGACGAGTTGATGGAACCAATCATAGATTTGAAAAGTGCATGGTACGAGTTCATAGTGTAAATCCTTCTAAACTACATAGTAAGTAACATGCTCTTTGTACATAGTCTTTGTTTCTAGCAATTTCCAAAGAACTTTCGCCATTCAAGTATTACCTAAGTTTTAAATACATTTTCCCTGTAATTTGGAAGATTTAGCAATGCAAATCCAAATCGTTCTTCAAACAACTTTGTCATACTCCAACATAGCTTGCTAAATGTCAAAAAAAAACCAGGAGCATCATTCTTTACCATATTGGCAAAGATCTTGATGTTGCCTTGAATCATATTAAAACTAGCAGAACTACATATTGTTGCTTTCAAAGTTTTTTTAACTAATTTCTAAAGGAATATTGACGTTTCTTATAATTATGTTCTCTTTGCCATTTTGTACTATTCTCACTATTTAGTATGGCTCAATTGGAAAACGCAAAAAAATCATTTTATTGAAGTGTTTTCTTTTCATTAACCCCTAAAGGACAATGTGGCAAAATGGGGCTATTTTGGAGTTTGGGCATGTACCTGCGGATGCAATTTGAATTCAAATTTTATGAAATTTTTAATGAAAGTAGGCCTTGGTGAGAGCTTCGTGTCGGTATTTTTAATTCTCAATTCCGATGTTGGAGTGAAAAGTTATTCACCTCTGAACCGCAGAAGCTACTCCCAGGGCAGGCTTGCAAAAAATGTTGTCCAATGAGAATGAGTTTGGGGAATTGACTTTTGGGGTGGGCAGCTGAATTTGTTTAAGGGGATAGAGGGGGGGCAGATTTTGAGAGGATGGAGGTGCAGGGGGCTGGAAGAAGATCCCAGGACACGGTCGCCGAGGGGGGCCCGCGCCAATAAATGCCCAAAAAAAACCCTGTCACAGTCAGGCTGTGCGGGGCATCCAATGCCACAGCGGTGGATGGCTGCATGGGGCGGGGCAGAGACATGGGCATGGGGGGGCTATGGGCATGGGGGGATTATGGGCATGGGGGAACAAGAGAACGGGGTGGGGAACAAGAGAACATGGGGTTTTGGTGAACATGGGGTATCAGCAGCCAGCAGGCTGAGCGCAGCCAGCAGGCTCGACTGTATCGACGTTGCAGCCTGTGACTCTCTCCACCAAGAGAGTCTGCAGGCTGTAGACATGTATTTTTTAAAAATTGTAATCCCTCTCCTCAACTCTCATGCTCCTGAACTTGGTACTGATTCTTTCACCTTTGTCAGAAATCTAAAAGTAAAAAGAGACAAAGCCTTGGACTTGTTCATGATCTATTATACCTCATGAAAAAATTCAAAATGCATCAAAGTCAATCTCCAAGTTTGTCATTCCACCAAGAAGACAAATTCAGATGCTACACAACAAGGCAAGAGACCTAAATTCAAACTTCACAACAAAACCCCCCCATGCCCAAGAGTTGACAACTTCAAGACATCATGAACATATAATTTCAGCTCAAGCAAAGAGCAATACATCATTTTCATTTGTGCACATTGTCATAGTGTCTACTCTTTACTACTCCTAAGATGCCAAGGAAGAGTGCAAGGTCATGGAGAGGGAAGGAGGTTAGAGACACTTACTTCATGTTGAATTTTCTTGTTTTGTGATCATAGTCAATTGCTCTAATTTGATGCCAAACTCACTCATGGATGTTGCTGAAATTTGCAGGAGAGCTTCTTGGAGGCTCCACGACGAAGTTCAAGGTTGCATGTGTTGCAATTGGGAAGTACTTCCAACCCTCCTCCTATTCCCTCATCTCCACCTCCACCTATACTTTCACTACCTCCTACACTTCCAACTCCTTCCTCACCACCTCCACCACCTGTAGAATTGGAGGGAGACATTCACACATTGCTACAGGACATAATTGGAGATTATGATCCTGATTTCGATGATAGTCAAAAAATATGTGTCAATGAAGGAAGGGAAAGCTCCTGTGAAGAACTAAGTGAAGACAGCTTTGATGAGGGAGAGTTTGCAATTGCAGAAGATAGAACTCTTGAAGAGTTATGGTGGCCTGAAGAATTACAGTACACTGTACAACAATTTGATTCAAGATGGAAGCAAAGAAAACGAAAATTACGAAGAGATGTGCAGAGAGAAGAGCAAACACATGCAGGAGAGCTAGGTGAAGGAAGCGGGGCTGCGATACAGACATCGACGGGGAGCGTTTGGGGCGGGGAAGGGCGCCCAACGGCACTCTTGGCCACGGTAATGGGGGTCGAAGGTGAGTCTATCACCGGGGCTGCAGTGGCAGGCGCAGCCACTGTTCCTGATGGAGGCAACCAGTGGGGGACATGCCACCCTGGCGGGGGCAGGGTCGCCACTGTAGCTGCAGTTGCAGCTGTGGCCAGGGAGCATGCGTCGGAGGCATGGGGGGAAGACCATGATGGGGGCATGGAGATGGGGGTGGGCCAGGGGGACTATGGGCATGAGGGGAATGGGGGGGATGATGCTGCTGATGTGGACGACAGGGTTGGGGGCATGAATCATGGGGACTATGGGCACGGAGGGAATGGGGACGACGGGTACAGGGGAGGGGAGAATGTAGAAGATGGCAACAGGTTGGGGGCGGAGGATGACACTGCAACAAGGGGTACTGAGGTTCAGGGGTGTAGGAATAGGGGGGTTGAGGGGGAATTAGGGAATTTAGGTGGATTTGAGGAGGATATGAGGGAGTTTGTTGTGGAGGAGGGGGAGACTAATATTCGTCAGAGGCAAAGGCAACAGTTTAGAGAAAGGAACAATATATATGATGTGCCAACATTGGAGAGTGATAGTGATGGGTCCAACGAGGAGGATTTTTTGAGTGGCGAAGAAGATGGGGATGGGGAATTTGAGGACCCTAATAGCATCAAATTTTTATACCGTGATGATACGTGGAAAAAAACCTATTTCAAGTATGACCCACCGCCTATGGATTTTGTGGGTGTTTCAATGCCTAACTTATTTTGGAGGGCATTTCCGACAATGTTGCAATTGTTTGACATTTTTTGGACACATAATATTATCCGCGACATTGTAAGAGAGACCAATCGTTATGCCACGGCGGTAGATGACGAGGGGAAAACTATGGGAGGTGTGGATTGGAGAGAATTTACCTTTCTAGAGTTCAAGGCATTTATGGCAATTTGGTTATATATGGGTATGAAACGTCAACCAAACATCAAATCCTATTGGCATAGGAAAGGATCCATTTTCCACTGTTCTATTATTTCAAGGATTATGACGCGTTCTAGATTCATGGAATTGACAAGATGTTTACACATAACTAATCACGCAAATTATGTTAGAGATAAAGATTTGCCGGGTTATGACAAATTGGGACAAGTTCGATGGTTGATAGACATCATTAGAGAGAACTGTAAGAAGGCTTGGAATTTGGGGAAGTTTTGTACAGTGGACGAGATGATGATTAGGTACAAAGGCTCATATTGCCCATTGCGTCAATATATGCCCCAGAAACCACAGAAATGGGGTATCAAGGTTTGGTGCTTGGCATGTTCTACCTCCAAATACGTTTGGAATTTCTCAATTTATTGTGGGAAAACACAAGTTGTAGAAGAGGGTCCTAGGAGAACTAGAGGAGAACCTAGATTGGCCCATAACGTGGTTTTGGACTTGACGGGTGACATATGCGGGAAAGGACATGTGATTACTATGGACAATTTTTTCACAAGTGTAGGGCTTTTCAGGGATTTGTATTCGAGGTTGATTTATGCAACGGGGACCATGCGAGCAAATCGTGTAGGATTACCTAAAGTATTTAGAAATACTAAGACTTTCATGAGAGAGGAGCAGGGATGGATGGATTGGAGAATGCATGTGTCGAGGACAATCTCTGCCGTGGTTTGGAAAGATAAAAAACCTGTTCTACTTTTGTCTACACATGCTCCACCAACTACTGCACCAGGGAACATCATCGACACGGTACCACGTCGGAATGGAGCAGTGCGGGATGAGGTACCAACATCTCCTATGCATTTAGAGTATACGACGCACATGAGGGGGGTCGACGTTGCCGACCAACTACGGGCGTCGTATTGCACTCAAAACCGCTCGCATAAATGGTGGCATCGCATATTCTTTTTTCTCATTGACATGACGGTTGTAAACATGTTTTTGGTGTACGTGGACAAATGTAAGAAGAGTGTACCGGTTAGAAGACCTATGACACACTTGCAATTTCGGACGGAGTTATGTGAAGCTTTATTACGAAATTGGGGCGGGAGGGATTATGAAGACATTGGTAGAACTCCACAAGATCGAGGTGTATGTTATCCGTCATATTCAAGGAAGAGGGGTTATTGTGTGGTTTGCAACAAGACTAAAAGTAGACTTGGAAAAAGGCCTCATCACTATTGTTCTTCATGTGACAATAAGTATATGTGTATTCATGGCATTTCTTGCTTCCAAAAGTATCATGAACGCCTCCGTCGCCAAAGCCTAGAGAATGTGAGTATCTCAAAAATACCTTCAATTTTTTTCCCATCTTTTTTTCCTTATGCTCTCTAATTCAATTTTTTCCAACTTATCAATCATTTCTTGTTTTGTTATTCCCCTCTCTTGAATTGGTTGAAAAAATTCTTCACATTACTATTTAGAATGGGGAAAAAAAAAAAAAAAAAAACAAGAAAAGTTGCAAAAAAAAAATCTAGAATTATTAGTTTTCTAGTATATGAGAGGTAGATGTTATCCATGAGTGAGAGGGGAGAGAAAGGGAAGTTTTGAAGGAGCTCACAGTGAATTCCCAAATACAGAGACGCATTTAGGTGCCACATGCAATAAGGAGGTGGCAAGATTAGGGGAAGGCGGTGGCGGCTTTAGGTGAAGGAGGAGGAAGAAGGTGGGGCACTATTTCTAGATGAGGGAGGAGGAAGGCCATTGGAGAGGAAGGGTCAGGCGGGGATCAGTGGGTGCAGAGAAGGGAGGTGGGCATGCATGGCCATGGGGGGCCATGCATGCGAGGGGGGAAGGGTGATTTATTGACAGCAAGGCAGGTTTACATGGTGAGCATGGCATGGCCATGCGGGGCCATGCATGCGGGGAGGGTGGGGTGATTTATTCTCTGCCAGCAGAGCAAAGGGTCAAGGGGCTTGGAGGCCCTGTCAGGGGAGCCCCGGCCCTTGGCAGGGATTTGGTGCCGGGGAGGAAGGGGCGGGGACCAGTGGGGTTGGGTACATACACCCACCCCTGCCCTCTACTCTCTGGGCCGGGCAGCTAGGGGGTCTAAATCTCTGTATTTACCCCCTAGTTTGTTGTGTAATGATTCTTTTATTATTTTTTATTTTTTATATTTAGTATTACCTACTTACTCATGTTATCACCGTTTGGATTTTGAATTTTTCAAGATCCGTATTTACTACAAATGTTTTACCTAGAACTGTATTTGTGCAGAACTTTCACATGTGTTCCATTGCATGATTTTTTGCAATATGTTCTACGTATCCAATACATATGAGTTTTGGTACACATGTTCCTAAGAATGTGTACTATGAAAATATCAAAAACCTCCAACTTCAACAGTGTAATAATTTTATCATACAAGCGGTCAAACTATTGTAACCTTCATGGGCAGTACAAAAAAAAATTTAGAAACAAACATCGAATGCTATAATTTCAAAATCTGCGCGCTCAATAATTCCAAAAAAATTACACCAAGTTCTCATAGACACATCCTTCAAGATCTAACGGTTGAAGGTCAAAAACACACCTTTCCAAAATTTAAATAACCTCTACATAGAAAATCGCAGATTTTGTCACTATAAACCCTGAAATTGTCAAAGAACTTTAGGGGTTAACCCCTAAAGGACAATGTGGCAAAATGGGGCTATTTTGGAGTTTGGGCATGTACCTGCGGATGCAATTTGAATTCAAATTTTATGAAATTTTTAATGAAAGTAGGCCTTGGTGAGAGCTTCGTGTCGGTATTTTTAATTCTCAATTCCGATGTTGGAGTGAAAAGTTATTCACCTCTGAACCGCAGAAGCTACTCCCAGGGCAGGCTTGCAAAAAATGTTGTCCAATGAGAATGAGTTTGGGGAATTGACTTTTGGGGTGGGCAGCTGAATTTGTTTAAGGGGATAGAGGGGGGGCAGATTTTGAGAGGATGGAGGTGCAGGGGGCTGGAAGAAGATCCCAGGACACGGTCGCCGAGGGGGGCCCGCGCCAATAAATGCCCAAAAAAAACCCTGTCACAGTCAGGCTGTGCGGGGCATCCAATGCCACAGCGGTGGATGGCTGCATGGGGCGGGGCAGAGACATGGGCATGGGGGGGCTATGGGCATGGGGGGATTATGGGCATGGGGGAACAAGAGAACGGGGTGGGGAACAAGAGAACATGGGGTTTTGGTGAACATGGGGTATCAGCAGCCAGCAGGCTGAGCGCAGCCAGCAGGCTCGACTGTATCGACGTTGCAGCCTGTGACTCTCTCCACCAAGAGAGTCTGCAGGCTGTAGACATGTATTTTTTAAAAATTGTAATCCCTCTCCTCAACTCTCATGCTCCTGAACTTGGTACTGATTCTTTCACCTTTGTCAGAAATCTAAAAGTAAAAAGAGACAAAGCCTTGGACTTGTTCATGATCTATTATACCTCATGAAAAAATTCAAAATGCATCAAAGTCAATCTCCAAGTTTGTCATTCCACCAAGAAGACAAATTCAGATGCTACACAACAAGGCAAGAGACCTAAATTCAAACTTCACAACAAAACCCCCCCATGCCCAAGAGTTGACAACTTCAAGACATCATGAACATATAATTTCAGCTCAAGCAAAGAGCAATACATCATTTTCATTTGTGCACATTGTCATAGTGTCTACTCTTTACTACTCCTAAGATGCCAAGGAAGAGTGCAAGGTCATGGAGAGGGAAGGAGGTTAGAGACACTTACTTCATGTTGAATTTTCTTGTTTTGTGATCATAGTCAATTGCTCTAATTTGATGCCAAACTCACTCATGGATGTTGCTGAAATTTGCAGGAGAGCTTCTTGGAGGCTCCACGACGAAGTTCAAGGTTGCATGTGTTGCAATTGGGAAGTACTTCCAACCCTCCTCCTATTCCCTCATCTCCACCTCCACCTATACTTTCACTACCTCCTACACTTCCAACTCCTTCCTCACCACCTCCACCACCTGTAGAATTGGAGGGAGACATTCACACATTGCTACAGGACATAATTGGAGATTATGATCCTGATTTCGATGATAGTCAAAAAATATGTGTCAATGAAGGAAGGGAAAGCTCCTGTGAAGAACTAAGTGAAGACAGCTTTGATGAGGGAGAGTTTGCAATTGCAGAAGATAGAACTCTTGAAGAGTTATGGTGGCCTGAAGAATTACAGTACACTGTACAACAATTTGATTCAAGATGGAAGCAAAGAAAACGAAAATTACGAAGAGATGTGCAGAGAGAAGAGCAAACACATGCAGGAGAGCTAGGTGAAGGAAGCGGGGCTGCGATACAGACATCGACGGGGAGCGTTTGGGGCGGGGAAGGGCGCCCAACGGCACTCTTGGCCACGGTAATGGGGGTCGAAGGTGAGTCTATCACCGGGGCTGCAGTGGCAGGCGCAGCCACTGTTCCTGATGGAGGCAACCAGTGGGGGACATGCCACCCTGGCGGGGGCAGGGTCGCCACTGTAGCTGCAGTTGCAGCTGTGGCCAGGGAGCATGCGTCGGAGGCATGGGGGGAAGACCATGATGGGGGCATGGAGATGGGGGTGGGCCAGGGGGACTATGGGCATGAGGGGAATGGGGGGGATGATGCTGCTGATGTGGACGACAGGGTTGGGGGCATGAATCATGGGGACTATGGGCACGGAGGGAATGGGGACGACGGGTACAGGGGAGGGGAGAATGTAGAAGATGGCAACAGGTTGGGGGCGGAGGATGACACTGCAACAAGGGGTACTGAGGTTCAGGGGTGTAGGAATAGGGGGGTTGAGGGGGAATTAGGGAATTTAGGTGGATTTGAGGAGGATATGAGGGAGTTTGTTGTGGAGGAGGGGGAGACTAATATTCGTCAGAGGCAAAGGCAACAGTTTAGAGAAAGGAACAATATATATGATGTGCCAACATTGGAGAGTGATAGTGATGGGTCCAACGAGGAGGATTTTTTGAGTGGCGAAGAAGATGGGGATGGGGAATTTGAGGACCCTAATAGCATCAAATTTTTATACCGTGATGATACGTGGAAAAAAACCTATTTCAAGTATGACCCACCGCCTATGGATTTTGTGGGTGTTTCAATGCCTAACTTATTTTGGAGGGCATTTCCGACAATGTTGCAATTGTTTGACATTTTTTGGACACATAATATTATCCGCGACATTGTAAGAGAGACCAATCGTTATGCCACGGCGGTAGATGACGAGGGGAAAACTATGGGAGGTGTGGATTGGAGAGAATTTACCTTTCTAGAGTTCAAGGCATTTATGGCAATTTGGTTATATATGGGTATGAAACGTCAACCAAACATCAAATCCTATTGGCATAGGAAAGGATCCATTTTCCACTGTTCTATTATTTCAAGGATTATGACGCGTTCTAGATTCATGGAATTGACAAGATGTTTACACATAACTAATCACGCAAATTATGTTAGAGATAAAGATTTGCCGGGTTATGACAAATTGGGACAAGTTCGATGGTTGATAGACATCATTAGAGAGAACTGTAAGAAGGCTTGGAATTTGGGGAAGTTTTGTACAGTGGACGAGATGATGATTAGGTACAAAGGCTCATATTGCCCATTGCGTCAATATATGCCCCAGAAACCACAGAAATGGGGTATCAAGGTTTGGTGCTTGGCATGTTCTACCTCCAAATACGTTTGGAATTTCTCAATTTATTGTGGGAAAACACAAGTTGTAGAAGAGGGTCCTAGGAGAACTAGAGGAGAACCTAGATTGGCCCATAACGTGGTTTTGGACTTGACGGGTGACATATGCGGGAAAGGACATGTGATTACTATGGACAATTTTTTCACAAGTGTAGGGCTTTTCAGGGATTTGTATTCGAGGTTGATTTATGCAACGGGGACCATGCGAGCAAATCGTGTAGGATTACCTAAAGTATTTAGAAATACTAAGACTTTCATGAGAGAGGAGCAGGGATGGATGGATTGGAGAATGCATGTGTCGAGGACAATCTCTGCCGTGGTTTGGAAAGATAAAAAACCTGTTCTACTTTTGTCTACACATGCTCCACCAACTACTGCACCAGGGAACATCATCGACACGGTACCACGTCGGAATGGAGCAGTGCGGGATGAGGTACCAACATCTCCTATGCATTTAGAGTATACGACGCACATGAGGGGGGTCGACGTTGCCGACCAACTACGGGCGTCGTATTGCACTCAAAACCGCTCGCATAAATGGTGGCATCGCATATTCTTTTTTCTCATTGACATGACGGTTGTAAACATGTTTTTGGTGTACGTGGACAAATGTAAGAAGAGTGTACCGGTTAGAAGACCTATGACACACTTGCAATTTCGGACGGAGTTATGTGAAGCTTTATTACGAAATTGGGGCGGGAGGGATTATGAAGACATTGGTAGAACTCCACAAGATCGAGGTGTATGTTATCCGTCATATTCAAGGAAGAGGGGTTATTGTGTGGTTTGCAACAAGACTAAAAGTAGACTTGGAAAAAGGCCTCATCACTATTGTTCTTCATGTGACAATAAGTATATGTGTATTCATGGCATTTCTTGCTTCCAAAAGTATCATGAACGCCTCCGTCGCCAAAGCCTAGAGAATGTGAGTATCTCAAAAATACCTTCAATTTTTTTCCCATCTTTTTTTCCTTATGCTCTCTAATTCAATTTTTTCCAACTTATCAATCATTTCTTGTTTTGTTATTCCCCTCTCTTGAATTGGTTGAAAAAATTCTTCACATTACTATTTAGAATGGGGAAAAAAAAAAAAAAAAAAACAAGAAAAGTTGCAAAAAAAAAATCTAGAATTATTAGTTTTCTAGTATATGAGAGGTAGATGTTATCCATGAGTGAGAGGGGAGAGAAAGGGAAGTTTTGAAGGAGCTCACAGTGAATTCCCAAATACAGAGACGCATTTAGGTGCCACATGCAATAAGGAGGTGGCAAGATTAGGGGAAGGCGGTGGCGGCTTTAGGTGAAGGAGGAGGAAGAAGGTGGGGCACTATTTCTAGATGAGGGAGGAGGAAGGCCATTGGAGAGGAAGGGTCAGGCGGGGATCAGTGGGTGCAGAGAAGGGAGGTGGGCATGCATGGCCATGGGGGGCCATGCATGCGAGGGGGGAAGGGTGATTTATTGACAGCAAGGCAGGTTTACATGGTGAGCATGGCATGGCCATGCGGGGCCATGCATGCGGGGAGGGTGGGGTGATTTATTCTCTGCCAGCAGAGCAAAGGGTCAAGGGGCTTGGAGGCCCTGTCAGGGGAGCCCCGGCCCTTGGCAGGGATTTGGTGCCGGGGAGGAAGGGGCGGGGACCAGTGGGGTTGGGTACATACACCCACCCCTGCCCTCTACTCTCTGGGCCGGGCAGCTAGGGGGTCTAAATCTCTGTATTTACCCCCTAGTTTGTTGTGTAATGATTCTTTTATTATTTTTTATTTTTTATATTTAGTATTACCTACTTACTCATGTTATCACCGTTTGGATTTTGAATTTTTCAAGATCCGTATTTACTACAAATGTTTTACCTAGAACTGTATTTGTGCAGAACTTTCACATGTGTTCCATTGCATGATTTTTTGCAATATGTTCTACGTATCCAATACATATGAGTTTTGGTACACATGTTCCTAAGAATGTGTACTATGAAAATATCAAAAACCTCCAACTTCAACAGTGTAATAATTTTATCATACAAGCGGTCAAACTATTGTAACCTTCATGGGCAGTACAAAAAAAAATTTAGAAACAAACATCGAATGCTATAATTTCAAAATCTGCGCGCTCAATAATTCCAAAAAAATTACACCAAGTTCTCATAGACACATCCTTCAAGATCTAACGGTTGAAGGTCAAAAACACACCTTTCCAAAATTTAAATAACCTCTACATAGAAAATCGCAGATTTTGTCACTATAAACCCTGAAATTGTCAAAGAACTTTAGGGGTTAATATGATAATTAGCATAAAATTGTCATACTATGAAAAATCTCATTTCGGTACACCTCATTTCTGAGCATATTCCCTTTCCTTTCAAACTTATTTCAATCCACTCATAATCCCTTCATATTCTCTGTAATGGATTCACAAGATCCATTGCATTGCATCTAAAGTTCAAACCTGTAACCAATCGGTTATTTTCAGGTTATAATTTGTATGACTTTTCATAACTTAGCTACCACATTGCCTGGGCCTGTGTTTACAAGATGCCTCATGTCATAATAGTACCCATGCATCGCTTCTCCTTTCTGTATCTCAAGGGTAGCAACAGCCTAAATCAAATTCAGCTTTCTGTTCTCTCCCTACGGAGCTACTATCTGTGACCACGATCATTCCTCCATGTGCTTCGACTGCATAATCTAGACTCAGCTTAACTTTGTCTAGAACCGAACTATTACACCATTCACCATACACCAAGCGTAATAAACCAATTTAAACACAAGTTCAGAGAATTTCGGTGGACAGTTGGGGTCGTGCTCCAGAATTTATAACGGCACTGCCTCTCACCTGTGCCCGTGAACATCCAACATCAGAGAGGTCAGATATTCGTACACAAGGTGTCGACAAGACAGTGCAGCTTGCTATCGCTAACATCATAAAATCAAAAGCAACGAATCCCAACAATATATCAGGCAAACCATTATGCTGAGTGAAACCGCAATATTCATGTGAACCTGCTGGCTCGACGACGGTTGAGTGCATGCCATGGTTCTACAGTGCTCAAGCTCACGTCCCCTCGCAGTGAACCTCAACGAAGTATGTATTTGGCTGCGGAGTATACTGCACTAGGTGATGCATCTGGGATTGGTGAAAACAACCCTTTGCCTTGGTAGCTGGTGCATATATGTTCGTTTCCAGCCTCTAATTGGGCTCGAACGTGCTTACACTTTTGCAATCTCATGAGCTGATTTTTCTCGATCCTAAATGTTGAATCAGTACTAGATGATCCCAGTGGATATCATTTTGTAAATTATTTGCTCATCCCTGTACAGCTCAGAATCTGTGTCACCGATTTGGTGATCACCATCCCTACTACCTTTATGTTATATACAACTTAATGTATCTAGCTGCTGGGATATGCCACTTGATATCAATGTATCGTGGGTGTCATATTCGTGTAATCTCATTATGCGTTAAGCCACCTCAGCTCCTGGCTCAGAAAGGGTGGGCGGGTGGGTTTAATTAACAATTTTTATCATTGTCGACCCCCTGTCATAGACTGTACTGGTGTCTAATGTGCTTATGCAACCATTGATCCAACCATGCACTTTTATCCTCGTTTTGAGAACTTAATTGCCTCTGCGAGACCAGTTCCAAATCTCTCGCAATATTAAAGCGAAATTTTGAAAAAAAGAAAAAAGAAAAAAGAAAACACCCGCCACCACCCCTGGTGCGGATATCCTCAGTAAGAGAGTACCTGGTGTACTCCCCTACTGAGGAGTACACCAGGCTCTTTACTTGTTCATTGCATTATTCGCAATGAAATTTCCTTTTTCTTGTTATTACCTTATGTATCAGTGTAATGTTCAGGTTTCGAATGCTGTGAAGTAACATTCGTACCTTTACGATTAGTTCCTGGAGATCAAATTTCAGGCCTGGGAAAGGGCTATCCATGAGGAACGCTGAAATCAATCGTCTAAGTCGAAGTGGTTTGAAACCATTCTTTACCATGGTCGAAATTAATATCTCGAGCTCTTGAGCTGCTGCTTCAATAGTGCTCGACAAATACAGTATCGGCACTGTTTGGGAGACGGCAATGTTATATGATTGCTTGATGGGCCTGTTGGAAGCAAACATGATATATTGCGTGTAATCAAAAGGTTGATTACGTCGCTTGTCGTATTTGCATGTTTGGTACTGTCCCGGAACTAAGTCCGAGATGGTCACATCTAGGTTCATGAAATGGGCTTGTATGCCCCTTGTAGGATCTTGTGGGTCATAACGTGACGTTTCACATTTGATTTCGAGAACATTCAATGGGTATACCCAAAATGGGTTATCCGCGACTCGGGGCTGCTCAGGTGATAGGAAACGCATGGGGTCCGGTGTATTGATCCAGCAGAGGTCATCAATGTACCTATATGCGTAGGCAAACTGCCTCATGAGATCAGCCCGTCCAAGCTTAGCTAATCGTTGCATAAAGGAAACCTCGTAATGGAGGAGGTACATATTGCACCACAAGGGGGAACATGAAAACCCCATAGGGATTCCAAGCTGTTGCCGCCACACTCTGTCACCCAATCCAACGTAACAGTGGGTAATTAACCATCTGTGCAAGGATATGAGTCTCTGCTCTGAGATACTAAACCAATCACCATACGTGGGTTTGGAACTACTCCATTTTGTGCTAGCTGCTTTTCCTTCCTGATCAACTCTCACCCATATGCTTGGGTTAGAGCGAGGGTGATCTTTCCGTGCCTGTCTAAAACCGATTCGTATGATATGAGATATGGCGTCGATAAGGTTGTCTTCCCCTTCTAATGGGATGGACTCATAGCATCTGGTAATGTCCGCAACGAATATGTTGTTGACTTTCTCAGGCATATTCAGGGCCATTTCGATGGCTGAATTCACTATCCAAAAGGTAGAAGTGTTGCATTTCATGAAGCTTGCATACCCAGTCTGGGTGTCGTTGGCCCATTCCTTGACCTGATCTAAAATGATCATCGTAGTAATAGTCAATAAGTGGCCAATATTAGAGTAAATCGTTTGGAACGCATTGGTGATCCATCGATATGTGTTCTTATGTTGTTTGTACGTAGACATAAGGTATGGTAGTGCCTCATAGGTCACACGCATTTCAGGTAATATCTGTGAAATTTCAGCTGAGTTTTGATATGCTACTGAAGCTGGTAGTAGCCATATCTTGTCTTCACGACAAGGGTGGAAATCAGCACCCATTAATCTTTCATAGGCTAGCAACCTTATGTGTTTTGCACACATAAAGCACGGATTATTTCCGGCTTTGTCCAACCCAGCACAATATAAGTGTTCCGTCAAAAATGCCACTTCATTTTTGACTGGTTGCATCTCAAGCAGATTCTTACCGGAAACTTTGAACCCGAATTTGTTCGTTTTGTATGCCTGTTTTAATCTGTCCAAACATGTGGCTCGCAGCCATTCCTTAGCCTGTACCATTGGAAAATTCATCGCTTCAAGATCCAGAATTGACGCACATTGCTCAAAGGCATCCAAAATTGTGGCCACACAGATTCCTAATGAAGTTTCCCGAAGTGGAATGTGATTAAGTCCTTTGGATATCGCATGTCTGAGTCCATGGTGTTGAACCACTGCTGTGTCCATTGTACGCACATGAATCTCTGCTGGTGCATAAATGCCACCTTCGGCAATAGTTGTAGAGTCCAGGAATGCTCGAAATCGAGAGATTTTCCCACAGACACAGTGGTCATTAGGGTCCAGCAAATGCATGAAGCTAAACGTCTTAAACACCACAGAGGGTTTGTAAAAGACTGTAGATAACGGTGCATGATATTGCCATGCAATCATGATATCTGATACCATTGGCACCATGTACTCAAAGTTGTATAGATGCAATACTTCTGCAAGTATATTCCGCAAATGTATCCATTCCATTGCCCTATTAGGGTATTTTAATACTATATACCCTATTGCTTTCCTTTTACTGCCTCTAATCAACACTGTTCGCCCTAGCACATCTTGGCCTAAGCTACGAGTTGCTTCTGAAACAAGACATACAAAATTTCACAGGGATATTAGTATCACTACATCTCGTCCTCAAAACTAAACATACGTCCCTTAGGAACTGTAGGCGGGATCTCTGTTATGGTGGCTCGTGCTACAGCATTGCTGCTCACGGTGTTGGTATTAGCACCAAACATGCCCATAATTGTTCTCTGGCCGGGCATTGGCAAGGCAGTGGCATTAAGCTCAGGCCTCATCTGCGTGGCTACTGGTGACGCCAAGTTAGCCGCATGCAGATTCTGCTGGTGGTATCCGGGTGCAGCATAGTTGCCCTGCTGGTTACGAGAACCAGTCCCGCCACTGTTGAAACCACCATAATTGCCGTGGAAATTTCCAGGATTTCCCCCAGTATGCCTATGGTATGCCTGGCCGGAGTTGTTCCAACCGCCACTGTTCGCGTTCCTCGCATTATTGCGGTAGTTACCGCGTCCGCGACCCCTTCCTCTGCTGTTGCGAAAACCACCACCACCTTCCTTGGCTGGTCCTGCATTCATGTTGAACTTCTGGCGTTTCCCAGCTGGTGCCTCTGTAGGCGTCAGCGGATTTTTCAACGAGAACTCAAGCGGTAGGAGAAGCCTCTCGACCTTGATCAATCCTGCGTGCTCAGGTATGTTGGGAAAAAGGCGTGCGTTGATATCAGCTGTAAGCTTGATCGCTCCATCCACAAGCCAACCACGACTATGCATAAAAAAGATGTGGCATTTGGTGGCCAAGCGTCCAGCACCTGCCAGCCATATCAGAAATGCCCCAAACTTGGAAATCAACGAAGGATAAGTGTTGTCCGGAAAGAAGCGTTCCAGGTGATTCACGATGAACCATACCGCGTGGTCAAACCAAATAATGGCTCCACTACACCCCGAAACTGCCATTTTGTGACAAACACAGCGTAGGTACGGTCTGGCACAGTTCCATAACTCGTTCGGAAACTTCCACGTGCGTTCTAGCGGGCTGAGGTCCTGCTTGATGTGTACACGTACGGAAGGTGTCGGACATTTGGTATACTCGTAAGATGACAACGGAAATGCTGATGGCATGGTGTATGCACTTGCGATGAAGTGTGTGTTGCTTTTAGCATTTTCCGCACATAAGTCCATTTCTACTGAGGTCAGGCCAGCCCAGATTCTCCACATATGAAATGGGATCGGTGCCAATAGATTAATGTTACCATTGGTCCATACACGATGGTTGATTCCCGGTAACATGTCCTCAACTGCGCGCGCAGGCGTCAGTGGTATGGCTAGCTTTTTGCCGGTGGCAATATTAGCTGCGCTGTCAATCGCTACTTGAGAGAGACTGATATTCTCCTGTAAATCCTCAAGTGCAGCCTTATGTGCCTCAGACACCTTTAAATTTTTAAGAAACGGATGGTTCAACGTAGTATCGTCCTTAGTTTCTGTTGGAGGCTGGTTCTGTTCTGTTACGTCATGAAACTCAGAGTTGGCAGCTCTTAAGGCCGCTTCAACTAGTGGAGTGTGCACTTCGGCCCATTCGAAATCCTCGTTATCCTTATGCACCATCATTCGTAAGCATCCCTTGAGTTCTTTCAATCGTTCCAGCGCCTTAGGGGCGTCGATATTTGCGAATTCAAAGATACGAGTCCATTGTCCGAGGTCCAATGTAATCAGCAAGAGAGGTTCACCGTCATCAGTCGGTGTGGCTGTCGCCTGTGCTGCGAGATCCGACGCTTGTATGTACGCGTGAATCTCCGACGGTTGAATTGCCGACAGTGTTGCTTGGACAGCTGGGATCGGTACTGGCAGCGGGTCGTTATAACCCATGGCGACTAGGTCAGGATGCCATACAGCAATCCTCTGTCGTGCCGCCTGCCATGTAGTAGATAGAGAGTTAGATATCGCAATTTGAAAGAAATATAAAATATGACGAAGGTTCACCACCTTCATGCGGATAGATTGAAAAAAATCTCATTTCGGTACACCTCATTTCTGAGCATATTCCCTTTCCTTTCAAACTTATTTCAATCCACTCATAATCCCTTCATATTCTCTGTAATGGATTCACAAGATCCATTGCATTGCATCTAAAGTTCAAACCTGTAACCAATCGGTTATTTTCAGGTTATAATTTGTATGACTTTTCATAACTTAGCTACCACATTGCCTGGGCCTGTGTTTACAAGATGCCTCATGTCATAATAGTACCCATGCATCGCTTCTCCTTTCTGTATCTCAAGGGTAGCAACAGCCTAAATCAAATTCAGCTTTCTGTTCTCTCCCTACGGAGCTACTATCTGTGACCACGATCATTCCTCCATGTGCTTCGACTGCATAATCTAGACTCAGCTTAACTTTGTCTAGAACCGAACTATTACACCATTCACCATACACCAAGCGTAATAAACCAATTTAAACACAAGTTCAGAGAATTTCGGTGGACAGTTGGGGTCGTGCTCCAGAATTTATAACGGCACTGCCTCTCACCTGTGCCCGTGAACATCCAACATCAGAGAGGTCAGATATTCGTACACAAGGTGTCGACAAGACAGTGCAGCTTGCTATCGCTAACATCATAAAATCAAAAGCAACGAATCCCAACAATATATCAGGCAAACCATTATGCTGAGTGAAACCGCAATATTCATGTGAACCTGCTGGCTCGACGACGGTTGAGTGCATGCCATGGTTCTACAGTGCTCAAGCTCACGTCCCCTCGCAGTGAACCTCAACGAAGTATGTATTTGGCTGCGGAGTATACTGCACTAGGTGATGCATCTGGGATTGGTGAAAACAACCCTTTGCCTTGGTAGCTGGTGCATATATGTTCGTTTCCAGCCTCTAATTGGGCTCGAACGTGCTTACACTTTTGCAATCTCATGAGCTGATTTTTCTCGATCCTAAATGTTGAATCAGTACTAGATGATCCCAGTGGATATCATTTTGTAAATTATTTGCTCATCCCTGTACAGCTCAGAATCTGTGTCACCGATTTGGTGATCACCATCCCTACTACCTTTATGTTATATACAACTTAATGTATCTAGCTGCTGGGATATGCCACTTGATATCAATGTATCGTGGGTGTCATATTCGTGTAATCTCATTATGCGTTAAGCCACCTCAGCTCCTGGCTCAGAAAGGGTGGGCGGGTGGGTTTAATTAACAATTTTTATCATTGTCGACCCCCTGTCATAGACTGTACTGGTGTCTAATGTGCTTATGCAACCATTGATCCAACCATGCACTTTTATCCTCGTTTTGAGAACTTAATTGCCTCTGCGAGACCAGTTCCAAATCTCTCGCAATATTAAAGCGAAATTTTGAAAAAAAGAAAAAAGAAAAAAAGAAAACAAACAAAACAAAACATAAGTTACATGAGTTTTAAAATATACACAAAGAATTTAAGCAATATAGATGTTATAAAACAATACTTTATAACTCCATACAAAGAAACATATTCTCATGGACTCTTGAAATAAGAGTCCAAACATTTTTCATGTTGCCGACTTAAGGTAGCATTTGTCATCTTATCTAAATTTCCTACTACTTTCTTAATTTGATAATTTTATGAACAATAAAATATGAGGATTTTTTTTATAAGAAACTAGACAACAATGAGTATTTCCCTTCTACATTTGTACCTAAACCCTAATTTTCATTAGTTTCCAATGATAAGTGGCTTTTCTAAGTAGTTTCCAAGTAAAAATGGGTTAATTTTAGACAAACATAACATAGATATAAGAATTTCAACCTTGATTGCCTATCTAATATGACAAAACAAAGATATTAAATGTTGCATCTCAAGTGTTGTAGTCCAATAAAAGAGGGAATTGTAATTTAAAAAAATTGATTGCGGAAATATGCGTTGTAATATCAAGGATGTTGTATAAACAAGTGTCAAACTAATGTTGTTAAAATCTATTAGTTAAATGGCAAAATTGGTAGGAAAGAAAAACAAAAAGACTTGGCAATTTTAAGAAATATAGACAAAAAAGTTCAAGTTCTTTGGAATCGTATTGAATTTTCTATGAAATTTGAAAGGTTTAAGATTATAATTCCAAAAACCAATAGCAAGTGGTTTTGATAATCAAAAGTAAAAGGCTACTAAAAAAAATATTATAGAATCAGTAAATGGACCAATGACACAACAGCTGACATGTGAGGAAAATAATGTCTTCTATGATAAATTGTATACCTTTAAAATAAGGCAATTACTAGTGATAATATCTCATACCAAAGTTTGGAACTAGTGTGTATTAATAATTGATCAACTATGAAAATCAAGTTGGATTTGAGCATCTTTGTGGTGAAGAATAAGCTGAATTTTTGGAAAGTAGAATGTTTTGTCAACCAAAGTAAACACATTCCATAAAATTTTCTTAGATAAAATGTTTTAATTCCTAAAGCATCAACTCAACAAAAATGGGTTGTTTAAAAGTCCGGTCAGGCTCCTCATGAGTCAATTTTTATAAGGTGAAATTTTAATTTAGGCATAGTATAGACAATTATCATATCTTTATAACAAGACCATTCATGCTTTAAAATTCCTTAGTTCATGAGATATTTTCAGTCAAAATTTGAAAACATTGTTGGGGCATACTAAAATGTGCCCAAAATTGCACTATATGCTCAAAATCTGTCCAAAATTAATTAGATCACAAAAACTTCAAAATTTCACCAGAAATTGAGATTTTACTTTTTCAATTTTTATTTTTTGTAAATGTAAATAAAATTTGAAGGCATGATCTCACCGCTCCCATTTTCAATCCAACATTTTTTCATATGATTTTTTTCCTATCATAGACCGGCCTTTGTTTTTGAATTTCAGCATACCTCTATGTGAAAAATCAAGCATTTCTTTAGGTTTTATAGATTGTATTAAGGAAAAAAGTGCATGGAAATATTTCTAATCCACTTAGAGACAAGAATTTGAAGAGCCTCACATCAAATTTACTTTAGAATTTGGTTTTTTGGCTCACGAAACACTTGAAACCCATTTTGCAAATTGCAAGAAGGGAGATTTTTTTGTTTTGTTTTGTTTTTTTTTTTTTTTTTTTTTTTTTTCCAACTTTGAACATTATTATCTCACAAATGGTAAGGAATTTGAATCTAAGATTTGAGGTACATACACATGTACAAGTAAGGTACTAGACCCTACGGTTATATCCTCCAAAAAATACATCAAAAATTAAAAACATACACCTTGTATTGAAAGAACCTAGTTTTGAGGGTTTTTGACGATTTTGAGGCCTTTCAATTCTAGGGCTCAAACTAGATGTAACTTTTTCAACATAATAGGCTTGTATATTGTATAACTATATGTTGAAGAAGGTGAAGAAAAATTTTGTGATTGTTTTCAAAATTAGTAAAATTTCACCAAATATATTTTAATGGTAAAAATTGAACTTTCACAATCTTTTTGACTTCTTGTTTCAACATAATTTTTTTAAGTCAATGGTTAAGACATTATTTTTCTATTGATAAAATCTTATGATAATACAATACTTTAATAAGTTTTTGCAATAATATAACAATAGAATATTTTATTATACTACAATATTATCGTACAATATTCAATATTTGATATCTTACTGTCAAATAAATACGTTGATTATCTCTATGAGTGTACATGTTTCAAGGCCAGGGGTGCATGGTTCATGCTCTAGATATCATGTAGAAAGTCTTGGATTTGATTTGCCATGGCCATGGCAAGCTGTGAGAATGGCTCACAGGGTGTGTCAAGGTGGCATCAATTGAGGTGTGATTTATCATGAGGCCACAGTGACGTCCAATTGTGGGAGACGGCTACAGGTAAGTTAACAGCAGCAACGTGAGTCGTGAGCAGGCTGTAGTAAAGTGTGCTCACAACAATCACGTTTTTTACATTTATGAATCTTTTAAAATTCAAATTTAAATATAGAATTTGTTCGTGAAGCTAGTAGATGAAGTGGATTAAATTTGGATTTATGAAGTCATATTGATTAAAGTATTATAATATTTTATTATCAAAATTTGTTTTCAAAATTTGATTCTCAGAACTTTGATGTTGAGGGATTGACATTTTTGCCATTTCATTCATGAAATTTAATAGCTATTAGTTATAATCACAGTTTAAATAAGTCTTGAGGGGACTAGGATCAAGGATATTCTGATTTTAATCATCAATTAGATTTGAGGTATTTTATCTTCACCCACATATATTTCAAATCAAGCATGTAGCTACATTCAAGATCTCTAGTCACCCTCATCCTTCCAATAGTAGTATAATCCGCACCTTAGTCGTAATTCTTTGTGACTTGGTTGAATTTACAATAATTGCTTGAAGGACATTTAAAATTGAACATTTAAAATTGAACAAACAATGTTATTGTGGCTTTGATATTTGTTGTAAAACTCTATATAATCCACCTTCAATTTGTGTTAGCACTAGGGATCAAAAATACTTATACATTGAAGCCCTATTGTCACTTTAACATTCACAGAATCACAAAAAATGAAAAAGAGAGTATATAACTCTTATTTCACTTAGAAATTAAAAAGAATAACACTTACGTAAATAAATGGCAAAATAATATAAAATTAAGGATGAAATCAATGATGAAAATACAATTTTTAATTTTTTTTTTTGCAATTATATGAAATAAAGTACGAAAATATACAATCAACACATTTCAATTTCATCCAAATTGTGTAAGTTTCTATCGTTGTTTTTATGCAAATAAAAAAATAAATAAAAATGAACTCATTAAAGATGATAATACAATTTCTTTTAAACCCTAAAGGACAAAGTGGCAAAATCGGGCTTTTTTAGAGTTTGGGCATGTACTTGTGACTTCAATTTAAATCAATATTTTTTGAAATTTTTTGTGAACGTTTGTCGTAACAAGGACTTTGAGGGAATCTATTATTTTTTTTAATCAGAAATTTCAAAAAATAGTTATGATACCCAAAGTAGAAAAAGCTCTTTGGTGGGCAATTTGTGCAGCCATGCTAAATACATCAATTACCTCTGAGAATATTTCTATAAATACTTCATGATGTCATCTTTGAGATTTACAAAAAAAAATAACTTGTTTCAGTACAAAATTTTTACTCCACAAAATATCAAAGTTTTATCACCGTTTCGGGCAGTGTGCTAAAAAACTTCTTCTTTCCTTCATAAAAGTAAGAAAAAATCTTATTTTAATTTGTTCTTTTTTTTTAATTAAAGGATGGAAATCAATCTTTACTTTGACTGTTTGGATTGGGACTTCATGAAATAATGGAATTTCTAGGAAAGAAATAAGATTTAACATTCTTGTATATTCAATCTAATAAAAATATTGTTTTCAACATGCTACACTTGAATTTTGTGTGTAATTTTTTTATGAAATTAGCTAACTTAGTCTCCTCTGACATGCACCAAAACCCCTAAAATCCATAATACAAAAAACCTAAGAAAAAAAAGTTAGAGTGTGTCAACCTAGTCAAAAAATCTTGTCAAAAAAGATTGTTTTCAAATTTCAATCGCTATAATCTTCTTTTTTCTACAATCGATTATGATGAAATGTTTAGAGCTGTTTACTAGAATAATCTTGTTGAAGATCTTACGGTTAAAATTAGAAAATAATGATTTTTTAGTCATTTAAGCTTTTTACATTAGAAATGGCAGCTTTGGAGCGTTTTTTTGGTGAAACATAGCCAAGGAATTTTAGGGGTTAACAACTTACAAATTTTTATATGGAAGGATTCGTTTGGATTCTTCTATCATAGAGAACATCTAGATTTTAATTATCTTTAATTGTTTATGTCTCATTCAATACTTAGAATTATCATGTGACATTGGTCCCAATTAAAAAATCTTGTTGAACACTCAGAAATAATATTTGAATAAGTTTTGAGCAAGATGTGAATAAGAGAATTTATTCTTTAAAAGTCCACATCTCCCTCAATATTAGATGTATCGTAGTGCTCTTACGCTTTATAGAAATAACTAAACTAGGACTACAAGACGTATATCTCACTCAAAAAAATCAAGTATGATACGAAGGAGATATAGACTTTTAGCTTTCTTTGATCTTTAATAGCTGATATCTTCACCAACATGAATTGTATGATCTTGTTCTTCACCTTTTGAAAACAACATGTTTAAAACTATACAATTAAAGCATTCCTTTCCCAATTTAAAGAAGTCTTGAGTAATTAATGACACATCCAATTCAAAGTAGATTTAGAAACATCAACATTGGAGCAGATCAGTGGTATCAACCAATCTACAGTAGATCGCCCAATACCTGCGCAATACCAGAATCCACAGTTTAGACCTATCCTACGGAGGTACATTATAACTTCCAACTTCAAATTTCTATGTAATCATGGTTTACATTTTAGAGTGAGCGGTTTTTGAACCATCTACAAGTTCCCCTTCCAAAATTCATAACTAATTCAATATTAATCCAAAATCAGTTATCCCAATTGGTCTAATTTTCTGAATACTTTGCACATTTTCCAAAATTTGATTTCCTTAAACCGGAAGTTCATGCGCCCATCCGCGCTCAACGTCGAGGTTATTTGGGAATTACTATTTTTTGAGGTCGAGAGAACTTGACTACTCTTGGATTCGCAGAGAGCTCCAAGAGAGGTGGAGACCTCGTAGGATTAGGATTACAAATGGTACAGAGTGTGTTCCCGCCTTAAATACCCAGACTCCCGGTTTAATAGCTCCTCACCGAGCCTACCAATCCGAAATTTGAGCGGTTTTTGAGGGCCACTTACTATAGATGGCCTTTTAACAATCAACACTTCTTAGAACTTGCTCGGGGGAGCACAATTCTCCATCACACAGACGCTCATTAACACTGATTGGAACAACACTTACCGATGGTGAGCTGTAGAACAATTATCAAAATCATTCACAGTCACTGTTTAAACTTCCCACTGTACATAAAACTACTAGTGAGGTGCTGAAGACGGAGCTTAAGGTAAGTTTCGCAGAAGTGTGGCAGCGACTAATAGGTGGCCCACTGGTGGGACCCACAAGCCTGCACCAGCTCCACCTCCACCATATCTGCCGGCCAAGGAGTGATGCTCCAAGGTGCGGATCTCCATAGGGAATTTGCAGAGCTCTGGCTTTCGGTGGTTCTTTCGTTCGAGGCTCTCCTTGTTATTTTGCATCTACAACTGGTAGACATACCGAATTGAAGCTCTTGGTGAGCTGCGTTCTGCCGACTTTTTTAACCAAAATGTGCACAGAAGTTTCGACATATGGTATGTCCTTATCTATTTCTAGTGATCCAAGGAGTTTGTGTATTGATTACTAGAGGGGAGTTCTTCAGGATCGGTTGAAGAATGTAGAAATTCTCGTTGGGAATGTTGGAGGGGAAGTTTAAGAAGTGAGCAGCTCTATTTCGACTGCTCTGGTTCATCTTTCCGTTGATTTTGGCTTCCCTAGATAGTAGTGCTTTAGTTTTTCGTGGTAATGTGCTGTGATGTTGTTGACATTCTTCTCAGAGAACTCAAAAGTGGTTGCATCTAGGATTTAAAGTGGTTGCATCTAGAACTGAAAGTGGTTGCATCTTGGACTGAAAGTGGCTGCATTTAGAATTTTAAGTGGATGTGTTTATCTCCCAGCTAGATCATTTTTGTCATTCATGCGCAAGCAATGTGTTTGGGTGCGAGCTTCGTTAACCACCATCCGGGGAATTGTGTGTGTTGTTCCAGTTGAGTGCGCGCTCGTGAGGCTGTGATCTCGGATCGCTTTGATGAAGTGGTTTGAACCTACAATTTGTTTATTTGAGGTAAATTGTTTCATTTCTCTTCAACAATTTGAAAATATATGCTGAGGCAGGGATGGATTCTTTGGGTGCTGGAAGACATGGATTTTTTAGAAATCTTATGTACTATTTGTGTTTCTGTGTAGCTAGAAGTGAATGCACGCCTGTGAACTTTATGTCGCAGGAGTGACCTTGACTGAATGATGAGAGGGGTCTTTGAAGATTTGTATTTGGGATTCTTGGGTTATCGTAAAACATTTCCAGGTTTCATCATCGTTCTCGTGTTTTGTCGTTTGTGATGGCACCAGATTCCATTGCAGCTCTGCAACCTACATCTGTAATGTGACGCACATCACTCGGGGTCATTTGTAATCGTGCGTGACGCTACTACAACTCATTATCCAGCATTTGCAAAGCCTGCCCTAGGGAGATCCATTTGGAAACGGGTGTAAGGTAAGTCTTGATAAATCCGTGCGAAATGAGTGCTTCTATTTCATAGTTTAGGTGTTCATGAAATCAACACTGCCCAGTCCCAAATCCCTAATTATTGGGATTAGGGCTGAAGACTGTTTTGTTTTTTTGTTTTCTTTGAAGCAAAACAAATTGCAAGGGAAAAGAAAACAAGCCCTCATCAGGCAAAGCCCAGGGCCGGGGAAGAGCTACCAGAAAACCAAAGGCCGGTTAGCAGGAAAGGCTTCCAGACAACCGAAAGACCATTCCGGACACATAGCAAGTCATTTTGAGACCAAACAGAATCAAATCATTTTGAGACCAAACAGAATCAAATTCGTCTCACGCTTTCTGAACCTTCTCGGGGGACTTAGCCTGGCTAATTCTACGCTGCGTCCTAGCCCATTCAACGCGCCCATACTCAAGGAGGGAATCCCAGACGTATAAATGAATCTTGGTGGAGGACCGGATGACCCGTTCGAATACTGCTTCGTTGCAACACCCCCACATAGCAATGCCCCTGAGGACGGCCCAGATGCATGCTCCAGACTGTTTTGAAATCCTCGGTAGTTACTAGCCAAAGCAAAAGAGACATGACACCTGTCGTTACTCGAGTAGCTTTGTTTAAAGAGTGGAACCACGGCCGCATCAACTGCGATCCAGATTCCTGTGAGTACTTATCAAATCATCTGTATGCTTCACAGGATAGTAGTGGCTGCGCAACTCTTGGGAGGGAAACATGTGTGATGGACGAAGGCAACTTCAAAC
The DNA here is from genome assembly GCA_014871385.1 of Ceratodon purpureus. NCBI lineage: Eukaryota > Viridiplantae > Streptophyta > Bryopsida > Pseudoditrichales > Ditrichaceae > Ceratodon > Ceratodon purpureus. The sequence goes on from CM026421.1 coordinate 26,705,042, forward strand.
GAGGAGTCATCGGAATAAAAAGGTTCTCAAAATGCATCTATCGAGCTCGTCATTGATTTGTTTTCAAGGTATGTACAATCCATTGTGACTCAAGTTCAAGTCTGGAACAGTACGTGATACAGTAAATGAACATTAATTTCTTGAATAGGGGTATCAGAGTGCGTGAAACTGTATTGCATCCTTAAAGTTTGTCCTCTAGAGGCTGTATCCGGTACTAGAGAAATGATTTCCTTGTAATGGCACCTCTGGAAGCTTGATGGAAATTTTGTACGGGACTGCGTAGCGGGCAGGGCGAGCCCTGCTACGTCGAGTAAAGGGCAAGCTGCTACCTACGGACGAGCGCCGAAGTGCCAGATCGGTAGGTAGCAGCGAGCCCAGCGACATTGGTAGGTAGGGGGTGAGACCTGCCTGCTACGCGACTTAGCGACTTAGCGACATAGCGGGTCTGCCGCCACCCTCATTGTTGATCATTTTCTGTATTATTCTAGGAGGTCGTTATATCATTCTAGGGGGTCGTTCCATCCCGTTCATTGATTGGGTTTTTAGAAGTAAGCTACAACCGCGTTTGCTACCGTCCGTATTCAGTGCGCTCTAAGCCAATCGGTAGCGGCCGAGCCATGTGGAGAGTTATGCCGGGAGAGCCCCTCACAGTCCGGGCTCATAGCCTATGGGAGGATCCTATGGCTCAGCCCAGCCTTAATTTTGAGGGGCTAATCCTTTACAAAATTACCATATACAAAATAAATAATTTTGAGAAGAGTTTCGAGGGGGTCCTTGTGGGCAGGTTCTTGAGTAAAGGAATCCTTTGGGTATTACGTGCTGTGAGCCCTTACCTTTACATGTTAGAAGGCCTAACCCTTACATGCTCACATGCTGAATCGCTGATGGGGCGAAATTTGATATCATACCTAGTATGATACCGACACCCGTATCAGAGTTACATGTGATAACAAGAAAGCAACTTAGACCTCCCTGGTGTCTTAACAATCCCTCTTTTGTCAAACATATTTGGTCATGCACCATGGTTGTTGGATTTGGTCAAATATATTTTCCATGCATCATGGCTGTTGGTGGTAAAGTTCATGAACTTTCTCGTCCAGGTTTCCTCGGTTCGGATGGGAATTGAGCATGGGAACCATCCCCCATTCTATATGAAATCAAACTAAGTTTGATATGTTAACCATTTTTTGTACGGCAATATCAGTGTTTAAAACATCCTAACTTCTTTCCCTGTACTTACGTGTCAAACTTATCAAGGAATGAAATAACAACTTTCTATTTTACAGGTTGATACATGTGTCGGATTGACTACGCATTACTGGTGAATCATTTGGTAGAGGTGATGCTATTGCCCATTTATTCAAGTTGGACGAGCCGGGGGCTTACTCTTTCAGAAGCTTTTAGTATTCCTATGCATGCCCCAGACTCACTGAAAACCAATGCTGCTAAAAACCCCTTCCGCCGACACATAGAGGTTTCCTTTAGAATTGACATAGTTTCAAACCATTACCACTACTTAAACTCTTCTAAGAACTTCGTAAGAATATGGACTCAATGGGTCGGTTCAGCACACCCATACTGGCCCATGTCTTGTCTATGGATCAATAATAATTGTAATAAAATCACAAGTAGTGACAGAAAATCTTAATGTGACGAAGCTACAAGGTTAAAAGCTACAGAAGCTCAACCTTGGAAGGTAGAGGACCTCTGCCGTTAGATTCTGGGTTTGATACCTTGAAGAAAGTTTACACAAAATAATATTATATTCAAGTCTCGGAGGGACATGGCCTGGGCGAAGCCCTCCAAGGTCGCTGCAGGTAGCATCGCCTTCATGGTATGGTGGATATTGTCCGTCTTCCCGGCTTTGCCTCTGCTTCCGATCGGCAGGACTGCAGGTTCACTGTTGGGTGGCACTCTCATGGTTGTTTTCGGAGTACTTTCACCCGACCAGGCATTCGCTGCAGTGGACCTGCCCATCCTTGGTCTTCTCTTCGGGACCATGGTTGTAAGTGTCATGCTTCAGCAGGCTGGTCTCTTCTTGTATCTGGGACGGATGCTTTCATGGAAAACGCGGGGCGGAATCGACCTTATGTGCAGGCTGAGTCTTCTGTCAGCTCTGTCAAGTGCATTGTTCACGAACGACACAACCTGCGTGTTTTTGACTGGCTTCGTGCTGAAGCTTTGTAAGGAGAAGAAGCTCCACCCGAAGCCATTCCTGCTTGCGCTTGCTTGTAGCGCCAACATCGGCTCTTCTGCCACGCCCATTGGAAATCCTCAGAACCTCGTCATTGCCGTGGGGAGTGGCATCGGTTTTGGTAAATTTTTGGCGGGTGTTTTCCCTGCGATGGCGGTAGGGTTGGTGGTGAATACTCTTTTGTTGGTGGTGGTTTATGGGCGTCGTCTCTCTTTGGACCCCTCGAGGGCCGCAGAGACTGTAACCAGGAGCCGAGAGGATGGTGAAGATGTTCATGGCATTGCTCCTGACATGACTGATCATCGTGGATGGGGCCAAATGTCCCGAGCTGATTTAAGCGGTCCGCGCGTATCAGTCAATGAGTCCCACCAGATTGAGCAGAGAAGGGAGGGCAATGGCGAAATTATGGATGAGAGCTCGGAACGGGATGTTGGAGGACGACTTGATCATGACAACGGTGTCAATAGGTCTGTCCCTGAACGGGATGTGGAAGAACGACTTGATTGTGAGAATGGTGTCAATAGGTCTGTCCCTGAACGGGATGTGGAAGAACGACTTGATTGTGAGAATGGTGTCAATAGGTCTGTCCCTGAACGGGATGTCGAAGGACAACTTCATCAGCATGAAACTGTGAAGCCGGATGGTCCGCCACGGAGATCCTTCAGGACAGCCTCTTATAGTGCTTCCGGCGTGTTACCATTCCGGGATCCATCGACATTGAGGAACTCTTTGAGATTGAGGAACTCTTACAAGGAAAAAATGAGGAAGTCTTGGATGAAGCACAAGGAAAAACTCTGGAAAATTAGCGTTTACCTTGTGACGCTTGGGATGCTGGCTGCTCTTTTAGCGGGATTGAGTCTTCCATGGACTGCAATAACAGCTGCCGTGGCAATGTTGATACTAAACTTCTCAGATGCGGGGCCGAGTCTTGACAAGGTTTTTGCCTCTTCACATATCCTCGAAAATTGGAATGGACTGAAACCTTCTCTCCTTCTGTGCATTTCTGTCGAATGTCATCAAGAGGCGATGTATTCGGTAGCAGGTCGGGTTGGGGGTACTGGACGTAACCAAAGAAAACAACCAGATGGGCTACTTGGAATTGCCTGTTTGTCTTCGGAACTTGAAAGTTCGGGTCGAGAACCTCGGTTAGGGTTTGAGCTCTGCGAAAATCTTGTTGTGCGTTTTGACACTCAACTCAAGACTTCATTTGCATCACCTCGTCTTGCTGTTCACACTCCTCTGGCTCACTTGCTCGAGTTTAGCTTTTGTGGAAATTATTATTCGCTAATTTTGAGGTAGGAATGTGGGCTGGGTGAGTTCGTTTTGCGTTTAACGTGATGTGTGCGGGGATTTTGTCGTTGGTTCGCGTGACCTTCATGGTGTTGGACACAAATGCTGTGTTCATGACGTTGATTTTCAGGTATTTGGAGTTTTTTGCTCTGTGAGTTGAGAGATATTTCCTGGTCTGCGTAATTGATCACACATTGATGTGTTCAATTGCAGGATGTGTGCGTTGCTTAGTGCCTGCGCTCTTTAGGGATGAGATAGAACGGTTTCGGCTAATTCTGTTTTCAGGTTGTGGAATTGTGACGATCTATTTTAGCGGGTGTATTTTGAATCAGCCATTAGAGAGTCCACTAGGACTCATGCGAGAATTGTATAAAAGCTGGTGCTAGGTAGGGTCACTCTGAGTTCAGCAGTATGTTGCGTGTCGCATTAATGGAGGTGGTCTCTGAAGCTGTCACACTCTACGCTTCTCGATACCTTTGGTTACTCGTCTAAATTGAAATGCCTGGGTTGTGCTTGGAACCTGAGATGGTAAACCATTTTATGACAATTTTGTACACTGAACACCATTGTGAAATATTACGAAACGAATGCCCAAATTTCAAGCTACTCCTTAATTGGAGAATTTCTGGCAATCTCACATGCGAAGTAATGTTCGTGCAGGTTTCGTACAATTTGCTGGTGTTCTTCTCTGGTATGTTTATTGCAACATCTGGCTTCAACGCGACTGGTGCTCCTCAAGAATTTTGGTCAGCAGTGGAGCCACATTCTCGGATTGATACTGCTAGCGGAGTCAGCGTGCTGTCTCTGGTTGTTACCGTTCTCTCGAATGTGGTATCGAATGTTCCGACAGGTACTGTATGTCTCTGTCTTTGATGTGTCTCTGACCTTTACATAGCATTTCTATGCTCTTTTGGTCTTTATAGTGGAACTGATAACCTTGTCGATCATTAGTGGGGTTCGAATGCCAATTTTTTCTTGCAAAATCATAATTAAATTCAGCTAGTTGTGTAACCTGACTTGTGTCCTCATGCATTTATCTGCAGTTATACTGCTAGGGGGAAAGGTTGCAGCATCAGCAGTCAGCTCTGGAGCGAGTTCTGATAAGGCATGGTTTATCCTAGCGTGGGTGAGCACAGTGGCTGGAAACTTGACATTGGTGGGGTCTGCAGCAAACATAATTGTTTGTGAAGAGGCGAGAGAAACACAGGCAGAGAAAAAGCTTCGTGAAGAACAGTTGAATAATCTTGGAGGCGACTATATAGGGCCTGCCAGGTTAACTTACGACCTGACGTTCTGGAACCATCTGAAGTTTGGGTTTCCATCTACATTGATTGTTATTGCTGTGGGTTTGATTCCCATTGCGCTTCAAAAGTCTTGAAGAAAAGCTGTTTTTTTTTTCTGTAGTTATACACCATCTACCGTACCCTCAATCTCTGTCCATTTTGACTTGCTAGAGGATTTGAGACAGTGAGACACCCTATGCATCTCAGAATCCAGCTTAACGCCATCGCATTGTTTAGGAATGCAAACCCCCTAGCATTCAAGATTTTAGCCTGGGCAATTTCTTCAACTTCACGAAAACGCTTCATTTTCCAGGTCCAAAGGCTCTGATATCTCGACTGATGTTGGAGATCGTCTGATAACTTTACCAGGCCCAGAGTATCCACCTCCCGACCTGGCATATCAAAATCACTATCCAACCACTCAACTTGAGGAAAACCTGAACCAAATGATCACCTCCCTTGAACAACCGACTTGGAACGCTCATTAAAACATCTCTTGTGACGTCGCTAATAGCAACTTGGATGACTGTCTACCTCCTACTACTGCCAATTCCTGTTGTGTAGAAGTTCCAGTGGAATTCAACCACTGCTGAGATCTGCATAGTGGAAGCTAATGACACCTCTGGATACTCGTCTGAAAACTCTGGAGTACTCTGTATACTGTAGTACATAGTTTATTGGACTACAGTTCTTCAGTACCATTATTTATCGACAACTGGTATACAGTAATGCCGTTATTCATCGACTGTCGGTATACAGTAACTGATGATGTTGGCCTACCTGAAGGCACTGTAGATCGGCAGTTTCTTTGTAACAGCTCGTCCAGCCAGCGCTTCCTTGATTCGTTTAAGTTCACTTATTTTATTGTGCCTCCTGTGGCCAAGCTTAGGATCCTGCTTGGTTCCTGCTACGGGGTAGGCGATGCACGTTCTTCACCCTTTTCAAAGCCGCAGCGCATTCTGGCTCAAAGCCGCAGCGCATTCTGGCGCAAAGCGTACACGTAACACGACTAAGTTCCCTTGGTTTGGTTGCTTTGTGCTTTCAATAATGCCTAGATCTCGGGTAGGCGGGGGGTAGCTCAGTTCGCAGAAATGTCGTGGATTGTTTATGATTGCTTCAATTTTTAAGATTTTGAGTGGGCCTTGGTTGCCAGTATGGAATAGTTGGTATCCTTTGACTATTCTATGGATTTGGAAGTTTGGTGGGCAATGCATGCGGTAGTCATTTCTCTACCTCGCACCGTTGAGGTGGATTGGCAGGAGCATCAAGATGAGGGTATGCCTTGTCTCGGTGGTGTCCGATTCTGTATTGATGTTCCCGCGCATAGCTTCATCCACTCGGCTACTGGGCAGGTTAGTGATGACCTCTCAACCTTGTCTTGAATGTATATTCGTTTTAAGGCTGCTGAAAGTGATGTTAGAATGTTGTTGAAACTTGAGATTCACCGTGAGAGATATGTCCGGTGCTATATATTTTCAGGCCGGTGAGTCTAGTCTTAATGTGTCTCTCGCTAGAGAAATCAAAGTTTGTCATTTATCTCTGAGTCATTTGGCAGCGTTTTGGTTGTCCTCGACTATCTGGAAGTTACTTTGTGTGATTTCCGTCTGTCCATTTTGATTCTCTGATTATAGTCAGATGTGACTACCGACAAAATTTGATATTCTCTGCTGCACGTCCTGAGCATTTCTGTTGCATAGCATTATGTGCCATAACATTCTTTACGACTTAGAGAGAAGCACCCGGCAGTCAAAGCGATGTAAGGCTCCTAACTGTACAGGTCTTGCATCAACCTCTTGCAAAGGGCGATGTGAGACCCATCGTCAAGTTTAACGGGTGCTCGTGCGGTCAGGAATCCTGTCCCGTGCCCGTTAAGTATGCTTCACTTCGTTAAGCTTTGACGAATGCAAATTCTGGAATATCAAGGCATATGTTTTCAAAAATCAATTATCTTTTTTCAAATTTATACTTGGTGTTGAGCAAGGGTTCTAAAGAGTGTTATGGCACATACAAATTCTCAGTTATAATGCTAATGAAGTCCTTTCAAATCTTGTTTTTGTTGTCAGTGTTAGTGTTCCCTGGACCACTGCTGATTTATGCAGATAATAGTAACATTTGCACCTCATGCAATTATTTTTCAAGAGGTTCTTGTACTAAATCCCTTTTCTCATTTGGCGGAAATGAAATGAAATTCCATTGCAAGAATAAAAGTACAAGTGACCCTTGCTGAACACAGCCTGGCTGCTTGAGTTCCTAGTTCGGGACTTTGAGTTACTAGTGCGGCTGTCGTAGTTGTTGATTGGAGGACTTCTGACCGTTTTTTCATTGTAAACTGATTCTAAACATCAAAGTGCTCATTCCTTTAATATTCAAATTGTTTCTCTCCTGCAGGTGCACATTTTTTGCATTGAAGGATCAGCATACTGTCGGAGAATTGAAATGCTTGGGTTGTAAAACAACTCTAGCAGAAGCCGGCCTTCGGAGAATCTTGGACTGCTGATTTGGTGCGGGTCGGTGGTTAGCCAATATTCAGTTCATGAAGGAAAGTTCCAAGTGGGTAGATTGCCTGCATACAACTTGTAAATTACCAGTGTGTTGAGGGTAGGCCAAGGTCAAACCCATTGTCAAGAGGAAAGGATTCTTGATTCACCCCAATCCAAAATTTTAGGTTTAGTTCTTCTGATCAGTAACAGTATCTCCCATACAAATGGCAATGTCGACTTGGACATCCATCAAGGGATGCGCTCCCTTTGCAATATGGTCTCTTTTGGCAGTGTTCTCAGCCTTCCCTCTCCTGCCAATTGGACGAACTCTAGGATCACCAGAAGACAAAGTCATTAAGGGATGCATTGCCTTTGCAATATGGTGGATTTTGGCAGTCTTTCCAACTTTCCCTCTCTTGCCAATTGGACGAACTGCAGGATCATTGGTGGGGGCAGCTCTTATGGTCTTATTTGGGGTAATATCACCTGATGATGCCTTCAAAGCAGTGGACCTGTCCATTCTTGGTCTCTTATTTGCAACAATGGTCATCAGTGTATACCTCGAACGATATCAGATGTTTGATTATTTGGGCAAAGCTCTTTCATGGAAAACTCAAGGTGGAACAGACCTACTCTGCAGGGTGTGTCTACTGGCAGCCATCTCAAGTGCTTTATTCACAAATGACAGCACCTGTGTTGTATTGACTGGCTTTGTTCTCAAGCTTTGTAAGGAGAAGAATCTTGATCCCAAACCGTTTCTTATAGCTCTTGCTTGTAGCTCAAATATTGGCTCTGCTGCAACTCCCATTGGCAATCCACAGAACCTGGTGATTGCCGTTTCAGGGAAGCTTGGATTTGTGCAATTTGTGGCGGGGATACTTCCTGCAGTGGTGGTGGGTTTAGCACTTAACATGGCTGGCTTGTTGCTGGTTTATGGGCGTTCTCTGTCATTAAAACCAAAGGAGCAGGCAATTGAGGATTCAGTTCAAGAAAAGTTTAACCTAGCAAATGAGGATGTTAATATTGCATCTGCATCCTTCTCCTTTAGCAACGAAAGTTCTTTTCTAGATGACTCGGATATTGAAGAAAAAGGACGCTTGCTGCATGTGGTGCAGAGAAATCATAGCTTTAATATCGAGTGTGCTGGAGGAGAGAGGGACAATAGTGGATTCAGATTATCATGGAAGTTTCTGAAGGAGTACAGGCAGCAAAATGTTTCCAAAATTCTGTTTCTTCTCTTCTTTGTTACGCTTTGGATAGGTGGTGGAATGTTGCAAGTATTTGAAGCAGGAATGGGCCTGGCCTGGACTGTCATTACAGGTGCTTTATTACTGACAGTGGTGGACTTCTCAGATGCCACTGAAACTCTGGACAAGGTTAGTTGATGACTGATGAGAGCTTTTGGATGTGTCTCTCAATGCTCACGGAGAGAATTGATCAAGAGGTTGAAATCTGTGTGCATGGCAGTCAAGGGCATGAAGAGGTTGGAGTTCTAATACATGGCAGTCTGATTAAACTGGCTCTTTTATTGGCAGGTATCATATCCCATTCTCGTATTCTTCTCTGGTATGTTCATCACTGTAGAGGGCTTCAATAGAACTGGAGTTCCTGCACAATTCTGGAGGGCAGTGGAGCCATACTCTCGAATTGACTCTAAAGGAGGCGAGGTCATACTCTCCGTGGTCGTTACTTTCCTCTCTAATGTGGCATCTAATGTTCCAACAGGTACAGTAATCTCATACCCTGCTCTTTTAGAGCTACTCTTCACAGTTACACTTGATTGAATTAAGATCGGTGTCTTGTTAACTCCTGTTTGATAAAAAAAAAAACATGTTGATTACCACTTCAATAGTTGGCAATAGGAAGTACGTATGTTTTGAACTAGAGTTGGCCCTTCGTCTTTTTTCAAAATTAATTTGGTCCTAATTTTTATATTATTTCTCCAGTTTTGCTGTTAGGACCAAAAGTAGCAGCATCAGCCGTGGCAACTTCAGGGGCAAGCCCAGACAAGGCATGGTTGATTCTTGCTTGGGTGAGTACAGTTGCTGGAAATTTGACATTGGTGGGATCAGCAGCAAACATCATCGTTTGTGAGAAAGCTAGATGTGAACCTGAATTAAGCTACGACTTAACATTCTGGACGCATTTAAAATATGGATTTCTCTCCACTTTAATTATTATTATAGTAGGCTTGCCCTGGATAGACTTGCTGTAGATTGTGTCATACATAGAACATAGAAAAATACGTCATACATAGCTTCTAAACCAAGTCTAGCGTCGGATTGTTGAATAGCCTCTTTTGTTTAGGAATTGATTCTTTCAATTATCAATTAAAGAAAGTAAACATTGGTCTCCGCAAGAAGACGGATGTGAGTAAAATGTTTATTTGAGTGTTGTGGAACAATTGAGGACGAATTTGTAACATTGGCAATTCAATGTCTATAATATAAGCATGATTAGTCACCACATAGGGATTAACTGTGAAAGTTTAGTATACTTGGCACTACACAAATCCACAAAACTTAAAGTATAGAGTTAGCATGATTTAGAATCAAATTTCAAAGCCACTTAAAAACTTAGTTGTCTACTCTTATTTAAAAATTAAAATGATATTGGAATTTGAATTTAAAATTTAAACAATCCATCGATACTAGTACACGTAAAACTAAATCAAACGTTACAAACTTGGAATGACCTATAAATTGAATTATGTATTGGAACTTTGTATAAGAAATTCATCAAATCCTTCGTAGCTTTTTTAGAACATTTGAATAAATCCTAAAAACTAAAAATAATTATAAAAAACTTCAGAAAACAAGTCTAGTGTAATCTTTAAAGTTTGTTGATGATTTTGAAGCAAAATTGCCAAAAATAGATAGTAAACCTACTAATATCTATAATAGGTGAATATGTCCAATTGGAACTACAAGTGGTAGATATATTCTTGTGCATAGAAAAAAAAAACAACCACAAAAATTTACAGTACAATAGGAGTAAAACTCAAATTTATTGACGTTTTTGAAGAATAATCACTTTATTTTTGTGGAAATTCAAGGAACATCTTTGTAATTGTAAGTATTGTGGATAAACTTGCTCCTATGTCACGCAAGCCTCATAAAAAATGATATTTGAGGAAGATGATAATTTTTGAAACATCAATTGAATGGAAATTAGACTATTGAATGAAAAATCCATATATATATATATATATATATATATATATATATATATGGATGAAAAAATATTGGGCCCATTATGTTGCAAGCGCCCACTCTTTTAAATCATTAATATTCTTTTTAGCCCTTGAGTATGACAAGAAATATGGGTAAAAACTGGGAGATTGTAATTGTTGCGGCTTGACCTAATTTATGGCAAATCCTTCTAAAATCAATAACTTTTGCATTATAACTTCAATTTTGTCCAAAATTGTGTTTTTAGAAAGCTGATGGTGAAGTGTATGCATGGTAAAAAAACTAGAAAATTTCAAAAGTTACAGAGCCTAAAATAGTATGCCTAGAAGTGTTGCTATCAAAATATGATCTCAAAGAACTTTAGGAATTAATATGTGGCCTCCAACAACAAATGAAACATAGACATAAATATTATTTCATTTAAAAAAATAGATTTAGATGATAAACATCAAATTGGGAACAATAATAGGTTAATGGGTTGAAAATAGAGTCCGAAAGCTTATACAACTAAATCCTTCTATGTACATCCCGTACACTTACTAGGATTTTTTCAAGTATATTCACAAATTCTTCCATCACATGAGAAACATTCCACAAAATTCCCTCACATGAATAACCCGTCCATAGGAAAAATCCTAGAACTGCAACCAATGATTTTATTTTTTTTGCCTAACGCTCGTTGGTTTCCTTTTTTATCAAGATCTTGAACACTTCATGTAATGTGAGGAAGACAAAAAACCTCCCAAATTTTTGGCCGGAATTCCTCCACGCGGGAAAACTTATATGTGGGAGCCCCAATTGCAAAAGGCCCTCCCTTTACCAAAATCCCCAAAAGGCTAGAGTAAAACAACTACGAGTATACTTTAGGGGGATTCCTATTGTCCCAATTTCCTCTTGTCCGGTGGGCATCGGGTCATTAGCATTACAAACGGACACTTCATTCATGCCGGCCCCTTACAGAGGGACCGGAGTTTTTATCTATCTATCTGAGGATTCCTCACCGGGAGACAGGCAGAGGCCCACAGATCCATCAGTGATCCACTTCCATTATCAGTGATCCACCTCCATCAACCGAGTCATGTTTTGAGAGCAAGCCGCACTGCTTGAAGGATGTAATTTGCAAGTCCCAGAGACTGCAGCTTGCTGATCAGTGATCACAGAGCTCCTTCATGCTGGTAACTTAGTAACTTAGTTAGGGCAAGTTTGTGAGCCTCGAAGGACTTGGTGCTTTTACCAATGACTCACGTCTCAGATGACTTTAGTGCTACTCTAGTGGTATCATGATCACACTAAAGTACTGATGTAGTTCTGAATACCATGTAGGTATTCTTTAGTAGCTCACGCTTGCTATTACCCCATTTTATTCCATCATTTGCTGCTTGCCACAATTTTTGAATGCAATCTATGGGTCTCTTTTTCACTAGAGACCATGACTAAGTGACCAAGGCAAATAACAACCCATCCTAGTCATTTTGCAAGGTCACAAATTGTGACAAAGAGAAAGTCAAAACCATTTAAAAAAAAATCTGGCCACTGTTCCACAATTTAATAGAAAGTTGGATTGGAACGAGCGGATTTTCATGGCAAGGAAGATATTCTTTGAACTTCAATTCATAAGCATACCCAACAAAAATATTTTGAACCTTTAAGAATTAAAACCTTTCTAGATTTTACACTAACTGAAATACTTTATATTTCATATAAAAAGTTGTCATATATCTTGAGAAAAATATTTAAAGAAATGGTTTGAAATACATCCACCTTAGGATATGTAACCATGCAACTTCTTTTCTCAATTGACCAATATAGTCGATAACTATAACAATTGACTTGAAATCCATTCTATATACTTTAATAAAAGAAATCTTTCACATTTGAAGTCTACATAAATTTGTTGTATAATGTTTGACTAAGTTTTGAATTCATCATTAAAAATTTATTAAGAAAAAATAAATATTAAGATTAAAGATTGGCCTTGTTCAATTTCAATGTCTAAGATTTTCCATGTGTGTAGTTACATACGTTATTCAATAAGAGGAGACCAATACTTGCAAAATGACAAGTTGCTTTATTCTGCAACTTGTCATCTTGCAAGAACTAGTAGCCTCTTTTCTCACAAGTCACCAAATTCATTACCAGATTCTATATCGTTGTTGCTAGATGTCAAATAACTATTGGATTCCAAGAATTGGTTTACATGCCATAATTGGTTAATATGAGCCATCGATCAGTTTAAGATTTGTAGTATCAACGATTACAATTGGAAGTTGCAAAACCGGTTATCTGATACATAACCGGCATGGGCCTCCTGCCCTCGACCGGGTATGTAGCCCTCGACCGGGTATGTAAAAATTCTGGAGCCCGGACCAGTCCAAAATTAAAAAACTCGGGAGGGACGGGCGGATGAAGCTAGATGAAACAAGGCCGGGACGGGGATGACTTGAAGGGGGGCAGCGGACGGGGAGGCGAGCCGCATGCACATCGCACCGCAGAGGCGCATCGCATGCGACGTCGGGAGTCGCCCTCGCAGGCTCACACTAGTACTGGACTCTGAGCCGCACTCGAATATTCTGCCCAACCTTGCATCGCAACTGCCACTTCTCCTCACAACCAGGATCTCAATCCTCTCACTACACTACACCACAGTCTCCCTCGCTCGCACCGAGACGTCGTCGATCTCCTCCGTCTTGTCTATCTCTCCCTCAGGCTCATGATCGATCAGTTCGACTAGCTTTCCTCTGATCACTATTGTGGTCGTTTGCTTGAGGTTTGCGCATGCTAGTAGGTTCTGGTGCCATTGCGCGCTGGGTGCGACGTTGCGGACATGATTTGCGGGGTACCCATTGGGTGATGATATCGGAGTGGGGTCATGTGGGACGCTTTCGTGATGGTGGATTCGGAGCAGATGGAGGGAGTCCGTGGCTCTGCTCACGTGCATTGTGTTGTGATCATTGAGTGGCGGTGCTCTTGAGGAGCTAGACCGGACGGAGCAATTCACGGTACTGTTCGGATTCTTCGTTGGATGTTGATGGGGCCTGCTTTGTGGCAATGCATTCGAAAGTGGTCGTTTTTTTCTAGGAAGTTACGGGTGGAGGGGAAGCTGCGGGAATCCTTGGAATGCACGCACGGGGTTTAGCTACGCTTTTGACGTTGTTTATGTCGATTGTGTTGATTTTTTCGCTACTTTGGAGCTCTTTCTGCTTCGATGCCGCAACACGTTCTTTCAGTGCCCGGCATTGTTCTTTTAATTAGAGTGAAGGTTTTTGAGACTAACTTTCATTATCGTCGGAGCAGGGAGGAAAGGGAATTTTGATTGTCTTTGAGAGCTTAGGGATGTTCATTCTAGAATGTGAGCCTAGCAGGAAGCTTTTCAAATGTGCATCAGAAATGTGCTAGATTCCTTTTTCTATTCTTGACAGAACTTTCGTTCCGCACGATAACAAGCATTGAACCTTACCTCTCCGTTGTTAGTATGAATTTAGTGGCCGTACTTAAAGCTCTTTCTGGAAATTTTCCTGTATCCCGCTGGTGTGTCGAATAATGTTCGCCTGCATCAGTTCAATTCTACAGTTAGTTTTAGAGCTTGATTCAGAACCAAAAGGCGGCCTCAAATCTGTACTTAGCTGGTATCCATCGCTTTTCGAGGCACTCGTTGGGCACTCATTTGGCAATTGTTGGTCTGTTGCCTTTGTGGCATACCCTGCAATCATGCACTCTGTTGCAACCTTGTAACTATTTCAGTATTGTGTCAGACTTCTAATTTTCTCACTTTCGTGTACGATTTGAAGATGGTTTTATTAGAGGATGTATGAAGCAGAAAAAGAGCAACTGGCAAGCAAGCTGTGGAACAGAGTTTCTTCACCGAATTGACGGTGAGATATCTAATCCAGCACCATTTTCCCGAAAAAATCTTGCAAGTTCATCAGACGGTTGGAACTGAATTATTGGATAACCGCTTTCAATGGCCTTTCGTGTAACGCATGATCTCTTTCTTTGGAAGTGTTAAGTATAGTGTCGAATTAGGGTTGTGGCAACTTCTGATTCATGTAGACAGCCTCGTTTCCTTCGACAGGTGATTATACTAGGAGTTTTATGTTTGAAATGCCTCTTGGAAGTGACCATTGAGGAGTTAAAAAGGTCTGGAAAACATCTCAACATGGAGCAACATTGAGCGAAACCAAATGGACGACACCGCCATGACCTGGCGGTAGTTGTGCCATTTTCAAAGCTGCCAATGGCAGGTGACCGAGTACTCGGTGAGATGGACGACGATGACAGGGGATGGCCGCTGGGCGAGGCGCAAATTCGGGCGAAGTACCATGCCCTGGTGAAGAGGGACCTGGAGAGGAAGATGCTCAGAGCGAAAGCGAAGAATCTGCCTTATGAGCAAATGCTGGAACATATCCCTATCACCCTCCCCAAGTCTCGCTCGACCCGGGAAGCGTACTCCCGAGCTCGGAGCCTGCAACGAGTCCTCCGTCGTGCAGGGTTGAAAGATACCACTGGCAAAGGCTCCCAGTCTGTTCCCGTTTCCTCTCCCTCCTCCCTCGAGCATCAGAATTCTGAAACAGCATCTCATACCTCAAAGGTGAAGAATGGTGTTGTGAGCTTAGTAGATCAAAAGGATGTGCTGGTTCTTGATGTGGATGTGCCCAAGCTCACGGTTAGTGCTTCAAGTAGCACTAGGTCGCAACGCCCAACCTGCTCGGAGATTCCTGGCAAGAAGACGAAGTTTCTTGCCAAGCAGTTCAAGTTGATTTCTAACTCAAACACCACCCCTCGAAGAAACATCAAGATTCTAGGCAAGGCGGCATCTCCAAATGACGAGACGAGCCTTTCTGGTGCCAAGGTGATCTTTGTCGCTGAAAAGGTACAGAGGGATCAGTTACAGGAACGGATCAGAGTGCATGATTGTGATAAATCAAATCCTTCTTCCATCAAGTCCGCGACAGGGAATTCGCAAGCTGAGGATCAGAGTTCGAGTTTGAGACTGGACTCTCTATCAAGGTCACCTGGTCCTTTGATGTTCAGGAAGACGGTGACTTCACCTTCTGGTCGCTACACAGAGCATGCTCATGCCAACAGCCCCAGCTCTATAATTTCAGAGGCCATTTCAGAGGCGTCGATTCCAGAGACTGTTTTGTCTAGTCCGGAGAATGAACAGTTGACTGGTCGCAAATCCAAGCTCACCTTGAGAAAAACAAGCTTATCAAATAGGCGAGAGAGGTGGACGAGCCGTGAGATTTTTGGCTCGTTTGATTTTGGAGGGGAGCTTGACATCGATGGGACCATTACCGAAGGAAGAAATGAAGGACATGCTAGGCACGAGGAGATCCCGAATTCGGAGTCTTCGTGGAGCTTAGGTAATCATTGAATTTTCATCGATTGAATCTCCCAAGTCCAGGCTTTGAGGTTCTGCACAAACATGAAGTGATGCAATCATATGATAATTTTTAATTGTTTTGGTTTTCCTGGTGGCAGATGGATCCATGAACTCTCCAAGCTCGGGTATGCGTTCACCCCGTCAATCCTCGGCCACTTCGTCAGAAGGAGAGCCGACAGACCCTGATCAACACATTAGAGGCCGAGTAAAGCATCATGACGTTCACACGCGCCGCATGAAAGTCACCAGTCCCTCGTCTCTGTTTCGGGACGGTCCCTGGTACAACGGTGAAGAGCATCGCAAGCCGTGTCGTGAGCAGTCTTCCCCCAAGGTTCCCAGAAAACTCAGTAGGAAGCTATCAACGAGTTTCAACAAGAGAAGGAAACAGGCAATGCAGGTGCAACCTCACCCTCACCCCCACCCCCACCCCCACCCCCACCCTCACCCTCACCCTCGAGATGCGAGTCAGCATTCGGGTTCGTCAACTCGAACCCCTGACAAGAAAGTATTCAATGAAAAATCTGCAAGAAATGTTGCAGTGGGAAAGAAAGAATCTTTCAAGGGGAATTTGACCCTAGAAATTGCAGGCTTACTATCTGGGTTCAAGGTCAATTCTCAGGTCAATTCGAAGATTAGCAATAGTAGAGTTCCTGGCAATGGAAGAATGCTTGGCAATGGTAGAATTTCGAATGGTGTTATTTCGCAGCGAGAAGCCACAATGGCGTTTCAAGATGACATTGCACAGCTGATGCTGGACCGAAGCGAGAGTAACGAGATTGGTGACATTGAGGAGTTTTTGGATGGGTACATGCGACTGAGGTCGCCGTTTTACCTCGAGGTTGTGGAGGAATTCTTCAGGACTGTCAGCTACGATTGTTACAAAAGACCGTTAGATGTGAAGAAGCTGCCCCCCAGAGGTCCCACATCGTTAATCAGATGATGCATTGATATTTTTTCCTCTCTTGGAATCAAATCAACACATGCTTAGAAGTAGATCATTAGATTGTTCATAATTCATCATTTTAAATTCTTCCGAACCACTTAGGAGATCAAAACTTCCTCTCAGTTGTGTTCGATTATGTCAGTTGACGATTTTATGCACAAAGTGAGTGCAAGAGACGATTGCACTCAGTTCTTCGAGCATTCCTTCTCTCCATTTTCTTTTCATCAGGATGCCGAAATTACAGTTGCCTACAATCTGTGCTGATTTTTCTGCTTTGCTGCTTTCCTGCTTCAATGGATTTGGTTGCCCAATGGTTTAAAGTTTATGTCATTTGCTTCGAGAGCTATTGTGGATATGTAGCTTTTTAAAGGGTGTTGGCAACGCGCAAATTTAGACATGATGGAACACAAACTGGGTTTGGATTATGACTTCTACGTTGCATCCACATGCTTTGAATGTTTTTAAAGTACGAAGGACGGCGAACATGTCGGAGGAGAATTCGCAAGCCTTTTTGGAGGTCGAAAAGCGAGGGACTCGTTACCTCAACGTAGTCTGCGCTCCTGAAAAGAAGCTCGGTGTTGTTCGTTGTAAGCTGTTTCTGTGGCATGCTGACCAACATATTTTTGATTCGTACTAGAGCTCGGCGTTCGGGCAACAGTCTGACAACGTATTAATAGAGATTCTTCCCCAACAACGGCACTGTATCCAGCCATTCCGCGCAAGAGTAGGTACGGTTTCAGCATTGTTTTCAAGCACTCTGCACCCTGGGATTTAGGCTCAGAGTGACGTTTCCAAGTAATTGCAACGTAGCTTGCTATTCCACGGTTACACCTTTGCCCAAATTTGCAATGGGTCTTCAAAGCGCCGGAGCGATGTGTTGATGTTTATCGCCTGGATAAGAAACAAAGTAAGATTATCATGGCTATTGCTTCAAGAATCGAGCGAAAATACCCTTAGAGCAGCCCATACAATCACTGACATACAAAATTGGCTGTTACGATCACCTGAAAAATCACATGAATCCACAACCATCACTAATCTCACTTCTGATATACTCTACAGGTCAGTACTTCGTTCATATCAGGCGATTGAGGACAAGGAATAAGAGCAAATGCTCATATGAAGGACAAGGATACGCCCGGTATTAGTGGTTCTGCAGACGAGGTAGCCAGCGCTCCAAAACAAAATTGACACTCTTCAGTGTCCAACTGTAATAACACCAGTAAACATTTCTATCTGATATGATCGTGTATTTCCTTTGCAACAAAATTAATAACAAGCGAGTGAGTGTTCGGAGACAAGGTAAAAACCGTCATCTGCGCCAGAGCGTTGGAAGCTGCCAAATGGCGACTCACCCTGGCATCGTGGATTGCTTGCCGCCCCTCTAGTGGGACGGCGGAAGATACTCAGTATTCTGGTTTTTCCTTCTTGCAATTCACACATCAATTCACACATAGCAATTCACAAGATAGCTTTAAAGGAGAAAAAAACAAAAACAAAATGAAAAAAAATATATGTATATAACGGGCAGTAACAGCTATCAATAGGAATCTATACAGTGGTCTAGCATCATTCTAGGTGAACTTGTACGTAAGCTTGTAATAATAAGCTAGAGTAACTATCTACTTGGCATCTCTGGACAGCAAGTTGTTTTGGCCGACAGCCCGTGCGTTGCTCAGCTGATCAATAGCACCCCCTTGTTCGAATACTGCGGCAGCTCCC
The DNA here is from genome assembly GCA_014871385.1 of Ceratodon purpureus. Lineage (NCBI taxonomy): Eukaryota > Viridiplantae > Streptophyta > Bryopsida > Pseudoditrichales > Ditrichaceae > Ceratodon > Ceratodon purpureus. The sequence goes on from CM026421.1 coordinate 26,723,528, forward strand.
ATACCAGATCCTGAGCAATTCAAACATATCATATCTTAGCCAGCAAGATACATAACAAAACCCAGAGAATGAAAATCCATTTTAGCACAACTTCAACTAGAAGTAAGAAAAGAATTTCGAGTTTAGGAGGGGTGTATAATACCAATACACATAGTCACCACACCGAAGCGACAATCCTTTCCTCGCTTTTTCATCTCGTGCAGAAGTGTTGCCGTGCATCGAGCACCTACATAGATGGAGGAAATCATCAGGAAAATGTGAAAGAAAACTATCTTAACCAACGAACTAGTGTAGCATCAATGAACCCAGAAGTTCACTAGGAAACTGATGCTCACCTGTGGCACCAAGTGGATGACCAAGAGCCATAGCACCTCCATTCACGTTGATCTTCTCCTCATCTAGTCCCAGCTCCTTAGCACAGTATGTGAACTGTGATGCAAAAGCCTGCACAAAGAACAATCTTCTGTGAGTCCAGATACTCTATTGTAGCATATGACTAAAAGAAGAGTGCTCAAGACATTGTTAAGAAATGACTCCAAAAAAGAAAAGCGGCATTGTTTTCAATTCACTGACTATTGTGGTCCACAATCAGAATTGTACAAAGGTAATGCAAAAAGAGTACAGTACCTCATTAATTTCAAAAAGATCTATGTCGCTAATCTCAAGTCCAGCTGCCTTGACAGCAGCGGGAATGGCAACAGCAGGACCGATGCCCATAACAGCTGGATCAACACCCACTGCAACGAAGCTCCTGAACGTCCAAAGCCATTTAACGTAAAGAGTACATCAGCTACTATCATTCGTACACTACCAATACAACGTAAGCTAATTGAGGTAATGTAGCTGGAACTTGAATCAGCACGATTACACGAAAGAAGTTCTCCGTGCTGAAGCTTCATGACTTTTGGGCAAACATGACTTTAAAATAAATATTAATGCTTACCGCAGATTAAAAAACTAAAGAAGAAAACACACACCTAAATACACCGAGAATGGGCAACTTTTTAGCCAAAGCAGTCCGACGTTTCATGAGCAGCACAGCCCCAGCTCCATCGCTCACTTGCGAGGAATTCCCTAAAACACCCCCAATCAAGTGTAGTTTCGTTAATGTTAATACTGCTACTTAAATCCAAGCTTTAGGTCGAACGTTGACTAATGTTGAAATATAACTCTACCAGAAGAAGAAGATAAAGGTTAAACTCACAAAAAGCAAAGGGAATAATAGATCGAAATTATCCAGACCGACATGGTTCAAGCAATCCAGTGTTTCAAATTGATCTATATACCTCTTTGATAATACGACACAACTTATAAAAAGTGCATGAATTAGCTTCCAGGCTCCTACGATATTAAAGTTCCTTAATTGTAACTTTACACATGCATATACACCGACACATCAGTCACCTTAACTGTACAACATACCTGCAGTAGTTGTGCCAGATTTCTTGAAGACTGTCTTCAATTTTGCCAAATCAGCCATAGTTGTTCCAGGGCGAATACCATCATCGTCAGAGATGATAACTTTCTTCTCTTCTCCAGTTTTTGGATCCACCAGCTGTAATGCAGATATTACCATCCATCACGTCATGCATGTACAGTTTCATTGACTTCACATACATTAGAAACTGATCTCAACTCAAGTTGACAGCAGATGTAAGCTTGACAGAATTCAGTGAAAACCGACTACATACTGACCAGAAACCAGCACGTAAACAGGAAACTAGGATGAACATCCTGTGTTTTCAAACTATTTTCAACGTGACTGAAAGAAAAGGCGGATTACACCAAAACCAGCAAGTGAGCATCTTCTAGAGAAGACCAGAGGTTTGTAGTTGCGAAATGAAATGCCACAAACAATACCTTGGTGTGTACAGGAATAATCTCATCTTTAAATCTGCCTGAAGCCCTGGCAGCTGCTGCCTTTTGATGTGACCTAACCTGCCAATTAACATATCCAAACCCATCAACTCAAGCTCCAGCGTTGAAAATTTTAAGGTTCGTCTTGCTAAATAAGCATTTTGAAAACTAAAATCTAGAACTAGTGTGAAGTACAGTAACATACTGCTGCAGCATCTTGTTGTTTGCGGCTAACTCCGTAGCGCTCTGCGACATTCTCTGAAGTGATACCCATAGGAAGTAGGCAGTCCTGGGCTCTTTGATCAGCTTGCACCTAGAAGTAGCCAAACATTGAAAGAAAAAGTCTCAGTGTATGCTGAAACTCAGAACGCACAGAAAGGAAAAGGAAAAGAGTTCATATAAAATATCAAGATATGAATAAATAATTAATAGTGTAACAAAACAAGAAACAAATAAGTTGGTGAAGCAAAAACAGACTTACAACAGAAATGGTTACTACATAATTTTGATCATGTACAGATAGAACAACGATTAAGAAGAGGCTAGAGATGATACCCTTGGATTAACAGAGCCTTCCCAAGCCATAGGATTGACAGACATCGACTCCAATCCACCTCCAATACCAATATCATAAAAGCCTGCTTTGATTGCTGCCACTACATCCGCAATAGCTTGCAGCCCAGATGAGCATTGCCTATTCACAGTTCTAACAGGCACAGTCTCTGTTGCCACCACCCAATAGAACAGATCAGAAGCTATATCTTACAACCTTTTCCAGTTGGCTGTGGACAGACATCAAAAGTTCGACCCCTATTTCTAAGAGATACAAAATAATTAGTTCGTAGAAAAATGGAACGCTTCGATAAACTGCCCACATGTGAAGTCAGAAGCCCACCTGGAAATCCTGCAAAAAATGCAGCCATGCGGCACTCATTCGCACGCTGTGCTCCGGGAGCGAGGACACTACCAATCACAATGTCGCCCACCTCTGCAGGGTTCACGCCTGTCTGCTCCACTACAGCCTGCACCCCAAAAACGTTTTTAGAGCACATAAACTATTCTTGAGTCTCCACTTTTGCAAATGTATCTGCAAACCCATGTTTAAGGTGGACACCAGCAAAATAAACAGGTAAAGAACTCAAGACCACAACAGTATCATAAATGATCCACAAGAAGATAAATTATTGTAAGCACTTCTCACCCTCAAGACCGGTGCCAAGAGGTCGTCAGGGTAAGTGTCCTTGAAACCTCCCCTCTTCGCTCTGCAGATCGGTGTACGATAAGCACTGCAACATAAAACCATACATCAGTCCCACATTCTTCGTAATCTCGAGTCATAATCAAAGAACTCAAAATACACCTAAATTCAGCAGTACCCAACATCTCCCAATGCACCACCTCTGCTTAGCAAACGCAATATGTCATCTCATCTACACGTTCTCAACGATTCAAGCTACCAAGTAGTAGACAAAACCCTGAAAATTGTGGGGAAGGGGAAACTTACGCCACAATCACCACATCGTCGAGGAAGTCGGTGGTCCGCGCATAAGGTGCACTGTCGTTGGACGAGCAGGTCTCCGACTGCAAAAGTCCCTCAGTGTTAGCAACGGCAAGTGCGGCACACCGAAAAATCATAGCAGCCTCCCTATCCATCTCATCGAGCATTTCATCGTCACTGCTTTCCTCGCCATATATACTATCGTTGAATATACTATCAGTGCTAGTAGCGGAGTGGCGGCGCAAGGAGGGATCCATTCGATCACACGAAAATGGGAAAGAGGAGAGCTCAGGAAGAGCAGCCCCAGCTTACAAAGCCCCATATCACGAGATTCAATAGTGCTCTGTGAGCAGATCCCAGATCTCGAAACTCAGGGTGCACCCTGAGTTTTATACTTCACGGATAACTCTTAGAAAGACCAAACTCAGGATGGACCCTGAGTTTTCGAATTGCTTCAATACCGCAATCAAAGAACCAATCGTCATGAAATGCATCCATATCTTGATCTCTGTGAACGAAACCAAGCATCATGCGTCGAGTACAACAAATTCCCCAGATGACGCAGACCATGGCGGATTCTTTTCTACAGTGATTGAACCGCATCATCAACTCTCGCACTCAAATCGAACCTAGCGCGCAAATTCAGTTCGGCTAACCTACCATGAAGCGGCAAAAAGGAAAAACAACAAATCCATCCCCCGAAGCACATCCAAAACCCAGCAAATCCTTCACATACTAATCACACGAGGGCTCGACTCTCATACAAACTAAAACAACGACGATCGCTGCAAAAGCAATCACGTGCTCAACACCCGCCGAAACAAAAGAAAAAACCCAAGAGACAGAAAAACCAATGAACAAATGATCACGTCCAATTCCAAGCGATCAGAGCCCAGCACCCAGAACCCGAATCCGAAAACCCAGAAAGGAACGAGCTCCGCAAACTCACCACAACGTTAGGCGACGTTCTGCGCCCAGCTGCGGGCTTCAAGTGGTCGAGCAGCACCTGCTGCCGCAGCCTCATCCTGTTCTCCATGGCGTTAGCCTCCCCTGAAACTCCCGGCAACAATGGATCGCTCCTCCACTCGGGTATCCTCAAAACGCACTTGCAAGCACACAAACGGAGAGTCTGAAGACCTGGAAGACGAGGTGACTGAGTTATACTATGTTAGCAAGCAAAGACAAATGGCTGTTGGCTTGCTTCCAAAGCTCCCAAAACGGTGGTTGGATTGCGCAACAACGTCAGCGAGCCCCGTTTCTTCGCGGTCATCCCCGACGACCGCGTCGCTAATGCTCCTTTTTTCCCGAAAAGAACGATCCGAAGATTGGGTGCTTGCGCAAGCAATCGATAAACCCTTCGTGCTCGTTTTGGCGAAGATTCGGCGATCATCACATCACGTATCCTTGTCCGTTTTTTAGTCTTCGGTGCAACAGATGATCATGCAATTCTTGTGAGATTGTGACTTTGGATCAGCATTGGGATCACCATCTCCAGGTTCTGATCAGGTGATTAATTTTCAATAATATGCGATGATGTTCGGTGTTTAAGTTACATAACTTGAGTTGGAATTGGGCATGATGTTCGCAAATTGTGTTCGGTGACGTGAACGATGCTTCGGGAGGAGGACTTTTTTGTGAGTAATGTAGCACTGTTGAGGTGGATAAGCTCTTTCGTGTGCGGGGACCCACAGGCACCGTTTTGGTGAGGATGTGCCTACAATTAGCGACTCTCTCAGGTTTGGGACCACGTTTGGGTGACCAAGTGGACTGGCCCTGTGGTCCCTGGCCTTTGTGATTGATCCCCACGTGGAGTTTTTATCCAGCAGGGTGTGAGTCGATGCGGTCATCTTTATCCTTCGTAAGTTGTGATGGTTTAAGTTTTCATCTCGTTGTGTTTTCACTTTTTTCTTCGTGAGAAAGAATGAACAAATCTTGAGGATTTACTGTCAAGCTCGAATTCGGAGGATGCACGTTACGTAACTTGAGCCCTTTTTGTCGAATATTGTGTGTCATACGACATTTGCAATTGGAATACAAGAACTCTGCTTTCGCACATTCAGTGACAGTTGCCTGCAATTTACAATTGACTCCCCATTCAGTTTTATTTACTTTTTAAGTGGCTCGTAACTCGGCCTCAGTTGTACCAGGATAAGATACAGTCAACACTAAGCACAAATTTCTGTTTCTGCAGCTTCAAAATGTGGCTGAATTTCATTACATAAGCGCGTCAGTTACAAAAAATGCTACAATTTTTCACTGCTAGTTCTTGGACATTTTCTGTGCATGTCTATAGTAGCGCATATTGATCAGTGAACGTGAAGTTAATTAGCACCTATGCATCAGATAAAACTTGACCAGTATAAGCAAGCTGTAAATTGATACATCGTGTGTTTAGCCTAGTGATGGATTTTATATTCGCACTTTCGAGAGCTGCCGGACGTTGATAGGAAAGATGTCGGAAGTAGACCCCGCAAACGATCGGTTGCCCAGAATTTCATTGATAGCTGCTGTGGGGTGGAAAGAATCCCAAAATACATACTCTGACCGATTAGTGCAGAGGCTGTCTATTACTGGCAAACAGGGCAGCTGGCCATTGTATATGCCTCCTCCACAACAGCCTTCATTCACCACGTTGAAACCTGGAACAAAAAAATTCCACAAAATTAATAAAATGAAACTGAACTAATTCAAGTTACTGCTCTACATGATTAGCCTGCTAATCCCACAAATTATAATGAGTATCAGGCGCAGCACATGAGTCAGTTACCTAGAGGATATGGATCCTGGATGAGGTTATAAACTATATCGTATGAATTGCCATACAAGAACATGGCGTCTGGAAGTGAGGAGGGGAGAGATGTGGTGAGATTCTTCAATGCTTTGTTGAAACTCTTCACCAATGCATTGTCAGATGCCACGCAACTACCGTCGACGCTTTTCTGTGCCAGCCGATATGGAATGCATCCCATAGGACCTATGTTCGAGACTAAAAACTTCCGGGCACCCCAGTTGTAAAGAGTCTGCACACAATTCGTATCGCAAAAACAGATTTAAGACCAACTTAATTGAGGTCATGGTGGTATGGAAGCAAGCTAGAAGAAGTAGATGGTTGTTGCATTAGTACCGTGAATTGAGTGGTGAGTGTTGACATAAGGAGCTGCACAAACTGGGATGGAGTGTACTGAGTCCGAGTAGAGTTGTTGCTTAAGAGCAGATAATTGTTGATGTAGTCATTGCTGCCTATTGCAAATCCAAACAGAGAGTTGTGGGTTAAATTAGTGGCAGCAGCTCGGCCCAGCATTACAGTCAGTTGGAGAACGGTTTGCTGAAACAACGTTATCTGCTCATTGAATGTCAGCCGCTCAATCTGCACATCATCAGTACTGCCATCAGAGCTGCAACATATGGACCATTTCTACTGCTGTCAATCAACTCTACCAAAGTGAGTAAATGAGCATTGCCTTTGGATTATTGTATCAATGATATCTAAGTTTCAAGAATACTGCAGTCCACATTTTCACAGAGCTTAGAGCATGAAGAACATTTTGAGTATCTGGTTAGGACGTGCTCTGAGCTCTTAATAATTGACGACGTTGATACTAAGCAATTAGTAAAGAGATTTTTATCTTAGAAGAATTCATGATGGAATAAGCTGGATCTTACATAATTTGCGCCGGATCCATCAAGAATTCCTGCAGCACCAGAGGCATAATTCAACCCCCTTAGAATAGCAGGACCTCGGCTTGTAGGTGCCAACGACGCCGGTGGATATGGCAAACCAATCCTGTCACCTGCCATAGTTAAAACTTCGGGACAGATGTTATTCTCAAGGTCAAGTGAATGCCTTCCATTTCATGAGAGATGGTATCTTTAATTGAACATTCAAAAACTAGGTGCTCATTCATTCAAGACTTGCTTGATACTAGTTCAGAGAACACTTTGGTAGAGCCTACATTTGAGTATGATAGTTCTTCGTTGGAATGATAGAACGAGCCAAAGAAGCTGCATTGGCTTCCTGAATTCGTATAACAACACAAAATTAGTACTAAAAGTTGTTCTGAAAACATCAAATGCGACTCTCGCGATAGAGTCACATTTTGGAAAAACAATTAGTGCAGAGATCACTTACACAAGACGTCGAAGGAGGTTTTGCCGTTGCAGAAGCGGCCCGTGGCGGCACCTGAGGGAAAATCGATCCCATTGGGTGCCAGATTAGCTTTGGCCAGAGACAGTGTTATATAATCATTGTTACCACAGTCCACCAACGAGTCCCCAAAAATGAAAAACGCTGGAAACAGAGACGCATTGGTAGAGCTCGGCGCCGGAGCTGGTTGTGCCTCCACAGACTTGGAATAGAGCCAGTAATGCAGAAGCAACACTATTGCCAGTGGAACCACCAACGAATTTGAAGCATGCAGAATCATTTCTTACAAACGGCTTTTTCCTCACAGTTTGTGACTGGGTGTAAATCACCTTTGAAACAGTCTAGACTTCAAACCTCAAGTGACACTATGCATCTGCATGCCTTCACCAACGTTTCTCAGCTGCTTACCAAGTCCAGAAAGAGGCTGTGATCAGAAGATGAACAGAGGTTGGGTGAATAAACTGCAAGTCCTTCACAATGACAACAATCATTGCATGGATGTTCTGCATGAATGTTCAGTGTGAAGGAAATTCAAGTCAATTATAACTCGTCGCCACACAGATGGTGACGGGTAAGTAGGTAGGAAGTAGTTGAGGCTCATTGTAAAATCATGGATTTATACTCTAAGTACATTCCTTGAAGATTGTTCCGGACTGGGTTTGTTTTTCAAATTATAGAATTATAGAACGTGCCAGGGGTGGCTTGCTCAAGGAGGAAGACACTTGATTACTAATACTCTCTAATCATCAAAGAATTCCATCAGAAAATAATAGCGTATAATACATAAATAGACTCGTGCATAAGATATAACTCAAAAAACAACTCTTTCAGTTATGGAATTACCAAGGACCTCTTTGTATGCCGCAAAAAGACCATTATAAAGGCTCCAAATTATTTCTGATCACCAAAATACACTCCTAGCAAAGTAAGTTTGTCAAAAAGTTATGAAAAAGTGAATCCAAGACGGTAAGAAAACACGTCATTTGGAAGCTTTAGTTGTTGATAATCAAAACTTGAGCCAAGATTAGATAATATGCACATAAATGTACTGGAATTACAGGTGTTATGATACAATTGAGTACCTGCTTCAGCTGCCTCAGTGGACAAGGTACTAGGCAAGTTCGAGTTCTAACTTCGCGAATGCTCTTTCTAAAGAATCAGCTGACTCTTCTTCCTTCTGATACTTTTCTGCCTTTGTTGAACCTTCAACTGACCGTTCAGGCTTCGATAGGCTTGTGCCAGACGCATCTAACTGAGCGGATTTCTCGTGAGCAGGCAACCTGTCTCTATGAGCAGCTTCTGGTAAATCGTTAATTTCAGTAACAGTGTCATTGTCCAGTTCCGCTTCCAATAACAAGAACTCTTCTTCGAGATCCATGTCATCTGCACCCGTGATGAGTGGCGCCTCAGCTGCAAAAAAGCATAAGATTTATGTTCAATCACAATCTGAAGCACTAAAATATAGGTTAAAAAAATGCAGAGAAAGTCTGTTTCTGGAAGAACAAGGTGATACATGTCCAGAAAGAATCATCTGCCCGTTTACCTGCCATGATCTCTTAAATCGAACACAGAAATTCTGAAACTATGATGACAAACATGGATGACATACGACTGTTCTAAAAAAAGAATGCTAAAACTAAGTTAATCTCAAAAAAGAAGCTAGGACTAAGGTATGCTCTGATGGGCATTGAAATAAATTTTAAAAAGAGGTGTGACTCCTGTGATGTATGGATCCGTGTGCGTATTTAGTGTTTAAGCAAACAGATACATGAACATCCAATTATGAATTACTATTTTTTAAATAAACAGACAAAAGGTAGAAAAAGAAAAGTTGGTACCCAGAGTCGTCTGTGTTTCACGCTGCTCTGAGACAGCATCGTCCACCTCTTCCAGACAAGTTTGAACCTCTGCCAAGGTAACATGATTGTCTTTCATCGCTTGCACCCCGACCTTCAAAGCATCCGCAACCTGCATTACCAGGTCCAGACTACGGAATCAACAAAAGGTAAAGAAGAATTCAGCTATACAGCATAAACCTATACTTTGATTGCCACTAATACTTTCATCGTACTTGAAAAATCCGTGCTGGCACACATGGTGCAGCTCCCACAAGTATACGTTACTAACCTTTCTTGTTGATTCTGCATCAGCAACGGAGGTCAAAACTTCGTCAATCCTGTCAATAAAAGTCTCACATTTTCCCTTACTAGTCGTTAGGACCTTCAGTCGCCGCGCCTGTCGAAGAGCAACTTTCTTGTCCCCAGACTTCAGTGCCAACATTGTTGCAGCTCTTGCGCTGTGTAAAAACCACCAAGTGAACTTTTGAGACCAGATGAACAAAAGCCAGAGCGAGTTCCTCAAACCTGTTCGTAGTCAAAGCCAGATCAACTACCATGGTAAACGCAAGCAATAATCGAAGCAGTACATGCAAATGTCTTGAGAGGGCCTAACCTTGTCACTCGCACATCAAGGATGTTTACTTGCTGGTGCAACCTTTCCAAGGTCCAGTATAATTGCAGTACTTGATTATCGATTTCTGTGACAGCTGGGATAGGCTCATCCTTGAGAGCAACTTTGACTCCCTGCCATGAGAGCCAAGTCCATGCGAAATCAACAATAAGCCTACGACTTCACTACGATGATTGCATGAAAATGGCAATTAACCTCAACGGAACCAAAATTCGTTATCAATGAACAGGAAGAAAAATCTCAAGAAGTGCTGTAAACAGCAATATACAACTTCCCGGTAAAAACCCAAACCTGAAGGTACGTTGCAATCTTGACTTGACAATAATAATGAGCATTCTCGACGCTACAATACCTCTCAACAGACGCCAAACCAAACAAATGAGATACAAGCAATACTGCTATAATACACAAGTTAAACACCAGAGAAGCACACAGTTGCCAGATGCTCACCTCAATGTTTTCTTTCCCATCTAATTTTAAGAGACAAGCTCTGCCTTGATTAATTAGCACAGCTATCAGTACATCCGCAGTCTCTGTGGAACCACAGAGCTCCCGGAACCTCGTCATGGTGACTACACATACATGTCTCCACTCAGCTTCTGACAAAGCTTTGATAACAAGCGAGCTGCGCTCCTGGTGATAAATCAATTTGCACACAAATTGAGATAGCCAATGGTAAGGAAAACGACAAAGATAACAAAAGACATCTCGGATGCTTGTAATTAAGATTAATGGTATAGCACTCCAAGTGTTCATAGTTCCATCCAAGCATCAGCACGGCAAACACCTATCTTAAAAGTAACTCAAATAGTAACGCAAGTGCCCCACTAGCAACATAGATGTCAAGTTCTACAACAATAATATCTGAAGCATAAAAGGTGCACCGGAAAAACGTACCTGCAGAAGGGGAGTGACAATCAGCATATCAGGCAGTTCAGAGCTCGGTTGTGCCCCAGCTGATGTACCACGAACTTGGCTACCCACCCACGTGAATACTTGTCTGAAAACAGAGCCAGTATACTGAGTAAGAGTTGCCTGGGGCCGCATCAATTCTTCCCTGGTTTGAAGCTCCCCTGATTTACGCATCTCACTCTAAACAAGCAGCAGAAATATCAGATTTCGGCAACCGAAACTAAAATCTCCATACTGCCTTCAAACTAAAAATCTTCATCCACTACAATTCTTCCAATGCCAACAAGATAGCACATACCAGAACCGTAGATATCCCCAACGGCGTAATCCCTTCACGAAGAAACCACTGATGCTGAACCTAAAATCCAAAAAAGAAAAACACCCGAATTGAGCAAACTCGCGAATCGAAATCAAAATCAAAATTCAAATCAATCCCTAAAATGAAGACAAAAACCAAGCCACGCACCTTGCTTGGCTCAATCACAACCATCCCGAGCTGCCGCGCACACTTCACCACCAACTCCTTCCAAAACTGCAACCGATTCTCCCAATCCGCTCTCTGTCCGGTAAACCCCTTATACCGCGCCCTCGACACCACCTCATCATCCCAATCCGGCACCTCCGCCCTCAGAAACGCCGCAAGCGGCGACTCACGCTCCCCTCCCGCCATGAATTCCCCCTCCACCACAACCCCCAAAACCCAAAACCCTACCACCCCTGCATCCCGCAATCACTCCATCCCGCCACCTAATTCCAAACCTCCCACACCAACAATCCGGCAACCTAATCACAAGGCCACCACCACCACCACCCCAGGATCACAATCCCAAGGCCATGCGCTCAACCACATCTGGTGCCCTCCAAACCCTCGTGTGTCTTCAATTCTGCACCAAAATTGCCCAAACTTGGGCCAATGTGCAGGAAATCTCAAGCTCTTCTTGGCTGCGGACTCGATCGATGATGAGAAGCGCGATTGGCATCTGTGTGCATGTTTCGGTGGGAGAGATCACGGATCCATGGATTAACTACAGTGTGGCATTTGCAATTAGGGTTTCGAAGCTTCGAAATCGAGTTGATTTGCGTCTTCGAATGAGCCTGGTTTTGCTTTTAGACACGGTCATGGGAATATGTGCCTTAAACCGTTGCAGCACCTAACACTGATGTATGTTCTCAGGGCCCTCAACTGGCTAAATTGAGAGAAATTTTCGCACAATGCTCGAATTGAGAGTCATTTTTGCTCAATGCTCGAATTATTTCAATTGAGAGATGGAGTTTCATAACAAAAAAATTTGCACAACTCAGGTTGAAACTATACTCTGCCTCGAACACTAGTGGAAATGTGATTATCCACCCGTACTATCCACTATACTGAGTTCCAAGAGTTCCAAAATAGCCACATTGTCACTGTATATATGACTGTAGAGATTTTGTATCTTGGTAAGAGGTGATAACTCTTATTTATAATAGAGGATTTCCGTTATTTATATTAGAGGATGGTAATGGTTATGGGTTGCATGGATATAGATAAAGTTATGAAGTTGTAACAACAGTGATACAAAAAATATTAGTGAATTTGAAAAGAGAGAGAGAGAAACTTCGGTCTCCGGAGGAGACCGACGTGAATTAAGTGTCTGTTCGACCTACCCCCAATCCAAAGCCCACAGGACAAAGGTATGGAAGTAAAGATCTACTCCCCCCTTTCGAGAGTAGACACTTTAGTCACAAGTAACCAGTAACAAGAAACCAGTGAAAATAGGCGTATAGAGTAGTTTGTGGTGATGTTACAAACATCAAGCCACGAGCTCATTGTTGGTTGGATGTGAGCGTTTGTCTCATTAATCTGGTCCGGGTTCGAACCCTGATGGACTCGTTTGAGTGGATGTGGGGGATGGAGTGGGTTGATACTGCTGGGTGAGCGATCACGAGCAGGAAATAAGTTTGTGCCAACCAACAGCCCCCTTTGCGAGAAGTGACAAAAAAAGAGACTTGACACGTGTATGCTAACAATTTAAAGTAGCTCTAGCTACTACTAAAATTTTTATTTTATTTTATTTTGAAGTTTTTACTAAGGAGGATCTAATGTTTGAGGGATTGGTTGATGGTTTTCTATTCTTCTTTTGTGGAGTAGAATGGACATGGCGTATTGTATGGCGATAGTATTTATGTTTTTGAAGGTGTTTTTGATGGTGGGCATCGGTATTTGGAATTTTCCTTCAAGTGATTTCATTGATGGAATGTGTGTAGTTGCTCTAGCGCCGGCTGTAATGACGATAAGAGGGTCAACTTTCCATCCAAGAGTAGTGATATTAGCGATTAGTGGATTGTATTTGTTGGTTTTGGCTTGGAGTGTTTCTGGGGCGAATCTGTCATTGCAATATGTAAATTCAATAAATTGTATTGTAAGGTTGGGGTTATTTTCAGAAGGGGGTTCACTTTGGTAAGATAGGCCTTTCACACATAAGATGTCTGGTCTAAATCTCGAGTTACAATGGCATCTTTGTGTGCCACATGTGCAAGGGAGTAACCAATTTGGTACAGTATTTTCTGGAGGCTTATCATTGAAGGTTCCAGCATTCATGAGAATAAAGCATCCGGATTTTTCTGATGAGATTAGTAGTTTACGGATTTCCCAAACTGCTTTGTTGTGTCTTTTGACGCGGAGTGAATGTATGTGTTGTTGTTGGCATGTGAGTAACACATGTAACCATGTGTCTGGTTCATGTGATCTACAAATGGGACATATGATGGATGGAAATCTTTCTCTTCCAAAGAACATTTGTTTTCTAGCATGGCCCATGTATGTTCCAGTACGGAATTTAATAAGGCATGTTTTTTGTTTGTCTGTAATGATTGGATTTTTCCAGAATTCATTAGAGAGTTCATTGTCTATATCTTCATTTGCTGTCCATTTGTAAATGTTGGGAGTTTGTACGGCCATAATTTCTAAGTTTTTTTCTTTGTCGTATTTCTTGATTTGTTTTTCTAGGTCTCTAACTGGTCCTTTGTCTGGCATATCTATCATGGATGGCCATACATCTTTCTGGTAGTAGTATGGGGTAGCATGCGCGTGTTCGTATGGGTGTTCGGCAGTTATATATTCTAGATCGACTCCGATTTTTGCTAGTTTATCTGCTTTCTCGTTATCATCAATGTTGATGTGTGCTTTGACTTTGTGTAGAGAAATGGGTTGTATTCTTTGTTGGAGTAGTTCAACCATGGAGGCAAGTGTGGTTTGGTCGGGGTGACTGTTGTGTAGTGTGGGGTGTTTAATTTGCGTGTTTAGTAAATATAGTACGTTTAGGCAGTCGGTAAATATATATGCGGGTTCATTAGGGAATTGTGTGTTGATGATTTTTAGTGTTTCGTGTATAGCCATCATTTCAGCTCGTAGAATGTTTTGGTGTCCATGGAGTCTTTTGGGGATGTTAATACCTTTAGGGTTGTAGATGCCATATCCAGCTTTTTCCCTCATCCATTCATTATTGGGGCCAATTTCCTTTGGAGGTATGAAGGAGCCATCGGTGTAATAACTGAGTTGGGCTTCGAATTTTAGTGGCAAGTTTGTATGGTAGTTTGGGATTGGGGGGATATGTGTAGGTTTATTGTTTAGTGTATTAGGGTGGTCTAATTTGGACCATTTCTTACTAGGTTTGACCAAGGTGTTTAAAGGGGTAGGAGGAGCAATTCAGTGTGTAAATCTGTGGGATTTTTAGGTTATTTATGATGGGATTGAGTTGATTCATTTGTTCTTGGTTACCAATATTGTTGTTTTGGTGATGAATGCAAAGTATTTGTAGAGTGGACACTTCTTTTCTTTCAGTGTTGACGTCGGGAGGTATTGTGGGTTCTATATATGTGATGGTATCTGCAGCGAAGTGAGCAATGATGTGTGTGTCTGGAAAGGGGCCAATGTATGGATTGAAATTTTGGTACCAGTTAGTGTCTGGGGAAATGATTATAGTCATTGTGTTTGGATCGTTTTTTGCTGCAAGACGGGCCCAATGGATGGCTTGTTGTAGGTCTGTTTCATTATAAGGATGGGCATAGCCAATACCTTTCCATTTGTGATCAAATGCTTTCCCTAGGGAACCAAAAATAATATCTCGGGAAAATAGTGAGTGGAATTGGCTAAATTGTGTGGGGCATGTAACTGGGGATGAGAAGTATGATGTTTGAATTTTAAATGTATCAATGGGAAAGTCTAGTATTTGAGTTGGTATGGTGTATTGGGCACATTTAAGTGGGTCATTTTTTGGGATGCGGTATTTATATCTTTGGTATAGCCATGCAATTTCAGTTTCAAAAGATTGGGTTGGAGGTTCTAGGCTATGTGGGGTATTTATCGCATTCTGATATTGTTTCCATAACCATATTAATCGTGTTTTTGGGATGGTGATGAGGTGTCGGCCATTTTCTTCGTATATATGTGCTATATTTAAGTTTGTTTGTATTGTGTTTGCATTTGTTTGAATGTCGCTTTCTGGATAACATTCATTAATAGAGATGTGAGCTAATGGGATAGTTGTGGCTGGAATATCATACCTTGTATCTTTTGCTTGTGTGATAGAGAAGTATTTTTTGATGGCGTCTGTACAATGTTTATGTTGTTGTTTTGTATAGTATTGGGTAAGTATTTCAGTGTTGTGATGACATGTGTGGGGGTCGTTCCAGGGAAATAATTCTCTTTGAGTTCGCCATTTGTGGTATGAGTTGTTGTTTGGCGTGTTCCATTGGCATAAGTATATGGTGTCTTTTTTGATGATCAAGTATTTATCCTTGATTTTACGGTGTTCGTGATCTAATATTTCGTGAATGGGGAATTGTCGGGGATTTTTAAGTATGTTTTTGGGAGGGAGGGGCAGTTCGGGGATAGGGGGGTTAGGTGGATTTATAGAGGGGGTGAGTTGTAGAGGGAGGATATTGTGGTTTAATATAATGTAGTCATTTTTTAGAGTTCTTGGGGGGTGATGAAACCGACATGGGGGGTGGCATCTGTGTTGGCAAGAGGGGTAGCAAAATAGTTGGTTGGCAAGGTTTAGAGCACTTTTGATGAGTTTTGTGGGGTTGCAGTAGTACATTTTAAAGTCATCTGGGTTCATTAGGGTGGTGCCATTAGGCATGGTTATTTGTTCTAGTTTTATTATATTATGTGATAGTAGTTTTTGTAGTAATTTGAAAGATGTGTTGGGATTAAGGCCATGTAGGTTTTGTGCTTCTCTTATCCATGCTGCTTCTAGTTGGGATGGATTTAATAAGAAGCAATCTATTGTACTTTTAAGGTGGACACCGGCTTCATGTTTGAGTAGAAATAGTGTCCTAGTGATGGGTGATCTTACGCAGTGTTGGTATTTAATGCGGTCTATTTCTTCGGAGCCTCCAAATCTTGCAAGTATAAATTGTATCAATCCATAATAAATTTTTCCAAATCTACCTTTATCATTAAGGGCATTTTGTAGTTGTTCTCCAATGCATCTTAAGTATGCATTTTTTAGTGAGAATGCTTCTATACCAAATAGGTTGTGTGGGAGTTGTGTGGCGACATTAGAGGTGCATTTTGGTAATCCACATATTGTTTTGTGGAGTGCTATGATCTTTTTGTCTAGTTTTTTAATGGCTGGTATGGAATATGGTACTGCGTAAAAGCTGTATGCTATTCCGGCGCGTATAACTGTATCTGCCATACTGATTTTTTGTTTCATAGTGGCTGGGCAAGATACAAGGGCTTGACATTGTTTGACGACTTTAGCGATGGTGGTGTTTATTTGTGTTCCCCATTTTAGTGATGGGGCCAAGTTTATGCCAAGATATGTGTATGGTTCGTGTTGGTCTAGAACTGGTAGTGGTTGGTTTCTAAAGTTTATGTTGGTGGCTTGTATTTGGGCTTTGAATGTAATTGGGTTCATTTTGGATTTGTTGGGGCATCCTGTCACTGCACACTTAGAGATTCCGAGGTCCATTCCTACCCATTCACAGAATTTATTTAATTTATTTAGTTGAGTTTATAGAGATTTTAGTTTGTTGGCAATTGCTGCAAGATCATCAGCGTATGCAGCGGAGGAGATTGTAACTTTGAAGGTGCCAAAGGTGTAACCATTGTCTCCTTGTTGTAGCCATCTCAGAAGAGGTTCTAAAAATATTATAAATAAATAGGGGCTGAGTGTATCTCCTTGTATTGTTCCTCTTTGAATGGGAATCGGTAGAGTTTTGCCAAAGTGTTCTCCAGAATATATGGTGGAGGATTGTGAGTATATGTTACCGACTAGATTTATAGCATTAGAAGGGTATCCAAGGTCTTTCATAATGGCTAGGAGTCTTGCATGATCGATAGAGCCGAAGGCATTTTTGAAGTCTATATATAGGATGTATATGTCTTGGTTTGTGAATCTCGCATCTTCTAGTGCTGCAATGAGGATTTGAAGTTGTCTAGAAGTTCCTCGTTCTGCTATGAATCCTTCTTGGCTGTCGTGTAAGATTTGGTGTTTTTCACCATAAGCGGAGAGGATAGAAGTTAATGTACTTGTAAAAAGTTTGTAGATTGTGTTTGCTAGTGCAATAGGTCTATGGTTGGTTAATTGGAATGGATCACCCTTTTTATATAATAAAACTGTTAGACTAGTTTTCCATGATGCTGGGATTTGTTTTTGTTTGTAACAATGTTTGAAAAATAGGAGGAGTAGTTTGTGGAATCGTGGAGGCATGTTTTTCAAGATTGAGTTAGGGATTTTGTCAGGGCCTGGGGCTTTGTTATTTCCTAGGTTTTTAAGGCAAAAGTCGTAGGTTTCTTGATCGAAGTATGTGTGTAGAGGGATTTCCGGTTCACCGCGTTGGTCAATTGTGAATCCTTCTAGGTCGTGCCATGGGTATTGTCTAACACTGCATGTGCAGTGTGGTTGATGAATATTTTGATAATGGCATGTGGGAACTGTTGGGCGGTTACTGATAGATTGTTGGATATGTATTTCTTGTGCAATATCTTCAGGGCTGGTTAGAATATTATTTTGTCTATCAATGATGGAGTCTAGAGGTGAAGTTTCAGAATTTTTGAAGACTTTTCTATTTATTTTCTTGGGGCTTTTTTCATACATTTGGCGGTATTTTGATACTGCTTTGTGAATACAGTCTTTAGTGTATTTTGTTGTAATTTTTCTAGCTTCTTTGTTGGCAGTTTTTGCTATAGCGGCTATGACGTCTATCCATTCGTTTGGTATAGTATCTATTATTGGAGGATGAGGAATTTGTACATTTTGGTGATTGCGTATTTCATTCATGATAGGGTGTGTTTGCCAGTGTGGGTTGTGTTTTGCGATGTATATAGTTTTTCTGATGAGATGGTATGTAGCAAGGTGTTTTTTCCATTCTTTGGCAAGTTTTCGGGGTAAAAAACCACCTTGTTGTGCGGTTCTATTGGTTAGATTTGGTAGTGGAGGTGCTTTACAGGTGTTTTCAATAGTTTTTGAGATTTTGTTTATAATTTCATCTAGGGATGTACAGGCTGTTTCCCATTGATCTTGTGTGAGGTGGTCGTGGTTTTCTAATAATAGAGTTAATTCATTTATTTTTATAGAGTTTTTTTCAAAGAATTCTATGTTAAATTTTTCTAAATTTTCTTCTGGAATCGGATTAAGTATTCTGATTTCAGTGGTAGTTACTGGCGGTGAGGGCCTAGCTAGTAATGTGTTTTGTGGGATATGTAAGGTAACTGGGTAGTGGTCTGAGTTTAGATTCATATTTATATTTGTGGTGGAAGTAAATCTGTTGTTATCTGCTGAATTTATGTAGAAGCCGTCAATAAGGCTGGTTGATGTACAGTTATAACCGCCTTGTCTGGAGAAGTGAATGTTTGTTGGGATATATTCGAAGTTAAGTGATGTGGTGAAGTTTTTCTACTGGATGTCTTCTTCTTGTGGTGGTGTGTTATTGTTGTGATTTTGCCTTCCAATGAGTGCGATGTCACGGTTGAAATCGCCACATAGGATGTATGTGTGATTTGGATGTGTGGTAATTAGGTTAGTGATTGTAGTTTTGAGGTGGGGAATGAGAGGTATATCTTCTAGATGAGAAGGCATGTACATGTGGATAATTAGCCAAGGTGTAAGTGGATGATTGTTTATTTTTATTATTTGTAGATATGGGGATATATTTGCTGGGGTCGGAACTTTAGTAATGTTACCGGGGAATGCATATTTGTTGTGAATAAGTGTGAGTAATCCTCCTCTTCCGGGTTTATAGGGCATTCTTTGTTGTATGCATCTTGTTCGGGCATGAGTGTTGTTGAAGATTAGTTTGTATTCAGGGAATAGATTTTGTATGTATTTTGTAGATTTTGTCGCTGTGAGTTTTGTTTCTTGAATATTTATAATTGCTGTATTTCCAATGGAGTTGTTTATGAGACTTTGTAGGTTTGGTAAGGCTGTATTAAGTGATGATGCATTCCAAGTAATTATGTTAGTTTCAAGGTTTGTAGTAGGATTTATTCTTGGTACTGGTGTGGGGATGTTTGGGAGGGGGGGAGGATGTGAGTATTCATTTATGTTTTCAAGACATCGGAGTGATTCTATTATTAATTTGTTTGGGAGAAATGGAAATTTTCTTTGGAGTGTGGCG
Organism: Ceratodon purpureus; assembly: GCA_014871385.1. Classification (NCBI taxonomy): domain Eukaryota; kingdom Viridiplantae; phylum Streptophyta; class Bryopsida; order Pseudoditrichales; family Ditrichaceae; genus Ceratodon; species Ceratodon purpureus. The sequence continues at coordinate 26,743,012 of CM026421.1, forward strand.
TGTGTGGGAGGGGTTTCTTGACTGTGAATGTATTCATATAATTTTTTGTGTATTGATTTTTTAGGGAGTATTAATTCTTGGATATTTTTTATGAGTTTGGTATACGGATGGTTTGTGGAGATGTGTCTTTCTGGAGGGTTGTTGAGATTGGAGAGTCGGATGAGTATTGTATTTGTCCATATATCGTTGAAGTGGTATATACGGGGGTTTGATAGGATAGTATTACATTTATCTATTGATGGGTTTATGGTAACAATTAGGGCGTATAGTAAATGGGGGGGTGGTGAATGATTTTATCTTTGTATGTATTGGTGTAGGGATGGAAATGAGGTAGTTGCTTGGTTATGTAATGGATGGTCTATATGTAGGATAGGAGCAAATGTTATTGCTATGTGTTGGTAGTCTGGTTGGAGTTTTATTGTACTGGAGATAAAATATTTTTTAGCTCGTTTTTTGTGATCGGTGGGATGTCTCCGTAGTATATTGGGCATTGGTCCAGGATTGGTTTCTATGTCTCCACATTGAAGTAAGGCAAATTTGTTTAAAAAATAATATCCTTGATAAGTATTTGTTTTAGGGTTTTTATAATTTAATTTATAATATTTTGTTGTTATGAATTTTGTTGTGTTGAATAGATTAGGTAATGCAAGTATTATTTGTTCTAAATGTGAAGGTAGGTAATGTGAATTTGCAGTGAGTTTGGGTGATTGGTTTGTAATTGAGTTGGCAAACCAATTGTATATGTGTTGGTTTGTGTTTTTTATATTTTCTGATTTCTCGTGGTGTAGATATGCGTATTCTCTTTGCTTGCGGTGTTGAAAGGCTATGGTTGTCGAGTGTTTGTTTAAGAGAATTTGTTTTTGTATAGTGTCTATTATTATATGGTTTTTTGGTATTGAGTGAGTTCTCAGTTTGGAAAGTCTTTTGGTTTCTGGATGAGGTATATGATTTTGATAGGTTTTTAGTTTTGTATGTATTGTAGGATGAGATTTAGATTTAGTGTGTAATATGTATTTTGGATAAAATCTAAGATTTTGATAATTTTTGTTTTTCGGATTAATCTTGTCTTTTGGATAAACTTTGAATTTTAGACGGATGTTGAATTTTGAATGATCTTTGGAGATTGGGTGTTTTATGGAATTTGGATGTTTATTGTATTTTGGATGATTTTTGTATTTTGGATGAATTTTGATTTTTAGATGAATTTTGTATTTAGGGTGGTTTTTAAATTTTGGATGAATTTCGGATTTTGGATGATTTCTGATTTTTGGATGTTTTTTTGATTTTGGATGAATATTGTATTTTGGATGATTTTTAGATTTTGGATGAATTTTAGATTTTGGATGAATTTTAGATTTTGGATGAATTTTAGATTTTGGATGAATTTTAGTTTTTGGATGGATTTTGTTTATTTTGTAATTATTTGAAGTTGATATATATTCTTTTTGAATGGTAGTATCTATTGATACTTTATTTGTTGTTTTTTGTTTTTTAGTATATAAATATACTATATAATATAAGTTTACCATCGCTACATCTGAAGTAACTAGTTTGTCAAGTCCATGCATCCTTCTATTTCCGTGGTACTTGGATGGTCTGCTTGAAGGGCTTCAAGAGTAAACATCATTTGTTTTTTCAATTGTTCAATTTGATATCTTGAGTTTTTATTAGATTCTGCTTGTACCTTGTCTGCATATGTTCTTGCTTCGATTATTATCTCCTCCTTGACTGTGCTCATCTCCTTCCGAATCTCCACCATTGTTGTTGTTGTGCCTTTGGAAACCGCATCTTCTACCATCTTGTGAAGATCCGCCTTGGAATATCCACTAGATGGTCCATTTTCGAGGGCTTTAATGGTATTTGCTAAGGCGGTATTGACATCTGCAAACCCTAATCTTACCATTTCAGCACTAGATGGTGCACTTATTCCATCCAAACTTTTGGGGTGTGGTGTATATTCTACCCATTTGTTGAGTATTTTTGCACTTTGTTTGACATGTTTCTTGTAAACTGTAGCATTTAGGCATTGTACATTACAAGTGCCTACATGCTTTCCTTTTTCTAGGCGGAAAAAGGTGCTTACAACATTGCCAACTCCCATATATGACTTGATTCCCTCTTCCAACATCTCAATGGACTTGGTCTTATTGAGATTCTAGGCAATGAGGACAACGGCGTTTTTCTTTGCTTTATCATCCTCGGAGATCTTTTCCGTACTTGCAAACTTTACATCAATGATTTCATTCCAAAATGAAACCTTGTGAAGTTTGAGACGTTTAGCCTCCTCCGGGGATGGGGTTTTAATCCATGCAAAGTCAGCCAAGTCATTCTTTTGGATGTTTGTGACCTCAAAGTCAAAACCCCTATTGAAACTATCAACCACAAGCTCTTCAAGCATTTCAAACCATTTTTTACCCTTCAAACTAGGGCTTGCAACTCGGACGGATAGGAGGCTTGCAATGGCTATAGCATCAAATGATTTGCATACTTTCCCTCTCCAGAAAGTAATATCATCCACTCTTAGGATGAAGGGTCGAATGCCTTGGAGGAGTATTAAACCGTCCTTTTCGGGATTTTTGAGATGGAGTTTCAAACATCCACTCCATCTCTTTGAACCATGGAAGCACATGACCGCCAATGGTTCTCCCAAAAGATCCCCCAATTCAATCTCCATTACTTTGAGCCTATCCATTGTCCAAGCAAAAACTTCATCCCTTTGGATGACTTTTTCACCTATCTCAAAAAAGATCGCTATTTGGTAATCCAAGGCAAATCCAAACTCATCAATTTCCACGTCATGTGGTAATTGGGTGAGGTTGAAATGTCCACCATCCTTTCCATCTGCCCTTTTAGATGGCCACTCATCTTGGAGGACATATGGAAATGATGGAGTTGCCTCTACATACTCAAGTGCATCTTCATGATTCATCCCAAGCCTCACAAGTTCACTTGTAGAATATGAAGGCTTTTTGGGGCCTTTTTGTTCAATTGCCAAACAATTCAATGCATGAAACCCCAACCAAAAGGGAGGGCGTTGCATCTCAGATGCTTTGCCCTTGACCTTCTTTTGGCTAGAAAGTGTCACGGCCAGGACTGGACGCTTTTGACCAGATGACAATTCAGCAAGACTATCAACATTACTTTCAAAAAGTTTTCTAGTGCTAGAGATGTTGTTGGGTTGAGTTGTCATTCTGTAACAATAACAAAGAGATTGTAAGCGTTTCATACGTTTTGTAGAATTAATTCCTCTTATCATCCCGCTTACACTATCATTCCACAAATTAAGTTGTGGGCCTCCTTGATAGAGAGTAAGTGGGAAGAGGCGAACTTTGCAAAGCATTTCTAATTCAGCCATACTTTTGGAAGACAATTTCAAACATTGCAAAGGTCCTACAATCTCAAAGCATTTTCTGCTCTTCAATGATTGATCATTGGCAAACATATCAATATCTAAATTGTAATTGCATTCATACATCTTACTATTAGAAACAAACACAAGCTGGTTGTGTTTACTCTTATAACATACATCAAACATGTTGACAATACTAGGCAATACCATAGTCCATCTAAACTGCTTGTAATGAGGGAAACAATCACAACTTAGCAGATTATAAGTGTTGCAATTGTTAATTACAGACTTGCTGTAATAACCATTGCTACTCATATGCCCAACTAAACAAACATTTCTAATCATACAACCATTTCTAAGCAAGCATAGAGTTTTAGTGCAAGAATCATCTATAAACCTAATTCTAATAACCCCTACAATGGACCTAAGTTTAATTACACATGCACAAAGTTGCTTCAGCCTTTGGCTGATAGCATTCCAAGTGTTTAATTGTCTCTTATAGTATGATGTGGTACATTTCCATCTACTACAACTGCAGTCCAAGTGAAGGCTTTCTAGTCTAGTGCAAAAATCAAAGATCATTTTACCTGAGATTGGCGTCGATGCACCTTTGGACCTTTGCCGAATATCTTTTGACTGCCAGCTTGAGTTTTCCTTGGCTGTTTTCTCTCTCTGTCGCTTGTTCTCTTTTTTTAGTGGCTCCGCCTTTCGCCGTTGCAGTTGCGTTGTTGTAAACTTACTTGTCAAGATTGTTCCCGGGGTCTCTTCAGGGTTAGCCGCAGTAAGGGTCGCCGTTGGTAAGATTTCCTCCACCGAGGTTGATCTCCCTTCTTTCGGGGTCTTCTCCTCCTCTGTCAAGGTCGCGTGCTCCTGCCTGTAGCTCTTCCGTAAACTCACGCAGCGCTCCCGTAGAGGCTCACCAAGTGTATGCCGTCTCAGCCTTTCTGTCGGGATTACTTCCTCTTCCGTCGAAGTCGCCTGCTTCTGCTTGCAGCGCTCCCGCAAACCCACGCAGCGCTCCCGCAAACCCACGCAGCTCTCCCGCGGAAGCCCACCAAATTTTCGTCGTCGCAGCTTTTCTGTCGGGGACACCTCCTCTTCCGTCGAGGTCGCCTGTATCGGCTTGCAGCGCTCCCGCAATCCTCCCGCAGACGCTCTGCTCCCGCAGATGCAGCGCTCCCGCGGACACCCACTGAGTTTACGTCCTCGCAGCCCTTCTATCGGGATCACCTTCTCCTCTTTCGAAGTCGCCTGCACCTGCCGACAGCGCTTCCGCAGACCCACGCAATGCTCCCGCAGCCGCCCACCTAGTTCACGCCGTCGCAGCCACGCACAGTGCCTTCGAAGATATGTTTCCGCAATGCTCCGACACCTTTCCGCAGCGTTGTCACTATCTCCCACACAACTCCTGCAGCCTATCGCCGCTAGTTCTATTGCGAATCTGCCTACAGCTCTCTCAACAAAACCCTTGCGGTATGTCCAGTTTTTGCTATGCTCTCTCACTATCACAGTCTGAATATCAGCGTTTCTATCTAAGCAATCGTTTGATGTAGCAGTAGGGATACTAATCCAAAGTGAGAGGAGAAGTTCATAAGTGGGAGAGTTTATATGTGTTAGTGCTCTAATTTTTAGGTTATTGTGTCTAAGTGAAAACTGTGTGGGTGCGCAGTAAAAAAATTTAGGGTTCCTTGATGGCTGCACATTAGATGTTCTTCTTTCTCCATCGTGCGGCTTGTGGAGACAGTAAATGAGAATTTGAATAGGATTAGCTTGTTTTTTCACATTTAGGGATTCAAATTTTACTTTGGTTGTTTCAATAGTGTTTCGACATGTGGGATAGGGTTTAGGGCTTACCTGAACGCTTGCGGCTTGGTGGTTTCGGTGCTGTTCTTGGAGCTCCTGGTTACCGTTGTTAATGCTCCGTTGAGTCCCTCCTCTCCTCTTGCATGTCTCAATTATAATTGAGTTCCTTGACTCCTCTTTGCTCTTGTAGCTCTCTTGAATTACTTGAAACTTGCACTTGTTCGCTCTGCAGATGGTCCTTCTTTGGTGTCTCTTTGTTGTTGAGTTGATGTCAAGCTGACCAGGCTAGTACCGAACCATACACTGATCTCGAATTGCAGGTTGGGGCTGCCTGATTTGATTTTTTCTGTTACTTCGCTGGTTCTCTTCCTTGTTCTTGCTGTCGTGCTTGTAATACATGTTCTTGGGTGTATTGAGGTGTGTCGAGGTGGACAGTAGTCTTGCCCTACTGAATGCGTCGAAGTGTTGTTGTTGCTGCTGCATCAGGTGGAGATTGATCTTGTGTGCCCTTCTTCTCAATTTTGTTGCCGGGGGTTTGTCGCCATTCTTGGTGTTGGTTACAGTCACGTCCAAATCTCCGTAAGAATTCTGAACCTTCGGCCTTTGCATCGATATCAGTTCTTATCGCCTGCTGTTGATTCTGCTACTTGTGGCTTGTCCTTGGTCGGAGCTGCTGTTGCATCCATAGATGTTGTGCTGATCTTCATGTGTTGCTTTCCCAGGCTTGATTACAAAAATGTCGCAGCAGCAACGTTGGGCAAGTGTGTGAAGAAAGCAGCGTTTTGTCGGGTTGGATGTGTTGGGCTGTTCTTCTGTATGTGTTGCGTGGCTTGTGCGAGTTGCTGTCCTTCTCTGGGCCAGAGTTGAATCTGCAGGATGTTGCTTGATAGCTTCAGCTACGTTCGTGTTTACATCTTCTTCGAAGTGTATTCTGTTTGTGCGTTGCTCCGGGCCGGTGCGATGCAGCCTCCTGATGTCTGGAGGGACTTCGCCATGGAGTGTCTTCTTTTTGAGATGTTTGTTGTGGGTGAGTTGCCGCAGGTTGGGGAGGCGAGTGAGTCTCCCATGGAGTGGTCGTCTGCAGGGTCTTGACTGATGCTGGTGGACGCTTTGTGGTTGGGGCTGTGAGCTTGGTGTTGTGCGCTTGGAGCTGCGAGTCTGGTGCTGTGACTGTTTGTGAGCTAACAGCTTAGCGTCCTGAAGTCTTGGTGTTCGAGATCTGGTTTCCTCTTGATCTTCTTGTTGTGATCCTCTGGCTCTGTTGATGCTAAGTTGTGGCAGTATTCTGTGAGCACATAAACTAGAAAAAGTGTAATGGTAATGGTTGTAACAATATAAAGTGTTGTGGACAAATCTATGCACTGAGTGTGTAGTGTGTGTGTAGACTATCTCTTGGGTTAGAACATGTAAAGTAAGAGTTGTAAAGATCAAAAACAAAAGTGCAATAAGATTGGGTTGAAACTGCCCTCGTATCTTGAAGATCGTTTCCATCACGCTTGCTGGTTTTCCGGATCTGGGTGATCTTGTGAGTTGAGTGGAGAGGTTTCACAGAATCCCAATAGCTTGCCTGAGTAGATGGAGAAACTAGATCTGGCTCATGTTTGTGGGCTGTTACATCAGATCATAACACCAACACAAGGCCCAGCCCTTTGCTATGTGTCTTTCAACCTCCAGCACAAACTTATACTAGATCTAGTTTCTCCCTAACTTGAGTCCCTCTCAACACATACATTCTCAACCTTCTCACACAACCACAGAATAACAAAGTGCACAGAGGACTCCACAGCAAATCCAGCCCCTATGCTGCCAGTGCACTCATCTCCTGCGGCTAACTCCTAAGACCCTCCTCACCGGAAAATGCGGAGCTCCTTAGCTACGCCTCATCGCTCGTCCTTGCCGGATTGCCGATATCAAAGTTTTGAACCGTGAATTTGAAAATCTTCATTTTTACTTTTGCGAGGAAGGAAGAAACTTGGAGTTTTGGTAAGATCCCACTTTTGTTGCAGTGAAATGGGACTTCCAGGATTATGCAAAAGAGAGTTACCATCTCATTAAAATGCCATGTACCTAGGTTATGAATAAAGACTTATTATCTTCATAAAGAGAGACTTATTGATAGATGTGGAATAATGAGATAGAAGTGTACATTTGGTTATTGTAATGTAAATGAAGACGTCGCCTTTCACATATTGTCTGATTAAGCAACATATTGCGATATAAACTTACCGTAAACATGCTACAGTGACCTTTCATAATACAGCAACCTTTCAACAGCTCACCTCCTCAGATGTCTCCGTCGATTCAAAATATCCAACTTGAATGATTGAATACATTTTACCTAGACTCAACCGAGTGAATCAATGCTTGAATTTGACTGAAATACATCCTGAGCCTTTTGCAAACAAGACATTTGTTAGCCAGTAATTCATCGGTCACAATTTCCAGGTAGAACGAAGTAATAACAGTGTTGCACAATATAATAGTAGACGTCCGTTTGTAAATATGCAAAACAAGGTTTTCAAAAGTCATCTTTATTCAATGATTTTGTTAATTTTCATAAATTTTTATTGCATACATGCTCAGCAATCGGATACACATAGTCCCCCTGAGATTCACAACGCCTCTCCTTATCCGGTTACAGTTAGTTGCCGTGAAAAGAAAGCCGTGAATAGACTAGTCAAATTGGAATACAGTTTCTCTGAAAATCTTAGTCTGAATTCGGGAGCTCTACTTGGTTCTCCGCATCAACAAAGTATGAATTTGGAAGTGTTCACAAACAATCTATTTTGCAAATTTTCGTACGAAATCCAAAGTTGGAATTGCATGGAATCCTATATTGTTGAACCTTTGTGCGTTTATAAGAATCCAAAAATGCTGAGCAAACGAAACAAGTTGGCAGGATACTCGGACAATGAATGTCCAATCTGTGATGAATGGCCACATACTGAGAAACCTCAGTATCCTTGGAAGATTCATGAAGATGGAGTCTATGTTTCTCAATTCAGTCCTCTGCGAGGTTGCCAACATTTTCTGAAAAAGGGCGAGTTCAGGGTAAATCCGTACACATGGGGATTGATTGATAGACTGGGGGATTACTTTGTTTCAATTCTTAATGACCTTGACCATGAATTGATGTTGATTTACGGACCGATGAATGGTGCAATGACATTCAAAAGACTTCCACCTCGTCTTCTTGTACCAGAAAATGATCGTACCGCAGGATTTATCTTAAACAGAGCTACACAACCACATTTATTTACAAAATAGATATGTAAATTCATTTTGGTAGCAACAATGCAATATCGCAAGGATATATTTATTAGCTGTGCACCATCAGGATTTTGCTTAGCTACTCTAGACCTTGTAATTACTCTCTCCACATTTTGAACTAATCCTTTTGTCAAATTTAAATTAGACTCAATTGGTTGCATTTTTAAATTATTTTCTTGTATTGATTCACTCATAATTCCCACATAATTAAAATTGTAATTGTTATTTTGTCCACTAATTGGATAATCACTTTACACTAATATTAATTTAGGACTAGTATCAATATTATGACTTTGCCCATTATTATCTCTAGGCCCTTATCTTCTAGGTCCATTGCATTCTTCAGTTGTATGGCTAACTTATTTGCAATTACCACTTAACGGTGCATACGGTACACTAGCTCTTGCATTAGGACAATTTCTAGCATAATGTCCCGTTTGTTGACAATTACAACATAAAATATTAGAGTTATTACTCCAACTTGGATTTTGTACCCCATAAGTTGGATTTCCCTAATTTAGACTTCGATAAGGTAATTGCGACCAACCTTGGTTTTGATCATTAATTTGGGGCATATATCTATTTGGATTATTTGGATTGTTTTGGTATCCTCCATTATTAAAATTAGTAAGAGTAAAATTTGGGTTGATACGACGTTGTGGTACAATATTTGGATTGTAATTATTACCCCGATAATTATTTCTACGAAAGGTATTTTGATTCCAATTATTTCCACTATTATTATTCCAATTATTGTTATCATCAATCTAATAAACTTGCCCATTTCTATTACGTCTTTGATCATATTCTTTTAAACTATTCTTCCACTTATTACCTGAAGTAATGTCATGATTTCCATCGCAAAATCAACATTTTGGGGCTAAATGCAATGGTGAAGGACAGTCTCTCAACATATGTCCTTTACCTTTACAATTAGTACACCACACATTCGCCTAATCGTTTATAGGTTGATCTCTTTTATCTTTAGTATTAGCAACTTGAACAACCAATTCTTCAAATTTGTTTGTTAAACTTAAAATCTGAGACTCAATTGTATTAGGATTTACCACAGGTGTTGAATTAATTATAGGTGAATTTTGTTGTGGTATATTAGAATTTACGTTAGTTTGTACCGGGGGTATTACAGCCAATGCAGTATTTTGATTAGGTAAAGGTTCTACATTTGGTAGAGAACTATGAGTTGTTTTATGAGGAGGAGGTGCATAAGCATGATTAGGATTTAAGTTATGAGTATGTACCGCACAATCCCTATATAACCCAGCTGCAAAATATATTGAACTTGAGATTGTATTGTGGCTTCTAATAATCCCTCATGAATAGTTTCTTCCAAAAATTTAGCTCTAGTATAAGCTGCATTTAATGTTGTGGGTTATACTTCCTTTACACTAGCTCATGGTCTGGTGGGAGTTAATCCTTTAATAAGTGTCCTCATTTTCTCTTCCTCTGAGATTACATGATTTTGAGGTAATCTAAGAATAATATCACAAAGTCTACCGTAATACAAATATATTGACTCTCCGGGTTCCGTAGTTAAATCATTTGATTGATCACAAAGTCAATCATTAAAAGCTATTAGTCTAAATTTTATTCAAAAATTCATCTCTCAAAACAGTCCAAGTTGCAAAAGCTCCACCACTCTATCGATTGAACCAATCTTTAGCCATTCCCATAAAAGTGCTAAGAACAATTTCCAACTAATGATGTTCAGTTCTAGCACTATTGGAAACACAGGCCGTAAAAAATTCTTTTATATGCCTATTGGGATCAGACCCTACTTGGCCATAAAACAATGGATATGGTATTGTAGAACAATGTCGGTTTGTTGGTTGACTTGGCCACATTACTACATGCAACACATGTGTAGCCTACTAGCCGTTATATTAGGATTTATTCTTGGATTGGATAAATTACTTATTCGATTAATCAATTAAGAATTTATTATTTGTGTAGAAACTACTAGCGTTACAATTGGTGTAGTCCTAGGTAGTTGATTTAAATTCATATCCTTTGTATTGGCAACTGAAGCAAATGTAACTACAGTTTCACCAATTGATCAACTTCTGAAAAAGAATTTTCAGAACTTCTTTACTATGCACATGTCTATAAAACTGGACTGCAAAGGATTGTCGAAAGTTGGTGGCATCCAGATCTTCACATCATTTCGATATGCTCCTGTTTCAACCACTTTAAAATCGCATACACACGTAACCAATAAGTCATAATCTCTTACACGCCCCAATCTCAATATTGCAGTACGATCATCCACTCTTGCGTTTGTGCGAGATGGTAGCCTTATCATTTTCTTTGATTCGTACTGAGTACCACCAATCAGCATTAATTCACTCTCTAAATCATTTTGTATAGTAATATTATGTTCAAAAACTAATTCATCTAGATCGAGTTCCTCAATCCATCGTCCCTTTATTGTATAATGCATTTGACCTCGTGGCACACTAAACTGAGACACATAAATTCCGTCCATTTCAATAATCCACTTGCACCTAGGTTGGTCAATCTGTGGCCATTTATCACATATCGGACAGTCGTCAGCTGTGTGTTCCAATAACCTGGTACGCCTCATCTTTGCCTCTGGATGTTCCCAAACACACACATCGCCTGTTGTCCGAATTTTTGCGCAGTTGTAGCCTCCGATGACCATCTCGAAATTACAGTATTGCTTGTCTTCAAAGCCTACACACTGCCAATTTCACTACTTGATTCCTGTGTTAGAGCACAACTAGTGTGAATCGAGTTAGGGATCTAATGGAACATCCTTGTGTGAACACGCAAACCGTCAGTGGCGGCTGGAGCCGCCCTGTGAGGCCGAGACCAGCAGTTGGCCAAGTGCTGGCCACAAATTGTGAATATATAAACACAGTGAGAGATTATTCCCTCACAGTGCATCTTATTTAATAGATGGTTGTTTATTGTGAGTGTTCACTATCTTAAAGTCTAATATTATGCACAGTCATCGATTTCAAATTTGTTAAAAGTTAGATATGATTTATATAAAAGATAGACAGGGATAGTGGAGAAGGCGTTTTGCACAATGGAGTAATGAATGGTTGCTGTTGAGTAGGTGTAGATTTAAGTCGATGAGGGAATTTGCAGATTCATAGTTTAAAAAGATTGCATACCATAGTGGCACAATGCAATAGTAATAATATGCAGATATCACACATCAATAAAATTCCTAATCAACGAGATCACAAACTGCACTCACATGTAGCTTAAAATACCACAGAGTCAAGCATGCATTAAAACAAGAATACACCAACCAATTAAAAGCATTTTATTCACAATGTACCTGCGATTAGATCACTTGATTCACAATATACAAAAAACCATTTGAGTAAATCAAACTGCACCTACGTTGCACAACCTGCGATGCAAAACTTGCAGGAAAAACCATAACTTAGAAAAAACCACGTGAAGTTGCAAATCACCACTGGAAACTTCGGTGATCAAGCCTTCGATGCTCTACAGAATCCGTAAATAGATTGCTCGAAGTATTTCGATGCAGCATTAACTTTCGGCATCTTGTGCTGCTACTAGGCACCTACGGGGCTAGAGTTTTTCATCTGAAATTAATCCAAAATGAAATCATAGAGGAGGCATTTGAGAAACGAGTCATTTGTATGCTTGGATGACTGAATTATTTTTGACGACTCAATGTACATATGGTTAGACTTCAGCACAAGTTGCTGAGAATTCGAAATACCTCTGCCCATAACACCAAATTACATTTCAGAAATTAAGCTTCACTCACAAAACCAAGTATGTACACCTACTCATGGAACGTGCAACCTTGTCACCCAATATCTTTCAATTCAAAACAAGTGATCAGGTATGTCATTGATACTTATTGTCATGCACCAGAAAAATACGTATTTCAATTGTTTCCGGGAGATTCCAAGCTTGGATTAACAACGCACATATCAACCGTCAACTCATCGGAAAGCAAACCAAGCAATTGATCGAAGATGGTGTCGATACCGTTATTGGCTGCTGCAGGGTGGCTAAGCCACTAGGACCAACAGCTGGCCAACTACTAGCCACAAATTGTGAGTATATAAGCATAGTGAGGGATTATTCCCTCACTGCACATCTTATTTAATAGATGGTTGTTTATTATGAGTGTTCACTATCTTAAAGTCTGATATCCCAAATGTTTACACTAAAACCAAGAGCGGATCGTAATTCCCACGAATCAACTGATGATCTAAATAAAACCAATTTAGTTCTTGATTGATTACCTTCAACAGATTGCCAAGAATTTGAGGGTGAATTAACCAACAACTCTAAGGTACCATAAGGAATAGCAAAGGCTAAATTTTCAGCTCTATCAATGTATAATCTCCAATGTCCAAACTAGAAGTCACATCATCATTCACATTCAGACTATAGGTAGGCACATTAGCAATTCTCAATTGGTTTTCAATTAATTGCAAAGTAGGTGAGCTGATTTGAGCTTCACTTTGATTTGGCTGATTTTCCAATTGATTTCTACTTCCAAATTGGTGTCAATTTCGAATTAGGGAGTATTGAATTGCGAATTCAATCTAGATGTGCAAAATTTCTTCACAAAATAATGAGAAATTCTATAATCCAAACTATTGAAAGATTTTTCGGATACTTGATCTTCAATTGGATTTACAGCCTCTGAATTAATTTCAGTAATTTCCAATTAGGTATGCTCAGCTATACTTTGAAAATTTCTCTCCAAATTGGTAATTAATCCACTAGTGTCCCAATTAATTACCTTATAGGCTTGCTTAGCACTGACAAATGGGCTATTTTCAATTGATTCCTCTAATGTATACCATGGACCGGATGGGGTTGCATAAAACACTTGATTCACTTTCAGACACACCATGATTAAACATTGAAAAACTTCATAATATTATCCAAGAATTTCCACATTCTACCAATAGGGTTTCCAACAATAATTCCTAACAACTAGCGATTTGCCTCCCCAGCAGCGGTGCCAAATGTAGAATTAGTATTTTTACTTAATTGAAATAATTCAAATAAATCTAAGTTCGTTCATTGGGGAGGCTATTGGCAGGTTATTTGTTAGGTTGTCAACGTTAACACTTGGTTATCCTATGGGAAAATGATGAAGGTTCTTTATACTTTCTACAAACACCCAGTCACAACTTCAAACTCATTATATAAAATTGAAAAACTCATCTCTTTTAATTCAACTTCCAATTGGCGTCTTCAATTGGTCAAACGCTCCTTTGTTCCATCAATAATACTCCATCAATTCTTATCTGCATGCTAATTATTTACGATGCTCTTCCAATTGGCAAAAATTTACAAATATTATTTTTTTCCACTACAACGACACTCTTCTCTAAAACAATAAATAATCTGAATTAAATCCTTCTTTGTGTTAACTCCAATTTATCATAATCCGATTTACTTTTCATTAATTATTCAATTTCCAATTGGCTTTTTGTACTCACAACTCACACATCATTCTCCAATTACTCACAGTTCCTTTCACACTCTCTCTTACTCTCTGATTTCAGCTCAATCAATAGGCCATTTACAATTTAAATAATTAATCATATTCATCACACTCATTTTTACATCAACATTTACCATTCAACTTCCAATTGTCACAAAATTAACATTTAATATTATACTATATTATTTTCAGTTGTCCACAGTAAATTCACTCTTCACAGTCTCCAACTCTCTTCTACTAATTGTCATTATCCAAATTTGCTAAATTCCAATCGGCTAATACACAAAAACTTCCACCCAGGGAAAGAGCCTTCTTCATAAGGACTAATGATTGTCTCCAGAGTTTGCTCGTTTGTATCAAGAAAAAGAACACATAAGGGCCTTCTTACACTGATACAAGCTAGCTGATTCAACTAACCACAAAATTTAGCCAATTGATTTTACAGAATTATCTTTGCGGTCTACATTAATGATTAGGTGTAGGGATTCTTGGACGGGGATTAAAGGTATTGGTTCTACCGGTGCTCTACTTGTAGCACTTACTGATTGCCCGCTCTTGGAACATGAGCTTTGGAGACATGTCACTTTTCTACAGTTTCAGATGAGGGCTTCTAAAGCGGCCATCGGAGGAAAGAAAAGGAAACAAGGGGGAAACCTAGTATCTTCTCCGGAAGTGCAAGTGCAAACATTATGTTATTCAATCTATAATATCTAGTTACTATTGTTGTAACATTAGTGAGTGGATCGAGTCCTATTATTTATTCATGAGTTTGTTAAGATTTGAAGGCTTTTGTTGCTCTTGTAGGGAGGATACATCCAGATTTTATAACTTCTTGAAGACGGCAAAACCCATCCACCAAGGCTTGGAAATATAACGTGCACTTCTAAGAAGATAACAAATTGTGACAATCTGCCTGATGTACAAAAAAATTTGGAATGTTCTTCAGCTCTGCATCCAAGCCCGTCTTGGGAATTCACAAGCTTCCGAGTAGATATCAATGGAGGAGAGACCGACTTTAACTCTGCAGATCAAGCTAAGTATACCGGTATTACTGATATTGACTCGGAGTTTAAAGAGTACTGCCTTCCAAGGACAAGCTGCACTAGTCCCATTTAAGCAATTGTTCTTGCTCCCTCCTCAGATGATTGTAAATGAAACAAGACTGGAGATTCATGGCTGGCTGGATATTGATGTTCTTCAGTGAACAAGTATTTGGATGTGCTTTGATGAATCAGTTCTTTGGAATTTTGTAGATCAAAATAACCATGGGAAGAAATCGAAAGAGGAAGAAATGTTGGCAAGGTATGAACAGCATTTTCCATCTTCAATGGATGCTCACATAGTTTGGAGTGTACAATGTGCGCCTGATGTACCCCCCTTGTTCCGATGTGATCGAGCCTACTCCGGTACACTACCAGCACCATTGCTGCATCCAGTTTTTGGTGAATTTGTCGATGATCTCCATGATAAATCTTTAGTAGCCACAAATGACCACTCTCTTGTACAAGACTTCTACAATCTCAGTGAAAGGTTGTGCTTAAATTTTGCAAAAGATATGGTCACATGGTATGTTGTCTTCTCTTGTATTCAATTGTGAATATATTTCATTGACATAAATTTCCATTGTGACTAGTGTTTTTTAAAACAGTTCCTGATTAGGTATTTTTGTTTGACTAATGTGTTCGTGGTTTTGAATTGCATTTCCTGGGTACAGTAGGCATAGTATGAATCCGGCTATGCTCCTCAGCTGTTGGAGTTGCACGCATTGGGTGGAGGCTACAAACTCATTGCGATGGAATATTTGGAGCCCCCATGGAAGCCATTGTCTATATTTTGGTCTCTGGTCCATTTGTGAATGTTAGGAAAATTACGGGCTAGTTTGGTTAAGTAATTGTCATTGGTGTGTTTTGTAAGATATGCTTTGAGGTGTCTCCTACCTACAATTGCAAATTTTTATTCCTTCTCCATTCACTTCATTTCTAAACTTGTTTAAGGACTTATTTTTGCCTTTTCTTGCAATTGCAGAGCCATGCTCCATAGACGATCTCCCGCAAAGGTGTCATCAACCTTTGTTTGTATTTTTATTTTTGCCTTCCAGAATTTATATGGAGACGATGATGAATGATCGAGTAGCAATGTAGCTTTTGAAACAAAGTAATAATTCCAATTTCGGCTAGTTTTAGTGCATTTCATATATTTGATAGACAAAGAAACAAAGAATGGTGACGGCTTTAAGAGTAGTAGTAAAAAGTAGTACAATGCAAAAGGTTTCGAAGGATGCAATGAATGCTTATGCTTTAGTGATTTTTGAGATGGCAAATGAAACAAGAAAGAAAGCTTGAATCTTAACTTAACACCATATTGTGGCAGTAATGACAATGTTTGACAAGTTAATAGAGACAGATGAAGCAAGAAAATGCATGAAGTTGATTAAATAAGAAGAATTTGTAAGAAATTAAAGGGTAATGGCTCTTAAGCTAAATCAAATGTACTCATTCTTTTTATAGATGGGTTTTTGAAGAGAAAGCGAAATAAACAAAAGTACGAAAGAAAAGAGTGTTCTTAAATAGAATTGATGGGAGTATCTACTAAGAAAGAAAATAAGAGAGAATATGCAATGAAAGCAAATTGCAAAAGGATACAAAAGCAAAGATGGAGGTTTTTGACTTGTGCAAGAAATTTAGCTACAATGAACTAGTTGATCTAAAAAAGAATTTAAATTTTGTAATTTTTGTTCTTTAATAAAGTTTTCAAATTTCAAACAAAATCTTTAAAGCAACTCAAAATGATTTAATATTTGAAATTCATTGATGAAAAATTAAAACCTCCAATAGAAAAATCATAAAACAAAAACAAAAAATGATAAATGAAATATATGTTTATAAAACATTAAAAATACACATATGTACATGAGATATGAAAATAATTAACCATTTAGCAAATTATGTAACCAAATTCACAAAATATAACACAATTTTATTATCTAAAATATTGTCATATGAACAAATACTATCATAATTTTGAATTGGAAGAGAAGGAAGTTTTTAGAAAGATTTTAACAAAAATGGTGTCCTAAAGGAAAGTGCTAGGATGAATTTTCCAACAAAGGCTAGTATGGGGAGACAATTAAAAGAAGAGCTAGGTTCAATGAGTGTTTTGGAATTTTTTCAAAAAGAAAAAAGTTAGATTCATTTTAATAAACTCAAAATTAAATTCATTTCAATAAAATTTCCAAATTAGAGTTTTGTAGGTGGGAGCCAAAAGTACCATTCAACCACTAATGTCCAAAAATTCCTTCAACAGTCTCTTCAACATCCAGATCAAGTGGTTTTTTTTAAAAGAATGAAGTACAAATGATTTTACAAACTAGTCACACAAAAAATGTTACTAAAAATGAACCACTCTATAGTGATTTTGTCAGATATGGCACAATATGGTTGCACTAATCATTCACTGATTGTTTTTCATATCTTCAAATCTCCTCCTTTGAGAAATGCAAAGGAACCGACTCCCAACCAAAGGTAATTTTCAAATCCTACGATTGAAGGATTGGGTCTCGAAAACCATTCAACCGCATTTAAGAAACTTCTCAAGAATGTTCTAATTATATTCATGCCTCGGAAAGTTGACTACTTTTAATTGGTGCAGTAAATGCACTATTTTCAAAATTCAAACTCTCGTGAATGTCAAGACCTAGTAGACAACTACTACCTACTCTTTGTTGTAAGGGTTAAAAATTCATAAAAAAGTGTTGAGAAATTCAATTTTTTAATCTATTTAGGATGCCTTTGCATCAACTTTGCGGAGCATCCAAAAATCATAAACTCTTTTTCTTTCACATGCTTAAGTATTCAAAACTGAAATTTAGTCTCGAATATGTTTCGCTACTTTATCTATTAATTCCATTCAAGTATTGTAGAACCAATTTGTTTTCTATATCAGTTTTAAAAATGTTAATATTGGTCATACATCATGTCCAATAACCAACTTGAGACCCTTGTCCCTAGTCCGTTATAGTCTACAACCTATTTTATCAATTGAAGAATATATGCATTAATACATAAGATGCTAAACATTTGCAACGTAGATTCCATGGAAAGAAAGCACATAATCAGGGTATATCCCCGTTTTATAAAGAGAACTCCGGGTCTTGGAGCTTGGGTTTTAAGGGTTTAGGGTTTTAGGGTTTCGGAAGCTTGGTTTGCGTTTGTGGGATTGTGAGTGTGTGTGTGTGTTGGAGAGGTATGAGTTGAGCAAGGGAGCGTGATGGATCCGGCCACCAAGGACCGTTTGCTTCGCAACATCACTATCGGTGCCACAGCTTTGGCCGCCGCGCTTCTTCTGTCGGCTGACTACGGCCCCAACCCGCACGCGCTCTCGTCAATCTCCAACTCTGTGAAAGGTGTCAAGGATTGGTTCTGGACTCCGTCTCCAAGGGAGCAGGCGGAGCTGCAGCGGCGTCTGGAGCTCTCCCGCAAGGCGCCTGGTCCCGGATCCGCTGATGGTGATCAGAAGCATTAGCTGGATGTCGTTGTCAATTTCTGAGGGCTATAGGTTAGTTCTCTCATCTCTGCATTGCTCTGCCATCGTCGATTCACAAGTTGCTAGAATTTTTAGGGTTCTTCCGGGTTATGTTCTTTGATGTCTTTTCTGCGATGCGAATGTGATCAATGTGGGCGATCTTTTTGATTTTTGTGTTATTGGTGTGATCATTTGAACGATCTTGGTGGGTTCGTTGTCCTTGCATTGGCAACCTTTTGTTAAGGATGTGCACATTATGAGTTTCGGTTTATGATGTGAAGGATTTTCATGCTGGAGCATATATGAGTTACTCATGTTCGATCATCAAACGGTGGTCACATTACTGGACAGCAGTTTGTGGCGTGAAATGCGGATCATCTTGGCGTGCAATCGTGTAGTTTGGTTTTGATCGTGGTGAAGCTGGTATGGTCTTTTGTGTACCTCCTCACATACTACTAGTTTCCTTCTTACATGGATTATATGAGTTGATTCAAAATTGCAAATAGTTCAAATTACGTAGAGTATGTTATATCCTACAGGAAGTTTTGGTCTTTGGCCTTCAACCAATTGTGAAGTCTATATTTTCTGAGTTGGATCCAATTGGCATCCGAGTTGAACACTTGTCTAAAAATACAAAGACAGGTTTGCAAGAAGTGCATATTAAGATTTATTTTACATATATTGACAATGCAATTTTTTTAATTTGCTTATTTGTATTAATAATCTCTTCAATCTGCAGTCTGTATGTGGCATCAAAATGACTCGAGCTATTTTTAACAGTTCTATGATTGAATTCTAAGAGGTAAATGCAACAAGGTTGTTTCATTGTCTTGAATCCTAAATTGCAATCAACTCAAAAAACATTACTTGAACAATGGAGTTTGAAAGAAATTTCAGATTTCTACTCTACACCTGCACTTACATTGCATTGTTTGTCATTCCTTTGACAATGTTGAGGATTTAAGCATTAAAATGTTCACATAGAGCATTGAGGCAAGTTTCATGAAATTGACATTCATCCTTGTTCTTCATATTTTTTAGAAGCATTTTTATACATATACTCCATTCAGACATGTCGGAAACTAGCAATGATTCATTAACAACATTATAAGCACCTTAAGGTATGTCCCACTTGGCTTTAGAGGGGTCTTAAGAGGGGGTGTTATCTCCATTAAAAAGTGTGTGTTCCCACCTACATGCTTTAGTAATTACCAATCCTACATGGATGTCCACATGGCACACTTTCAAGAGTGAGTATTAGTTAATATTTAAGAAGATAAAAGAGCTTTGAAAAATAGTAGGCAATACTTATGGGGCCATCAATATTGGAAAGATTCTCTAGTTTTCCTCTCATAAGAGTGGTCTTATCTATTGTCCCATTTGGGGGACCATTACATAATCCCCTTCCTATTGATAAGGCCTTTCCGAACCTCATTGATTACACCTTTTCCAAAAAGAAGGCTTTGCTCTCGAAATTGTGGAGTTGTTAAATTTTTAAGCATGCTCTTTGCTAAGGCCAAGTGCGAATGGGCCTTTAGATGAGACCTTTGATCCTTTCTTTACCCAATTAAGCTTTTAGGCCATGGAAGTAATGAATGTGTTGCTATAGGAGAATAGACTTTGCAACATATCTTACTACAAATTAAAGGCAAAAATTGCCAAAGAAAATATAAAGTTGATTGTCTCCTTTATGAGCCAACTTATCAAAAGTAGCTTTATTAGCCGAATTGAGAGTGTGGTGAAGTTATCATATTTGGTTTTAGATAATTATATTTTGAGATAACCATATTTTGAGATGGTATAAATATTTAGATAAATAAATAATCCAAACTTGAAGAGTTAATACTTTTGCAACATTTTTTGTACATGTGATGAAATTAAGTTAAATGTAAGACAATAATATGTTTATTTTGAGTAAAATATAAGCATATTAACTTTTATTTTTTTAAAGTTAATAACTTCTTCAATATCAACTATATGAGAGTGGTCTTTGGTTTTTTCTAAATTTTTGAACAATGCCTACAAGCTCCATACCTCACTAAAAATATTCTTATAAGTCATAATAAAAAAATAGACTTCTATTATTTTAACCTTTAGAAGTTTAGATCTTCTTCAGCAATAGTTGTGGGGTGGTGTTATTTAGTTATTAAAAAATGACATAATAATAACTCTAAGGTTGCTAGTACCTTGTTTGTCTCATTTGAATAAGTTTTGGATACTTAATCTTTTACAAGTTTAGTAACCATTCAGTGGTCACATATTGTGTTATAAATGAAATAACTTTTAATCCATTCAGAATTACTTTAATACATATGTAAGTATGATGTTCATGTTCAGATTTGTGCCCAGTTAGTATGCATAGATTAGAAAAAATAGAGCATCATCATCTTGACATGCACTACTCCTTGAATTGAAAGAAACACATAGAAATCTACATGAATACGTATGTTGAGGTCCAAAAATATTTAAATGATTCTCTAAAAGAAGTGGCGTAAGAAGATGAGTAAAGTGATGTCAATTTTCTGTGGGTAGTTTTGAAAAAAGTCTTACAGAGATTGTTTTATCTTAGTTCATGTACTCTTCAAAAACTACAGATGTGATCGATTCAAAGGAAGAAAGAAATCGTTGAAAGTAAATTCATTGGAATAACTATGCTACTATAGATTTTATCGTACAAACTTGTATTCTGTATGGTGTGATAATGTTTCTAGTATTTTGCAGTTATTTTGAATATACTAATGACAACTTCACCTTTGCTGAATTAAAAATGACTAGAGTTTTTAAAAACCATCCTATATGTTCCAAATGTTGATTGATTAGAAACTGTACAAATTTAAAAAATAAAATCTTTAAAGCTTTTATATAGGAATTACATATATTTCTTGAAGATAACAACATAGTCAATGAGTGAGCTACATATAATTTGTAATTAATAAATTTTGATGTCAGAATCTATTGATTCTTGAAGCTACAGTTGTTCAAATCTTTGAGATACAATCCTTGTACATGATATAATCTTCATTTTACATTGTCAGGTGATTACAATGATTTTTCAAAAAGGGGATAAAGCAAATTTCCACAACATTTAGAGCATCATCAATCAAGCTGCAAAATTGAGACTCAATTAAACAAAATATAAAGTCGCCATTTTTGAGTTTTTGGTTACTATTTCAAGTGAAGGGCAAGGAGACCAAATGCAGAAGCAGATGAAGGCCCACCTATAACTTTGAAATTTCTATTTTGGAGATGAGTTTGGTTAGCAATGGTGGATAAAGTCAAAGTCTTAGAACTTTGTCCAACTAAATGCAAGTTTGAAGCTTAACTGTGTATTATATTGGACTTTGTATATTTTCAAGATAGACAGTGCTAAATCCGTGCGTCTCCTTAATCCGTGCATGTCGTCTCAACAGAAAAACCAAGCACTACAAGACTTAGAACCAATCTAGTAGTATTCGCAAGTTGGATACACTCAAAGTTGCATGTAGGAAACAAAGTGAGTGGATTTGGATACAAAGTGGGTGAATTTGGATACAAAGACGTAGGTGGATTTGTATACCATGATGGCCAGTTCTCACATTAGTCTTGACTATTAATAGTAGTATTAGGGCATGTCTTTGGGGATTTTGTTGATTTCACTTTTGAACATTTTTAATTAATTGAGGTGGTTTGATATGCTCATATGAACACTTTCTAACAACTCGTTTTTTTCTTGCAAGTATGTGAAATTTTTGCAATTATTTATGCTTGATTCAAGCTATTCAAATCCCTCAAGTTCACGGTTTTAGCACCATCTACCTTATGTGGATGAGGGTTTTTGCCATGACCTCTACCATGAATCTTGGTATAAGGTGAGCCTGCCTATTCTTGAACATTTAAGGGGTTTTAATAGTTCTTCACAAATGGGATGTATGAATTTTTTTTCTTTACATTAGCAAATGTAGTGGAAAATTATTCAAAGTTGAATCCTAATTTTCTAAATATTCCTCCTTATATTATGAATTTTCAAAGTGGGGGACAAATAGATGACTATTATGGGACATATACGGGGCATGAAACTGTCCACTGTCCTTATTCTCCATTAGATGCCTAGCCATTTGTAAACAAGATTCACCTATTGAGGGAAAGGCATCTAGCAAGTGTGTAAAAAGCAAGTAATCATAAGCTCCACTTTGAGTGGAATTATGCCCGGTTTAATATGAATCAGGAAGGCTTGGAAATAGTTGGGTGCTCAAGAATAGGCAGGCTAACCTTAGTAGTTGCATTGAATTTATTTGGAGTATGAATTGAAGTGCCAACGAGTACATGTGCTATTCTTTTACCTCCTCTTGCACTTGATTGATGATGCTCTTATATGGGTGGATATTACCAAGATGTTGTTTATTTCTAACTATTCAAGGAACTTACTAAAAACCTCTGAATCCCCATACTTTGAGGCCACAGTTACTCAGACAGTAAAGGTAAATGACATTTTTAGTTTTGGGCAATCGTTAAAACCAGCACTAACTTAGAGTAGACTGCAGAGTGGTGGTAACAACTGGGCTTGTAAAACTCAACAGTATTTCTCGGAGGCTGGAACTAACTTACCAAGTTATAACTTACCTACCACCTAAGAACACGCTCCGAAACCTGTGCACACAGGGCCAACCCATAAGTGGCACCTGGGCTTTAGAGCTTCTTTTCCGGAAAAACACTACCGAAAATGGAAGCCTGGAAAAGAGCTGAGTGGCTGAAAGGTGACTGAAATGATTTCAGAGGCTCTGCCAAAAGTGCAGGGAGTCCCTCCACAGGAAGACAGAGCCAGCAAATTATGGCCCAAAAGAAGTATTCATACGCATACCTAGGCGGCCTTTGGCAGGTAATAAAGGACCCATCGTGCGTACGTATGTGGAAAGCGCATACACAGTACACATGCATCGCAATACATACAAATATCATCTGCATATACAACATAAAATAATGCTAATGCTCCAGATCCCAAGGTAGACCGGATGATGAAACGCACGTCAATGCAACTGGTGGACGGTTGCAGTAACTCGTCATGGTTCGTTTGGTAGCTGCTTCGAAGAGCTCCTTCCTTTGAAGCGGAAAGGACACCCTTGACTGTTGCAAGCAACTTGAGTGGCATGACCCAGATCTTCGAAATAAACAGTTCGAATCTCATAAGATCGATGAAAACTTGATATGATCTCCTCCATCAGTAGATGCAGTTGGGAAGCTTGGTTCATTAAATATTACTGTTACGAGTCATCCAGATGAAGATGAGAAGGCCCGGGAAGTGGTCAGGGGAGGGAGGGATGGGGGAAGGTGGTGGCATGATGGAGAGCAGTGAGCAGGCACTGTAGGTGGGCGGGTAGTGGAGCAGTAGTGGGAGTGATGGTCATGTTATGGATACGATACGGTGACAAGTCTGGTATTGATGCGGTAAGAACGGATTGGATGCGGGAGGGGAAGGTGGTGGACACGACGACGCTGCAGTTGCACTGTTGCATGAGGAGGAGCCGATGGGAGGGCGGAGCTGGGAAGAATCTGAAAGTTACCGGGGTCATGTGAGGTCACGGATTGGCGTAGCGCATGACGCGAGTGTGGTGTCGTTGCGGAGCGCAACCGCGCGAGGCGAGGTCCGGGGAAAAGCGCAGTGGCAAGGTAAAGGCGCATTGACCTCATGGCATCGTACTCCTCGGGGATTGCGCACAGATATGGCTCGTGTCAGACGGTTTGTTGTTTGCATTTCCTGGACCATGCGGGGGTAAGAGTCAGGGTGGTTTTTGACCCAGAGCGGTTACAGTGTCTGAGGTGCAGAGCGGACGGGGATGAGCTCAGATTAGCGTACAATATTTCCGACAAAATGGTTGACAAATTGACGACGGAGTGGGAGGATGAAGTTGCATTGGCAACGACTGGCGATCTTTACCTGGTTTGTATTGGTCAGATTGTCATCGAATCTCGAGACGTGGAATGGCGATATTCGGACAGTCTGGGAAGGAGATCATTGAGCTTTCCGTCGGATACTGGGTTTTGTAATAAATGCCTTGGAGCTTTTGTTTTGGCGTGGTTTTCTACTTTTGGATGCGGCGTCGTTGCTAAGGTTGCAGAGCTGTAAAGTTGCTTGCCGTGTCGGTGCTCACAGGCTGGGTGTGACTTGGTTTTATATCTCCCAGTCATGTCTGTCCTCATGAGTTGTGAGCAGCAGTTTTGCGAAGATGAGGAAGAAGGGGTGGTGGCGCTCGCCCGCTTATACGGACTGTGTTCGAGAGAGGCATACTAGAGATGTCCAGGTCGTAATGGCCGTGCGGGAGTCTTTTGGTTGCGCCCGTAAGTCATCGAACATATCCTCTTGTGTTTTGCGTAGGTGCGGTTTGGTCACTGGGTTCATTCTTGTGCCGACCGCCGTTACGATATATGCCGGCTAACTGCCATTGCAACTGCACTGTGTTGGAAGCGAAGCTCGGCTTTCGTGCAGACACAGTTTCGCGAGTGTTAAGAGGAGTACCCTCTGGTGTCTAGATTTTATTAGTTGTACATAGACACACACTTGCCTACGACTGTAAGGATAAGGTGTCTAGAAAATCTAGGTCCTAGCGGACAGTACAAAACTGCATGCGAACCAGTCGGCAAAAGCGCCTGCTTTTATCATATCGTCTATTGCGTTCGGAGAAGCTCTCTCTTTGGTTCGAGGTCCAAGAAAATCACTAGTGATATGCTATTGCATCTGTCTAAATCAATTTTTGCTGCTCCTCAGTATTTATTGGATTAAATCATTACGCAGTTCCTCTCTTGAGATCCACGCAGTCCTCCTCACTTGGATATCCATCTCGCAGTGTTTGACTGAAAGTTGCTGTGCATGGGATGTGTGCAGATTGTTGGCTGTGCAGACTGTGCAACTGTACAAGAGGGCCCTGATGACTCCTGGCCAACGGCAACCAATGAGCAATTTGAGTTTTAGTATATGCAATCTGCTGGCCGGAATGGATTTCTTTCACAGAATTCATTCTGGGGCCGCGTGCTCACTTGTTAAACAGCTGTCAATGCCTAAAACTCGATTGTCTGGAATTTAGACGTCAGTGTCATCATCATCTAATATATTTAAGCGATGATCGGTCATGGCTATCGTAGTAGGAAACAGAAGGTACAGGGATTGTTCAAAGCCAGGCAAAGTGGCGAGACTTGTGCTTTATTCGTTTTTATTTTGGTATGAGCTCGGCTGAAATTCGATGACTTGATCTGTTGTCTCTAAATCTTCGATGTCAGCTAGTAACTTATTTAGTACCACCGATCTGTGAATCAGTATTTAAGATCGTACTGTTCAATACATACTTGATCGAATGACCAGCTGCTAGGAGCTAAATGTTAGCGACTGGGAGGCGAATTATGCCATTTGAAGATGATGAGTAAAGTTCCAGATGATCTATCATCTGTGGAAAGTTTCCTATCTCCATTGTTTGAAATCTAATAGAGTACATTATACCTTTACATTAGTCGGATTACCATATTGCCATATTACCATATCACCTTGAGTTTAGTACTTCCCAGTGTGTAATATCATGCGACAACATATTGCAATACGAGTACCTCAACATCAATGTTTGAATTGTATACTGGGCCAGGAGATGCGACAAACCCCAAGTGGAAAGGAGTGAAAAGGATACCCATTGAAGGGGTATGATTTCTAATGCTCCATTCACGTGAATGCCCCTTCAGTGTTGCTGTTATTACATCGAAGTACGTTTCCAGGCTTTAACAGTTGTGACTCGTCTAGACTAAAATGACCTTTCAGCTTTCTTCTGTAGAATTTCTATGCAGTTTTTCAATGCGGTATACGTTTGATATGTTTGGAAATTTTCAATCTGCGTAGCAGTAGCTAACATCCACAACGACGTCTCTTACAAATTTATCTTCTACAGAATAGAGTTGTTACAAGTTCATCTGTCTGAGTTTGTTCGTTATGTTACACGGGGAACCATATTATGGTTGAGATTTTTGACCGTATCGTGCAATAAATATGAACATGGGAGTAAGTTGTGTAACATAATCAGAGACGTTATTTTGAAATTACAGCATGAGAGATTTTGGTTGTTCTGTGATGAGTTAATGCTTGTAACCGAATCCGGTCCAACGTCCTATCGAGTTTGCCTTAACCAATTTAATGAAGAACACACAGTACGAGTGCCTTCTCAGTTCAGAAGATCATGTGCATGCAACAGGTCATCTCTTCTAGTTGGCAGTTGTCACTTGGTAAGCCGATCGAGAAGAGAGTATAACTTACAGTCTATTCATCAGAGAATTTGCTGAGCCCTAACGATGGATCATGGATCATATTAAACAATACACTTACTTTGAAAGTCATTATCTACATGATCCTACTACTGTAGATTCAACAACAAGAATGTTCATTACAACAAGAATGTCTGATTAGTCATGTTAGTGACTTAGCACAGCTAACTTAGATGATTTTATGACACGCAGCTCTGAGTCCTGTTGCTGATATTACATGGTGCATCTGATTTCACGTGAATAAGGTTGAATTAAGGTCCATCCCCTTCCCCAATCCCCATGTTCGAAATATTCTGAGAAGCTCTACAATCGCTAAGTTAGCTATTTCTACACAGTCCAGGAAGTGTCTTGGGTGCATAGATTAGGTCGCAAAGGCAAGTGAGCTGTCCCAAATGCATTTTAGGAGTTGTGCAAGTGGTGCAAGTTGTAAGGCACATTATGGAGTTGTGCAAGAAGAAGAAGAACTTTGGCCCCGAAGGGGACGGACGTGAATATAGTGTTTGTTCACTCTATTCACTAATCCGATGGCCCGGAGTTGTGCAAATTTTTGATGTACATAATATTCCACCTTTCATACAATAGATGTTGTTAACAAGTTTCATTTTTATGGATTTATTTCTATTTTCTTTTGGATATAAGTTAAATCAAGCATTGTACTATAGTTTTGAAACCTAATCTTCAAATAGGGAAATAAATATAAAGAGTAGAACAAGTTTTATGACATATATGGAAATTGTAGATTTTATGTAGATTTTTTATACATAAAGGTAATCTATTAACAAGATGTAAGATGTTTATTTTTTAAAAAACTAAATTTGTTGAAATATTCAAAAAATATACAAAATATTTGAAAAGATCTCAATTGAATATTTTAAGATTTTTTTCTTTATTCTGCCAAAATATTTTTACTTATGTAGAATCCAAATTCCATTAGGAGAAATGTGGGGTCTCCAAAAGGTAAGACAGCCCGAAGGTAGGTGAGCTTCCTGCCCGTGCATGCCTCTCTAAGTAATCTCATTGGTGGATATCATATCCGTTGACAGCGTCAAAAGTTACTGTTCAATGGGGTGACATCAGTGGCACACGCCGTCGCTGGCAACGATTGGCTAGACCCACGAAATTCACTATTGGCAAGACGTGGCACCATTGGTGCTAGCCGATAAAGTGCACGGGCTGGGCCAAATTTTTAGGTACGTAGGAAACCCAAAGGCTTTTTGGAGACCCCAGATTTCCCCTAATGTCTGCAATATCTCAGTGATTGCGCAAACAAACATAATGACCACTTATACCTCTGGTAAGCAAAAGAATTGGAATTTGTTTTTTGGTGACAATAAGGTTATTTGTAGGACTATTATAATTGTGAATACAATCTCTTTTTCATCCAAAATATCATCTATAATCTCACTTTATCTGTTAAATCATTTGTTACATATCAATTTTTTGTTTAATAAAAGAATGCGTCTATTTGATTTGAATTAAGGAGATGGAATATTTTAATGAAATAACTCACCCACTTTTTGAAATAATTTTTAAAAAGAAGATAAGTTTACCAATAGTTTTATAGTTAGTGTCATCTCAAAATGACAACTATGTCTAGAAAGTATACAAATGAATCTATAGAACTATATGTTTAAAGTTTTTAGAATACCTACATAGTCCACAAAGCACTAATGTTTCTTTTGTACCAATTTATTTTAAGAAATTCTACAATGTGAATGCATGTACTATTTGATTTACTTTTAAGTTAAAATTTGAGCCGTAGACTTGGTATTTAAAAAAAACATCTAGATATATATGAATTCTACTTCTTCAATGCCATAAATGCAACTTTGAAATTCTATATATATTATTATTACATCAACCATCCTAATGCCTTTTATAATTTCATAATTGCCAGTGTTTATCGATTACATAATTCAATCTTTCATGTCAGACCACCAGAGCCAACATGGTGATGAAAAAGCAAAGAAACAAGTTGATGTGAAAGACAACAAATTTAATATCACCTTCTCAGAATGTTTTCCCTTCTGCAAAATGACTCAAGGCAGCACTTCCTCATGAAGCATATTATGCTCTCCTTCAGAAAACTTCCCTTTCAAGTACACTACTACACGGGTTCCTCTAAATTCAATTGTTGAATGTCCGTGGCCCATTATTGTAGACCATAGCAGGTTTATCCAAAATCATTCTAAAAATAGGAAAAAGAGTTAATATATTTTGAAAACAAAACACAAAATTCGAAGAAAATAATTTTATAATATTATATTATTTCTGAGCCATTTGAGGTCATTTTTAATGATTTTATTTTTTTAATTTTTTTTTTGAAAAACAAAAATCAAAATATTTGATTCTCGGAATGGCAAACCTTATTTTTTTCAAAAATAATATATTTAAATGGTAAGTGGCAAACCTACTATGGTGCTACCACTAGTGGAAACCATGTCCTGTTTGACCAGAAATTTTGGTCAAATTGGACACAAGTTGATCACTTGTGTCCAATTTGACCAAAATTTCTGGTCAAACAGGACATGGTTTGCATCGTATACGGTACACAGTGCATCCAGACATTGCTAAAACAATTGCAGAAAAGGAATCTCTCTTATGCAAGTCCTAAAATGTTCTCTTCGATACCCTTGCCGAACATTAGCATTGCAATTCTACGCATTGATGTGACAAGGTAGACTAGAAAAACAGTGTCATGCAAAATCTGTCTAATTTTTTGAGCCTTACAGGTACCAGAATTCCTTGCAATCACTGCATGTTTAACTTAAGGTAGTGCCCCCAGTAACCGCCCAGGGTCCAAAACCGCTCACTAGCCTGAAGGGTAGATTCTGCAAAACCGTCCATTTGGTGCCGTAAAAATCCGCAGTGAAAAAATTAAATGTAAACTGAACGGTTTGGGGTTAAATCTTGGTTGGTTTGGGGCATCAATGCGGATGAAAAATTAGTATTAGGTGGACAGAATGACGGTTCGAAGAGTACATTATTAAGTGGAACAATGCTCAAGAAATAGCCTCCATTTTGGGCTGATTTTGCCATAAAGATGGTGGTTTTGGCGCCCCTTGTGGGTGGTTTAGGGCTATGGAAAGAACTCATTTGCAAAGTTCATAGCTTGGTTTTGGTATCATTGTTGCTTTTTTCAGTGGAAGAATGGTCAATTTCGGTGGTGCAAGAAGATAGATTTAGTGTGAGTTGTGAGTGTGTGTGGAGGCAAGGATGAACACCTTAGGGGGTGGAGATGAGGAGTTTCCTAGTGATGATGATGTGGTCCAAGAGACTCAAGTCCCTCTCTCTTCACAGCAAAACTCATTTTAGCATTGCCATGCACAAGGAGAGGAAGATGCCTTGGAGTTTGAGGATCATATGGTGAGTTTAGAGCATGGGGCTAGACGAAGGTATAGGAGTGGTGCACCTAGGTTACATGTGAATTCTAGTGTTCTTCCAAATCAGCAAACAAATGTAGTTGAAGAGGGGGGAAGGAAATCCACCTTGAGAAGTTCTTCATCTTTGGTGCACCAAAGTGGTTCTCAAACTGATTTCAGCAGTGGGGGAGGGGGGTATGCACACTTGTTGAGGGGGGTTAGAAATGCTCCAAGGACTCCATTGAGCACTCAAGAGGCCACCTGCAATACAACAAGGAGGACAGCAACAAAGAAGAATGGGAATTGGACAACTACAGATTTGAACAAGGCATTAGATGCAATTACAGATGAAGGCATGAAGGTGAGAGTGGCATCCCGTATCTTCAATATTCCAGTGAACTCACTTAGAGATCACTTGTATGGGAGAACTGTAGGTAGGAAGAGAGGTGCACAACCAATATTGCAAGAAGATGAGGAAAAGAAGTTGGTTGATTACTTATTCAAGATGCAAGACTTGGGCCATCCTTTAACCCCAATTCAGTTGAGGTTGAAGGTGGCCCAAGCCACACAAACTAGAGAAACCCCATGGAGTCATGTGGGAATCCCTGGAAAGAGTTGGCTAAAGAGATTTAAGCATAGACATCTTGAAATTGCAGCAAGGAAGTCACAGCCACTAGAGGTTGTTAAAGCTAGAGCCTTATGTCAAACTACAGTTGCTACACTTTACAAAAATCTAAAGGAGCTCTACAATACCTACAAGTACCTCCCCTCACACATATGGAATTGTGATGAGTCAGGGGTACAAGCTGGAAAGAGTAGTGGTGCCACTGTTTTAGCCAAGGTAGGGTCCAAATATGTCCACACCATTGAACCTGACCAGAGAGAGCACTTATCAGTCCTAAGTTGCATCAATGCTGATGGTGGAAAAATCCCAAATTTCTATATCCTTAAGGGGACATACATGATACTACCTAGATAACTATGTGGAGACATGTGAGAAAGATGTTGTAATGGCCATGCAGCCCAATGCATGGATGACTAGATGGCTCAAGTTGCAATCATGGATGTCTCATTTTATTGCACAATTGAAGAAGAGAGGAACAATTGACAAATTTGAAAACAGGCACTTACTAATATTGTGACGGCCACAATTCGCATGTCACTATTGAGGTGGTGAGTTTGGCCATGAAGGAGGAGCTGGATATAATAACTCATTCTGCACATACATCACATGCATTGCAGCCTTTAGATGTGAGTTGCTTCAAACCTTTCAAAACAGCTTTCAGACAAATCAACGATGAATGGACACTTGCACACAAAGGCCAGAAAGTGGAGAAAAGGGATTTGTGTGTGTGGACATCCCAAGCTTTGGGCAAGGCACTCATAGCAAAGAACATTAAATCTGGGTTTAGAAAAACGGGTATATGGCCTCTGAATGACCAAGCTGTGAACCAAAGTCTACTCCCTAGTGAAGGATTCGAGGAAGGGGGAGTAGGGGAGCACCTAGAGGGAGAGGAGAATACAAGCAGGGACAGCTCCGGTGATGAAGAAATGGACGGCAGTCCACGGTATCCAGGTCAGTTCCATGCTACTGTCTCATCCCGTGAGCACTTGCAGTAATGGTCGCAGAGTCTGAGGGCCGTGAGAGGCTCAGTCAGCGGAGTTCTTGCAGGCAGTGATAACTGCCGGATTGTGTTTCTAAAACTACAGTGGAGAAAAAATAAGTAAGATCGAGGTAAGAGAATCACATTGTGACCGAATTGGGTAAAAAGAAGTACTGCAGAGAAGGGGGCGTAAACTGACCTGCTTTGGGGGCTCTCCTTGGTGGACAACACGGTCATCGATGAAGCTCCCGCATGGTTCCGGAAACCTGCAGTGAACAAAAGAGCCGGTTAACTGGACCGTGCACCGGTAGCAGGGAGCGGTGTGAGATAACATAACAAAATTCCATGATGTTTTTTTTTTGTTTAGTGACTGTGTGGGGGATAAGCGATGGACTTACCTCCTGTCGAGATCGCCTACCCACCTCCTTGATCCCGCGACACCTCTCCCTACAATAACAACAGGGACATTTTTTTATTTTGAAACCATGAACAGTCTTTGAGAAAGACGGCAGTGGCTCGAATTGAAAGCAAGGGAAGGGGGCGGGACTTACCTCGTACCAAAGAGCGCACTGTGCACCATGTGCCCCTCCGTTGCCGCAACCTGCGATTATAGTAGGGAGCGGTGTTTCTTAATTTTTTAAAAACACAAAAGAGCGGAGTCTGGCCGTGAGAGGCCATGCATTGTGAGACAAGGAGACTGAAACTTACGTGGAGAAGTTGCCGACGGACTGTAGATCACCGAGGGAGTGTAGATTGCCGCTCCAAAGCCCTCCACTGCAGTGGACACCGCGACCCATTACAAATTTCTTTATTTTTAAAAATGATGGAAGCGGTGTGAGATTTTTTGGCCCCAAGTAACTACTAGGGGTGCCCAAGTACCCCAAGTAATTACTAGGGGTGCCCAAGTAGCCCAAGTACCCCAAGTAATTACTAGCACAAACTTACCTCTCCTTGTGAGCACGCATTGCAGTGGCCGCGGCCGTCACCTCCTGCCCCAACAGCGCAACCTGCACAAACTAGGAAGACATGTTACTGATTTTTTTTTTAACTCAACCTAAGCCATCATGAAAGAACCGCTTATCTCTCTTCCTAATGGTGACTATGTGCTCTAAAAAACTGAGCGGGAAGTGAGAGAAACTTACAAGAGGGAAGCGGAGTTCTTGCAGGTGAAAGCAGTCGCCGGGCCCAGCTGGTGAATCGACGCACCTCCGCTGAAGCAGGGGAAAGTTCGTACGTGAGCGGAGAGCGTAGAGCGGAGAGCGGTGAGCGCAGAATGGAGAGCACAGATTTGACAATTATGAAAATTTTCAAAAGCAAAGTAGACCCTATAACCGTGGAAAATTACTAAATTAAGGCTTGATTTTGACACTTTTTTTAGGAAAAGAGTATATTACCGTGGAAATCAGGGTTAGCTCTGGTAAGAATTTCTTACGTTTGTTCTCTAAGATACAAATTAGGGCTGATGTCATGATGACGTCATGCATACATTCCATGAGATTTGTCATGGGTTTAGGCAAGATACAATGATCAGGCGTTAAGTTTTAGATTAAACAAATAATTCTTTCATAGGGTTATGTAAATGCACAAGGAAAAAAACAACTTTCACAGAACATGAAGGAGGCAAGGTTTGAAAACTTCCTAGAATATTTCAAAATTTGTGTATAATATCTTAACTGCTGAAACCAAGATATACCTTGTTAGAGTCCTTGTCTTCATCGAAGATTACTCTGTCTACCTAGGCAGCGAAGCATCTTCATTTCAGTGATACAAGTAGGAGATTTTCATCATCAAAGAGCACTTGGTAAGCTGGGTTCCAGAGAAGGAGGTCACTCTTGGTTTCTATAGCTTGTTCTTAGGTGGCGTATTAGGATAGTGACACAGTCCTTGGCATTCTGTGGTGTATTCGAAGGTAGCGATGGAGTTCGGGGGGGTCAATCCGTAGGCTTACGTGGAACGTTTTAAGACTACAACAACTTAGTGTGTTGCGCGATGCCGAAGGTGTGTAATGCAAGATCGAGGAGGACGAGAGCGGCTGTAGGTTTGCCCCGAAAAGCACCGGCGAGTTATGAGGAGCTGCGGCCGTGGCTGTTGGAGGTGGAGCGCGCCAGAGATCGAGGCATGGACCTGCCACCGTTTAGGCACATCGGAAGCCTCCATGTTGGTGAAGGTGAATGGCGTTGGACAGTGCTTTGTACGAATGAGCTTCTCCGTATTATGGAGTTGTCTCTAATCCCGTATCCCTTGCTATCGAACGTCGATGAGAATCCACTTGTTCAGCTGCCCGAAGTGATCATATCGGATGGCGAAACTTGCTGGTTTGATATGGACAAGAGTTGGACTGTATATCCTCCGAAGGATTAGTACTGTGAAGTCTAGTGGGGTGTTTGGAGACATTCCTTTAGATTTGGTCCCTTACTGGATCTAGATACGAGTATTCCAGCATAATGGCTTAGATAATATAGACAATTCTAGGAATAAGACAAGTCGAAACAACTAAACGAATTGGTCTTAAAAGTTAGTGGAATATTTCAGAGTTCGTGTATAGTAATGGAGTGGAAGAAACCAAGATGTACACCAAGTCAAGAATAGGTAACATGGCTATGGAAATGTGGGATTTTGAATGATTAAATTATAAATTACAGCGCAATATTAATTTTGAGCATTTCTTTTGTAACATTTCATTATTCATAAGACAGCTCTTCGAAGACTTGCAATTTTAGACCTTTACATACACGAGTATAAACTGAAAACGAGAATCATAAATTTTTTAGTGGTTTGCAATAGAGTAGACGATGCAGTATGTAATGAACTCCACTGAAATCAAATCAAATCAAATGGAAACAATGATAGAGCGAGGCCTCTTTCAAACTTAGAAGATGCTACAGTCGCTACTTCCACTCTCAGAACCCGATGACTCAGACTCTCCTTCTACAGCCTCTTCATCGACAAAAAGAAGGGCCCTGGGATCGAAATTAGTGGGCCGACTAGGAACATATCTAAGTGCACCACATTGAAGCGCTTGTGCTAAGTCCTCTGCATAGTCCGGAAGAATAAAAGGCTGAACCGGGCTGGAATTAAGACGCCAAGATGGAGGGAACACGGCTCTATGCCCACTTGGCGGTGTTGTCACAACTACTCTGCAATAGAAAGCCAGAAGTGGTTAGATCGAATAAGTAAATTTGCCTACAGAAATAATACTGGATGCATTGCACGAAACATACAAATTCTAGAGTAAGACTTACAATACTTAGTGGGTCTTTGTTTCTTTGCTGGTGCTTCCTCTGCTGCTGCCGGTCTAGGATGTTTAGGGGGGCCCATGGGAGATTTTGCTGCCATATACGGTTTGAGAAGGGCGTTGAATATGGCTTCGTCATCCTCAAAAGCTATAATATGACGACCAATAGCCTGGCAAGCCTTGACAGAGGCCCCTGCAACTCAAAGCAAGGTGAAGACGTGAGAAACTGAGGAAGGAATGAGAGAAATAATTCTGTAGAGACATGTAAGAACGGTTACCTGTTCCTGCCTTCCAGTCCAGGACTATGTCGCCGGGCTTCGAGAGCTCTCCAATTATGCTCTGCATCATCCCAGGGGATTTTTCCCTTGGCCCTCTCCATGGAACATCCCCATTCATTTGCTGAGAATCAACGTCGATAAAGTTGAAAATCGCATCACTCTCGGTAATGTTGAGGTCGCCATGTATGACATCGGATTTCTTCGTTTGAAAGGAGAACTTAGATGGAGGCTCGCCACCACGAACGAAGACCCGGATCCAGAACCGATTAGTCTGCAATCAACCAAATTATGTCAGAATGAATAAACGGAAGGGATAGTACGAAGTAAACTGAATGAAAGGAAAGGATGAAATTACCAGGTTTCCGGGGTTCGTAGGAGAAGTCAGGCCGAGCTCATTGAAGCCCCACCAGTCTTTGTAAAGGACAAACTTAGTGGCGCTAGCTTCTTCGAGAATTTCCGTAGCCAACGCTTGATCATTGTTGTAGATGATGCACAGAGCGCCATCATTTTGCAAGTAAAGACTTGCGAAATAGAAAATGTCGTACACATAATCCTTTTCACGGGAGTTCCAAGGAGGAATCACGGTAGGAGGATAGGAAACGAGAGGGACAGGAAGATTCTCAGGGATGTCAACGATGATCAAGTCGACTCCCAGATGATTCTCAACCTGGCACCGCTCAGGAACTTCGTTCTGGCGGCCACGTCCAAACTGGAGAAACAATGCTATAGGGTTAGACTGTATGAAATTAATTGAAGTGTATGTAATATCGAATTATGTAAGAAGAGAATCATACCTTGCGCACGAAGTCTAGAGTTTTCACCCAATCCGGATGGCCACCCTTGTCTTTGAGCTCCATGTTACGAACCAGTAACGGGGTCACGGATGAGTTGATGATAGAAACACCAGTGGAATGGAGAGTTCCTGCGGAGGAGGTGCTTGCCGGGAGAAGTCTGGCCTTCCTTTGTTCCAGAAGACCTCTGGTGATAGCGGATGCACTGACCGATGAAGGCGCAGGAGTAGGGGACGGATTGGGAACGACAATCACAGGAGATGGAATGGCAGCGCCCTTCTCCGGTGCGGAGGACTCTGCACCAGTCTCCTGAGAGCCCTGGGACGTAGCACCCAGCTTTCGCAGTCGCCGCCCCCGCCCTTTCTTCGGTGGAGGTGCAGATGATTGATCCTGGAGGCCTTCGGCCTCATCAGAACCGTCTCCAGAGTCGTCGATGGCTATTGATCCCGCGTCAAGCTCAGCTTTGAGCTCCGCTTCAGAATCAACAACGAAACCTCGAATGCAATCGAGGTACCAACAACCAGCGGCTAGGTGCGGAGAGCTGAACCTCTTCAGCTGCAGAGGAGTATAGATACACTGATCAGAGCCTCTCTGAATCCACGAGGCGAAGTATGAAGGGAACTTCTCAGGATCAATTGCACCTTTTGGAAGCAGCTCTCTGTTGAAGTACCTAATGAAAATCAAGTGCCATATTGATCAGAATCATAGTATTGACAGTAAATAAAAGCGAAAAAGAAAAAAAGATAAAAATTCGAAGTGCATAAAAGTCATACCGGTATGTCACACGCTTAACAACATCTGCTGCTCCCGGATAAGTGGAAAAATCAGACTTCTTATCAAAAGGCTTTTCTGCGCGGGTACTTATAAATGCGGGGAAAGCCTTTTCCCAAAGGAGAATACGCCAACTCTCCACATATGCGTCTGGCCGCAACAGTCCCGGGAAGGACTTCCACTTGATGACAAGGTTCTCGGTCTTGCAGATGTCATCAAACTCCCGGGTAACAGCATCCTCTATCTGCGATTGAAAGGTAAAGTCATCGACATAAATATTGACATGGGACAAAGAAGAAGTAGTATCTGTAATTATTTCGAAGTATGAAAGTACTGTACCCCAGCCCAGAATGTTGCCTTGCTCAACCAAGGGTCAAAGTCGGCCTCCTTAAAGTCCTGGGGCAAAAATCTGTAAGATTGTCGTGCACTTGCTGAAGAGTTCCACCACCTCAGCCAACGCGCCTTGAACTTTGCATCAACAGCTGCAGGAACAATCTTCTGAAGCTTCTCCACTGTCATCTCCGGCTTGGAGAAATCACTGTAATGCCGATTGATCTGGGAAGTGAACATTACATGAACGGGAAGGTTAGTGTTTAGATTACTTATTCAAAAGTAAAGTACAGATGTGAAGAAACTAACCTCCGCGAGGAAGTCATCACCGTTTTTGGGATTGGCAATGGCGAGGTACTTGGTGAAGTCCTTCTTCTTAATGTAGTCGACCATGTTGGTCGAAGCGGCAGACATGGCATCCCATACACCTGCCGCCGTTTGCTCTCTTATGGGTGTTTTCTCCTTGTAGGCCCGGGCAACTTCGTCAGAAGCAGCCACGATTTCTCTCTGGAAAATAAAATAATCAACTTCTGAGTATAAACAGCATGGCAATTCATGACATTTAGAAGCGTGAGGGGGGGGGGGGGGGTGGAATTGCTTACACGATAAAGAAATGTGATGAAGATTTTGGTTGGCAAAGTAAACCATCCAGGAATTGATGGTTTGTGATTCAAACATATTTGGTACTCCGCTGGTGAGAGCAGATCCTTGAATTCCTCCAATTTCATCACACCAAAAGAGCGAATACGGAAGAGTTTTGCAGGAAGATTACTCTTCACGTAATCATTCTCTGTAGACCTGCTCGAAGATATGGTAGTTAGTTAAAGCCGTGTAGTGAAAGTTCAAGCAGCTTTCAAGAATTGAGGACAAGAAGTAGGGAAAAAGTGCTTACCAGTTGATGTCGTGCATGGCATGAAGAAGGTTTCCCACACGACCGCGTGGGTCAAGAACAATGCAATGCACGGAGATGTGCCAAGCTGGATCATCATAGTGATGGTTGTTGATATGTCTGAACCATGCGGCAAGGCGATGGTTACCTTCCCAGACATAGAACATCTTCCCGGAGAACTCCTTCCAGTCCGGATCGGCCAAGAGCTCATCCTCGAAAGCATCGTTGACTTTCTGCCAACAAGGGCTCCAGTCAGCCTTGATCTCCTCAGTGACATCGGCGGTCTTCTCTTCGTGGTTGTACATGGAAATGTACATGACACGGTCTCCATCTCTATATCCATTGACAAACTCTCGCTCCAAATGTTGAACTCCCATTTCTCCTACAGGTCGCACTCTTGCCATTGACTGCATCCTGCAGAGGGGTACGAGGATACGGGACTTCGTCTTTGGGAGTATTCGGAGGTCGTTGATGACGGTTGTAGAGTCCAATTTGAATTGTTTTCTGTGTTCCAATTCACTGTCCACTGCATTCGTCAATTCAATCGGACAAGATGGCGCTGGCAACTGATCCTGTGTTTGTGTTTGAGTTACCTGTCAAACGTCATACTTATTTAGAGTTGATTCAAAGATAATGAACGTAAGCAAATCAAAAACAATAATGTAGAATATAACAATTACTTCGCAGACTGGTACATCTCAGACTGCAGCAGAAATAAGTAGAGCTTAGGCCACTATGTGCGTCGTGCACGACTATAGTACTCCCTAGCCTGTCTACAGTTCCAGTGACGGCGCCTCTTCCAAAATCGCCTAGTCTGCTGGACAGGGCATGGCAGTATCGCCGGGAGGGCGAAGACAACATGGGCTGGCCTCCTCACTCTAATAGGCGAGGATGGAGAAGGTGGAGACATAGGCGGGGTCCCAAGTCTTGGAGAGGTAGGCATGTAGCCCGGGGATGTAGGCTCATAGACGGGAGACGTAGGCATGTACTGAGGAGAGTGGACCTCGAGAGGTCCACTACCTAAACCTACAGGGCTGCCCAAATCACATCTACATAACTAAGGCTGATCAAAAGAATCCGAGAGGTCGGAGACATTGATGACTGAGATTGGCGAACTGATGGACAAGGGTGCATCTGAGAATACCTAGAGAAATAGAACAAAGACAATGTCAGATTCTTAACTAAGCTTTCAAAAGAAAATTAGAAAGGACTATGGAGGTTAAATATACTATGCTATTCTTAATTGAGAAGACAAATTCCAACAACTTACCTCAGTTTCAGCTGGAGTTGGGCCATCAAAGTCACTTGCAGTGAATTGCTCTGTGACCTCCTACAATACAAAGGGAAAACAAATAATCAGAAATCATTAGAAAACACCAAACAACAAGAAGAAAGCAACAGTTGACATTTAAACATATTCATTCCCCAGATATAATTCTTATTGTTTTTAAAATTAGCCCCCTTCTCCCCCTCCTCCTCCCCCACATCCTCCCCCTCCTCCAGGGGGGGTGTCGGCTCCGAATGCGCCTTGGCGGAGGCACCTCCCCCCGGGTCAGGGGCCTCCCACTCTTCCTCTGTGGCTGCAAGCATGAGCACGAGGGCCGCGGCCATGGCCTCCGCATTGAGCCCCTGCATAGCACTGCTTGCCGCCCCCGCAATCACCCCCTCCTCCAGGGGGGGTGTCGGCTCCGAATGCGCCTTGGCGGAGGCACCTCCCCCCGCGTCAGGGGCCTCCCACTCTTCATCTGTGGCTGCAAGCATGAGCACAAGGGCCGCGGCATTGGCCTCCGCATTGAGCCCCTGCATAGCACTGCTTGCCGCCCCCGCAATCACCCCCTCCTCCAGGGGGGGTGTCGGCTCCGAATGCGCCTTGGCGGAGGCACCTCCCCCCGGGTCAGGGGCCTCCCACTCTTCCTCTGTGGCTGCAAGCATGAGCACTAGGGCCGCGGCATTGGCCTCCGCATTGAGCCCCTGCATAGCACTGCTTGCCGCCCCCGCAATCACCCCCTCCTCCAGGGGGGGTGTCGGCTCCGAATGCGCCTTGGCGGAGGCACCTCCCCCCGGGTCAGGGGCCTCCCACTCTTCCTCTGTGGCTGCAAGCATGAGCACGAGGGCCGCGGCATTGGCCTCCGCATTGAGCCCCTGCATAGCACTGCTTGCCGCCCCCGCAATCACCCCCTCCTCCAGGGGGGGTGTCGGCTCCGAATGCGCCTTGGCGGAGGCACCTCCCCCCGGGTCAGGGGCCTCCCACTCTTCCTCTGTGGCTGCAAGCATGAGCACGAGGGCCGCGGCCATGGCCTCCGCATTGAGCCCCTGCATAGCACTGCTTGCCGCCCCCGCAATCACCCCCTCCTCCAGGGGGGGTGTCGGCTCCGAATGCGCCTTGGCGGAGGCACCTCCCCCCGGGTCAGGGGCCTCCCACTCTTCCTCTGTGGCTGCAAGCATGAGCACTAGGGCCGCGGCATTGGCCTCCGCATTGAGCCCCTGCATAGCACTGCTTGCCGCCCCCGCAATCACCCCCTCCTCCAGGGGGGGTGTCGGCTCCGAATGCGCCTTGGCGGAGGCACCTCCCCCCGGGTCAGGGGCCTCCCACTCTTCCTCTGTGGCTGCAAGCATGAGCACGAGGGCCGCGGCCATGGCCTCCGCATTGAGCCCCTGCATAGCACTGCTTGCCGCCCCCGCAATCACCCCCTCCTCCAGGGGGGGTGTCGGCTCCGAATGCGCCTTGGCGGAGGCACCTCCCCCCGGGTCAGGGGCCTCCCACTCTTCCTCTGTGGCTGCAAGCATGAGCACGAGGGCCGCGGCATTGGCCTCCGCATTGAGCCCCTGCATAGCACTGCTTGCCGCCCCCGCAATCACCCCCTCCTCCAGGGGGGGTGTCGGCTCCGAATGCGCCTTGGCGGAGGCACCTCCCCCCGGGTCAGGGGCCTCCCACTCTTCCTCTGTGGCTGCAAGCATGAGCACTAGGGCCGCGGCATTGGCCTCCGCATTGAGCCCCTGCATAGCACTGCTTGCCGCCCCCGCAATCACCCCCTCCTCCAGGGGGGGTGTCGGCTCCGAATGCGCCTTGGCGGAGGCACCTCCCCCCGGGTCAGGGGCCTCCCACTCTTCCTCTGTGGCTGCAAGCATGAGCACGAGGGCCGCGGCCATGGCCTCCGCATT
This sequence comes from Ceratodon purpureus, assembly GCA_014871385.1. Classification (NCBI taxonomy): domain Eukaryota; kingdom Viridiplantae; phylum Streptophyta; class Bryopsida; order Pseudoditrichales; family Ditrichaceae; genus Ceratodon; species Ceratodon purpureus. The sequence goes on from CM026421.1 coordinate 26,784,145, forward strand.
GAGCCCCTGCATAGCACTGCTTGCCGCCCCCGCAATCACCCCCTCCTCCAGGGGGGGTGTCGGCTCCGAATGCGCCTTGGCGGAGGCACCTCCCCCCGGGTCAGGGGCCTCCCACTCTTCCTCTGTGGCTGCAAGCATGAGCACTAGGGCCGCGGCATTGGCCTCCGCATTGAGCCCCTGCATAGCACTGCTTGCCGCCCCCGCAATCACCCCCTCCTCCAGGGGGGGTGTCGGCTCCGAATGCGCCTTGGCGGAGGCACCTCCCCCCGGGTCAGGGGCCTCCCACTCTTCCTCTGTGGCTGCAAGCATGAGCACGAGGGCCGCGGCATTGGCCTCCGCATTGAGCCCCTGCATAGCACTGCTTGCCGCCCCCGCAATCACCCCCTCCTCCAGGGGGGGTGTCGGCTCCGAATGCGCCTTGGCGGAGGCACCTCCCCCCGGGTCAGGGGCCTCCCACTCTTCCTCTGTGGCTGCAAGCATGAGCACGAGGGCCGCGGCATTGGCCTCCGCATTGAGCCCCTGCATAGCACTGCTTGCCGCCCCCGCAATCACCCCCTCCTCCAGGGGGGGTGTCGGCTCCGAATGCGCCTTGGCGGAGGCACCTCCCCCCGGGTCAGGGGCCTCCCACTCTTCCTCTGTGGCTGCAAGCATGAGCACTAGGGCCGCGGCATTGGCCTCCGCATTGAGCCCCTGCATAGCACTGCTTGCCGCCCCCGCAATCACCCCCTCCTCCAGGGGGGGTGTCGGCTCCGAATGCGCCTTGGCGGAGGCACCTCCCCCCGGGTCAGGGGCCTCCCACTCTTCCTCTGTGGCTGCAAGCATGAGCACGAGGGCCGCGGCCATGGCCTCCGCATTGAGCCCCTGCATAGCACTGCTTGCCGCCCCCGCAATCACCCCCTCCTCCAGGGGGGGTGTCGGCTCCGAATGCGCCTTGGCGGAGGCACCTCCCCCCGGGTCAGGGGCCTCCCACTCTTCCTCTGTGGCTGCAAGCATGAGCACGAGGGCCGCGGCATTGGCCTCCGCATTGAGCCCCTGCATAGCACTGCTTGCCGCCCCCGCAATCACCCCCTCCTCCAGGGGGGGTGTCGGCTCCGAATGCGCCTTGGCGGAGGCACCTCCCCCCGGGTCAGGGGCCTCCCACTCTTCCTCTGTGGCTGCAAGCATGAGCACTAGGGCCGCGGCATTGGCCTCCGCATTGAGCCCCTGCATAGCACTGCTTGCCGCCCCCGCAATCACCCCCTCCTCCAGGGGGGGTGTCGGCTCCGAATGCGCCTTGGCGGAGGCACCTCCCCCCGGGTCAGGGGCCTCCCACTCTTCCTCTGTGGCTGCAAGCATGAGCACGAGGGCCGCGGCCATGGCCTCCGCATTGAGCCCCTGCATAGCACTGCTTGCCGCCCCCGCAATCACCCCCTCCTCCAGGGGGGGTGTCGGCTCCAAATGCGCCTTGGCGGAGGCACCTCCCCCCGGGTCAGGGGCCTCCCACTCTTCCTCTGTGGCTGCAAGCATGAGCACGAGGGCCGCGGCATTGGCCTCCGCATTGAGCCCCTGCATAGCACTGCTTGCCGCCCCCGCAATCACCCCCTCCTCCAGGGGGGGTGTCGGCTCCGAATGCGCCTTGGCGGAGGCACCTCCCCCCGGGTCAGGGGCCTCCCACTCTTCCTCTGTGGCTGCAAGCATGAGCACTAGGGCCGCGGCATTGGCCTCCGCATTGAGCCCCTGCATAGCACTGCTTGCCGCCCCCGCAATCACCCCCTCCTCCAGGGGGGGTGTCGGCTCCGAATGCGCCTTGGCGGAGGCACCTCCCCCCGGGTCAGGGGCCTCCCACTCTTCCTCTGTGGCTGCAAGCATGAGCACGAGGGCCGCGGCCATGGCCTCCGCATTGAGCCCCTGCATAGCACTGCTTGCCGCCCCCGCAATCACCCCCTCCTCCAGGGGGGGTGTCGGCTCCGAATGCGCCTTGGCGGAGGCACCTCCCCCCGGGTCAGGGGCCTCCCACTCTTCCTCTGTGGCTGCAAGCATGAGCACGAGGGCCGCGGCATTGGCCTCCGCATTGAGCCCCTGCATAGCACTGCTTGCCGCCCCCGCAATCACCCCCTCCTCCAGGGGGGGTGTCGGCTCCGAATGCGCCTTGGCGGAGGCACCTCCCCCCGGGTCAGGGGCCTCCCACTCTTCCTCTGTGGCTGCAAGCATGAGCACGAGGGCCGCGGCATTGGCCTCCGCATTGAGCCCCTGCATAGCACTGCTTGCCGCCCCCGCAATCACCCCCTCCTCCAGGGGGGGTGTCGGCTCCGAATGCGCCTTGGCGGAGGCACCTCCCCCCGGGTCAGGGGCCTCCCACTCTTCCTCTGTGGCTGCAAGCATGCGCACTAGGGCCGCGGCATTGGCCTCCGCATTGAGCCCCTGCATAGCACTGCTTGCCGCCCCCGCAATCACCCCCTCCTCCAGGGGGGGTGTCGGCTCCGAATGCGCCTTGGCGGAGGCACCTCCCCCCGGGTCAGGGGCCTCCCACTCTTCCTCTGTGGCTGCAAGCATGAGCACGAGGGCCGCGGCCATGGCCTCCGCATTGAGCCCCTGCATAGCACTGCTTGCCGCCCCCGCAATCACCCCCTCCTCCAGGGGGGGTGTCGGCTCCGAATGCGCCTTGGCGGAGGCACCTCCCCCCGGGTCAGGGGCCTCCCACTCTTCCTCTGTGGCTGCAAGCATGAGCACGAGGGCCGCGGCCATGGCCTCCGCATTGAGCCCCTGCATAGCACTGCTTGCCGCCCCCGCAATCACCCCCTCCTCCAGGGGGGGTGTCGGCTCCGAATGCGCCTTGGCGGAGGCACCTCCCCCCGGGTCAGGGGCCTCCCACTCTTCCTCTGTGGCTGCAAGCATGAGCACTAGGGCCGCGGCATTGGCCTCCGCATTGAGCCCCTGCATAGCACTGCTTGCCGCCCCCGCAATCACCCCCTCCTCCAGGGGGGGTGTCGGCTCCGAATGCGCCTTGGCGGAGGCACCTCCCCCCGGGTCAGGGGCCTCCCACTCTTCCTCTGTGGCTGCAAGCATGAGCACGAGGGCCGCGGCCATGGCCTCCGCATTGAGCCCCTGCATAGCACTGCTTGCCGCCCCCGCAATCACCCCCTCCTCCAGGGGGGGTGTCGGCTCCGAATGCGCCTTGGCGGAGGCACCTCCCCCCGGGTCAGGGGCCTCCCACTCTTCCTCTGTGGCTGCAAGCATGAGCACGAGGGCCGCGGCATTGGCCTCCGCATTGAGCCCCTGCATAGCACTGCTTGCCGCCCCCGCAATCACCCCCTCCTCCAGGGGGGGTGTCGGCTCCGAATGCGCCTTGGCGGAGGCACCTCCCCCCGGGTCAGGGGCCTCCCACTCTTCCTCTGTGGCTGCAAGCATGAGCACTAGGGCCGCGGCATTGGCCTCCGCATTGAGCCCCTGCATAGCACTGCTTGCCGCCCCCGCAATCACCCCCTCCTCCAGGGGGGGTGTCGGCTCCGAATGCGCCTTGGCGGAGGCACCTCCCCCCGGGTCAGGGGCCTCCCACTCTTCCTCTGTGGCTGCAAGCATGAGCACGAGGGCCGCGGCCATGGCCTCCGCATTGAGCCCCTGCATAGCACTGCTTGCCGCCCCCGCAATCACCCCCTCCTCCAGGGGGGGTGTCGGCTCCGAATGCGCCTTGGCGGAGGCACCTCCCCCCGGGTCAGGGGCCTCCCACTCTTCCTCTGTGGCTGCAAGCATGAGCACGAGGGCCGCGGCATTGGCCTCCGCATTGAGCCCCTGCATAGCACTGCTTGCCGCCCCCGCAATCACCCCCTCCTCCAGGGGGGGTGTCGGCTCCGAATGCGCCTTGGCGGAGGCACCTCCCCCCGGGTCAGGGGCCTCCCACTCTTCATCTGTGGCTGCAAGCATGAGCAGAAGGGCCGCGGCCATGGCCTCCGCATTGAGCCCCTGCATAGCACTGCTTGCCGCCCCCGCAATCACCCCCTCCTCCAGGGGGGGTGTCGGCTCCAAATGCGCCTTGGCGGAGGCACCTCCCCCCGGGTCAGGGGCCTCCCACTCTTCATCTGTGGCTGCAAGCATGAGCAGAAGGGCCGCGGCCATGGCCTCCGCATTGAGCCCCTGCATAGCACTGCTTGCCGCCCCCGCAATCACCCTCTCCTCTAGGGGGGGTGTCGGCTCCGAATGCGCCTTGGCGGAGGCACCTCCCCCCGGGTCAGGGGCCTCCCACTCTTCCTCTGTGGCTGCAAGCATGAGCACGAGGGCCGCGGCCATGGCCTCCGCATTGAGCCCCTGCATAGCACTGCTTGCCGCCCCCGCAATCACCCCCTCCTCCAGGGGGGGTGTCGGCTCCGAATGCGCCTTGGCGGAGGCACCTCCCCCCGGGTCAGGGGCCTCCCACTCTTCCTCTGTGGCTGCAAGCATGAGCACGAGGGCCGCGGCCATGGCCTCCGCATTGAGCCCCTGCATAGCACTGCTTGCCGCCCCCGCAATCACCCCCTCCTCCAGGGGGGGTGTCGGCTCCGAATGCGCCTTGGCGGAGGCACCTCCCCCCGGGTCAGGGGCCTCCCACTCTTCATCTGTGGCTGCAAGCATGAGCAGAAGGGCCGCGGCCATGGCCTCCGCATTGAGCCCCTGCATAGCACTGCTTGCCGCCCCCGCAATCACCCCCTCCTCCAGGGGGGGTGTCGGCTCCGAATGCGCCTTGGCGGAGGCACCTCCCCCCGGGTCAGGGGCCTCCCACTCTTCATCTGTGGCTGCAAGCATGAGCAGAAGGGCCGCGGCCATGGCCTCCGCATTGAGCCCCTGCATAGCACTGCTTGCCGCCCCCGCAATCACCCCCTCCTCCAGGGGGGGTGTCGGCTCCGAATGCGCCTTGGCGGAGGCACCTCCCCCCGGGTCAGGGGCCTCCCACTCTTCCTCTGTGGCTGCAAGCATGAGCACGAGGGCCGCGGCCATGGCCTCCGCATTGAGCCCCTGCATAGCACTGCTTGCCGCCCCCGCAATCACCCCCTCCTCCAGGGGGGGTGTCGGCTCCGAATGCGCCTTGGCGGAGGCACCTCCCCCCGGGTCAGGGGCCTCCCACTCTTCCTCTGTGGCTGCAAGCATGAGCACGAGGGCCGCGGCCATGGCCTCCGCATTGAGCCCCTGCATAGCACTGCTTGCCGCCCCCGCAATCACCCCCTCCTCTAGGGGGGGTGTCGGCTCCGAATGCGCCTTGGCGGAGGCACCTCCCCCCGGGTCAGGGGCCTCCCACTCTTCACCTGTGGCTGCAAGCATGAGCAGAAGGGCCGCGGCCATGGCCTCCGCATTGAGCCCCTGCATAGCACTGCTTGCCGCCCCCGCAATCACCCCCTCCTCTACCTCAATCTCGCCCTCTCTCAATGCTTTCAAAAGAGTCAGGCCCCAATTCGTCTCTCACTCATGACCCACAAACAGAACCCCAACAAATCTAAACACCCACAAATCATAAAAACCCAAAACCCGAACTTCGATCCTCACCTCCTCGGTGGCAGGGCCGCGGTCTGACCTGCCATCCTCACTCGCAGTGACCTCCTCCAGACGCTCCTCTCCATGCTCATCTCCTCGGTCCGCCATCTCCTTACCTGTGCCCTGCTCTACCGTGGCCGCGGGTGCTTCTTCCGATGGGGCTTGCAAAGAGGCCTTCCCTCTCCCACCTCGACCCTTACCCCTCCCTCGACCCCTCACCTCCGACTTTCGACCTCTCCCTCGGGCCGACCCCTCATCCATGTCCACTTCTGGACCTGGACTTCCCGCAATGTCAAGCGAATGATCATCCTCCCCACTAGTTTCAGTAGGACTTCCAGGGTGCCCTCGCCCCGCTCGTGTAGCAGCAAGTAGTTCCCCACCTTCGCCCGCCTCCATAATTTGGCGTCTCGCTCTCCTAGCGACTTTTCTCAAGGTCTCATGATCTGACTCCTCGCCCGTACCCACTTCTGGCGTCTTCTCCTCTTCAACGTCTTGCTCAATCCTAAACAAGTCGCCAATCTGCGCAAATGTTTAGGACTATGATGAAATTTACTACTCCACTTTTATTTTGAACAACCGTTCAGATTCATGCAGCTTCACTATTCTAAACAGTAAAACAACGAACCCGCAGCAAAGACATTACTTCAAACGAACTATAATTTACATTTAATATCTTTTTATTGATGGATTCTGAAACTTACCACATCTATATTACCATGGTCGCCCGACTGAGAATCCGTCCCTCCTGTCGAACACTCCTTGAATCCGAAAGAAGGTTGCGGTGTCTCCAAAGTCGGACTACAATTCAATCCTAGCTCTTCCGACATCTCCAGATGTTTCTCTCCGCTACTTATTACTTCATGCTCCTCATGCTCAACTGCGGTATCCTCTAAAACCTCATCTTCCGCCTCTACTATGGACTCTAGAATGAGTTTACGGATGCTACAAAATTTAATTGCCACAGGCAGCCCAGCTCCTCGAACCTTCAGAGGTGCACTCAAGAGGTTGCCTTTCGACTTTGACTTCCTACTTAATTCTCTCCTCTTCCTCGATCTCCTGTTAGTAAAATCTGTACCACCTGGTTTTCTTCTACGCCTAGGAGTGACAAAAGTGGAGGGAGCTGACCCTCCACTCTCCTTCATATGTCTAACTAACGAGAGAAGTCTCCTCACAATATAGCTCTCCTCCTAACTTCCCTCTAACTTATGTATCCCAAACCTGCAACCCCCCTGACTCAGCCCTAAATACTTTCCATATTCTAAACCTACTTGAATTAATGAAAACTAAAAACAAATTGCAACTTGAATTAAAGCTGATGAGATCAATCTATATTTGAAGAGAATAAACCAAGCCCACATAATATTAAAAGATTTGAATTAAGCACAGGAATACTTGTATTAAATATGGATGCAAGTGACGGCTCACTCTAATCTCACTCACAGTCTATCTGTCCAGCACTTTATTATGAATATTGAGGAACTCTAACACTAAAAAAAATATAGAATTTGAATAAATCATATGCTTGCATTAGTCCTATAAAGATAAAACTAATGCATGAATTTGATTTATTCAAATTCTATATATTTATTGTTTTAAATGCAGAAAGAGTAGACGGCTCTTTTTAATCCAATCACACCCCATAAAATATAGAATCTGCTCCACCATTCAAATACGCGAAGCAATATTCTAAAAATCTTCCTACATATTTATGGGCCTGCAAAAAGCAACATTATAATTAGTTAGCGCCGTCTCTCTTTAATCATTCATTCGTTACGTAGCAGAATGAATCATTACCTAGTCGTCCACATGGACATTCCAATTTGAATAAAATGATCAACAGCGATGCATCATTCCTCTCACTTCGCTCTCGCGATACTGCTTTGCTACTACACTCACTCTTCTTCCTTCTTCCTCTCGTACATTTGTGTTGCCTGCGAATATGGGGATGGTCTGTCTGTACGCCCAAGGCATGGGCATCCCTCTTAGGTTTCGCGTAGATGACGATGGTCTAGCTACGGTGTCCTCTCTTCGCCTCAGTCTCAGATTCCATTTTCGTGAGGATTCCATCAGTATAGAGGAGGAGATCTTTGATGACGTTACTGCCGAGGTTACCCACACTCTCGGGCAACCTTCAGTGAGAGATGAGAACAACATGTTGCAGTGGAGACTCCTCCCTGGATCCTATAGAGTCTATGGTCTTACTGATTCTCTTATGGCTGCATCCACTGAGATCCTCACCCCTCGTCGCTCTTCTACTTGCACAATTCAGACTCCCTTACCTCGTGATGTCAAAGTCAAAGTCGAGCCTGGTACCGAGACTTCAGATGTAGAGAAACCTCCTCCGACCGTCATATCTCTCTCTTCTGATGACGAAGTCAGTCCCGTCAAGTTGGTGCCCAAGGTCCACGCTGATGCTCCTCCTTCCAATGTCTCACCTCCATTGTCCCAGGTCACAGTTAGCATTGTTCCGCTCCTTAAAGAGATTGCTAAGACGCGTGGGTCCAAAAACATTTTGAAGAAGATAGACTATTCCACTATTAGACACGAGAGAGTAGAGTACTTGCCTGCGAAGTTTGATGGTCCGGTTCTTTTTGAGTTGCCCCCAGCTGCTGCAGGATCCTCTAAGCTCGCCGCCAAGTCTATGCAGGGAATGGATAAACGATACGACGGACACTTGTGGACCAAGACCATCACAACAAACATAAAAAACGACTTCGGACTCTCTTTCCGAAGTTCCACCTGCGTCGGATGGTTGCGTTGCACGAACGTGGAGTGTGACTTCCTCAAGCGTGTTCCCAAGATCTTCGAGGTTAACGAGACTGAGTTTGAAGGCTGTACCCTGCAAGCTTTTGTCATGGACCAGCCTCCTCCATCTGACTCCACGCTAGTGTGCAAGGTATGTAAAGAACCTCCATCATGTGTAGCTACATGCGAGGCTAAGATTTATTACGTTGTGGGCAAACCGAATCAGACTAGAGCGTGTATTCACATAGGAACACATCATCATCCAGTGAAAGTAGGAGACTACAGAGACTCTAAAGCAGAGATTAGTAGCTTAATAGAAGAGCAGGTCGAGATGAACAACAAAGCAACAAAGAGCGCCGTTGTCCTGGAGGCGAGCAAACTCCTCATCGGGAGCTACCTCCTACAGCCCGAGGATGCACCACCGAGGAAGCTGACGATGGAGGAGCTGGTTCCTGTTCTGGATCGATGCAAAGACATGGCGTCACCAAACATCCGCAACAAAGTCGCCACCTTCAAAAAATTCAACAGGTACGGAATCATGGACGGTATCACCAAGCTCCGTGGTAACAGTCTCTGGGCGTATGTCCAGGAGTATAGGTTTCCTGGTCAGGGAGCTATGCGTGACAAAGTCTTCGTCTTCAAGATGTCGGAGGTCGGGCCGGGAAGTGGTGTCGACTTGGTCAGCCGTATGCAAGCTGGTGGCGACTTGGAGAACGCATGGATCATGTTCGACCATGTCAAACGCGTCAAAGACTGGTCGACGATGGCGTGCCATGTGTACGACGCCACCTACTGCCGCGTGATGACAATCGCCACTTGCGACATGCAGTCCGAGGACACGGACGCCCAGCTCGTCTTCTGGAAAAACCTGAACCTGGTCATGGAGATCAATGGCGTTGCAGCGCCGAACTTCAAGGGGTTCATGGCGGCTAACGCACAGGCCAATTGGAATGCAGTGCGAATCCTTTACGGCAATGGCAACAAAGAGGACCCAATGGAGGACCGGGAGAGGTCGTGCTTGTTCCACTGGACTCAGAACATGGTGGCGTATACGCAGAAGCACTTCCCCGAAGAACTTTGGGAACAGCACAAGAAGATGTGCACTCAGTACAAGAATGCGACCAGCATGGCAGAGGCGGAAACTCTGTACCACGCGTTGCGAGCATGGTGGGCCTCCACCGGGGTCGTTGGCGAGAGCGGGCTCATCAAACTCGATCAGTGGCTGTCATTCTGGCACCACCGCTTCCGCCAGTGGGGGGGATTCATGACCGAGGTATTATCTCTGCACTCTGTTTTCATGTTTTTGATACTGGTTTCCTAGCCCTAACCTAGAAACCTGTAATCCGTGAATCTAACGGCACCTACTGTCAAATCTGCAGAAATTCACGAAAGAAGAACTCACAGAGATGCCCACCTGTAACCTCGCCGAAACAGTTCACAACAAGTGGCTCCAAGCTTCAGGAAACAATGGGAACGACCTGTACGTTGCTACCGTGGACGATTTCGTTCGGGCTTTTCTACAGGTTGTCAACTACTACCAGTTCCTCAAAGGTGACGTCGGCGGAACAGGACCATCCAAGAAGGAACTCAGGCTCCGGATGGCTGAACGCAACGCGAAGAAATGGGGAAATCCTACAGTGCTCGACAAGCCCATGCTCGATATGCCAGGCGCGGATGAGTTCTGCACTCGTCAGCCTATCATGCCTGGAGCGGAAGTCTTCGGTTCACAGAAGCGAAAAGCCGACGTCCTTATCGGAGCTGACGAGGAGTCTCATCGCCCGGACAAGACAAACTTCTCACGCCCAAGAGGCCCAAGACGTGCTGTCAGGGCTCGCCCTATGCAGATGCCCGTCATTGAGGAAGACGACTCCGAACACGACACCGAGGTACAATGTACGCAACCTCCTGCCCGGGAAGTTCATTCCCCTTTACCTTCACCTGTGAACAAGGGCGGCATTCGCCATGTCAACGCGGTTGAAGAAACCAAGGTGGACGTAAAGGAGTGGCACATTTCCAGACTTCACAAACTTTTTGCAAAGGGCTGCTGGGCCCAAAGAGCTGAAACGAAGAAGAAGTGCACTGAGAGAATTGTCAGGGGGCCCCATTGCACAGCTGCACCGACCTACACTGGGCTCTGGACTAACTATCGCAGGAACACTGTTGAGAAGACAGAGTTCTTCTTCTGCTCCGACGATATTGAGCGCTGCGTGAAAGGCTCTAAGCGCAAGTGGGTAGCGCACTACTCAAAGGACCAGGAATTCCCCTCCATTCAAGAGGTCTGGCCAGTGAAACTAGGTACTAATCTAAAACTGACTGAGATTCTTGCCCTCGAAGCAGCAGGCTTTCAACTTCCGCCTAAAAAGCCGGTCTCCCCAAGACGCCTCTTCTCCTCTGCCCCGCCCCCTGCGAATCTCAACTCGGTGCCAGTCCCTGCAGACGCTGACCGCTACCCAGGCAAGAGAGACGGCAAGATGGTGAAGCGCACTGCCACTCGTCCCAATCCGGCGCAGCGACTATCCATGGGCTCCTCCGAGTCTCTCAAAGCGCGCCTCCGTTCCGTGACCATGATACCTGAGCCGGGCCACGGTTGCATCATTGGGCTGGATTCGGGCGTCGCTCCTCACATCACACGTTACCAGATTACCATCAGTTCTTACCCTGGTTGCACTTGCCCAGCATTCAAGAAGACAATGACTACGTTCAAAGGCAGGACTCAGTTCACGTATTGTAAGCACCTTTACTACATACTCTTGAAGGTCTGCAACCGTGATCCCGAAGCCGAGCTTTTCATCCATGCGCCTACCTTTAGCTTCAACGAGGTCAAGCTTCTCCTAGAGAGTGGAATCTTGCGTCACCCCTTGGCGAAGAAGTAGGTAGCCCTCCTACTTTAGAACTGCCATTTCCACGATGGCCATTTGTCACGTAGTGAATGATTTTAGTAATATACCATGTACTAAGTCAGCTATTCAGAAGCTGTATTGACTTTTTCATTATATTAAAGGCTTTGTCGTTCACATTGATTGCATTCTATTTCAATACATTCTATCTTGAAGAAGTGCACTATATACCTCGTATCCTCTGACATGTACCCTTTATTACAGCAAACATATACTTGTTATTAGATGTCCTAATCTTCGAACCTAACACGTTTAGGGTTGCCCACTACACTATCAGCAGGGCTCCGAACCTCTGACTGTACTACAGGACAAACTACATTCGCATTCACTTTCGTTCCCACACTTGGAGCGTGTCCTTGGTATGATCGTTTCAGCAATGGCCCACCTCCCCGCCTCCGATTCACTGATTCCCTAGAATAGGTTCCCCTTGGGATCTTTCCAACCCTGGAGTATGCATGAGTTTGCAAAGGCACATCTGCGTCCTCCTCCAGCACTATGATTTCATCCGAATTTTCTGAACGTGGAGGGTCGGCTCTTACATCCGATTGGACGTCAACATCCGTTGTCGAAGGACGCCCTTGGCTGTTGGCCATCACCTCTTCTTCGTCCTCCACCTCAACATATGGTTGAAATGGACAAACATCGTCAGCAAGTGAAACAACAATATCTCTGACGTCTTCCATAGCTGCTGTCCCGCAGTACGGAAAAGAGCTTCACAAAACACCAACAGAAAAGAGGAAGAGACATTCCATAATCCTAACTTAAATATCCGTGAAGGAGATGCTTGGCGCCCTTGAAAATCGGCTATTCATTCATTTGAAAGTTGCATCTTCCTCAACTGAATGGAAAAGGATGAGGGTTGAGCAGAAGTCATTTAGCTTTTAAAATTAAAAAATAATAAAAAAAATTAAAAATAAGTTATAAAAGCAAAAAGGAAAAAAAGCAAAAATAAATATTAAGGTTGAAAATAATATGAAGGCGACTAAGAAAATGAAAGATAAAATAAAATGAAAGACAAAATAAAATGAATGACAAAATAAAATGAATGAGAAAATAAAATGAATGAGAAAATAAAATGAAAGAGAAAATAAAATGAAAAGGAAAATAAAATGAAAGAGAAATTATAATGAAGGAGACAAGAAAATGAAAGAGAGAATAAAATGAAAGAGAAAATAAAATGAAAGAGAAAAAAAAATGAAAGAGCGAATAAAATGAAAGAGAAAATATAAGGAACTAGAAAATAGAATGAAAGAAAAAAGAAAATGAAAGAGAGAAATAAACCATGTAGACCATGACGGATGATTTCTAACAATGTTAAGAAATTGTTACGATATTAAATGTTACTTTATCCCTCTTAAGAGCTTTAATACCAATACATTTTATGCGGTAATTTGCATATAAATTTGAGGAGATAAAGGGAATTAATGTATGCCTAAACTAGTTAGAAGGAGCTGGAGCATAGTAATTGGTGCACGTTAAAAAATTAATCATCAAAAAAAAGAGAAAACGAACTACAAATTCAATGAAAACACTGTAATAATTCCACGGTTATAGGGTCAATAAAAGTACTAAAATTAGTATTTTTCCAAAAATATACTTAGAATATTCGAATCTTCTAATTTTATATTTTATTTTTAGTAAAAAAAGTGCTATTTTTAGGTTCTGTCCCCCACTCTGTGCTCTCCGCTCTCCAAATCTGCGCTCACCGCTCTCCGCTCTACGCTCTCCGCTCACGTACAAGCTACGTCCCGCTGAAGCATCAACCCGGACAGTAGGTTAGTTTGATCACCTGGCAATAAAATCTCAAAAACATAAATGAATTTCGACTCGCTCTCTAACAATGCCTAAGTGATTTGAAATCAGCAAGTGTTGGTGGGGGAGACTCACCCGAAGAAGTGTCGGCCGTTGGAGGTAGGGAAAGAACGACGCTCCTTCTCTGCAGCACCCTAAACCTTTGAATACCGCATGCAGGGTGTGGGGGGGTTGATTAGTAATGCGTTCAATCAGCAAGACTCAAGTGGAAAATAAACTCACGGACTCTATTTCTAACAGTGCCTATGTGAGCATGTGACCACGAGGATGGAGATTTGCTTGCTCACCTCGAGCCGTAGCAGCGAGTACAAGTACAGGCTCAACCCAGTTGCCGCTCCTTCTGGGGCACACCCCAATAGTTAGCAGAGTATGTGTGAATTTTTTTTAAAAACGAAAATGAACCTAAGGGCCACCGAAAGAGGTGTTCCCATGCCTTAAGATCTAAGACAACGTGTCTCAATATGTGACAACAGGCACCGAAGGTGGCGCTCAGATCGACTTACCATGTTCTGACGAGGCTGAAAAAGGCTTAGTGGAGGAGCAGCAGGTCTCCCCAAATCAGGGAGCAACCATGGCACTCACCTGCATGCCACCAGACGTCATTACTTTGTGGATGTCCCAGATGCACATGAGAGCAACTACGAGGTATCAGAGCAGCATATGAGCATGGATCCAAGTTTTAGGGCGGAAGTAGAGAGGAATAACGAGAATGACATCTCTCAATTCCTCTGCTTGCCAGAACTAATTCCAGCAAAGAAGAGGAGAAGGCACCAGCCACTTCTAGACTACACCCACAACAGAATCTTGACATCTGAAGACTACATGCAAGGACTAGAAGACCTCTTGGCTACAAAAGAAGCAAACGCAGCAGCAACAAAGAAGAAAAAAGAGGAAAAAAAAGCCACAAAGGAGCAACGAAAGCTTGCAAAAGAGCAAAATCAAAGAGAAAAAGACATGCGAGCAGCTGAAAGGGAGAGAAAACGACAAGAAAAAACAGCACAACAAGCTGCGAGGCGGGCACCTGGTAGAGGAGGACGTAGGGGCGGAGGGGCGGCGAGGAGCTCCGGCTCTAGAGATGCTGCAACTGCAGTCAAAGGGGGCGTTGTCGCTGGAGGAGGGACGGAGCAATCTGAAGCTCACAGGCAGCATCCCGAAGGCCCAGCAGACTTTGGCCACTCCGTTCTACGGCACGCTTCGTGGCAGTTGCAAACAGCAGCAGACACCGCCGAGAGGGCTCCCATGTCGGCCTTCGTAGCCCTACGCAGTATTCCTCGAAGCTCGGCCGCAGATGCACCTTCTCACATCTAGGTGAAGCCGTTGTTGCTAGCCCGCATCCCATACCCCGTACGCCTCTAGTACACACCGTTCCCCGTCGGTGGATGTCCTCCGCAGCTCCCTTGTCGTCACCTCTCCCTCCTCCACTCGCAGCCCAAGAGGCAAGCCTCGCAAACCTATCGTACCTTCAAGTTATCCAGGGCCTTCACCAAAATTATTACAACCCCCACGCAGGAACCCATTTCCAGCCTCATCCCCACGCATATGGTAACACACTACCGCTTCCTATGCAGCCAGGAGAGGAGCAAAGTACCGGGATGGAGAGAGACACAGATCTATGGTGAGCGTGGAGGAGGGGAGAGCAGCGCGGGGCAGGGAAGCACGAAGCGAGAGGGGGAGCGAGCGCTGCAGAGGGGGGGCGGGGAGATGGAGAGGGGCGCGGGGAGGGGCCGGTCCAAGGGACCGTTGGAGGAACGGGGTCGCAGCTCAGATGGGCGGGAAGTGGCTCCCCACAGTGGGGATCACAGCCCCTGCCAGGGTGGCCCATGGGGCTCAGCGGGCGGCCCCCCGCCACCTCAGTGAGTGGTATGCGACACATGTAGGGCCAGGACTGTGTTTTTTTTTGGTTGGTTCTAGATCCGCCTTGTGCGTTAGCACATCCTTGGGAGTGCCTACTGGTGCATCTAATGCACGCCTCTTAAGCGCTTGACGTTTTTTTTGAGCAACTTACTGTGGCTAAGACATCCGACCACCATGCGCGGTTTGAAGGAATTTTAGTGTCAGAAAGTAGACCTTTTTTGATTGGTTCTCCAACATTGAGTCCACAATCTCAAGAATCCAACCTCTTAGTTTGGTGAGGACTCTATGTTCGGTCAGTGGCTCCCCTACACCTGAACACTCAAAAATTCATAGGAAATTATAGAATTACCCAAAAAATGTTTTTTTTTTTTTTGGTTGGCTTTGTACTAGCTTTGCAGATCAGCGAAAAATTACAAACTTTTTCTACCACCATCCTAACTTTCTAACCCTGAAATTTGTGCGGTTACTGGGGGCACTACGTTACTTCCAGCAGAAGCAAAATCACCAACTGAGACGTACTGATTATTGCTGTCTTACTCAATCCAGTGATAATTTATGCTCCAACACTGGAGTTGATTTTACGACACAGGGAGGGATCATCAGCACATGAATTGTAGCATGCACTGAAAGGCACCACATCTTGGAAATAAATTATGTCGCCTCCTTGCTGCTCAAGCAACCCTAATCCGAAGGTAAGTTGCAATCAGTGAGCTAATTGTTGGTTCCGAACAAATCTTGTTGATCATAAAGTCTCAATCATGAAGGCTGTTTAGTGTTCTTAATTAGCCAGCCTTGCTGATTATGTAAGAAATGGTTGGGACTTCAGAGGTTTAGAATCATCTGCCTACAACATTGAAAGTTAGACAATAGAGTAAGAGTGAGTGAGTTTGACTTGGGGTTTCTTTTTGGAATAGTGGAGCATGATGGTTCCAAAATGGTTAATCACACAAGATTCAAGGCATCATTAATATTTATTGTAATTTTTGATGATTCAAAAATAGTGTTAACAATTTATAGTTAATTTTTGAGATTTACAAGAGAATCCCTTGCCTAAAATGATTGTGATTCTCATGATAGAGTTATGGAAAGTATAGTGCTAAGCTTAAGATGTTTCCAAACATTCTTTAGGACCAATAAATATCATATTCTTTATATTAGGAGATTATGAACCTCTTAATTTAATAAGTGTGTTGTCTTTGAGCTCTAAAATGTATCTATAATGAAGAATTAGGTTGAGTCGAGCTAAATGTGTACAGGATCAAAATCATGGAATTTCCCCAATATAACAAATATGGTGTTAATAGTAGTGTTCTTAGATTAGTTGTATATACGGTTGGGTTTTTCCAAAACATTTAATGGTAATGATGGTCTTTAAATAATGGTAAAGAGTTAAATTGTTGAAAATGAAAATAATTGGATTTTTTTTTCGAGTTCAATGTGGAACTTGGCTTATGATGAACAAAGGAATTTTTGGTTTTTAAAAATTTTATTAAAGCTTTTGAATTTTTTATTTCTTAGTTTTCTAAAAAAATTTATAAGAAAAAAAGAAACTTTAATCTTCAAAATGATTGACAATTAAACATCGATTTGTTCCACTTCTAGAACTAGGCCTGGTTGGAATTACATCACAGTAATACCACTTCCGATTCAATCATTACTTAAAGGAATATAAAATGTAACATATTGAGGTCGTTTTTACATTAGAAACAAGAAGTCATGGAGAAAACCAACCAAGGGCCACGATCCATTCTTGAGAAGACCAACTCTAAATTTGATATCCTTTGGATACAGTATAAAGTGAGAAAGGGCCTACTAACAATCTGCTGAAATTTTTAATACTTTTTCTAATGTAGGGTTATGAAAAATTATTATTAAAATGAAAATGATTGGCTTTGAGAATTTTGGCCAAATGGCTCCCGAATTTTTAGTCATGCCCACCTCAAGAGGCGGGCCTGATTAAAAATCTTGGGTCTTAAAAAATGTGCCTTTTTGTTGCCACCAAGGACAAAAGTGCTATTCATGTCTTTTTTTCATAGTTTTGTCCCTTGGGGTAAAATTTTGGGTGTAAAGTGACATTTCTTGGTCCTCTCAATTTCTAGGGATATCATTGGCTGAAAATTCTTCTCTCACGACCTTTAACCTTTAGTGTATAAGGACCTGAGTATTTAAATTTAATTTCAATTTCTAATGTAAAAGAATTGATCAATATCTATTGCATATTAATTATTGAATTTGCAATCACCCAAACATAGAATCCTTTAAGGACTTAACCCTTGAAGCATCAAGTCAACAATTTTGGTATGATTTAAGGTCTAGTTAGGCTCCCTACAAGTCAAATTTTACTGGATGGGGCTATAACTTTGACACAGCATGAGAAATTGTCATATCTTTCTAACAAGACCAAATCTTACTTTCGTCGGGCCCGTAGTTAAGAAATAATTTGTTTTTAAAGATCAAAATTCAATTCAAGGCAGTTGGGGCAGGTTTGTGGCCGATGGGAGTGGTGTACCAAATCCGTGACAATCTACAATGACTTCCAAATGATCCTTTCTGAAATCGTTTCACAATTTTTTTTTAAAAATGATTTTGAAAAATCCAACCGTAGGATCTTGTTTACAACCATCCAATTAGTCTACGTGTTGAGTTTTGTAAAATTTGACCATACGGATCTTGAGATATATTCAGTCAAAGTTCCAAGTTTTATAAAAACTTTCAAGCAAATCAACAGTGATTGGGTCACCTTCGTCACCCATTTTTCCTTCTCCATTTTCTCCTCCTTATCCACAATATATGCTGTAAAATTCATATCTATTTTGGATTTATTTATTTTTTGGATTTATTTCTTCTACAATTTTTTTTCCATACAAATGCATGTATACACCATTCGGATTTCAAAAAATAGATGATCTTCTTAGGCATTTGTAGTGTGGAAAAAGAGCCAGTGTATATGCATTTCATTTGACTCCCGTCATTGGAAATGTCGTTTTCCAATGCTTTAGTGTGTTGTATTGTCTTCAATTTTCTTGAGCATACTCCCAACTCACTTTAGAATCCAAAACTGAAGAGCCTTTAACCACACGATCTCAAAAAATTGGTTGTTTCACTCTGCAAACGGTGGCTGTCCTGCTGCCCAGTACCATTACAATCTAAAATTTTGTGTACACATACATGTACAAGTTAGGTACTAGATCCTACGGTTAGATTCTTTAAAATACATTCAAATTTGCATAATTCTACCTTGAACTAAAACAGGGCAGAATTGAGACAGAATTTGGGATTTTATAGCCAAAAACTTTAGGGGTTAATTAGTGGTTCATCTAATTCAATGCAAGTGTATACACTAGGTATTTTGCTCTGAACTGTGTCCAAGACTTACGACATAGTCCAATGTCAATGAAAAATCTTGTCTCCTTAACTTAGTGGAGCCTAAATTATTTGATGTTTGGACCACTAAGAAATAAGAAAACTCAGTTGATCCATCATCAACACCTGCATACTCCACCTTTAAGGTATGTTCATACGTGGCCTTAGAAGTGGTCTTAAAAGGGGGTCTTACATTTTTTTTAAAACGTGTGTTCCCACCAGCGTTCTTTAGTAATTACCAATCCTACATGGAGGTATACATGGCACACTTTTAAGAATGGCTATTAGTTAACATCAAGGAGGATAAAAAATATTTGAGCAATAAGAGGCAATTGTTAAGGGAACACCAAAATAGAAAATGTTCCCTAGTTTTGAACACTAAAGAACGGTCTTAGCTAATGGGGCACTTGAGGGGCCATTATGTAATCTCCCTACTATTGCTATCACCTTTCCAAACCTCATCATGACACCTTTCCGACAAAGAATATATTTCTCCTAAAATTTTGAGGGTATTAAGTTTTTATCCATGGTCTTTACAAAGACCAAACGGACCTTAAGCTAACTTAATCAAACTTAAAATGCTATTTGTGACTCATCAAATGGGGAGCGCCTCTACATGCCAAGTGTTGAAAGTAGACGATGCAACCATCCCAAGGTCATCATTCATTGGCACTTTGCTTTCAAATTCCAGCTCGCTTTTATTGTAAAATCCAAGCCACAAAGTGAAGCAGGCTGTGACTAGGCACATTGGACTCAATCATGCACAAGAGCATTTGACAATTTCCTTAAGAGGTTTCTTTAATATCAGATTAAGGTTAGCTGCTTTCATCTGCGCAGTGGCAATGATTTTTGTGTATGACATAAAACATAAGAAGAGGAAAAATAACTTAGGTAAATTTGTGCAACGCAGTTCTGTGCAAATATGTGTACTGAGAATCCCTACAATTGTTTACAGTATGCCAGTTTCAGAGTAGTTTTGGGATCTGCAATTCCTCATTTCTTCAAATGAATTGTGCTGCATTGCAACGTTCATGCTCTTGAATGCTGTCAAGTGAAACTTGCATTGTGCAGTAAGGCAGTCAACGCTTTGTGCAACAAGAGCCTCTTTATACTTACATTAGAAACCTTAACCCTTTAACCCTTAACCCTTTAACCCTTTAAGGACCGGATTCAACACTGTTTTTAATGATTTTGTTATAAAATGAATGATGAATCACAAAAATTGACTTGATGTACAAAGTAAAGTTGTAAATGTCAATGTGAAGATAAGATCTTTATGGTTGGATTCATCATATTCATTATTAATATTTTAAAAATAATTTTGCAAGTTTTTCTCTTGAAATTCAATTAAAATCCAAAATTAACTCAATTTGTTTTTGAAATATTGTTATAAAATGAAAATAACTTACACTACAAGATGGTTAGTTCCCATTATTTGATCTCACTTATTATGGAAAATCATATTTGAGATCTCACTTTTTGAACTAAGAATGAAACTTGACATAAACTACTTTCATGGATTTTCAGAAAGTTACAAGATCTTATTTTGAAGATCCATATTGTACAAATGCTAGACATCTAGCACAAAATTGAAAAAATTTAAAAATGGATGAAAAACATCCAATTTCTACAAAAATTTGGCTGTTGGATTGCATACGGCATCTAGAATTTGGACGCCAGCGCGTTAAAGAGTTAAGCAGAAATATGTTATAAAATGTTTGATGATTCACAAAAATCGAGTGGATATACAAGCAACAGTTGTAAATCTCAATGTGGAGATCACATTTGTATGGTTGGATTTATTAAAAAAGTCATTAATATTTTTAAATTAGTTTTGCAAGGTTTTCTTTTGAAATTCAATTAAAAATATCAAGTAAACAAATTTTTATTGAAAAAAATCATTATGAAATTGGAATAACATGTACTATGTGATGGTATAATTTCTACTATTTAATTCTACATTTTTTAGAAAATCATATTTAAGATCTCACTTTTTGAACTAAAGATGAAACTTGAAATTAACCAATTCTATGGATTTTCAAAAATCACAAGATCTTCTCTTAAAAATCCCCACCGTGCAAATGGTAATTAGCTAGCACAAGAATTTAAGAAAAAGAATAAAATGGATGAAAAGCATCCAACACCTTAGGAATTAGGTTGCTAAAAGTCATCCAACGTCCAGAATCTGGACGCCGGAGCGTTAAAGAATTAAATTTGAACCATCTACAAGAAACCTTAAATTTGATTTTTTTTTTGAAGGATGTGATTGAGTGTTGTTGAAAAGGAGGTGGATATTGGTTTTGTACTAGAACTTTTTTAGTCCAAGGGACACCAAAGGAAAAAATGATGGAGCAAAAATTTTTTCATACAAAAGAAGTGCTTGAAAAAAAGATGTTTGCATGCGACAAGGAGGTGGGCATCATGCAAATTGGGAAAAAAATAGATTTAAAAATAGCTTTCAAAACATTAAAATTTGAAGAAACATGGATTCCTTTGTTTGCTATAATAATTTCATAATTTAAAGCTGAGTGTTATATATGTTATATTAATCTCCTTAATCTCCTTAATCTCCTTAATCTCCTTAATCTCCTTAATCTCATTAATCTCCTTAAATTAAATTGACAGAGGAAGGACATATACATTATATTAATCTTCTAAATCTCCTTAAGTAAATCTCCATATATATATATATATATATATATATATATATATATATATATATATATATATATTACATATTACATATTACATATTACATATTACATATTACATATTACATATTACATATTACATATTATATATTACATATTATATATTGGGAGTTTTCATAGTTTAATGATTGTAATGAGATCAATTTCAATGCATGTCTTTGAATTTGATTTTGTAGTAAATTATAGTGAATAAGTTGATAATTCCACTGCAAATTTTAACCCCTAACTGCCCAAGCAGGCCAAAATGGCTTGATGTATAGATTCCATCTGCATTTTCTCATCCGTCATGCACATTTTGTAGTGTGATTTTTTTACTGAATTTTCTATGGAAAGTTAGCTTCTTGTATGTGTCATCCGATCGAAAAGGAAACAATTTTTGAAGAAATTATGATTCATTTTGTGTTGTAGTGTTTCACCCAAAATTTTGAAGATTTTAGTCTAAAATTGTTCTTGAAAAAATAAACTCATAAAATTAAGCATACAAAAAATCTCCAAAAATCATTACACCTAAAGTACTACATTATAACCCATCACAACAAATTTCATCCACTTATTGTCAATATCTTATTCGTAAATGAATTACAAAATAATTTTTTATTTTATGTTTCAAAATTTACAAATAAAGATTAGTGATAGCAGTCATAGATCTAACCGTATAGATAGAATCTAAAATTCAAAATGTATTACTTTTATTCATACATCAAGTTCAAAATATTCATATTGATTGCATTTTATAATGCATCTTTGCAAAACCACCTAAATTGGACATAGGTGAGGACGTTTAGGGGTTAATGAATGGTTTGGTCTTTTTGATGGTCTCTTCTCACTGCACACAGCTACCACCACAGAGCAAGGCTGTCAAAAAATGGCCAGTTTGATTTTGAATCAGGGATCTTCGGAGACAGGCTGAGATATGGCCATGTGGAAATGAAGGCATTCCTCTCCTAAGTCCTGATTCTTGTTGGTCCTTGGCCAGCTGTGGGTGATCATCCGCCAGCCCTGCCTCACCAATACACCATCATTTGGTTGGAAACTTGCACCTGTGATGAAGCTCTAGAGGGCTCAAACGGTTGCTTGACCAGTCCATTTGGTCCGTTCACCTGACAGTCCTTCCTCTGTCTATGTACTCGGAATGGTGGGCGTGACCTCCGCTCAACCTTGTCGTTTCATTGCAATTCTATCACATGGTTGTATTTTCTAATATTTTATTTTCAGGTATACGTAATTAATATACCAAGTTCAGTTGTTCAAAGAATTTGGTCAATATACGACCTGGTCTAAGGAATAAGGAAGTTGACGACAGCATACGGTGGTCTGGGTACAGTTGTGCGGTGGCCAGTCTAGGAAGAAATCAAGGCTAAGTTAGCCATTCAACCTCATGAACATGTACTGTACAGAACATGGAGGCTTGAAGGAGTACGATGCACATAAACCTCGAAGTTGTCACAAGTGATAATCTGAACGAAGGGTTCCCCGAAAGTTTGCACCTGACAAAGGCCGTCTGTTGAGCAAGTGGAAGTCTGTGGGTCCAAGTGCTTGCCAGCTTCCATCAGAAAGGAGTACGACTTAGACGCCCATGGATTGCCACCCGACACGCTTCCTTACCAGAATTTACAATTAAACTAAATTAGTTGGACCTGTTCCAGAATTTCAACTTAATTACAACCTACTGCAACATCTTCAATTCAACCCAATGCTCATATGTTCAATTTTCAAACCTTATTCTTCAGATCTACTTCGCAACACATTGAACCGGGACTCGTGCCAGACTTATGTAAAGCGAAGATACACCATTTTCATTTGAAAATTATTCCTGCTTTACATACTGGGGAATCGGGATGGGGGATTGAGTAGTTTGTAGTCTCCATATAACACCGCGTCCGGAACCAAGTGGTAAGCATAACTAGTGATATTCCTCGATGTCATAACATAATCCCACAACCTCTCGATGTCAAGCAAGTTCCGAATACATGGTACAATCTGCTAAAACGAAAAAGAATTCAAACCGATCACCGTATCATGGACTCCACCGCTGCACCGACACCGGAACCGCTCAGGTGTGAAAGTTCAATGAAAGCCCAGTCGGCTGGTGTTGCTCTGCCATGGCCAACTGGGTTGCCAGTTGCCAAGCAGAGTGACACTTGACAAATTATGGATATTACTATAAGCGTGAGAAATTCCCTTCAACAGTGAGCACGGTGAGGGCCGGCAGCTGCCCAGCGCCAGCGTCACCTGGGAATTGATGCGCCAGTGTGACCAGGTGTTTGCTGTCGCGGCTCAACTGAGCTAGCTTCTCGCAGACAGGAAAGCGTCACCACCTTTGGCACCTTTAGAAACAACCAGGGGCGTCGCGCATCGCCACGACACCTGAGTAGACTGTCCGGGGAGCAATAATTGTTCGATGCGTCCTCCTAGAGTTGCTAGCGAGCCTCTTTGAAGTCTTCAAGGTCGACGTGAACCAAGGATTCGGTCAGCTGATCGTTAGTTGTACAACAAGGCCTCTTTTTTCCAGTTCAACGCTCACTCAGATGTCACGGGTCTGATATATTGGGCTATTCCAGGGATCAACTCTTCGGTACATTCCTCAGCTGAAGGTGATCAATGCTTCAAAGCACTACGAGTGATCGTCTCTAGAGTTGAACATAGCTAGCGCCTGACAAGCACTTGCTGTTGCTTGCAATGTACAATATCGGTTTGTTTTAACGTCTTGCTGCTGTTGGAGCAGCTTCAGGAAGTTAGTGTATTCATTTGAGTGTACAGAAATTAAGAAATTAATTCTTCGACGAAGCTGGTGAAGTCTCGGTAGGACGGTTGGATGGGTCCATATTTGTTCTTTCTTAAGGAGTTTGTTTCAGCGTGCTCATTTCCAATTAGAACTCAGACAAAAAAGTAGCTGGAAGTGGTAGCTTGTGGCGTAAGTGAGGAATCGATGTCCATTGACAGCATTGTAGGGTGTACTCTGAGAAGCATCTAGACGCTCGCACTTCGTCTCTTATTCCTTAGTGCTTTCGTAGGCTTAGACTATATTAGGGTATAGAAGTTGAGGGTGGGATACAAAAGGATTGATCATGAAGATGGACAAGGAGCATACAGTCATTAAGGTAGGGGAGGGAACTGAGAAAGGGAGGGAGAAAGTGTGGTCCAAGGAGTTGGGATGCCACACAGCAATCCAGTTCCAAATGAAAACATTCCCTGACGTTAGAGTGAACGTCGTGTACACCATGGTGGTGGCAATCGGATTGTTCTTAATCGCCGCGCAGCTCCTCCCTCTCAGTAGTTTCGACGCCAAGCTTCTCGGGTGCGCCACGGAGATGGCAGCGAAGCAGGACACTCTGCAACCTCTTCTCTCACAAGCGCTTCTCCACGAGAAGATCAACGCAACTTCGATAGACGTACGCCACGGGGAGGTTCGGGTCTTCAAGCCTCACGGATTAGCAACACACTTGTATATCGAAATGAGCGCCTATCGAGGCGGCCCGCGCGCGTTTTCCATAGTCGGCCTCACCTCGAAGCCCGTCGAAACGCATCACCGACCGCCTTACGCCTGCGAGTGGGTGTCGCGCTCTACTGGCCAGGTGATCAAAGGCCGGCCTCACAAGGTTCTGCCCGATTGGGACTACGGGAAGCTCTACACTGTTGTGGTGATCACTTGCAACTTTGTGGAGGATGTCGGAGTGGACGGAGATGGCGGGGAACTCATCCTGTATGCTAGTTACGGCGACCATTACAGGCAACCGGAGAGAATCGTTGCGCTCACAGAATCAAAGGGGGAGTACAATGCGAGCATCTTCGATCCTCAGAACTTCCCATACGATTATGTGTACTGTGGGTCGTCAGTCTACGGTGACATTAGCCCGCAGAGAATGCGGGAATGGATGGCATATCATGCGAAATTCTTAGGTGATAGGTCACATTTTTTCCTCCACGACGCTGGTGGCTTTCACGAAGATGTGCGCAAGGTTCTGGAGCCATGGATTCAGCAAGGGAGAGTGACTCTGCAGAATATTAGACAACAAGAGATTTACGACGGATATTACCACAATCAGGTAACCATCGTCTTCTCAATTTGTTCTGCATTTATCTTCTTACAGCTCGCAGTCTCAATGTAAAGTTTGTGAGTCAATTATTGCAATCAATTGACGAAAATATGTTGTGTGCATCAGTTTTTAATTGTGAACGACTGCCTGTTTCGGTCTCGGTTTATGGCGAATTGGACATTCTTCTTCGACATTGATGAATACATGTATGTGGAGCCTACGACAACTCTAGCGGAGGTGCTGAATGAGAATCCTAACATTACTCAGATTACGATCGAGCAAGTTCCCATGGCGAAGGATATGTGTGTTGCCGATAACTCCACTCAAGGCGAACATCAAAGGTATGCACCCAGTTCCTAATTTGTGATCAATTGGATCGTGATTTCTTTGATGAAAATACATCAGGTTCTAGTGCATAAGCCGTTGTCAAGATGACATTTAGGTCATGGCAGATTCTCGAATAGATAGCCTGCAAGTCACCATAGCGTCGGCCATTTCTAGTATTATTGTACTGTGCAAGTGCCAAAATAAAACCTGAATATGGTGAAATCGATGCTAAGTTCGCAACATTGTATGAATGTGCGCAGTCGATGGGGATTTGAGAAACTGGTATACCGGAAGGTGTTGAAGCGAGGAATCCGTTATGATCGCAAGTACGTCGTACAAGCGCGGCACGCCGAGGCAGCGGGAATCCACATGTCGATGAACATGCGGAAAGGGCAGAACCTGTACCCCAAAGGAGACCGGATCCGCTACTACCATTACCATGGCACCATCAACAAAAGGGACGAAGTCTGCAACATTTTTGTCGATTCAGGAAACAAAACAGCTGTGCAGCGGCACGAAAAGCACTACCACCGGCTGGAGGAGACTATGGCGAAATTGGGGAAGGAGGTGAAGTTGTTCGAGCTGAATACTGTCGGGCCACAACCTGTCATTGTTTAGGCACATATGACAACAACGAGTTATCATCCCTTCTCAGCTTTGAGTATACCATCGAGAACCGATATGATCATGCGGAACTATACTACTAGACATGCATCTCCCAGTGAGTAGTACCATCGTCTTCGGAGTTCCAAGGAAATGAAGATTGCTGGCAGATTTCGCATAACATCTCAGCTTATAGAATCTCAGTTTAAGGAGATGCGCTTCACTGCATACCAGGGACTTCTCTCCTGGCGTAAGAAATTTTCCCGCTTTCTTACAACGTCGCCGCCGCATTGGCCACATCCTTCTACAGACATCGAAGAGACGTGATCTGGAGTTACACGGCTATGCAGGATTTCGGCTGAATGGTGAGCAGCTTTGAGCAGAGAGGCATCACACGAGAGATTTAGGTACCTTTCTATGTGATGTATCCAAATGTGGATTGTACATCTTACACAAGTTTAGTGAGAGCTGCATCTTCTTTTCCCAGAGTTGCAGAGTTACGTAAAGTGGATCACCATACTATTTCTGCATTGTGCACAAGAGGCTGGAAGCTCTGTTACGTCCTCCTAAACGACTGTCAATATTCGGACAGTTCATTGTACATAGTTTGATAAAATGATCGAGCGCTGTCTACTAGCGCTCGTTCTAATTCTTTGGTAAATTCAACTGTGCTGTTCATGATTCTTCTTCAGTGTTTCTATGTACTTTGATCACATTCTTTAGCACCGAATACGTTTTTGTCATGACACAGTTGAAGCCTTAGGATGATGCCAACAATAGGTGATATCGCCCTTCTCAAGCAAAGGCCCTTGTCAAACCGTTCAAATTCTCTGCTATTTCCATATTCAAATTGAGAATTTGGAGAGGGCGATGTCACCTATAGCTGACACAGTTAAAGCTTCAGGTAGTATCAGAGAATTTGCGCGAAAGGGTTCACAAGGGCCTTTGTTGAGAAGAATCTACGTCAACTGAGATTTTGTGAATCATTGTGCTTGCGTTTGAAATCATTTCTTGAAAATTAATCGCATTTTCTCCAAGTTTTACTTAAGGATATTACGGCTTGATGATGGCAATCTTACAACTTGAGGTCTTGTGACAAGGCAGTGGTCCATGCCCATTTCTATCAAGAAGATATTCCGTTTCATTTGAAAAGTCTCTGGAAGTGGAGCCTTCGATTGTCATTTTTTGGTGTGCGTGCTAAGTCTTTGAACGAGCTCAGGGCTTTTTGGTACACAAGCTTAGAACGGCATTAAATTTGACCTTTCTTCAGCGAGTGGTTTGATTTTCATCCTGGATAAAATCATTTTCGTAATGGGGTGTCATGTGTGGGTCGAGAATGCGTTCTCAGTTTTCTAAGGATTCTGCTTACTCTGAGGTTGCGCATTGCTCTATGATTCAAATTTGCTCTTTATGTATATTCGTGCCACTGCTTGAATTTTTTAGTGCCTTGACGCGTCAAGCTTGTTAAGTAGAAGCTTATACTGTGACATATTCATATTCTCTACATGGAAAGGCACGCGAATATTTTCCAGTAACCAAAAGTTCATAATATGCATTCATCTGAGTGTAGACTTAGAACTTTCTTAAACATGATAGCAACATGGAAATGTGTGAACCTTGGAAGTATTAGGCCTCTAGAAATGTGTGAACCAAGTTGGAAGTTGGAACAGCCAACTTTCTGGCACCTTAGTCATGTCTAATGTGATTTACAAAAAGGCTCGTTCCACATTTTAGTGTAACATAATATTCATGTGCTTAAGCGTTACATACAGACATCGATTGCAGCAATTAGGTGAAGTCTCTTCCTCCGAGGTCCAGGCATATTCATGAGTGCATGGGACGTTTTGTGCGTGGATTGAAGTAGTTAGTTTTG
This sequence comes from Ceratodon purpureus, assembly GCA_014871385.1. Taxonomy (NCBI): domain Eukaryota; kingdom Viridiplantae; phylum Streptophyta; class Bryopsida; order Pseudoditrichales; family Ditrichaceae; genus Ceratodon; species Ceratodon purpureus. The sequence goes on from CM026421.1 coordinate 26,811,845, forward strand.
AAAGTTTCTCAAGGCGGTCTCTAATGTCGCCCCTTGTAAGTATACTTCCATTAACTAATCGAATTTTACTTTGTTCACGATTTTGCACTTATACGTATAATTTGTTTTCTAGGCATTCATTCGAAAGGGGTTTGACTTGTCTTTACATTTCATGTCTTCAAGTATCTTATAATACTATGTCTTGATCATGTTGACAGAAACCATTGCCAACAACATCAGAATTGGTTGCATTTCGAAATCAGCGAGCCCCAGTTGCAGAGAATTTTCAATCCAGCTCTATCAAGAATTTTTGAGATCCTCTATTTAACCCTTGTACTGCAACAACCAATGGCTCAACTCGTAGGCAATCAATGAGGCAGTATTAACAGCAATAAATTCTAACCTAACTACGCCTTGTAGCAACTCCTATAACGAGAATACTTCAACTAATTCACGTCGTACAATGAACACAAATTGGAATTTCTAGAAATGTTTGGAGTACTTATCAAGATACAGAATGGTTTCGAATCCTCTGCTTCCAACTGACCGAGCTGAAGCTCACTACCGATAGATTCCCGTTAACCTTCGACCAGCTTGTCCAAGTCAGAGCAACTGTCTCGATTCTTGATGAAGAGGAAGATCATGTATGAAAAAATTCTATGCTGCCTACCAACAGATTCGTTCTCCGAGGAACCGCTATGTTGAATCAGCAATTCTAGATCTGAGTCAGCTAGGAATTAACATCTAGATAAATTATCGCTTACAACAAATTCTTACAAGACTTACAGAGTCAATTGTAGGTCCAAAATACCGACAGAAAACCTGTATAATCAATCAATCCTACCCAACAATCACCTCCCGGATAAGAACAACCCAACCGCATTTGATTTCGAGCACCCAAGCGGACGTGTCGAAGCAGAATCAAAATCCAGGAGAGGAATTCCTTGCCTTCACCCAACCCCGTCCCGGCATCCGGCTGCAACCATGCTCCAATCCCACCTGCAGCAGCAGAAGCTTGGTAGCAGACTACCTTCATTGTCTGTCAATCATGGGCAATCGTGCGGCAGTCGTGAAACAGATCTGAAGTACTCGACACTTGCAGGGGTGAGATTGGACCGGCCATGTGCATGTGTGAAAAGCATGGCTGTAAATCCGCTCACGGCTCTCGTTACCGGTGCTTGGGGTCCGATTCCAGAGAATACACGAGTAAGTGCATATTAATTAATCAAGGTTAGCAAGCACAAGAGCACGCACAAATTGGAGAGCTCATTGGAGAGAGGCTCCCGATAGGCACAATCGGAGCTCAATCAATCTTAGCGATCATTAGCCATGTGATCGTGTGCATCTTTGCGTGCTGTTGAAGCCAAAGCTGCCTCGAAGCCCGACACAAAGCTGGATTTACGTGAGCATGGGTGAAATCGTCGACCACTTCTCCCTTGTTCCTGGAGTTTGTCTATATCTGGATCTAACCATACAAGTCATGCGACCTTGTTTTCCGTCTCGGACTTAGTCCACCCTACCACAAAGCCTTTTGTGTGAAACAATATTATAAAAACATTTTTGCAGCTGTTTAAATATCATCGCCCAAATCAGCCAAGAATTGGATTTTCCTTTTGCGTCAAAAATTTAAAAAAATAAATAAATAAAGAAATCAGCCAAGAATCCAGTGCTCAAGGAAATTTAATCATGCACTACAACGCATAGCATCGTAAAATCTTTACAGAATTTGACCCGTCAATGAAGAATTAGTTTACATAGAATCACATGATTTCAATGGTAACTGGCACTTGCAAAGCTGCGATTCCTTTTAACATCGTCAGCGTCAGCAGATGATTCGGAGTTACAGTATCTAGAATGCGATCACATAGCATTAGGAATTAAAAATGAGCCCTTCCAGTAACTGTGTAATCAGGAGTCAAAGTTCCATGTCCTACCCAAGAATATAAAAATATATTGAAAACTCTACCTAGCTCAACTGTTCATGTGAATTATAAAAAAATCGATCTGGGTCCGATAGGAGGAAGTACAAATAACAGAGAGGTTCGTTCCGTTTGGCCCTGTGAAGAGCCGATGCCATGATTTGATCTAGCACAGTAAGTCTAGATGGCTTTGCATGTGCCCCAACTGTTTTGGAGTTGATCCACTGCAGGCATTTCCTAGTCCCCGCATTCCTCCCAGTAGCCAGTGATTGCAATCATATGTCTCTCCAACACCTAAACCTAGATTACAAGTGGCCCTTGGCGACAAGTTGGCTCTTGAGCGTTGTAAAAAGCAGGTAGATTGACTTCTAAGTAACTTCCCTTCTCGCCTCTACAGTTGGAAGTTGAGTTGGGACTTATCTTCATGAGTTCGCACTTTCGAATAAAGAGTCACAAATCACGCTCGAAACTATAAAAAATGGGTCAAAGTAGTACGATGGTTGGGCGTGATATCATGATGACAGGATCATTTGTAGCTTCGAATGTTTACTCATGATCCTTCAGTGATTTTCGAATGGATGATCATTGACTGACTTGAACTGATCTTGTCATCTTGCTCAGCAAATCTTCTTCAGTTGCTAGGAGTATAAGTTAGCTCCAGCATTTGTTTGGCAGTTTCTCAGCCGGCCCCAGTGTTTCGCTGAACTTACCACATGTTTCTGAATGTGAGGCTTGTATTGTGATGATATGACTTGCTCTAGTTAAGTTTTCATACTGAGCGTACACCGGGCTCTAGTTCCCTTTCTGCTTCAGTTGGTAGACTCTTTCTTGCTTTCCACCACCTCAATCCTTGCTGTTGCCTGACAGACCATATATCCTCGTGAAATTTCGCCCACTGCAGTCAGTGTTGAGAAACTCGTTTAGTTCACGGTGGGTTTTTCTCCTACAGCTAGCTGTGAAAACACTACATTCCTCCTTCAAGCGTCTCTAAAATTCGACAGACTCTAGCCTTTCTCTGTTCTGTTTCGAGCTACCGTTATGGAGCAGCGCTAAGTGGATCTCTAAGTAACCCAAAAGTTATACTTTGTTTGGAGGTGGAGGTGGAGTTAGACTCTGTTTTGTTGCATGCCTGTTTAGGGTTTAAGCTGAGCGTTTTGTCTTCAAACCCATCCTTGTTGCAATCAGCTCCAACGACGGGCTGGCGCTTCTTCGAAAACTAATTTCGCCAAGTGCTTAAAGTTCATATTATGCTTGCTGGAGTCCTGAAGGATTTCATGCTTGAGAGGTTCCCACTTGAAGGTATGTTCTTATCAAATGATGTGCAAGTTTAGTGGCCTAGTGCTTTATGTGTTTTTAAGAGATCTAGCATCTGTTTTCATCCTTTCTAGAGAATTTTGTAAGCAGTTACTGTTAAGATGGTTGTCTTTCAGTGGTGAAACTTGTTACAATAGACTACTTAAGATAAGGAGAGAATTTAGCTTGAGGTGGTCTCTTTCTACATCTTGCATCTTGACTTGGTGCTGTCAAGGTCAATGGTGTGGATGTCGAAGTTTGAATCCTCCTTGCTCTGGCTCTTAAAGAATTATTATCACCATATTCTCCACATATTTTAGGCATTCTTAGATGAAGATGCAGATCGCCGAAAGAAGCGCGACCATGATGGCAAATATGTTTTGTCTACCAGTTTCTACAGGCCTCAAACTTTTTGTAATGTTCTAGGATTTTTAAGACTGTTCAAGATTGTTTACTTGCTTGTGGTTTATTGACTAAGATAACAAAATAGCAAAGATAACGATTCTTTGAATTATTTTACAATCTGCAGGCTTAGGATTCTGTACCGAAAGAGCCTCCATATTTATACTCATCAATCACGATGGAGCATGCAGTTTTTCAAAATCGGCAGCAAGTTGGCATGTACGGCAGCCATTCTCATCTATCAATTCATCTCATTGACATGTTGTCTTTAAAAAATTAAAAAAATCAAAATCTTTTGGATATTACAGCTACATCTCTGTCTTTACAGTTTGAATGAAAGAGAGCCATTTGAAACACTTCTGTGTTTCCTTTATCTATGATCCGTTACAGTCGACTCTCGGCAAGCTTTGCTACTTGTTCACGTTTACTAAAGAACACTTAAACGTACTCGGTTTCTTCAGTCTGGAACGTGAACCGCCTACCCATGGCATCGATCTTACGGATTCATGGATGGAGCTTAATCCGTTCGGGGGCAATGGGCTAACCATCTTGCCGGCTCTGGAAGAGATTATCTGGGATCCTCAGCCCAATCAAGATGCAGGCCATGTGGTTCCGGGGCTTGATCCTGCTGCTCACAATGAAAATGAAGATGCTGCCAGCGCGCGTCTTCAGCGAATTGAGCAAGAGGATCTGAATGGTGATGAATTTAATTCTACATAATGTTATGTTATTGTTGGCCTAGTCTTTTGTTTCCTTTTTAAACGGATGGGAGAGCGTAGAAATGCTTAATTGACGGCTTTCACCAATTATTGATCTTATACTGGTACGTAACTAGGTTGTGTTCTGCCACTGCATACTTGATGTTGGACCAACACTTTTGCTGTAACAAAGCTGTGATATACTAATATGGGTGGTTGTTGTGGATGCAGCTGTACGCAGAATTCTGAAGCAACGAATTCGGGGGAGTAGAATTACTGTGAGGCACTGTTGGTTGGTTTTGAAGAAACTGACAAACATTCTGCCCAAAGAAGTTTCTCAGAAGATTGAACAAGGACAAGACTATGCAAGAATCCTTGAGAGGGTGGCCAGGGAAATCAAAATTCCAACTGAGCAAGATTTCATATCCGCTCGCTATGTTGAACAAGATTTCGAATCCGCTCCCTTCGTTAAACATCCTCTCAGATACGAGTGCATGTTCGAAGCTCTTGAGGAAATGAGCCCAGACTTCTCATTGCCAATTGATATTGGCGAGTGTCTTGACCAGCTGCTCAAAGATTTGAGCGCAACATATCTCATGATGCCAGGTGCAGATGGAATATTTGTTATCAAAGACCGAGAGCAATATGCAAGGCGTTTGCGTGCCTTGGCATCACGTCTGTGAAGAGATGATAACTTTGTATATTCTGTGCAGCACCGTAAGCAATTGTGTGTTCTATGTAAAAAAGTTCATAGTTATTGTACTTAACCAAATCATAAAAGGAAGTCTAAATCAAAAAACCAAAAAAGAAAAAAGAAAACAAAAAATCTGAGTGCACTGAGCTGAAGGACATACAAACATATAGATTATGTATGCGTGAGATGTACAGTTGCTGGTATTGCAGAGTTTGGAGGATTCTTGGTGTAGCTTTGTAACAATTGGACGCCGACATAACTCGAAGCTCGATAGTGAAATTTGGTGTGGGCAAATAACTGAATGGATGGGGTGAGCCACTAGAGTTTACTACTTCTGTATCACTGCTGTTTCATTATATAAAAAATCGTGTAATTGTTGTATGCATTTTTAGTCAGTCTTTTGCTGTGATTATTTGCATGGGTTTTCCTGATTCTTGCTGTAATTCTTTTCAAACGCTTGGATGCACCTTTGCTCATGTAGTCAGGCATGAAGTAGTTCATGACTTGAGGATTATCTTCAGAATCTTGATCAAAATTTATGCTGTTTACATTAATTGACTTCATTCCGTCTAGTTTAGATGACTATTCAGTCAATGACTATTCCGCAGACTTTTTATATTCAAAATTGTGATAGTGGTAGCTAGCAACAAAAACCCTTGCTTAAATAACAACATGCTCATATTTCAGAAGAGAAACAGATGAGAACAATTTGTGGATTCCAAAAATTAGGGTTAGGTGTTGATGAAAATGAAATCCATATCGTTAATATGATCTGAAATTTACATGTCATTCAGTTGTCAGCTCAATGATTTACTCAATGGAGATTTTAGCTCTCTGTGCACCGAGCCCAAGTTACAGAAGTGGTTGCCTGGAGACATTACTCCTATGCTACACACAATATGAGGAAACGACATCAGATTCAGTGCTCCAAAACACAAGGATGGGTAGAGCTTCTGCTGGTATGGATAACACAAAGGAGTATAGATGTTACAGCAATTTAGAAATTGGGCGACACAGTTCTGTGCGTCTGGTTTGCAACATGGATCTTCATCTGCTCGCTTCTTTGGAGTTTTCATTCTCTCTGTACTTTCTTCTAGCGCTGCTGCTGGTATACTTCATCATGGTCTCCCTAATTGTTGATGTACGAGGAAATTTCTAATGCTCACCAGACTTTGTAGCTCTCAGTGTGTACGAACTAGACGTAGATTAAAGCAACTACACATCAAGACGCAATAACTCAACGCACAGTACTCACACACAGTAACTGAGAATTCGTGAATATATTAAGCAAGGATCAAGAACATGGCCATACTGCCTATGGCTGCTAAGCTGCTCCCACTGACACTACACAGTGGATTCTTGGAGCGTGGTACAGCCACTACACACCAGGAATCAAAGAGAGCTACTCCAGTCACAATCATGGTACTTAATCCCTTGTGTTCCAGCTGTAATTTGGCGCGGAACTCCCAGTGATGATTACTTCTTCGGCAGAATTTAAAATGTATACGGCCGGGTCCAGCTGGTGCCACGTAACTCAGAAATGCTACGTACCCAGTCTGATCTGGTTAACCTATTGTGTAGATTTAAGACTACTATTCCAATACTCCCACTCGCAATAGGTTAACCTGTCAACATACCCGATGCTAGCCACTGCCACAGTCTGAGCGCTCACAAGATACCGAAGTGAGACCGAGAAGATTGGTAAGACGAATGAACCGATCACGGGGCAATGGCTTGGTGAGCAAATCCGCCACATTATCTGCAGTTGGAACGTAGGTCAGTGTAAGACGCTGCTGCTGGAAGTGGTCACGTATCACGTGATATTTGACGTCGACGTGTTTAGTTCTCTTATGGAACTCAGGATTGCGTACGAGTCGTATGGCCGCTTGATTGTCGCACTTGAGAAGTGTTGGCCCTGGCTGTGGGTGCCCCAAATCGAGCAGCAGTTGACGCATCCATATAATTTCCTGCGATGCGAGATGAGCCGCAACGTATTCGGCTTCTGTCGTTGAGGCGGCAGTACAGCCCTGCTTTCTACTCCCCCAGGCGATTGGACCTCCGTTGAGTGTAATCACGAACCCACTTCGAGACTTGCGGTCGTCCATGTCACCGCCGTGATCAGCATCGCAGTATGCTTGGAGTATATTCTGCTCCTCACCGGCTGAGTAAGTGATCCGGAGCTCTGGTGCTCCATGCAAGTATTTCAGAATCCTCTTGGCTGCAGCAATATGACTTAGCTTTGGGTCACGCGTGAATTTAGACGCATGCCCCGTTGCGTAGGTAATATCAACTCTACTTCCCTGGGATGCGAAGTGCAGACTGCCAATCACTTCAGTATACGAGAAACGTGGGTCAGTACCCTCATCGACTGATGACATAAAGCTTAATGGAGTATGAGGGTCGGCAGGGATGGATAGCGGTGCACAATGTGCAAAGTCATACTCCTCCAGCTTTCGCATGATATATCGACTCTGATCGATCTGTAGAGTTCGCTCCTTCCGGTTTCGGCTGATGTGCAGGCCTACGTATATCTCAGGGTCTCCAGTCGTAATCTTGAAAATTCCCTGCATGGACTTAATCACCGCGTTAATTCGTGCATGGTCGATGTAGCAAATGATGCCGTCATCTACAAAAAGCGTGAGATACAGCTTATTGTCACCTCCGCCAACATAAACGCACGGATCGGCATGGCTGGGAACGAGACAGTGCTGGACCAGAAAATCGTGAAACCGTCGGTTCCATACTCTGGACGCCTGTTTGAGGCCGTATAACGCCTTCTGCAACTTGCAGACCATGTGGGGGCGATCACTGTCGATGAATCCTTTAGGCTGGCTCATGTATATGTGCTCGTCAATGGCACCATATAAAAACGCTGTCTCTACATCAAACTGCACAATGTGCATATCTTCCACTGCGGCTATGGACAAAATTGCTCTGATCGAATCAAACTTCACAACCGGTGAAAAGGTTTCTGCGTAATCCACGCCTTCCCTCTGAGAGAAACCCTTTGCCACTAAACGTGCTTTGTACTGATTCACAGTACCATCCGCCCCCATCTTCACTTTGAACACCCATTTATTCTGAATGGTTCTCCGACCTGGAGGTAGCTCTGTTAATCGCCATGTCTCGTTGGTGATTAGTGACCTATGCTCCTGCTCCATCGCAGATTTCCACTGGTCAGCCTCCACTGACTGAATTGCCTCCTCGTATGTTCGGGGCTCTGGCGGAATGACACCGGCGCTTGCCTGGGCCATGGCTGCATATGAGTCTTGGGATGGGGAATATTCCCACTCTCCAAAGCGTACAGGTGGTCGGCGATCGCGTTGCGAACGTCCAGTGGGCAGGCTGTCCCCTCGAGGCATGTCGTTGCTGATTGGGACGCATACTTCGAGAAAGATTTCTGCACTTGATTGCGGTCCCAGGTCCTCTTGTGGTGCTGTCTGAGTGACTGCATAATCCGGCATGTTGGAATCTGCCGGTGGGAGTCCGGTGTCATGAGTATCATGTCCCTCCTCTGAGGCATACACTTCCTCCAGGATTGCATTACCATTGACGGTGGCATCTCCCACTGGTGAGGTAGAATCCTGTGCATCTTCTGGTTGGATTGCTGGCACTTCTTTAAACACAAATTGTGTTTGGTCGACATCTGTTATTGTGATATCGCCCCATAGCGCAAGTGTGCTGTCGATCGGGTCTCGTGGCCCCCCAAAGATCTCTTCAACTGGCTCGGCTCTATGTGCCGGATTGGTATCCTTGCTGAAAGAATTCACTGGTTCGGAGGGGATGTCGTCACTCTCAGTGGCTGGAGTTAACTGCACTTCCTGCGCCCCTTCCTCGTAACTCACGACCTGAGCTGGAACCACCAGTGGCACCGCAGCTGCGACTGGGAATGCACCGACCTGAGGTTGATGGTTACGTGGCATAGAATTGCCGATACCAAGTGGTGCCTGATCGGCAAGCCAAAGCGGGCTAGAATTGGAGATGATCCTTTCAGGTGCTTCGCTCGGGGTCACTCCATAGAGGCCTGTGATCACACTTGTCTCGTCAAAGATAACGTCCCGGGACTCCAGGATTTTCTACGACCTATTTATTCATATTCGGTATCCCTTGCTGTGAGCACTGTACCCCATAAAGATCCCCCGGGTACTCTTAGGGTCTAACTTGGCTCTCAGTTCCTTTGGGACAAAGACAAACGCGTCTGCTCCGAAGATTCTCAAGTGTGAGACGACTGGGCAGACTCCATGCCACCTTCCGAAAGGTGTCTCCCCATGTAGCATGCGAGTTCCTGATCTATTTAGACAATAGACCGCCGTATGCAGCGCCTCCCCCCAGAATCTGAGGTGTACGTTGGCCCCGTATATCATGGTGCGGACTGATTCTACGAGGGTCCGATTGTCTCTCTCGGCCACTCCGTTCTGCTCGGGGGTATATGAGCAAGTGAGCTCCTGCACTATGCCACGAGACTCCAGGTATTCTCGAAACGCAGCGCTAGTGTACTCCGAGCCCCTGTCAGTCCTCAGCCGGGCCACAACAGACTGAGTCTCCCGCATGACCATGTTCACATAGTCTTTGAAATGCTTGAGTGCTTCCGACTTCTTTGTCATAAGTTTCACCACCCTGTACCCAGTCGAGTCATCCTTAAAGAGAATGAAATATTTTGCTCCGCTTACAGTTGCTGTCTGCATGGGGCCGCATATGTCCGAGTGGACAAGGTCCCCGACATGGCTCGCCTTCTCTCTGTCTTCCTTAACAGGGAAGCCGCATCGTCGGTTCTTCCCGTACGCACACCCACTGCAGAAAGGCGGCGGTCCTCCTCTGCCTACCAGCGCCAGACCCTCCACGGTGTTGCTCGACGCCATCTTTTTTATCATGTCATGGTGCACATGCGCTAGGCGCTTGTGCCAGATGTCAAGAGTCTGCAGCCCCTCTTTCTTGCTTGAAACTCCAAAAGATTCCACGTGGAATGCTGCAATCTTGCTCGGCAACAACGGCGTTATCTGCAGCTTGTATAACTTGTTTACAAGAACTCCCTGCATTACGATCTGTCCAGTCTGGGTAACTAGTCGGCATGAATACTTGGACGTCACGGTGTCAACGTTGCGCTGGGCCGCCCTTTGTGACGAGAAGAGACTGGTGCCTAGCCTTGGCACGTAGAGGACCTCTGTCAAAGTGGCAAACTCCTCCGAATCACCCAGGTGCACCTGCACGTTGATATCACCAATCCCTACTATCTCAAGAACGATACCTCCCACTCCCTGAACTGTGCGCTTCTCCACGGATATGTCTGTATACACTGAAAAATAAGTGCTCACATTGGTCATGTGGTCCGTGCAGCCGGAGTCCACATACCATGCCGACGAGTGAGCGGCCGCTGTAGCTGTCATGTATGCACGATGCTGTGGAGGCAGAGGGGGGGGGTGGCGGCAGCTGCTCCTCAAGAAGATCCCCTGATCCCTCCTGTCCGTCGCTGAGAAGGCACTCTCTTGCCCAATGGCCTACTTGGTTACACCTATAGCACACAGTCACTTTCTTGCGTTCACTGAACTCGCGCCGACGTTCAACTCTCTGTTCATAGCTCAGTGACGGTCTGCCTCCTTGTGTCTGTGATGCATCGAGACCTGCGGTGTTACTTGGCACTTTATTGTACGAGGCTGCGTAAGCTATCGCGACTTTCTCTTCTTCTCTCTCTTCGTTCTTAAGCCGTGCCTCGTGGCGCAGCAGACGAATGGTCAGATTGTTCAGGGTTCGGGAAGAGTCCTCGACGTTGTTCCATGCTGACAGGAATGAGCTGTAGCGATTGGCGGGAAGGTTTGCAAGCACTTTAGCTATAATGCTTGCATCAGTAATCGAGTTATCCCCCATATTAACCAATGAACTCTTAATGACCTCTAGCTTCCCCAAGAACGATGCTATGGTATCCGATGACTCCATCTTGCACTCATAAAAGCGTTGCTGAATATGATGGACGGATTTGTGGACTGACTGATCGTGCAAGAGCTTCAGTTTATTCCAGATCGCCTTTGAGGTGCTGCAGTTCATGAGGATTTCCAAGATCGACTCATCAACTGCCTTGCACAACAGAGAAATGCACTGGTTGTCTTTGCGTACCCAATCTGCTTGCAGATCAGACTCAGTCGGCTTCGGCACACTACCATCCACTATTCCCATTAGATTCTGTTCGAGCAAAATGGCCCTAAGCTGGAATTTCCAGAGGTGGAAATTCTGACCGTTGTAGCTTCTCACATTTCTCAGCTCGGCGTTGGCGTCCATGGCACCAAGAGGAAGGTGAGGTGACAACGAAGGTGTTTTGCGGTTGATCAGAAAAGGGAAACAAACTGACAGTACTACAGCTAATTAACACGGTGTTTCCTATGGCTAGGACAACTGTTCTGTCGGCACAGAACGCGAAATAACTCTCAGCTAATCCTTTCTTTCTCTGTCACGACTCCCAGTCAGGGTGGCTAGGAAGACTTGTGTGGGCCCATAACCTGTTGATGTACGAGGAAATTTCTAATGCTCACCAGACTTTGTAGCTCTCAGTGTGTACGAACTAGACGTAGATTAAAGCAACTACACATCAAGACGCAATAACTCAACGCACAGTACTCACACACAGTAACTGAGAATTCGTGAATGTATTAAGCAAGGATCAAGAACATGGCCATACTGCCTATGGCTGCTAAGCTGCTCCCACTGACACTACACAGTGGATTCTTGGAGCATGGTACAGCCACTACACACCAGGAATCAAAGAGAGCTACTCCAGTCACAATCCCGGTATTTAATCCCTTGTGCTCCAGCTGTAATTTGGCGCGGAACTCCCAGTGATGATTACTTCTTCGGCAGAATTTAAAATGTATACGGCCGGGTCCAGCTGGTGCCACGTAACTCAGAAATGCTACGTACCCAGTCTGATCTGGTTAACCTATTGTGTAGATTTAAGACTAATATTCCAATACTAATGAACCATACCAAACGACATTGTGTATAATGGCGCTTGAGGGAACGGTGTAGTTACACGTCAAATTATTTAGCTCTGTGTTATGCTATCACATACATCTGAATTCAAACACCATGGGGCTAACTCATGCCAGTTTTCTGTTCCATATTCTCTCTGGCTAAATACGAACATGAGTGGATGCCTCGCAGGGAAAGTTGTGGTGATCTTTCAACTGTACTCTACAAAGCGGAAGCGTATACTAAAGCCTCATAAGGTTTTCACTGCAATTTGAGGATTTTTAGAGTTTACTGGTAAGTAAATTTCACAAATCATTAAAAATTGGGCAGGCTTATTTCGAATGAGTGAATTACCACCACGCCACATCTGGTCACTTATCAATGCGTTCACTCCAGAGTCCAGGGCCATTATTGTTACACTTCCTAGTCTATCATTTCTAGCAGCTGCAAGCAATACTGGCCTTGACTGCGCCCATAATTAAATAACCCAGTGTAAAAAAACCAGTCATTACAATCAATTTAAAAAACCTATTTCAATATATGTTAATTTCCAGCGATTGCATATTATTCTTTTTATTTTTATTTTAAGCAATAAACGAAGATTCATTGCAAAAGGATAGATGACAAGCCCAAGCGATTGCATAGTATACACCCCGGGTAGGATGAAAGGTCAAGATCGACATAAACTGAACTGGCACGTACATCAATCACATTGAAGTGCAAATGTTGCACGTCCTGTCTTTGACCAAGACTTGATTCTCGAAGCGGCGGATTCTCCGAGGCCCGCAACGACTGAGAGCATACCACATGTATGCATTCTTAGCAACGTAGCATTTGGAGTAACGTCGACAGTGTCACACTCCACAAGAGGTCTTGTTCTCTCCAGATTCTCACCGCTGGGAGAGGATATTCACATCAATCCAGTCACTTTCAGAAAATGGACCCAAGGTGTGTAGAACAAAAAAATTATTGGCCGAAACAGCATTTGGTAGGCGCAGGCCGCTGTTTGATTTGAGAGTGATGGTAATGACACTAGTGCTGATAAGCGGCGCTACCCTTTGAGTTACATGCAAGTAGGATGCTCCAACATGCAAGTAGGCTGCCAGATGTTGAAATCCGCGTTTATGAATTCGCTCAGTAAATCGTGGTATAAAAAGCTGCAATGTTTAGAAAAAGAAACAGCTAGGATGAAAACGCTACGTAAGAATCCCTGGATTTGTAACTAAGAGTTCCGGTTTGGTTGTGAAAACTACTGATCAAGTAAATGATCAGATACAAATTCGTGGAAGGCCTCGGTGGTCAGGTGGAAGGCCTCGGGGGTCAGGTGGAAGCGTGTGTCTGTACCTCTAATCCAATGCCTCGGGGGGAGGATGAGGCTCCTTGTGAAAGCTACTTAAGAGAGTTTTGAGAACGCCAAACGCCCAACAGTTGCTCTGTCTTCCGCTTCTCTAGTTCAGAGTTCGGTACCTGAGATACCATCATCAGAGGTCGAGGGATTTGGAGACTCGCCTTCAGCCTAAGGTAACAACTGAAGCTCAGTTCTCTCTCGTTTTCTCCTGAGATCATGCTGCATGATGTGTATGTTGCAGCTTAATGCATTATTTCGATCCTGTGAATTTCTTTTTGTTTCAGCATGGGTTAAGTCTACTTGGGTACACGATTTTCGCTTGTTCACATCTCTGCAACTCGATTTCTACCTTGGCTTTGATGAATTCCATGCGAGCTGATCATCAGCCCATTATTTGTTCCTTTTTCTAAGCTTCTTCTCCGTGCATTTCCCTTGGATGAGCTAGCGTAAGTTTCCTGCATTTGTCTTTGTAACCAAATGTTAATTCCACAGTTTAGGTTGTAAGACAGCAGTTGTGGATTAATGCAACAACTTCAAGGTGTCGAAAGAATGATCAGCTACAATTACTCTATCCTTAACTTGCAAGTTGTAATTGACTGTGCTGCAGGCAGATCGGCATTGCAGTTTACAATGATGAACTCTAAGGCGGCCCTTCTGCTAATCCTAGCGATCAGTTCCGTTGCGCTGCTCACGTGCAGCCCGGCTGACGCGGCCGTGCCACACCGCATCGGCTCCGTGCAGCTCATCAACGCCGTGGGCGAGAAGGTGATCGTGCCGCTGTGCTCTGGCCCATACGGCGACCATCGTGGGCCAGCCTTCATAGACTTCCCCGGATCCGAGTCCTTCCAGTTCCCAGTGGACATCTTCATTCACGGTTGGACGTGCAGCTTCGAGTACGTGAACACAGCCGAAGGCGGCCGCAAGTACACCGCCAATGTGCTCGTATGGAAAGGCGTATTGCCAAAATCCAACAGCGCAGACGTGCCGGAGTATCCCTCTCTCGTGCCAGACTACGTGCCTTGCTACGATTGCATCTGGAAGATCCAACGCGATGGGTTCTACTTAGCTGATGATAAGAATCACACGGTCTTCCATTTTATCGGTCACTGGAAGTAGGACCTCCAACTGATTCAAGGATGATTCCTGTTTGCTGTAGAGTTGTGAGAATTGAGACTGTAACAACTCAGGCAATATTTAGCAGGTGTTATAATCATGGTCTTTTGGTTGTAGGATAGACCCTCAGTTGTTCTCACTGCCGGAAGGCCATAATAAAGAGAATCATCCTTCGTGTCCAGGAAAGCTTGGAGTTCGATCACAGTGTGTGTGTGGTTACCACCTTTTCTTTTTATCGTGAAGGTTTCGTGTGCGTGGATATGTTGGTGGAGGTTTCGTTTTCGGATAAGCTACATTAGTAGATTGGAATTCTGTGGTATGACCTAATGTGTAAAAATTAGGTCTTGCGCTTCATTCCTCATATGTTGCATACCTGGTTGTGGTGACGCTTTGGAGGGGATTTCTCGTTGTGAGCCTGTCCTGAGCAATTTAGTCCGTCGGTTTGACAAATGAAATTAAAAATGCTTCAACGTATGATGCATCAAACACACATTGTGCCATAGAGTTTTGAATGATAAGAGTACAGATTCAAATGCCGGTTACAATCCTTACAGAGAAGTGTACATTGATCATACCAGCAGCATATTAGCTTTGTAGAAGCTGCCAACTCACCAGACAGCATGGCGGTATCCAAAGACCGGTAACTGAATCAGTTGCCGGTAACACTGGACTACCTGTAGTTAGTTATCAAGATCGGTGGCCCTGTACTTAACCAGGCTATGGGACATTTTTATTTTTTATCTGTGTTTACGCTTTTAGCTCAGACCTTAGTCCTCCACATGGTATCAGAGCGGGGAATGTAGGCAGTATCGTCTTTTTCCAGAGGATCGAGCTTGCGGCGTCGTCCTTAGTAGAACATCGAGATACTGAGAAAGAGCAATAGCAGAACAAGAAGTAGTGTCTTTATTCCAGAGCTGAGCAGAGAAGCGTCAGTCTTAGTAGGATACAGAACTACCAAATAGAAGCAGATCACTGTTAACCTCTAGACTCATGGCACTTAGAGACGGAATGATGGGTGACTCGTCTAAACTCGAGGGGATCACAAACTATAGCGTCTGGTCTTTTAAAATGCAGAGCCTCCTGAATCGTGATGATGTCTGGCGTATTGTAGACCCCCCTTCTGGAACTCTCGCCCCCACCAGCCCCATTGAAAAGGCTGCATTAGAAGTGTTGAAAAAGAAAGCACTGAGTATGATAGCACTGTCAGTTCATGATAATGTCAATCCATACATCATTAACATTAGAGAACCAGATGTCTGCTGGAATAAACTCAAAAGTCTCTATGCTAATGGGACTGACTCAAGAAAGCTGATGTTACGCAGGAGACTTGCTAACCTCAAAATGGATGAAAAAGAAACACGGGTGAGAGCACAATAAAGTGGACCACAAAGTGCAATATGTGATCACTAAGAAGTGAATATGAAGTGTACTGTTTTTTAAAGCTCAAAGCTGATTTTGAGCATTTTGGTGAAGTTTTTGAGCATTTTAGTCACTTTTTAGGGTGTCATAAGGTATCTTACACGCATCTTCATAAAAAGATCATCCTCAATTAAAACTAAATTTGACCATTAGTTCTAAATCATGAAAATGAACTTTTCCGAAGTCTTGATTTCTCCATTTGGTGCCCTCTATTGTCTTTAGAGGATGTTTTTTCCAATTTAAAAAACAATGTTCGGTGAAAAAAAACTCACAAAAAGTAGCGCTGAAGTGACCCTCCTAAAAAACATCCCAGATACACTTATCGTCCATCCAAACTTCCGAACGAAGTAGGTGGTGCCCATTTCCACGACCACAATTCACGAACGGAGGGCACCATCCGCTCAAAAGTGTTTTTTGACAAAGTTTGCACTCTTTTCTAGCCACTTTTTCAAATGACTGCATTCACTTTGTCGCACTTTGAGGTACTCGTAGGGCATCGTAAACACCTTACCTTCTTATGCAAATTTCGAGGACTCAAGATGACCGAGTCTATTTTCTATATCTCATCCCGCTTTCAACATATCAAAAACTTATATGGCACTTTTCTTAGTGTTTACAACAACGGCTGAAATTGGCAATGAGCTAAGCACTTTTGTGGTCCACTTTATTGTGCTTCCCCCCACACTCACTATTTTCTTGAGACAGGTAGAGGAACTGATAAACGAATTCGCATGTACGGGTGAGGTCATCTCTGACAGAGAGCTGGTTCAGCATACGCTACTCGCCCTACCTGCAAGTTATGAGGGACTGGTAAACACAGTCACGTACCAGTCAAACCTGCCCACTTTTGCAGATCTCACCATCCTGCTCTTAGAAGAAGAGCAGCGACGAGCTCTCCGCGACTCCAAGACGCAAGGCGACTCCGAAGCACTGCTGGTGAAAAGTGCGGGACGTCACTCTGCGCATCGCCGACCTAGCAACAACAATCAAGATCAAGATCACCAGATCAAGATCAAGAAAAACGGAGTGACATGTCACTACTGCGGCAAGGTTGGCCATTGGATGAAACATTGTGTTGAGTTAGTTGCCGAAGTGAAGCGGCGTCGGGCATCACGTATCGACAAACCATCACTGAACGTGGTCGACAGTTGGGAGAGTGGAGATTCCGACTCTGACGGCCCCTATGATCACAGCAGCAAAGATCACCTCTTAGAAGAAGCTGCCGAAGATGACCTGGAAGCTAATTTCACAGAGCTAAATCTTGCTAGCAATCAGGGAGATGAGTGGTACCTTGATAGTGGCGCCTCGCGCCATGTCACTGGCCAAAAGCAGCTTCTGTCAAAACTCAGAGCAGAGAACCGATCTAAGATTAGTACAGCAGGAGGTGACAAACTTGATGTAGCAGGAAAAGGATCGGTGTGTATTCCCACCACCTCTGGAGGAATAACATTTGATGATGTTCTATATGTCCCTGGTGTCACAAAGAATCTCTTGTCTGTCGGCACTATTACTGACTTACAAGAAAAGTACAAACTACTGTTTGATTCAAAACAAGTTTGGGTACTTCGTGACTTCCCTACTCCGAAACCTCACTCAGTGGTCACCACAGGCACTCGAGACCATCGCAATGGGTTGTACAGACTACGGCCTCCAGAGACCAGCATCTACAATGTCAACACTCATGATTCCGAAGCTCATCTTTGGCACTGCAGAATGGGTCATGCCAACTACAAACTTGTGGCTTTCATGAGCAAGCACAAGAAAGCCACTGGTCTGCCGTCCCTCTCAGTACCGCAACACTTCTGCTCTAGCTGCCGCATCGGGAAGCAACATCGACAGCCAGTCAAGCGTTCAAATCAGGAGCGACTGAGAATCTCAATCTCACCCAGCGTGAATTACCTCACAGGGACTCGCACCAACACACCGCTGGCTCTTCTTCATTCTGATCTCTGTGGTCCTCTCTCCACGCCTTCGCTTTCGGGATCCCGGTACGTTCTCACGATAACTGATGATTTCAGCAGGTTCACTTGGATTTTTCTCTTGAAACTCAAAAGTGAGACCCTGTCCAAATTCAAGCAGTTTAAAACAATGATCGAATTGCACACCAACCACAAAATCAAGGCAATTAGATCTGATCGTGGCGGAGAGTACCTGTCAAAGGAGTTTAACTCGTTCTGTGAAGAGTTTGGTATCCTTCGCCAACTTACACAAAGCTTCACTCCACACCAAAACGGCGTGGCGGAACGCAAGAACCGCAGTCTGCTTGACAAAGCTCGAAGTATGGCATTTGACTGTCATCTTCCAATTCACCTCTGGGCTGAAGCTGTCTCTACGGCGAACTACCTCATCAACCGCACCTCCACTCGTGCGAATAACGGTGATACTCCCTATGAGCGGTTCACAGGACAAAAACCCACCCTCAGCCACCTGAAGGTTTTTGGATGTAGGACGTTCGTCCTCACCACCAATCCTGCGTTGAAGAAATGGGCCCCAAGGTCGACGGAGTGCATATTTCTCGGGTATGATCACAACTCTCGTGGATTCCGCAACTACCATCGTGCATCCAGGCGAATCTTCATCTCTAAAGATGTTGAGTTTGATGAACTAACCTTCTCTTTTGCCCCTTCTAAATGCACTAGTGACTCGCCCCATGCTTCTCACGAGGAACGGCACTCTTGGCCCATTGACCTAACCCCCTCCGAAAATAGCTCGGAGTCCAATCTCGGCACTACCAATAGCCAATTGCCACCTAATGTCAGCAACTCTCAGTTGGAAACGTCTAGATTAGAAACACAGGTTCCAAGTCTCTCTAGATCTGAATCTAATTCCCAACATCCTACCCCTACTGTTGCTACTCCTACTCTGGTCTCTCCATCACAGAACGTCTATCCTGCCGTTGGAACACCTAGTTCCTCCCCTACTCGCCCAGTCACCGAGTCATCTGCAGATGTTCCCATAGAACCAGACCTCTCCCATCCTGCTCAGATTCCTCTCATCACATATCAGCGCCGTTCGAGACAACCTGAGCAAGGCCAAGCAAGCGAGCTTCCCTCCGAAGCCTGCCCTAACCCCCAACTACCCGTCACCCGCAGCGGAAGGATCAGCTTACCTCCTTCCAAACTTTTCGATTATCATCTCCATGTAGTCGAGCAACCCTTGACCACTCCTCTTCCTGACAGCGTCCAGACAGCGTTACAACATTCAGGGTGGCGCTCAGCAATGGAATCGGAACTTGCTTCCATTTCGAAAAATCACACCTGGGACACTGTCCCATTACCACCCGGCCGCAAGGCCATTAGTACCAAGTGGATTTTTCGAGTCAAAACTAACGCTGATGGGTCTACAGCGAAACTGAAAGCTCGTCTGGTTGCCAAGGGCTTTCAACAAAAAGCCGGCACTGACTATAATGAAACGTTCGCACCTGTGATTAAGTGGAACACGCTCCGTAGCGTGGTTGCACTCGCCGGCCATCACGGTTGGAGCATTCGCCACCTTGATGTCAAAACGGCATTCTTGAACGGTGAAATCGAGGAGGATCTCTATGTGACTCCTCCACCCGGCTATGAGAGCTCCACCCCTGCGAACCACGTCTGCAAGCTGCGCAAGGCTCTGTATGGCCTCAAGCAAGCACCTCGTGCTTGGTACTGCAAGATTGATGGTTTTCTTGTGTCACAAGGCCTCCAAAAATCTACAGCTGATAGCAATCTTTACTTCCGCCAAGCTCATGGCAAACTTACCTTTCTGCTGCTATATGTCGATGATGTTTATATCACCGGCAGTGATGATCCCCACATCGCCCAAGTAAGCACAGCGATCCAGGCTGCATTCGACATGAGCGACTTGGGGCGCCTCTCCTACTCCCTTGGACTGGAGTTCCTATTCACGGATTCCAGAATCCTTGCCACGCAGCGCCAGTACATTCGGGAGCTTCTAACCGAATTCTGCCTTGCCGACTGCCGTCCTGTCAATACTCCTATGGCTGAAAAGCTCCACCTGGAAACGGACATGTCCGCTCCAACCACCGACGCAGCCTTGTATCAGAAAATGGTGGGCAAGCTCATCTACCTGACACACACCCGACCCGACATAGCGTTCGCTGTGAGCACCGTAAGTCGCTACATGAACCGGCCCCAAGAGCCCCATCTACAGGCTGTCAAACATATATACAGGTACCTTCGTTGCACTACAGATCTTGCTCTGTAATACAAACGAGGGGAGGAAGATTACCTGTGTGGTTACACTGATGCAGACTGGGCCGGTGATGTCCAAGACCGCAAATCTACCACTGGATTTGTATTCCTGTTGGGCAGTACTCCCATAACGTGGAACTCAAGGAAACAGCCGACCGTGGCATTATCCTCCACAGAGGCGGAATACATGGCCATAACAGAGGGCGCCAAGGAGGCCACTTGGCTGCGCCGACTCCTCGAAGAGCTACAGCTGCTTGATCCGGAGACTCCTACAGTGATCCACGGAGATAACCAAGGAAGCCTCAACCTTTCCTTCAATCTTGTCTACGACGGGAGGACAAAGCATGTTGAAGTGCGTCACCACTTCATACGTGAAAAAATCCAATCCAAGGAAATTGCACTGGAGTACGTACCAACACAGGATCAGGTTGCTGATGTCTTCACAAAGGCACTCGGACGGACAGCCTTCGAAAGAATACGAAGTCAGCTAGGCTTAGTAAGAATCGACACTGTTACAACAAGAAAGTAGTGATTGACGAATTCGTGCATTGATGGAAGCTGCAATTACAAGCCATAGAAGGCTGGGCACTTCTCAGCATCTGGAGGACCCCCCTCCAAGGAAACATATGAAGGCACAATTCTGAAACTCAAACTAAAATACCTAACCCTAGCTTCGATTTCCTTTAGGTCCTCAGATAGGAGGCACCGATACAATTCTACCTCTGTTGCTAATCGCAGGACAGACTTAGGGCTATCAACACTACCGGGAGCTGTAACAATCGCCCCAGGTGATTCAACAAGGATAGCCTTCAAAGCTCCCCACTCCAGCGAAGCTTCAACAACGCACCTCCACTGCCTGTTAACCTGATGTAGCTGCAGGATGATCCCAGGGGATCGCGCCAAAACAGGCCAAACCCTCTTCTCGACAACCTTGTCCGGCAGTGCCGCAATGAGGTTTCCAAGAACCCTACAATTGTCTGCCTCTGTCCGCTGCTCACCATCGTCCGTTGAAACACGACGCCACCGCCCCAGCCATCTCCACAACAAACTGGACACTGCACTCACCAATTTCTGAAGAACGAGACTTATGATCTCCTCTTCAAGGGTCTGCACCAGCCATCGCCACGACAAACAATGAGGCAAAGATAGACTGATCACGAAGGTGTACAAGGTCCCTGTCAATCGCTCCCACGAGATCGCCATACTCAGAGTACCGCCATGGCCAGCCGCTCAAGTGACAAGTAACCTGGCCCCTAGAGCGAGGGGGAGTGTAGAAGCTGCCAACTCACCAGACAGCATGGCGGTATCCAAAGACCGGTAACTGAATCAGTTGCCGGTAACACTGGACTACCTGTAGTTAGTTATCAAGATCCGTGGCCCTGTACTTAACCAGGCTATGGGACATTTTTATTTTTTATCTGTGTTTACGCTTTTAGCTCAGACCTTAGTCCTCTACAAGCTTGGTAGTTCAGATCATGGGTGACTATTTACTTCACCGTGAAATAATTTGTACATCCTTCAACAGCCGCCAGAAAAAAAAGCAGAGGCCTATACTTAGAACTTTGTGCAACTAATGCCACATTAACCACCAAGAAAATCCAATAAACCTTCACCTGAGCTGGAAACTGAGCAGACAAAACAAAGAGCTACCTAATTCAAGCAGACCTTTGTTAGAACAAGCTCCAAATATCATGATGTATGAAAACATCCCTGAGAATACTGTACAGAATTCAGAAAGAAAGGAAAAATACTACCTCCCAGCTGAGGACGCCACGAGAACATGATCGACTCGATCAAGACTAACTTCTAATTAGGCACTAAGGGTCAAGGAGAGGACGTCGTTTAAGTTGTAATGCACAGATTTAGGGTTAGCTACTGGCTGAAAGACGATCTTCATATCCGGTCTTACTTCCAGACGGAGTGGGAAACCTGGGTCTTGGTTTTTGCTGATCTTAGTGATGTTGGCATCTCGGTGATCACGAACAGTCACAACCACCTTCACTTTGGGTGTTCGACCCACCAAAAACCCTGTCACAGGTCACCACAATGGTCAGCACCATATGGCAACACTAATCTATGGACTAGGTAACTTGGGGGACGAGGAGGGTTACGGGATGTAGCCGAGTCCGGTGGACGAGGCTCATCCGTAACCCTCCTCGTCCCCCTGGTTACCGTACATAACCATCGGTCGTTGGACGGATTCGCTGCTTTTCGTTAGATGCTTTTCGTTAGATTTTCTGCTTTTCGTTGGATTCGCTGCTTTTCGTTGTACTGATTCGCTTGTTTGTATTGATTTGCTTTGTTTATTGATTTGCTGGTGTAGTGATTCACTTGCATTGGTTCAAGACAATGCCAATTTCCGGCCAGCATCAAAATGAAGTGTACTAAAAGACGAAGCATCAAAATCTGAAATTTGTGACCGGTTTGTTTTAGTTTCGCACATTGACAATTTCACAAATTCACTTCTCAGTTGCTAATTGTGTTGACAGCTTAAAAGCAGTTCACAATCTCAAGAACCTCACATTTGCAATCCGTCAACACTTACAGAAAGGTAGGCTATAAACGTAAGAGTTGATTTAATCAAACCCAGTTGATCACACCGCACTTGATCGACCACTTAGCATGACACAACTGAGTCACTGACCCTTGACTATAATGCCGGTAAATAAGAGAAAACCAAACCCCATCTTCCAAGCACAGTGTTTTAAGTAAGGTTCGTTTCGGAAGTTTTCCAGTTTCGAAACTGATACGAAAGGGATACGTAACGAACTGTTTGAATCATAAAACTTCGTGCCCAGCTCCCCGAACTGTAACAAGAGTCAGATTACCCTTGTACACGATTTCACGACCTCCCACCTTGAAAACACAGCCATCCCATACACAACATCAAGAAAATCAGTAAATCAACAGAGAGAACTTGAAAGCACAAAGTTTACTACACTTGCACTCCTGTAACATCATGTTAATTCTAGAATCAAGTATTCAGATTGTACGCAACCTTGGATGCTAAAATATCCCTGAAACGCATATGTACAACATTTAAGTGCATTTTGAAGATTACAAATTTTGCAAATTTCCGACAATGAAGGAATCACAGCACCTGGTGAGCATCTGAAAACGCAATTTACATACTTGTTTACTGTTTCATCTTCTTTGCCTTGCCCTTAGCAATCATCTCTGCCTTTCGCTTAGCAATCATTTCGTCATTGTCGTAGTTGTCCAAGTCGTCATCTTCACCTTCATCCTCTGTCTCTTCATCCTTCAAGTCGATGTAAGCTGTTTTTCCCTTGTTGATGGCTGCTTGATATTTGGTGAAGGAATATCCAGTCACTTTCGGAGTTGCCACTGTCGGAGCTGCCACTTCTGTTTCCATTGTCTCCATCAGCTGGTTTTTGATGGAAGTGATGTGATTCTTGAGGTAAGTGAGTTGGTTCTTCTTATTCCTTGGAGGGTGCATCACCCCAGTTGTATTTGCCACTGCCACAAATTGCCTCAAAGCTATGGAGTTCCAAGTTCCATCCCATCCTTCAGAAACCATCCCCGAAACTTGGTCAAAATCAGGTACTTCATACTTTGTTGTCTCTTGAAATGTCTTCAGATCCTTTAGCCAATGTCGTAGGCATGGCAGGTTGACATGTGCATCTTTCATGAATTAAAACTCTCCACCTCTCCTTGCTGCTGAATCTCTCCAGACTAGAAGCTCTGGTTTCTCGCAATCTCCATTGAAGACCAACTCGGGTTCCTTCTGGGAGGTTGAACCATCCTCAATCTTCATCTTCCCCTTCTTGATATTCGGATCCTGTTCCATACCTGTAACCTGTAGAAAAAATATTCAAAAAAAAAATATTAGAAAACACATCCAGTACCCATCTAGTACACATCCAGATTGAGACTAATTAGTATCCATGTACACGATATTAATTCAAAAACTATACATAATTCGACTCTATTGAGACTTAATATCAATGGAACCTGAACTTCAGAAAATGACCAATCAGAGCTGACAAAGAAGACCAATGAAACAGCCTCTCAAGGTCCGCTTATTAAGGTAAATAATTAACTATACAAAGCACTTGTACCTGGCTAAATGAGAGATGCAAGTGCACACTGACTGCGCTCTAGTTGAAGAATAATTATCAATGGGAGTCTATAAAAAAAGTTGCTCAAATAATCCAGACCCACCCGAGAAGGGAGCTTGCGGTTAGACCTGTGACCAAGAAAAGGGTCATAATGATACCTGCAGTCTCTGATTCGAAGATTGAAAGAATTCTTTGGCCTTCAACGCCAACACAGAGGAATGGCAACAGTGAGTTACCTGCAGCCGAGTTGTAGTTGCCAAAATTCAAATTTTGTCAGTGTCGTGAGCAGGAACTATGCCATAGCCCAGATGATGCTATCAATTCACATAAACCCGCACAAAAAACAGAGAGGTCGTACTCTAAATCAACTATGTTACAGTACCGATTAGAATTTAACGAAGTGAAACCCCACTATAGTACAGTGAAACAAATCCGCAGATAAAACTGAAGTTTAAATGGAGTTTGATGGCCTATAAATTAGGACTATACTTTTTTCTCACAAGTAGCGATCAGGTTTATGCTACTCTCGGAGACGGAATAAATTTTGCACCAAAACGCACACAAAAACCTAGATCACCTCCTTCCCAAACTCAAGCAATACAGTGCCTCCATGTCAAGTAATCTACATGAGAATCTTCCACACGCCCCAAAACAAATGCGGTTTCGAAGTCATTGTGGCGGGTTTCATCAAAACTTACCAGAAAAACCAACGCAGTCACAATGCCCACTCCCGGCTTCACCTTCGTCTTAAATCCTCTCTCCCTCCCTGACCTTGGCTTCAAGCTCCGCACTCTGCAGATTATAACCACCAGTAAATACACAGAAGAAACAAAAGACCTTTGAGACAACAACAGCATTCCTCTCTGCAGAAGCTCCAGCGCCACAGTCCCTAATCTATCGACAAAAGACCTCGGCAGTACTTCCTCAGCAAGTCTGAGATCAAGACGTGAAGTCACTCGAACAAATTCCCGAGTGTCTACATAGCTGACAGCTTCTACATATCAAATCCCAGATGCTCCTCGCCCGCCCCCAAGAGACACCCCTCAAACCCCAAGCCTCGCATGCATCTGTTTGAGCAAGTCTAGAAAGCGAACTGCAACGGAACTCACCTGCTACGGAACTCGCATTGCTGGCGATGCCGGTGCCAAAGCTCCAAGTTTTCTCGAAACCAAATGAACTAGGCGTATGATTCTAAAGCTTTTCTCCTTCCCTGCTTGTTCTAAAAGCTTCTACTTGCTTCCTCTGCTTGCCCACTACTCCATCTCCTTCATGAGTGATTCTCCACGTTGCGCATTCATGATCGTGTTGTTAGCAAAGTGTGACAAATCTCATGAACTCCTGTTGAAGTGACGGACCACGTTTCCCATTTCGTCTCGACAGGTCGACGGGCTACCACCGGTGGCAAAAAACAAAACTCAGTTTGAATTTACCGGCAAGGCCAGTCACTATACCTGCTAAGCAGGTCACCATCTCTCTCGTTAGTTCCGTGATTTAGGGTCATCGCTGCTCATTTTCTCTTATCTCATTCTTGCAGTCGCATTGCCTGCGCTTGCTCCGCTCCATCCGCTTGTCTGCGCTTGCTTTGCTTGCCTGCGCTTGCTCCGCTCCATTCGCTTGCCTGCGCCTGCTCCGCATCTGCTGAGCTCATTTCTTTCAAGTCGGCATATCTTTGGATTGAGGTTTGCGGAGAAATCTCAAGCATCTGCAACAGCTTTGTGAAGGAGTGTATCAGGTACGCATTCGGCTATTGATGCAAGTTTTTTGTATTTCTTTGTTGATCGTATCGATGACTTAGGTTTTTGGAGTTTTTACGATCTTTAGTGTCATTGCTGTTGTTGAAGTCTGCTAACGTTTGAGACTTTTGATTTGGTTTTACAGGTGAAGGCTCTGGATCCTCAGTAGAGCGTATTCGAGACCGAAGACCTTATGCCGAACCTTCGTTCACCTTCTACTTTGTTTTGATTTTCTTGTTGTTGAAGGAGTGTTTGATTTCGCTGCATGTGTTTGATTCCGCTAGAGTGTTTGATTTGGCTGGATGTATTTGATTCCGCTAGAGTGTTTGATTTGGCTGCATGTATTTGATTCGGCTGCATGTCTTTCCAAGCTGCTGCGATCATTTTATTTTTTTTTGGTTTTTAGATTGGTGCGGTGGCTTAGGTTTGGTTTAGTTTTCTTTGCAAGCTGCTGCGATCATTTATTTATTTTTGGTTTTTAGATTGGTGCGGTGGCTTAGGTTTGGTTCAATTTTCTTTGCAAGCTGCAGTGATTGTTTGTTTTTTTCGTTTTTAGATTGGTGCGGTGGCTTAGGGTGGGTTCTGTTTTCTTTGCAAGCTTGACATCGGCAGTGCCTCTCGGCCGATCACCTGTTTGGCGCTTTCTTCCTGCTTTAGTGCAATTGTCTTCACATTTGCTCAATAATTCCACGTCACAGACTTCTCTATCTGCCAGAAAGGTCAATGGTTCTTCAAGGTTTTATTCAGCTCGATTGGGTGTTAGCAATGTCTTTGCATGTCGTTGCAAGCTGCTGCGATCGTTTAATTTTTTTTTTGTTTATAAATTGTATGCTACGGTTTATGCATGCTACAGGAGCATGCGTTATTTCTAATTTATTTTATGATTTTGTTTTGTGCAGGATACAACAGGATACAGCAGGGTAGCAGGGTTTCTAATCTAGTGTTTTGATTTTTTGAGTCTAATTTGTAGATTTAATTGATGTTAATTTTTGTTTTGATTCTTAGGTGTCTGTTTTTTGTTTTCTTTCATCATAGTGGAGGTTAGAGTTAGCAGTCGTTCTACTAAGGGGAAGAGGGGAAGGGCTTTGTTGAAGAGAGTCAGTGCTGATGGACCTGTTTGTGATCGTCCCCCTGTTGGGGTTTCTGATCCGGGGGTTTTTGTTAACCCCTAAAGTTCTGAGGGTATTTTTCATCAAAACTGCCTGAAAACAGCCCCTCTTCAAATCAAGGTGGATTTTGCTAAGTTGGGGTCATAATTAGTACATCTAACCATAAGATCTTGTAGCTAACTTCTATGTCTACATGTCCGCCAAATCTTGCACACTCATTCCTCACCAATTGCAACATCATAACGTTTAAAGTTGAAAATCAATTTTTTTTTCCCTACGCAAAAAAGGAACAGCAGAGTTTTGAAGGCCCAAAAAACCATTTTTTTGCATTATGGATTTTGGCGGTTTTGATGCACATCAAAGAAGACTGAGTTAGCTATTTGTATTGAAAAAACCATATTCAAAAAAGTTGTGAAAGGTTGCCAAAAAAATCATTTTTTGCTAGGGGGTATACTGAAATTCACAAACAAATGCCTTTTTTTGACAATAAAAATAGCATATGAAAAAAATTTGGATTAAAAACCCGAACAGTGGGAACATGCTCTATTGCCTTCTCTATACATAGAAATTTTTATTTTTGAAAAATATCAAAATCTCAATTTTTGGTGGAATTTCAAAGTTTCGTCTTTGGGCAGATTTTCGCAGATTTTCGCAATTTTGGGCAGTTTTGGGCAGTTTTGGGCAGAATTTGCTGCATTCAGAGTGGTTCAGCAGCTGCCCTACGAGCAGCGTTTGACACTTAAACCTTCATAACTTTTGATCCTGATGTCTGAATTGAAAAATAAAAATACCCACACCAAGATCTCCGAACGGCCCACCTTCAATAAAAATTTCAGAAAATCCCGATGTAAATTGCATTCATAGGTACATGCCCAAATTCCAAAAAAGCCCAAATGTGGATGATTGTCCTTTAGGGGTTAATAGCCCTGGTCGTTCGCCGGTTTCCAAGAAACCAGCGAAGTCCAGGAGAAGTCGTTTGCCTCGTAAAATTGAGGCTAGTTTCAGTGATGCATCTGCAGCTATAGAGAGCGAGGTAGTTCTAGCTATAGAGAGCGAGGTAGTTCCAGCTGTAGAGAGCGAGGCATAGCCCAAGAGGGAGGTGACAAATACAGCCGGTCTTGAATTCCACGATCCTCAGCGACGTGGTCTTGAATTGCACGATCCTTTTTCTGGTCTTGATTCGCTTTTAGAGTTGGAATGTGGTTCTGAGGATGAGCTTTTATTCGATACGTCTTTGGCAGCTCCTCAAGCCGGTTGTTCGTTACTCGATGTACCTGTTACTCCTCTCGAGGTACCTGTTACTGCTTCTGTCAAGACAGTATGTGTCACTCCTTCTGTCGAGGTAGTATGTGTCACCCCTTCTGTCGAGGCAGTATGTGTTGCTCCTTTAGTCGAGGCAGTATCTGTCGCTCCTTCTGTCGAGGCAGTTGATCTTGGAAATTCTTCTAAGAAGAAGAGTTGCACATTTCTTCCATTGGATCCTGAGATTTTTGAATCTGTGTGTAACATGGATGAAAGCAAAAGCATTAAGAATGAGAGGTGGGCGGCAAATAGATTCAATGCTTGGCGAGAATCTGTAGGTCTGAGTACTTCTGTCAGTATTGTTGACCTGCCGCTTGAAGATCTAGCAGATCTTCTTACTCGTTTTTTTCTCTGTCTATGCAAAGACAGTGGTGAACGGTATCCTTCTGGATCGATTGGAAATATATATGATTCTTTCCATAGAATCGTTGGACGCCATCAAGCTAAGCAGATGAAACTTCAGAAAATTAAAGAACCTCTAATAAGAATATCTGAGCATCATTTCTTTGTTCAGACTAATGCTGCAGTTGTTAAATCAATGGAGCTCTCAAGAGATGCAGGAGTTAACAAGCCAAGGAAAAAACCTAAGAGCCTGACCTTTGCTGAGGAGGCAATGATATTAAATCATCCTTCTCACCAGTTGACCTCAGCCAGAGGTGTTAACAAGCGTATGTTGTATCACTGCATGTCTAAGTTTGTCATTCGTGGTGGAAAGGAGGCATATAATCTGAAGTATAAAGATTTTGTTCGTGGTGTGAATTCGGCTGGAGCACCGTACGTTCAGTAAGTTTCAAAAAACTTTTTATTGTTTTTTATTTGCTTGGTTATTCAGTAAGCTAGTTTGGATTTCTTTGTTTCGACTGTATTGATGTTCTCAGTTCTTTGCTTCGAGCTTTTTTGTTTGCTTATTTTATGTTTTGCTTTGTGTTTTGCTTTTATGTTTTGCTTTGTGTTTTGCTTTTATGTTTTGCTTTTACGTTTTGCTTTGTTATCTTCAAGTCTGGATTTAATTTACATGGTTTTTTTTTTTGTTTATTAGGTACAATGAGAGGCTGTCAAAAAATAACAAAGTGTCACTGAGCCGCTGTCAGGATGAACACTTCCGACCACCCGTGACTTCTTACTCCCATGATGTTGTTATGACATGGGCCACTTATGATGAGCATCTTTCAGATGACATGAAGAATGGTGCACTATTTCTCACTGCCATTCCTAAATCAGCATCAAAGGTATGGTATAAGAATACTCCAGTTGGCCTTTGTACAATCAGTAATTGGTTGAAAGTAATGGCTGCTGAAGCTAATGTTCAAGGAGTAGTGACGAACAAAAGTGGAAGGAGAACTGCTATCTCTCGCATGGCTATCGCTAACGTGCCGAGGAATGTCATGTGTGAAGTGACTGGTCACAAGAGCGCTACTTCACTTGATCGCTACGATGATACTCTAGATGTTTCTAGAGAGGCTGCCATGCGAGCTTTGGATGCTGCACCTGTTGGCGGTGTAGTTCAACAGTACTCATCGCTCAAGGCTCAGGTTGCTAGGGACTACATTGATCATAATGCTGTGAATGTTCCATCGGCATTGAAGGAGGTTCCACCGAGTACCAACCTAAGTGTCGTTCCTTCATTTGCTAATTTTCCGTATGCTGGTTCTGATCGGCTGAATAGTCCTACACATACTAATTTCGTTGGAACTAATCTACATCAGAGTAGTCGACAGTTTCCGGTTACTGAAGCATCGGATCCAGGTACTGGAAGACCGCTTCAGGGTACTGGGCCACCAACTCAGATAAGTGGACACGGTCAAGTGGATATGGAGCCTGGATGTGCGGCTTATGTGCATCAGAGTCCGGCTTATGTGCATCAGAGTCCGGCTTATGTGCATCAGAGTCTTGTACCATCGCATCCACGTAGTGGACCACCGCTTCAAGGTCCTAGACCACCGGGTCCTAGACCACCGACTCAGATAAGTAGACCTCCGGGTATGTCAAGTGGTCAAGCTGATATGGAGCCTAGATTTGCGGCTTCAGGTTCAGCAAGGTGTATAGGTGCCTGTGAAGTGCACTGCAGAGTTGGTGTTTCACCTCAATCTGGCAAGTTTGAGGTTGCTAAAAACCCTTATGGCAATCAGAAGAAGCATGGCCAGGTCTTCAAATCAGTTCCCCCACAATACGCCAAGACTGCTGGACAAATGTTACGTGAGGCCGACTTTGCAGAAGGATGTACCTACGGTGTGGAAGCGAGACTTTGTAATCCTGTTGATGGTACTTACTGTGAGCCTGATGATGTTTTAGGTTTCTCCGATTTAGACCTGCAAGATATCATAAACAACTTTGGGAGCAATCAAGAGGCACCGAAGAGGAGTGTTAGAGAAGAAGGTCAAGGTGGCGTTGCAGGCTCTTCTACTATGGCCGAGTCAAAAACCTGCGTTGTAGGGGATGGTGTGGTTGCTGTCACGAGTAAAGAATTGCGGCCAGTGCAGTCAGAGTCTCGACCTCCATCAACTCCATTTAGTCAGTTGACGAATGTCAACATGGTTTTTGGTAGGGAGCAGATGGAATCAGTTCTAAATAGATTGTTTGGTTCGAAGTAATTTAGACCATGCTTTTCTCCCTCAACTAATTGTGACGTTGAATAGTTAGAAATAATGAGGGAGTTTTTAATGCAGGTCTAA